>CM034305.1:50285619-51030447 GCA_019925795.1 Dendrobium chrysotoxum | reverse complement strand
GAGCATGGCCGAAGGCGTCTCGATCAAGAATGCACCAATTCGCATCCAATCTAATTTTACCACCAGATCAATCATAAGCAATTCTTCAAAGGCTCACAGTTACATATACTAACCGATGTGTTTCTCCTTCTGACGAAAGCAATAGACATGACTGCCATCTATGAAAAAAAAAGAATATATATTAGTTTCAAGCCGGCCTTTAGGCTTGCTTTGGTGTGAAGTGAAGATAATGTAAATATAATTTTATATTAATTATTTGATTTTTAATGTAATTTTTTTATCATAATATGGACAAATATTTTAATCATTGCTAATTTCTTTCTCCAATTTAATGATAATTATAAAAATATTTTCATTACTCATGAGAATTAAAGCTCAATTTCATCTTAAAAGATTTTCTTCATCTAATTATAAACCAAATTAAATTTTATTTATTTATTATTTTTATATTCATTTTTTTTTATTTCCTTTTCATTCCTTCAAACCAAATAGAGCCTTACTGTTACAGTATTTTCAAACAAAAAAATTTAGAATTGGAAAGTATAAACCCACCGAAAGCAGAGGCATAGAGCTGAAACCATTTGAAGGACACGTGATGAGGAGAAAGAACCTGCAAATCACAGAGACAAGCATACTTCCAGATGCTGTCCTCCATGATCAGACGGTAGAACCATCTGTTTGTTACTGCTAGTCTGATCAAATCTTTACCATCCAAGCACTTGGCCACTTCGATCCACAAGTTCTCTTCATACCTGAAAGAAAGTTTACAATTCTAACTTCTAAGAAATTTCTCCCAAAATGAATAACTTCCCCAAGTAAATATGGATTTATAGAAATATTAAATTGGTAACCATGTAATTAGATAAGTGCAGATGGTTATTGGTTTTGCATGATGCAAAATGAAGGAATCAAGTCTTAAGTTGTAATGTGAAAAAAAAATATAGCCTTTTTTTATTGAACTTTAGTTATTCTTAAGAAGTTTTAAATAAAAGAGGGCCAGTGACAAGGACTTAGTGCACCTAAATTAATTTTATTATTGGGAGGGACAATTTTTATATTTATTATTAAAAATGTGAAATTATAGTGAGATGTTAATATATATCTAACATATTATAAGGAGGGCCGGGGGGGTGGCGGGGGATGATTTTTATATTTATCATTAAAAATGTGAAATTATAGTGAGAAGTTAATATATATCTATCATTATAAAGTATACTAAAAATTTATAGAAAATATGTACCCCCATCCATCCCTTTTAAATATGCCTTTAAAGAAGGTCAATAACCATATCACTTAAGTTATTATTGTACTAGCTTTAATTTTTTAGATGATAAAAGAAAATTAAAGAAAAAAACCCCTTGTGCTTTAAATCAGAGTATCCTGATATGAACTTGATCATTATGTGTCTCAAACCGTGGATTAAATAATACTCATCCATTAAATTTGATCCTACATCAGCATCATGTGTTTTTCTTAGTTATAGTTCATCACATAAGGGATATCATTGCTCTCATCTCAAACTCAATAAAATTTTCATTACTAGACATGTTCAATTTCCATTTACCGATTCTTCCTCTACTCCTTCCACATCCTTACCAGTTTCTTCTATACCTCCTTTAACTCTTGTCCCATACCCATCTTCCACTATGCAGTCCACTCTATTAACTTCTACAACTTCAGCAATTCCGCCTACTCCACTTTCAAATTCTGTTGAACTACCTTCCAACTAATCCGACCAAACCGAGCCAACTGCTGCTTATGATCCCTCATCTGCTGAGCTACTATTACTTCTTCTCCTCAACATCACCATCACATGGTGACAAGATATCTAACTGGGTCACCAAAACTGAAACAAATCTTTACTTTACACACTCAAATCTTATCTCTCCTTGACCCTACATGCTACTCTACTGTGATTAAACATGCTTGTTGGCGAGAATCTGTCTCAAACGTTTCAAGCACTATAGTCTCAAGGTACTGGGGTTTTGGTACCACCTCTGTTAAGGCAAAATATTTTGGGCTACAAATAGATTTATAAGAACAAACCTAATTCAAATGGCTTTATTGTCCATTATAAAGCTCGTTTAATTGCTCAAGGTTATAATCAAGAATATGACATTGATTATAAGTAAACCTTTTGTCTAGTTTCTAAGATGTCTACAATTCACGTTTTCATTACTGTGGTTATTTATCATTGTTGGCCTAGCACAGAAATAGGCATTTCTAATGTATTTTTACATGAAAACTTGCATAAACAGTTTATATGGAGCAGCCACAAGGCTTTAAAGATCCGTAATATCCACCCTGTGTTTACTGACTCAATAAAGATCTATATCAACTAAAGCAAGCGCCTTGTCAATGGTTTGCTAAGCTTACTTCTCACTTCACTACTTCTGTTTTTCTCATAGTGCTGCTGATCCTTCATTGCTCATCTACAATCACCAATCAAATCTTATTTTTTCTTCTAATATACGTTGATGACATACTTTTAACTTGGAATAATACCTCACTGATCAACACTACTGAGAAATCTTCAGCAACATTTTCAACTTAAAAATCTTGGAAATTTGGCTCAGTTCTTATGCATTCAGGCAATCCCAACAATAAATGGCCTTCATTTACATCAAACAAAGTATGCTGAAAACATCCTCTGTTATGCCGATCTCGAAAACTGCAAGCTTATTATCTCACCATTTCCTCTAAAAGCTTCCAAAGACCCGCGTGTTGCTACTCTGTTTAATAATTTTAAACTTTATCAACTTTTTGTTAGCTCACTTCAATATTTAACTATTACTCGACTCGATATTTTGATTGCTATCAACATGCTTTGTCAACATATGCATAAGCCTTTACTTACTCATCATCAATCTCTCAAGCATTTACTTCGGCATATTCAAGGCATTTCTACTTATGAGCTTCCTATTACTTCTTCTGCTCTTTAACTTTGAGAGCTTATTCTGATTTAGATTGGCCTAGCGATCCACTTAATAGAAAATCAGCTATATATTATTGTGCTTATCTTGGTAATACGCTTATTTACTAGTGTGTTAAGAAGTAGTCCACTGTCACTCATTCCTTAACTAAAGTTGAATATTGTGAGTTAGCCATAGTTGTTGTTAATCTTATTTAGCTACGTTGTTCGTTACATGAGTTTCAGTTCTCTATGTCACAACCTACGCCTCCATATTGTGATAATATTTCAACTCTCGCTATTGTTAATAATCCTATCTTTTATGCCCAAACAAAACATATCAAGATGGACTATCATTTTATTTGAAATTCATCAAATCTGGCGAGATTATTGTGCATCATATAACGTCTGAAGATCAAATTGCAGATATCTTAACTAAAGCTCTTCCTAAGCTTCGGTTTTCACTTCTTCATGACAAACTTAAGGTCTCTACAATACCATCAGCTTGCGGGGGCATGTTAACCGAACAAAGATAGTGACAACTGCTGCCCTCACTTCCTATGTTTGCCACTACTTCTGCAGCTTTTAACTTCAACATACATCTCCAACCTTTTACTTAATCATAGCCTTTGGCTTATAACAAACTCTGATGCTATAATAATTATTCTCCTCTTCTAAATATATATAGTTTGTACTGTTTATTAAAGGGAATGGTATACAGAATCCTAGTTTTCTCTCTTGTCTCTATTTTTCTGCATTATCCTTGTTCTTTCAGGTCTGAATGTGGAAGCATTGGCTGCTGTTACGAAATTCCATTTCTTCTCCAATACAATTTACATAATGTACCTAAACATTTTTGAACTAATTTTACGGAGAAGATAATATAAAATTTAATTGATTAAGCAGACATAAGTTATATCCATTTAAAAATAAATCCAAAGCCTTTAAGAGTCATTTCAACCGAATTTTATTTAAAGATATCTTCATCCAATTTTCTTTCTTTATTTGATCATACTTATGTTTTAAACTTGGTGTTATTTAAAAATTTGACGTGATTTTGGTTTGATTAGGCAAAACGCAGATGAACCTTAACAGATTGCGATGACTTTAAATTTGATTAGTTAGATTCCAATGTAATGGACAAAGTGAAGAAAACAGATAAAAATGAAATCGCTAACCTATGATAATTTTCAACAGTATAGCTCGATCGAATAGAGCATTTACGAATGCTGAAAAAAAAGCTAGAAATTAACTTCTCACTTATTCTGTAGTAATCTACAAAGATGAGAATAATTGAGCTAAATGCAGAATCCTTCATGATTTAAATACCTGAAACAATTTAGTTCACATTGAATTCTACCATAGTCCAGATCGAAAACAGAGGATGAATAACTACTACGAATAATGCTCTCCTAGAATTAAATGGACTGAAATCCGTAAGTTTGTGAAGGCTAAACTGAAGTTCCTGACACGTTTAACAACTTCTCTTAATTAATTCCTTTATTTTTTAAAGTTTAAACTTCACATTCCATTGTAACTAAATAACTATTTAAATTCTTCTCAATCTGACTTCATCAACATCCGAATCTCTGTTTCATTTCCATATCATCAATAATCAACGCAAAAAAGTAAATAGTGATTCTATTTCAGAAGGAATTCCGGATCAGACCAAGTAGAATTCCAGATATGAAGATCCCACAGATCAGCCGATCGAAGATTCGGAGTATCACTTACAACTTGCGCACTCCTGAAGCTAACCGATTCAAAATCGAGAATGATCAACAATGAAATGGACAAAAAGTGACTAATCCAACTAAGTATCGGAACAAATAATTCAGAACATGATACAAAATCCGCATCGAAAGAGAGAGAGGGAGAGAGAGAGAGAGAGAGAGAGAGAGAGAGAGGACCATGAGAATTCGGAATGCCGAGTGAGGCACGAGAGAAGAGGAGATGTACAGGAGAGCGATCTTTCCT
Organism: Dendrobium chrysotoxum; assembly: GCA_019925795.1. Lineage (NCBI taxonomy): Eukaryota > Viridiplantae > Streptophyta > Magnoliopsida > Asparagales > Orchidaceae > Dendrobium > Dendrobium chrysotoxum. Next base: position 51,025,559 of record CM034305.1, on the reverse strand, counting down.
TCTTTCTCGCCTTCTGAAACAGCTCTTCGTCGACTCTGGCCTTCCGCTTGGACGGGAGCATCGGTTCCCCCAGATGATCACGTGGTCTCCTCATCGTCCCCTCACCTCTCTTTCTATTGCTTTGTTGAGCTCGGAAGAGCCGCAAATATTTGGAACAGCAGAGTCCCATCCGCAGCTCAATTTATAGGCGCGGGCGCTGCATCCTCAAATTCCGTTTTTAAATTTGGAGAAGCCATGGCCTTCGTCATTTGCTGAAATCGCAGGGGCATTCTAGTAATCCAAAGGGCGCTCCCCAGCCCGTCCCCACCTCGATCGATATAATTGTGAGTAGTTAGTTATCTTAGGACTTAGATGCACACCTTGGTGAATACTAATTAATCATGATTAGCATCATTTTATAACATTTGAAATTTAAAGATTCTTCAGTAAGATATGATAAAAGACATAATTGTTTTATTAATTGGGTTAATTTAATTAATTTAATTTAATTTATATACCTATTTCTTTTTTTTTTATTTTTTGAAACATTTAGATCAATTAAGATAAACTAGTACACATATATGCAAGACTCAAACTAAAGACCTCTTAATTGATAGCCAAAACTTCTGACCAATAGACCAAAATTAGCTACCTCTTTTTTTCTAAATTCACTCTATTTGTGAAAGCTTAGCATTGGCTAGTCCAACAAATTTTTGGATGAGTCACGCGATTAATAAAGGGAGAAGCAATACTAGTTAATCACCTTAAGGTTTTGTAACTCTATGTATCCTAATTTGATATTTATTGTAAAAATTGTACTATAAACTTCTTCAAAACTTAAAAAACTTTGTATCTAATGTCTTTCAACAAAACTTTAAAATGAGCCATTTATCTGGCCCAATTTCAAAATTTAACTTTAGGATAAAATTTTCAAATAGTGCATCAAATCATATTGTTCTGATTTTAAAAATGTGGGGCCTGTTTGAAATTTTTCATGATTTTATCTCTCAGAATGTAACTATAATTTTATTTAGCTACTATGTTCTTGTTATTTTCTCATTTTAAGGAATTTTCTATGATGAGAAACTGCTTTTGATAACATTGGGTGTTAATATGTGATGATTTTAAGAAAATAATTGTTAGTTTTTTAAAAATCTTTGAAATATTTTCAATAACTTTCAAATATATTATTTTCCTCATGCAGCCTCAAAGTTACTTTAATAAAATGTTGCAGTAATCCAAAATAGAATATTTGTATGCTTAGTTATGATAGTGGACCAAATCATATATTGTTCAAATTTGAAGGATTTGGACATCCTGATCATAGCAATCTAATGGCATGTTTTAATAATAATAATAATAATAATAATAATAATAAGAAGGAGGTTTCAATATCCATCTTATATAGACCATTATTGGCTTCAACTTTACGGATTAATTTGTGTGCTCAAATCTTAGGTATTTTGGTTTTTTCTAGCTAGTTTGATGAAACCTAATTATTTGATTGTGGAGAGATTTTTTTAAAAGTTTTTTTTTTTAAGAAATAGCCAATAAATTATAGAAAGAACATAATTTAATATTATTCAGTTTATAGTACTTTTATCCTATTTTACATTCAATTTAAGGATCTTAAAGAGAATTTGCAAATGTTGTAATTTCTTTGATAAAATTTTCAATGAATCGCTCCCAAATCAAACAAAGAAAACATAATTATGAAGTAAACAACACCATCATTATGGAGATGACTAACCATCATTAAATCTTATGTTAGATTGAACATGCAACTTTGAGGGAGTAATGGGGGATCGAATTCGTGGTGGCTCAGCTCATAAGGGATGGTCAAGCCTAAAAGAGATACTAGTAAAAGAAGACAATCATAAATATTGATCATATTAGGATTCATCCAACCCTTAAACCCTCAAAGTTATCTTTGGCTTGCAAAATTTTACTAATTCAAACCATCATAGTTAACATGCAAAACTACATAATCAAATAATTAAAAGTACAGGCACACAAATATAAAAGTATAGGTAACATTATATGCAAGAGATTTGGTTGATTAAAAAGTGAGTAATCAATATCAAACATAATATAGAAGATGTAAAACTCAGCAAAAACCTACACTTAAATCAATGTATCACTTATTTATCATAAAATTACTTATCAATAAACTGAACTCACATGTACAACCATAAGCCAGCGTTTTCCTCTCCCTCTCGAGTGTTTTCCTCCAGCTCGTTCGCTCCACCTAAGGTTTCTCCCGGCAAGTCTGGCCGCCGTTGCCATTGTTTTGGCTTCAGGAAAGTCCCTCTTTCTTGCTCTATTGTGGTTTTCTGTGTTTTTTCGTTGGTTTTTTCCGCTTCATCCACCTCCGGCTATTAGCGGCCGGAATGGCGGTGAATTAGATCTTGGATCCTAATTTTCTGAGTGGATCTTTGAAATCCTGCACTTTCTTAGATGCCCTCTCTAATTCCTCTGATGTTTGCTTTCCTGAACTTAAAATGTCTACCTTTTGCAGTTTACCCTCGTGGATCTCCGATGAGGAGATCCTTGCTCTTGCGGCTCCTTTCCTGTTTTCGTTGGTTGGTTTTTTTCCATCTAGGCGTCCTAGCTTGGATGGAATCCATAAGTTTTTTTTTTTAACTTGAAGCTGATTGTCAACTTTTCGGTAACATTGCTAGACCCGACGCATGTTTCGATTAAATTGAGCAATGATCTAAATTATAGCAGAGTGTTCTGCCACAGATCTTACTTTGTTAATAATTGTTACATGAAGTTAACTAAATGGTCTCCCTCTCTTGATATTTGTGTTGAGTCTCCTGTGATTCCCATCTGGATCTCATTCCCTAACTTACGGCCGCATCTCTTCTCCCCTCGTATTCTTCATGCTTTGGGTGTGATGTTTGGTCGTCCGTTAAAAGTTGACAATGCCAACTCTCCTGGCTCTCGGCCCTCTCTTGCTCGTGTTTTTGTGGAGCTTGATATTACCAAAAAGTACCTAGACAAAGTGTGGCTTGGTTCAGAAAAGTATGGTTACATTCAACTTGTTCAGATGGACTCTTTCCCTCCTTTTTGTGGTCATTGTAAATCTATTGGGCATGTGTGGGGGAGTGTCGGTCCTCTGTCCCTCATGTTGTTCCTTCTAGGAATGTTACTGGAGTTGTGGAAATTAAAATGTTGTTAACAGTAATATTGATGGTGTTATCCCTACCCTTGTTGGGGATAACGATGAGGTTTCTAATCTTGTGGTTCGTCCTGAGACTGTTCCTATGGTCATGCCTACTATCCCTTGTGATGTTCTCATAGGGGATGTTGTTTTTTCTACTGTGGATGTTGTTGTTTCGCCTGTTTCTCTTTTGCCTATGGCTCCTTCTTCTGGTGTCAATGCGGATTTTGATGTGGTTATGGAAACTGAACCTTGTATGATTAATCCTATAGCACTCGATTCTTTGGAAAATGGTGAAGATTCTATTCCTTTGGCAGTTTTGGTTTCTGATGCACCTATTCAAAATGAAGTTGGTTTGGCTATTCAGCATCTAGATACTAATGATATGGATTTGAATGATGAATTGCCTCTCTCAAATGATCCTATTTCTATTGTCTCTAAGGATGGTTCAACTGGTAGTATGGAAACAAAAGATAATGCTTCGTTTGTTGATGTTCCTATTGCGATTATCTCTGCTGACGATTTAAAAAATCAATTGGCTTCCAATTTTTTACAAAGTTGTGTGGATCACTTAGATTGGCGTGATGGATCCTTTTCTTCACCTTGCGGGGATGGTGGGGATGAAATGGATTAGCCATAGGATGATGTTCAAGAATTATATAATTTGAATGTAAGTCGTATTGTTCAAAAAGCATTTTCTCATGGTAGTGGCAAACGTCAAAGCCGTAAATTGAAAAAGAAGTAATTGTTGGTTGTCTTGGTGTTTCTATTGTTGGGCCTTTCTCACTTATAGATTCTTCTTTTTGTTAGTTCTCGGTCGGTAGTTGGTTGGTCTGTGTGCTTGGTTGTTGAATTGGATCTTTTCTTTGCTCGCTTTTGTTGTGTTCCCTCATATGGGTTGATGGCGTGTTGCTGCTTGGTGGGGGGGTTATCTTGGAGTATGGTTTGTGGCCTCTTTTGCTTATTGCTATTTTTGCTTGGTCTTTTGCAGGTGAACTCTTCTTGCTTGCTATGTTGTCATCCTTTTGCTGGTGGACTCTTTTTGCTTTCTTTGGTGGCATCTGGAGTTTGTGCTAGTTGTTGTCTCAGCTCGTTTGGCTGGAGCCCCTTTTGGGCTTTTTCAGATTGTCTTTTATTTTTGGTTTAATGTCATAGGTAGGACCACTGGCTCGTATATTTTACTTCAAAAGCTGTATTTTTAGAGAGCTATATGGTTCTTTAAGGATTTGTATTTTTTCTTTAATTGAATGCGTAGGCCCTCTACGGGTTTTCTCAAAAAAAAAAAAAAACATGTACAACCATAAGAGTTTCCAATAGTGGGTTCATATAATGTAAAGCAAGAAATGCAACTATTAAGCTTTATATTAAATATTCATTCATCCGAATAATATAATATCATAAACATGTCAATACACAAAGTCACATAAACAAATGCCCACATAAACAAATTTGGTGATGTAAAAGAATTTATGCTAGAAGTATAAGTGCTGGGTTAAAAAACATTATCACAAAATATATACTCAACAGGAAAGGCATAAGGATGTTAAATGCTATAATCATATACAAACATTCAACCATACAACATAAATACATCTATAAAAATAAAATAATAAGCTAAAAATACAAATTTATGAATTCTTTAGCCCATATACTCTAAACTAAGCATAATATTTTATGATTATTTTTTATTATTTTTTAGATCATCAAATTTTAATAAGCATTATGTTTTTTATAATTTAATTTTAAACACCCCATTTTTTGTTTCTAAAACTTAAACTTTTGCATTAATTTAAATTTCATTTTTTTTCCTCTCTCCATATTTAATTCTAAGCCACCACATGAAGAAAAGAATTTTATTAAAGAGTGAAAGCACATTTTTGAGGTTGTGGGGTTTGTTTTATGGTTAAGGTCAATTGAAAATTTTGTTCTATTTAAGATAGGCTATCATATCCTTAATATAAATTTTAGGGACTTATTTTACTTGTTGTCTCATATTTTCTTTGTGTGAATTTAGATAAAATGAGGTTTTAACTACATAATAACTCATTCATCAAGTAACTTTTAGTATGTTCTTGTTATGATATTCATATATAGTTTTGCATATTTGTATCATATTTTAAACTTAGGTTCTTCTACTCTTACAACATTATGCTCTATGTTGTGAGGTGTTCCAACACATTTAGAAATCTTCGTTGTATGTCAAACTACTAATGATCATATTACCCAATATATTACTTGTTACATATGTCATGCATTATAGATAGGACAAGCATATTATATTTAGAAATATGTTTTATTCCTATTATGTTCTTATGGCATTCTTCCATAATTTGTAATGGAAAATGTATAATACTTTAAAGATTGGGAGCGGTTCAATATTACTAATATGGATATTTACAACATCAAATATGTTGTCTAATAATATGAAGGTATACTATTTACTTTACAAATGTTAGATTCTATCATAATATACTATCTAATGTGTATGAGAACTTAGGAGGATTGATCTTATTGCATGGAACTGAGAAGTCTATATGCGGAAGAAGAAATTTTTGCTTGATCTAATATATTGTACATAAGAGGGTAAGCTAGCATGTTTTCCTTTAGATCTTTTAGCGCTTGAAGATAGCCTTATTTCTAAAATAGATGTCCAAAATTAGTATTCTTATATCATATTAACCAACAAGCTTAATAGATGAAATTTGAATATAACTCCTTCATAAATAAATAAATAATATATGAGAAAGAGCTTGGGTAAACCAAGAATCAAGCAAATATATAATCAAAATATTTATGCCTGATAGTGATGGAATTGGGTACATTATAAATGGCCACTAGATGTGTTTCAAGAGTGTGTGAAAGTAAATGCCATATGGATCTAGAAGGAGCTAGGGTAAATTATCTTAGAGTCCTTCCTTCTCCATCCTAAAACATGTGGTAAGGTACGAATCTATTTATCAATAGCAATATACCAAGTAGTGCACCAAATTGTGCCATATTATCCTCTACTCATTTCAATCTATCCTGATTATAGATCATTGAGTTTGAATAAAAATCAATCAAGCAAAGAGACACTAGGTACAATGAGATGACTCGTGGCCTTAGAATGATGTTTAAATACATAAATAAAGATGTAATATATGAGAAAGAGCACGGTTAGACTAATCAACAAGAAATCAAGTCAAGATATAATCAAAGTATTTATGTATGATATTGATGTAAATGGATAGATCATAAATTATCATTGGATGTGTCACAAGGGTTTGCGGAAATCAATGTCACCTGAACCTAGAATAAGCCAAGATAAGCCATCCTAAAGTGTTGTCAAGGCCATCCTAGAATGTATAGTAAGGTTCTAATTAATACATCAACATTAGCCTAAAGTTGTCATATTGCACTTAAACCATATCAATCCAACCTAATGATTAATCACTGTGTTTGAATTTAAATCCATTAAGCTAAAATACATTAAGTGCAATGACTCATTACCCTAGAGTGACATATAAATACATGTGTAAAGAGTAAAATGCATAGAGAAAAAAACTCATGAAATTATAACCTTGGCTAACTTGAGTTGACTCAGGGTTAGTCTCAATTTGCTAGGGCACCACACAAGTGTGTACATAGTGTTCTACATTAGGATTCAATGCAACTTAAAATCATTAAGATAAAAATTAAATTTGAATTTTTTTAATGAGTTTCAATGTCATATTGAGAATTTATAGTAAATTCCTAAAATTAGGAAATTCAAATATCTAGAAAACTTAGAATTCATTGAAGTTGAAAGGATGTCAATGTAGAATTTTTCTTTGTTCAAGGGATTTTGTTACCATCATTTTTGTTCATTATTTTGTATTTATTTATTCTTTTTTGATATATTCGTGCACATCATATTAGTCTTTAGTATACTATATTCTCAGGTTGCCTTACAATGCTAATACTTTTGATATTTCTTTTCTTATGTGCCTAAGAAAAAATTTTTGGATCTATTTTGAACTTCTTTAACTGTAATTAGTTTAAAGGCTTTAGTCAGAATGGCATTTTATATTTTTCTCTTTGTTCTTTGGTAATTTTGCTTAAGTGTCTCGTAGGGCACCCTTTCACTTTGAGTAACTTCTCTCACTTCTAGTTGGGGATTTATTACATGCTTTAAATTTTTTTTTTTTTTGCTTAGTACCATAGCTATAAATTATCTTTTTAATTAATTTTATATATATATATATATATATATATATATATATAATTAGTTACCTCTGGTCTTAGCTTCACTTCCTTATTCTTTTGGGGTTTTTAAGTGGACTTTGGCTTCATTTTAGAAGGAAGGAACTCTTGATTATGTTGGATCTTAGTTATAGATCTTGTTGTAGAATCAATTTTACTTGGTAGTTATAACGAGTTGTTGTTATTTGATCTAAAATAGTTTTAATTTTAGAGTTTTCTTTATATGTCAACTATTCTTCTCTTGTTTGGATCTCACTATTTGGTTATTGTTTAAAGGCTTCAATTAGAAAGGTTCTTTTTATGTTGGGGATTAATTAAAAGATTCATAATCGTCTTAAGCTAAGTATTTTAACTTCTTATTGTCTTAATAATTGCAAATTTGGTTCATTTCTTAGTTACTTCTTTTTGCTTGGCTGTGACTTTGGCTTCAATTTAAGAAAGAAGAAATTTTTCTTTTGGTCAAATATTTGGTTGTAGATTCAAAATAATTGATGGTTACGACAAGTAGATCATAATTGCTCTTTAAAGATGAACATTTTGGATTTTACTTTTTTTTTCGTTTGTAACTTTTTGATTACATTATAAGGATTTTGGTAGTTCTTCTTTAGGAAGTCCAAGGTTGTCTATTAGTTCTTTAATTTTCCTTTTTTATGCAAGGGATTTCATATGATCCTCTCATTATTGTTGTGTAGTTTTTTTTGGCTTTCGAATTGATTGTATTCTTTCTTCATTTGGGATATTCTATATTTGTTGTATTTTCTTTAACATGGAATAATTTTTTTTAATTTTATTGAGAAAAAAGGTCAAAGGTCAAATAATAATTTTCTTTTATTTAATTAGATAATTATGAAAATAAGAGATTTATTTAGAAAATTTTGGTTAAGTAAGCAACTTATGATTTCATTTGGTTAGCTGGCATGATAGATGTCTCTAATTATATCAAAACATTTTCTCAAATATTTAAGAAATTTTTAGATTATTTAAAATTTGTTATAATTAAGTTCAATATGAAAAAATAATCAAAAAGATAAAAAAATCTTTAAAATATTTTGGAATGTGTATTATTTATTTTATGATCTCAAGATGATTGAATTAAGCCACAAAAGTCAAATCAAAGAATATATACTTTTTTCAATGATCAAAAATAGGGACTTTGAGATTGAAAAATATGTATATGGACAAAATAAGATGTATTTGGCCACTGATTCACTATAGTGTTTCTTTAGACAAATCAACATAGCCAATATTAACTACCTAGAGAGATAGACTAATGTCACACTATCGACTTGAAAAAAGAATAATTTATTTTCATAATCAAACTCAGCATATGGAATATAAAAATTATTTTGAAGGATAAAATTCACATTCTCCTATCATTTTAATTATGGAATTAACTAAGGAATAAGATTTAGTCTACATCCAAAGATTTTTATACCCTATAGAGACATGCTTTTATAGTTAATTAGATATCTGAAGAGAAAACTCTTGATTGAAGTGAGGATTAAACTTTTAAAAATATGAAGATTTGAATACAAACTAGACTTTAAAAGCTTAAAGGTTGATTTACTATTTTTAGAAAAAATGATATATTTAGAATTTATTTAAGATTTAGAGAATACACACTGAGGGGTGTACAATCTGGACTTATATCTACCTAGAGTGGATAGCCAACTAACATCCTAGAAATCAATCAACATCTTATGCATGCAAGATAGGATGGCTCTATCTTAAGGAGTCAAGGATTTTAATTCAAAAATTTAAATTAGGGCTATACAAAATATACAAATGAATCTAGCTAGTATTATGTATGATGTATGAAAAAATACATAAATAAAAATTATATTCATTTATTTGGAAATATAAATATAATTTGGGGTCTGCAAGAAAGTAAGGTGGTCAAGCCCCACCATAATATGCTTGGGTTTCCACACCTATGAATGAAGTAGGTTTAAATGTATTTTAATTATTTTCTTTTAGCTCTAAGTTTTTTATAGGATTCCAAAAGAGAACACCCTCTAAAGGAGTGGGGATTATCTTTTGGAGCCCTATATATGTGTATAAGTAATCACATTTAACCTTTTATAACTCTTTGAATGTATACAACTTAATCTATTCAAATTTTAGACACTTTACATTTACATCGACATTTATTTTTGTAACCAAGCCTAGATACTGTCTACTTTGCTCTTCTTTATCTTTACAAGTAGAACGAGATACATTCTAATTTGATTCTTTCATTTGCAATAAAGAAACATATCATGAATGTGTATATGTAATGCAAGTATAAGTGTGATGGTGTATACAATTTTAATACATTAAAGTAAACCAAAACAAAAATTAATCATGCATGCTATGACATCCAGAATAGATGAAAGTAAAAAAAATATACCAAGGATATCCTTTAGGAAAAGGTATTCATATCAAGCGAAACACACTATGGTCTAGCAAAAGACTAGAGCTAGTGGCCCTAACAAACAAGTTCTAGTGACTGAAAAAGGTTATGTGTCTTTGATATATCCTAGGAGCTTTGATGTTTACATTATTTAAGTTTGAATTTATTTGTTGGTTATTGGCCAAGAGAGATTTTAATTTAAATTTAAGTTTTAATATTTTAAAATTTTATTACTATCTTTGAGATTTATTAATAATTTATTCAGTGATTTAAGAGAAAGCCCTATAAATCCAATATATGTATGCTCTCCAAAAGGAGTCAAGCATAATATATGAAGGCTTTTGATTTATTGATTTTTAATTAAAGATCAATTGGAGTAAGTGGTATAAGTCATTGTTATACCAGAGTCATGAAGCCTATTTCATCCTCCTTCAGGCCAGTTGCCCTATGTTCTCGGGTTTCTAGATAATGTACCATAGGCTCCATTTTACTCTTATTGAATTTTAAATTTATAAAGATTTTAGTTTATTGTGAATTTATTTAAAGCTTTATAAATCTAATGCATTTATGCCTTCTAAAAGAACATCAGCACAATCCATAAAAGCCCCTTTAATTATTTATAATTTATTAAATCCAATGCATGTGTATTTTCTAAATGGAGTTGAATACAATGCATAAGTGTCTTTTATTATTTAGAATTTTCTAAGGACCTTGAAATCAAATGCTATTATGCCTTCCAAAGAAATTAAATATAAAGCTTGAGGGACCTTTATTTAATGATTTAATATTTAATTAATATATTTATTTAATTAACTCAAGTTTAATTAAAATGATTATGAAATTTTATTTTGTTTGAGTTAATTAAAATTTATTTATTATTTAATGATTTTTTAGATTTATTAAAAATTTTAATAATTTATTTTAGTTTTTAATTAATTTTTAATTAATGTGTCATAATTATTTAATTTTATTTTGGAGTTTTATTTTATTTTTATATATTTTTATTTTATTCATTTAATTTTAGTTTACTTAAATTTTATTTTTAACTTATTTAATTTAAATTCATTAATGTTGCGAATCTAGATCTAAGGACTATGATTTTGATGATAGCAAATATTTTCATTTCTATTTGAGTGTCTACTCTTTCAGGTTCACAGGATCAGTTGCAATTCATTCTAGCTTAGGATCGAGTCTGTCTGTATGTGGTTGAGGTTAAATATACTTTTTTATCTTTCTTTAGTCAAGTGTAATATAATGGATCCCCAAGCTAAGTAACCTTGCACACACACACTAAGGGGGAGAGTTTTAGTGAGTTAAAGTTTTTGTTCATTTTTTATTCAAATCATCCTGGATGATATGTATAGCATCCTGGACGATCCATTAAAAATAGAAATCTTAAATAGGGCAGTCATGTTAAGTCGGTCTGATTAAGCATATCGTCATAGACGATATACCCATCGTATAGGATGATATGCTCAAATCAAAAAATTTCAGCTGCCAGATCAAGTTAGACAAGTTTTGACTTTTAGAATTTTGGTCTAATCATTCTGGACGATACGTGTATCATCCTGGATGATCCATTACTATCATGTCTAAATTAGTCTGGTGATTAAGAAAGTAATTAAGGTCAGACTGATTCGATCATATCGGCCTGGATGATCTCAAGATCATCCTGGATGATCAATTGAAAATCCTGACCATCCAGTGTATTTCACCTAGATGACCCGAATAATCCTCTGGATGATATTTCTAATTTTAAATTAATCGTGCGGGATAATATCAAAATCATCCATGATGATCAGGTCATTTTGACATTGTCTAGCATGGTTTGGCTGTACGACCCGAATAATATGCAGGATGGTTTTGGGCAATTTTGAACTAATCGTACAGGATGATATACTTATCATCCTGAACGATCAAGTCATTTTCTTTAGATCATCCAAGCTTTTCTCCTGGATGTCCCGAACAATCTTCTTGATGTTATTCCTGAATTAAACTAATCATCTCGGATGATCGCAGAATCATCCCAGACGATATGAACAGAATTTGTCTTCTAATCATCCAGAAGAACTAGATCATCCAGGCCAAAAGGGTCTGATTTACACTGATCGTACAGGACGATCTACCAATGATCTTTGACGGCAAGTTGAAATTTAGGGCAATTTTTTAGCCTTTGTATGTAAGATCTCTCATCTTCTATTGTTGAGATCTTTTTGCCACTTTCCTTCCCTGAGAGTGCCTTGAGAGAGAGAGGGAGAGTTTGGGGGAGAGAGAGAGGATCTTGTGAGGGGGAGTTTGTGAGGTATTCACAAAGGTTGCTCCAAGCAAGAATCTGAGTCATCTTCTCCGGTTGTCGTCCCTTGTCATTTTTTGTGTCTCTATGGAAGGATCGTTTGCAAGAAGATCAATGTTCTCTGCCTGCTTCAAGAGGAAGTGAAAGGAGGTAAAGTTCTTTACCTGCTTCAGGAGAAAGTGAAAGGAGGTAAGGTTCTCTGCCTACTTCAAGAGGAAGCAAAAGGAGTTTGGGTTCTCTGCCTCACCGAGTTGGTGAAAAGGAGTTTTGTAATAGCTTCTCCGCCTTGCTGTGGGAGTAGAAGGAGAGTCACTTTGTTTTAGTGCAATACCTATAGGGGAGGCTCCGGGGAGTGGACGTAGGTCAAGTTGACCAAACCACTATAAAATCTGGTGTGTTCTTTCTTATTATTTTTTGCATTTTATTTTTCTGTTGATGATCGTGTGATTGTGGTTATTGGTTTATTTTGTTAAACATCTGCACATCATCGCAAAATTAAAATCATTTTAAAACATTCGAAAAGATTTTCAAAATCATTTTTGCTCGTGAATTTTTAAAATTACAAATTCACCCCCCCCCCTCTTGGTTAGCCTTGGGCTAGTTCTTAAGGGCTTAACATCCCTCACGAACTTTCAATTAATACCTTTCATTTTTTTAAGGTTGATTGGTTTAATTTATTTATACTTGATTATTCTATTTTTTTATTAATGTATTATTTTTATTTTATTCATTTAGAATTACATGCATTATGATTTATGAAAATCAAGAAAAAACATTTCTAAGTGACGGTGATTAATTAGTGCTACGCTCCCTAAACTTGGTACTAATGAATGAAGTCCTACTTATTAGCATGTTATTTATTAGGTTTGAAAAATTATATATAGGGTTTCTACAAGGACCTAAGATTTAAGGGATCCTATTCACATGCATATATTTGAAGACCTAAGGGGCCCTAAGTTTGTAATAATTATCTTACTGGTGCTTTTCTAATGTTTTTTGACCAGTCCACATCCATTTGGAAGAAATAAAGGTGACTGAACTCTTTAGCTTTGATCCTCAGACAGTCACCATTGTTCCTCGCATAAGACATACAGAGACATGTGTAAATATGTAATATAGCCATGTGTCAAAATTTATATAGAAATAAGAGGAATATTTGATACTTGAAACTAGTTTATATAAGGTCAATTGATGAATGAATAATTGATGTTATTATTCAAATGTGCATATAAACCTTTCCAAATTAGTCATGAAACACACAATAATGAAAGCATATGAATGATCTACACTTGCTACCATTCAAGAGTTAGTTGGAGCATCATATGAAAGTAAAACATAGGCATATGTGACCCAAATTTGAGAGAGAAAATACATCTTAAATTTGAGAAACTGATATAGACAAATCTCTCTCAAAAGTACACATTGCTTTAGTCATAAACAAAATCTATATCACTCAAGCATATTATAATCAACATAAGAAAATTCTATGATTTGTTTGATATAAGATTAACATTCATTTCCATAACCAACAAGTGAAATTAATTAATACATAAATAAAAACTTTATTAAGTGAATGCTATAAATATTCTATGTCATCAAAATTGTATTCTCTAAAGTATAATTATATAAAGAAATCAATAGGTGATTAATTGTAGTAACATGATAATATATACATGCTAATAAAGGTGATAAAGAGAAGTTAGAAATATAGGAGTTATTAGCATTAACAAAAATAAGAGGCTATCACTAACAAAATTTTCACTCATACGTTCACTGGACTCAAGAAACTTATGCAGTAAAATTTTTCTTTTTTCTATTTATAAAAGAGCAATAAACGAATGTTAAACGAATGAGTACATCAAATACTACACAGATCTTGAACAAAAACAACAGGAAAAAAAATTATAACATTGAATATTTACATTACAAAGATCTACACAAGCATTGCCCAAAAATAGTGAGACAAAATTATTTTTAACAATTAACATCTACGTTGCAAAGATCTACATTGATCTTGCACAAAAATAGTGAAAGAAAATATTTACAACCATGAATATTTATATTGCAAAGATCTATGTTGATCCTTCACAAAAATAGTAAGAAACATTATTTGTAACCATGAATATTTACATTGCAAAGATCTAAGCAGATCCTTCATAAAAATAGTAAGAAAAATTATTTATAACCATGAATATTTACATTGCAAAGATCTAAGTGGATCCTTCACAGAAATAGTAAAAAAAAATTATAAAATAAGGCACAAATCCTCCTAAAATAAATAGGAGAAATATATCTTCTTTGTTGGCTGAAACTACAACTTGTCCTTTATAACTAAAATGTAGTAGTTCTTCCCACATATAATTGAAACACAACAACTATATTCCTTCTTGGCCAAGATATAACAACTCTATTCCATCTTCTAGCCAAAATAAAACCCTTCTCTTTGTTGGATGAAACACAACAGGTCTTTTTCTCTTTTGGCTGAAATGTATAGCAGTTCGCCCCCTCCTTGCTTGGTCGAAACTATAGCATTCCTCCTCTTCTTGCTTGGCCAAAACTTCATTATTTCCCCTCTTCTTGCTTGGTCAACCCAAGAGATTAAAAGATGGAGGGAGAGAGGAAGTGTGTTTTTTGTTTTTGCCAAGAAGAAGAGAGTCGCGCCCATATGAGCGGGCCCTAACCCTCCCTTGAATTTCCTTTGAGTAAAAAAATTGAAATAAGGACTAAAGTAAATGAAATTATAAACCCTTGATGCCCTTTATCCAGGGTTTTGAATCAAATCTCATTGATGCCCTTGAAAAAGCTTTAAAACTTGTTATCTTTGTGATCAAAATCAGTCATTAGATCTAACTTAGATGGTTAGGATGAGGACTATTACTAAGAGGGAAAAGACAAAGCCCTTTTCATTCATGTGGCCACCAAACTAAACCTTAACATTTTACACAAAAATAAGACCATCATACCCTTGTTAATTTGAAATGGATTGCTAAGATTGGATTAAATTGAGAGCTAAAATTATTTGTGATTGAATTTCATTCAAATTTAATCTGAGGGTTTGAGTGAATTTCATAGTATGTTTATTGATATAAACATATACTTTTTATATTATTTAATAAAATCTTTTTTAGTTTTAATTTATGAATTATCTATTTAAATTTTATGTTTTGATTTGTTAATGATGATTTGTTTTAGATTTTTATAGAAATTTAAATCAACTTAAAATTGATTTTAAATGAGATTAAATTGGGTTTTATATTTTATTTATTTATTTATCTCATTTTTTTTAATTTTAATTTTTCATGTTTTACATTTTAATTTGAAGTGTTTATGTTTATTTAATTTTAATTTAGGTTTTAATGAAGAGAAAATCCCCTTATGTATGTATATATATATATATATATATATATATATATATATATATATATATATATATATATGTATGTGTGTGTGTGTTAAAAAAATGATAAATTTGGAAATACCAAAAATTTGAGATATATGCTCATGCAAGTGTCTTAATCAATTTCATATAATTTTAAAATTTATTAAAATTATATGGAATTTTCATAATTAGTGTAAGCCCCTAATTATCTCTATGCAAAATTCAAAAATTATAGCAAACAATAAAGAAAAGTTTCTAAATCATTTTGAAAAATTAAATTCAATACATTAAACATTACCAAGCTCTCTTAAAAACTATTTGGGTATTTTCCTATATTTAATAGTTGAAATATAGGATATTTAATTACCAAACATGGCAAATGACCTAAAAAAAATTCAAAAGATTTTAAGTAGGTTTAATAATATGTCATTAATTTGTCCAAATTATTGAAAGGATAAATGATTATAAAATCCACATATACTGCTTTTTTTTTTTTGGTTAAACCCCTCTGATGGGCCTCCGTGTTAATATTAAAAGAAAGTACAAGGTCCTTAAAGGGACCTCCAGCTCACTACTGCTCAAAAGAGCTACAAGAAAAGTCAAAAAAGAACCTAAGAGCCGGATATCCCTACTAAGCACAAATACAAAGCCACCTAAGAACATTCTAAAAATTAAAAAGGAAAGGCCAAAAAAGAAAACATTTAGCACCACCTTCTCAACCAAAGTCGGCCCTTGCACAAAACGAGACCAAGTCTCCAAAAACCTGAAAAAATACAGGCCTGTAAGGATACTAAACCAAGGATTAAAGCACAAAAAGTGTGAACAGGAAAGATTGACAATGCTAGTAAGACAGTTCAAAGAGAAATGAAAGACAATGCTAGTAAGAAAATTTTGTGAATTAACATAAAGAAACTTGATACTATACTCCCCGTTGATATATCTAAATCACCCCTGTGACCAAAAGGATTGCGTAGTTCTGTAAATAATAACAGCATTACACCCGAGAGTCCAAGTAAGAATCCATCCAAAACAAAATTTGTTATAATGCCACCAAGTTAAACGCCGGCAATGTCTAATTGTAGGCAGAAACATCAAGATTAAACAATTCAGGTCAGCACAGGAAGTTCTTAAAACAACAAAATAAATCGAGATAAGTGTGCTAAAGAAATGCGTGGTAATAAGCACAATCCCACAACCATTCAGCAATAAGATATAATGCCAATCTAAAGGATAAATAACCCAAAATAAAGTATTAGCATCAAAGATCAGCAGTTGCCCAAAGTAGAAACCAAGGCCCCTAACAAAATCAAAAGCCTTGCCACCAACCATAGAGTTAACCCTCATAAGATACAAAAAGGAATAAACAATGCTGATAAGATAGCCAAGCCACCAGGTAATGAAACCCCACCAACCCGAGACCTGCACATCAGCAAAACAATACCAACCCTTCCAGCCATCAAATTCCAACAATGCAAAGTAACGGAAAGAATGTAACCCGCCACTCCATCATATGAGAATTCCAAATAAAAGAATGTATTAATGATTAATTCAAACCAAAACTTTCATTTGTTTAATTTGATTCTTAGAACATACCCTAGATTATGTTATATATTGCCTAAGCCTTTGCATAATTTTGGTTCACACATGTAGATTCTGTCATTTACAACTGTAATTTGATGATGAAAACCTTAAAGTCCATGATCTATTAGTTATCATCAAAGTCTAAAGCACTTATGGGCTCATAGGGGATCATCAATCTCTTTTATTTTAATGAAGAAAAATACATTTTATGAATTTATAAAATGTATTTGAGGTTTAGGAATAGAGCCCTCCCACTAAAAAATAAACATTAATGTAAAAAAAATTCATAAAACCTCACAAATGTGTAAAGAATGTCTTAAAAGCTAAGCATATAAGTACTAACACAATTGGTGTGAAGATAGCCATAAGACCATAGATCTTTCATTAATAAGAGAAGTATTACTCATAGGTTAATGGTCTTTACTTTCCCATACTAAACTATCTCTTTCCCTTACTAAATTCCCCCCAACAAAATGAGGGCTACAAGCATACCATTATAATTAACATACACAAGAAAGAAAGATATATAATGTAGTAATTAAAAGAATATCACAAATACTCTATAACTAAGAAGAATTTGCATCACAAAAAAATAGCTATAAAATGATCAAAACTCATTAAACATGTCATCATCACCACCCGCAGCACCATCATCATCATCAAGATTCAGCACCATCTCTAGAGGTGGCCTCTCTTCACCAGGCCAATGCTAGACCATCCATTCTTGAAATCATTTTATCATTTTCCTTACTTGTGATATGTCATTAAAGTGTCCTTACTTGGATAAAAAATATAATGCTAAATAATGGGACTACGGGTGTGAACGTGCTATCTCACCATAGCAAGCATGTGAAATTTGGTGGAATAAAATAGGATAGGATAGTGATTAATATGGTATGCATTGAGGTCTAATTCAAGATGCTTGAAAGTGTTAATGAACTTAATCATATGACTCTAGCTAAGGTTATGCAACCATTGATATAAGGTTTTTGAAGGTGGAGAATAATATGCAAAATGAAAAAAAAACATGCCTTTTGTATCAAAGTGCTTATGAAAAATACAACAATAGGTAACTAGTAATAGTACACAAATCAAATTACCAAATCTGACAAACTTTTAAAAGAAAGGTGATAAAGGATATACTAAATGAAGAACCCTTCTAAGGATAACTATTGATGCTAGAAATGTGATCTCTATATGAGATTTGATGGAGTTCAAGATTGGTAACAAACTAATTCAAAGGTTTGATATACCTTTTAATAGCCCATAGACTCTCCTATCTTGCTAAAAAGGAAAAAATAATTATAAAGCTCTCTCTTAGGGGATGTTTGGTTGCCTGAAAATAAAATGCAGTGTAAAGTAAATGCAATGTAAAGTAAATGTAAAGCATTCTGAATACTTTGAGACTGTTTGGTTGTCTGCAAAGTAAACGCAGGAGAACTGTTTCCCTTGTTTGGTTAAGTATATCCAAAGCAAAATAAAAGCGGTATATTTATAATAATTTTTGTTGACATTATAACTAATGTATTTATAATAATTAGTATTATTTAGTGTTATAAAATAAAACCAGTGCATTTATTTATTGCACAATCTTATTATTATTATTTTTAGATTATAAGATATAAAATTGCAATAGACATAAATATAGTTGTGATAGAGAGAAATTTTAATTTTAAATTTGTGAAAGTTTTAATTTTTTATTTTACAAATAATTTGTTTACAACAAATATTTCAGCAAAATAAATTTTATGAACAATAATCTTATATATGCTCCTTTTCAACAAATATCATCGACGTGGTGATAGCAAAATTAATAAACCATAATTGGGTCTATTCTTTTTTTTTTGAGAAAATGCTAGAAGCAATATTATTAAAGAAAAAATAAAGGAGCCTAATACAAGTGACAATTATCACACTCCTTTAACAACTTTACAAAGAAAGGAGGAATGTTATAATCATTTAAACTATCCCAAACAAAATCTGAGTACTTAGCTATGTGATAATTGGGTCTATTCAAATGTAGCTTTTGTAAACAATAATCATGTACTTCTAACAATGGTTCAATTGATTACTGTACAAATAAATTCAACATATTCTAACGTTTGAATAGTTCATTTTCTGAATGTGCTTTGTAGTTAGTGTTTACTTATCTAAGAAAAATCCACATTTTATCATTATATAATTATCAAAACAAATTAACAATGCCCAAGAAATTCCATTAAAATAGTCTAATTTTTCAGCGTAGATAAGAAAATGAAACACATTAGATATTATGCTGAGAATACTGTACAAGGGCAATGATTATACACCTAAAATGAGATTCATGCGGGCAGTGAAAGATTTAGCACATCCAAGGAAAACGCATATTTCATTTTGCCACCACTTTAGATTGCATGAATCCATGCCCTCAACATTGTCATCACCTTCATTTTCCTGCAAAAATCTCCACAGTCTATTTGTCTCTAGATCCAATAGCACTTCTGCTCTGTGGGGTTTTTGCCTGACTTGTTCTAATGATCGGTTAGATGGAACAATCATACCACCTCCAACAAAAGGAACAAGAGCATTTTGTAATTCAGCAGGAGAGTCCACCCCAAAGTTATTATCTATGTCAACCAAGCAGAACTTATCAGTAACACTTTGTAAAGCAAGTTCCATTGCATTGCTGCTACCCTGATTTGGAGTTAAGTTGATATCCCCCCAATTTAGAGTTGTTTGCCCATTGGCTGTGAACTTACTCATCACAGGTGTTGTGCATGAGGCTTCTATGTGTTGGAACCTCGAGCTTAACTCATATAATTGAGTATAAGGCACAATTTGAAAGATAGCTTGGATAGCGGGCATAGACAATTTTTTAGCTACAGCCTTTGTCTCCCTTGATCCACTAATTTTCCTCTTGCTCCTTCCACATTGCCTGTTATTAAACATATACCCTGAAGCTATTGACTGCTCATTTTTTCAAAATAAGAGATGGAAGACATTTCTTTAGCACATATATAAAGTCTTCCAATACTTTGTTTGTTGAATGATATAGACCCTCTTCGAGCTTATAACCTGGTTTAATCCTACTTCTGTCCATATTTCTTCTTGCTTGCTTAACAAAATAGAGAAGGCAAGGGATTCTAATATTATCAACAATATAACTCAAGGTATCTACAGAACATTCAATATTAAGTTACAGTAATTCTGCTTTAAGTAGTAGAGGTGAAGATGATTTAATTGGCAGTTTAGCAAGCTCTAGCAACAGCTCATCAATTCTAATATTGACATCTCTTGAACTATTACTAGATCCTGCTAGCGAAATCTCTGTAATCACTCCATTTCCATAAGGCTCCACATTTTTTTCAGCAGCATACTCATCCTCATCGAACTGGATTCTGTTAGAAGGATTAATTGCCTCATCAGCAGACGCAGGCATGGGGTGATCACTAGCTTCTTCGCATTCATCATCATCTTCTAAATAATTTTCAAATAACTTTTTCTTTGCAAAAGTCTTCCTTCCAATCACTTTAACCTTTTTCTTCCCTGAAGATTTCTGACTGGGTGTTTGAGGAGCCTTTGTAGTCTCCATCTTAGACTTACTTTCTGTTTTCTCAATTTCGACCACCTTGGGCCTGTACTTCTTTCTCTTCTTTTTAATCTTCCACTCCTTATCTGAATCAGCTCCGAGCTTTCCACGATCATCATGCATACTATTTCTAGATTTATCCAAAAAAAAGCCTCTAATAATTCACCGCCAGAGCAATCAGCCGAGCAAGTTCCTGTAAAAGCAGCAGAAATAAGAGATTTCATGTTTGGGTGTTTAAGGAGGCATTGGAATTCCAATCTTAGGTTTCCTTTCTGTCTTCTCAATTTCAACCACTTTGGGCCTTTGCTTCGTTCTCTTCCCTTTCTTCCTTCGCTCCTTTGGATCTGATCCCAGCTTTCGCCCATCATAATGCATACTATTTCCAGGTTTGTTGGGAACTAAGGCCTCTAAGAATTCATTTCCAGAGCAAGCAGTCGACTAAGTGCCTTCAAAATAATAGCGAATAGGGATAAAGAAATAGGAGAGTTCCATTTGCAGAACCTTCTCCACTATAGCTCATGCTTAATTAGGGCAAGACCTTTACCTGAAACGCACACTGCCTCCAACACATCGCCACTTGAACTGACCATGGCTTTGAGAATCTCTGTGGACGAATTGAGGGCAGAAATCACGTCGAAGGCAGCTATAATCCCGACAAAAAAGCCTGAGTTTATTTGTGCAGTAAGTAAAGAGATAAAGGTTCATCATGTACAAATGATCTCGTACCTCCATGACAACGTTGTCGCTGTCCTTCCCAGCCAAAGCATCCATGCTGATTCTTCAGAGCAACAATGCAGGCTGAAATATTCTCGCCATTGTCCACATCCCTCGCCCTCTTCATTACTAGGTATTGACAGCCAGACCAGTCACCCTTTCTTCAGAGAATAAAGAAAGGATGAAAGAGATAGGCCGAAGAAGCGCACGAAAGGGAAAAAGTTACCTTCATAGCAAGCGAGCTCCCGCTGTTGCTTCCGATCAGAAATTGTCGTAACTTTTGATCCAACATGAAGGGAACGTTGTCGAAGGAGCAAAGCAGAACAACGACAAAGAAGAACGCCCGTAAAACTCTACACTCATGCAAATGAACGAATCTCAGAAAGAGTGCGACTTTTGCATGGAGTGTGCGAATGGAGGAGTTCGGAAGGAGAAGAGAGCAGATCGCATGGGAAGAACAGAGAAGAAGCAATCATTTATGAGCTCTGCTTCCGCGAAACCATCGCGCGAGGCTGGTTCTCATTTTTCTCGTGCGAGAGGATTTCTAACCCACTCAATTTGAGCGGGTTTCGAAGTCGTGCAAACAACGTTCTCTAATACACCGTTGTTTCGTCGGAGGTTTTTCTTATGTTCCGCTCAAAATAGTCTAAACAACCTAATTTAACAAATACATGTGATTACATTACTTTACCCTTCTAATTCTGCATACCAAACAGCCCCTTAATGATTTCTGCTTAAAAGCTATGAATATGAAATTTTAACTAATCTAAATTATTTTCAACAAGTCATGTTATTATAGAAAATGCATCTATAGTTAGATTGAATTGGGGATGGAAATTGAGGGAGGATTCTATGTTTATAAGATTCAAATGATGGAAAGATGTTACATCTTTATTAATGGTTTTGCCAATATAATTAGGGATTTTTATGGATTCTCAATTTAAGTTAGGTTGTAAAGCATTTGGTGTCCTATGAGTTCACTATGATTCATTATAATTTTGATGGTGAGATTTCTTCAAGTGTCTTAGCATCTAAGATATATGATGAAGGGAGTGCATAAAGATATAAGCCATGGTTGTTTATCTCATTTTTGAATGAAGTATATCTTCTCTCTCCTATGGCCTTATTAGCACTTAGGTCTTCCTACCTTAGTATAGCTATAATAGCCTCAAGTTTAATTTCACTAAGATTCCTAAAAATTTAATAAGGGAGCAATGTGATGCTGAGGCTACTAGGCATTGCAGTGCCAAGCTCCATAATGTTGGGTCAAAGAAATTATTTTCTTAATAAAAATATCAAAAGTATTTTATTAAAACCCTCATTCCACTATTCCCTCCTGATTCTCCTTTACATGCTAGGTGTGTGTGTGTGTGTTTGTTTGTGTGTGTGTGTGTGTGTGTGTGTGTGTGTGAGAGAGAGAGAGAGAGAGAGAGAGAGAGAGAGAGAGAGAGAGAAGAGAGTTAGTGTATTGCATTTGGAAATGAAATAAAATAATATTAAATAGAAAAAGATTAGGAATTCGTGTATTACATTTGGTCATGAAATACATAACATACATAAACTAACTATTCTTTTTGGACTAACATGCATTTTGACATAATACATGCATACTAATGAATATAATGATAGTTGCCCTTTGTGTGCATGATGTTTGCTATTATGATCTATATAATATGTTATGTGTGTAAAAGTAAAAAAATGTTGGCAAGAAATGACTCACTAAATTTTGGTTGACTAGAGCATGTTACCTTATACAAGAGGGTGGGCCGATGGCTTTCCTTTAAAGAAGGTTTGTGGTGTAATTCATGGGCTTTCCTTTAAAGAAGATTTATAGTGTAATTCTAAGTGATATAAAAAGGGATGTATAAGGAGATTAACTAATATCATATGATATGCATATGGATAAAGAGTGATGACTTCTTAGATGAAAGCCACCAAACTTATGATATGAGATTGATTTATGTTTAGTCTAAAGGGCCTACAACACTTGATACAGGAAAAACACCACGAGTAGCCAAATGTATTATCTTGCTTGCATATGCATATGACATGAGCACATATGATAAATTACATAAGTAACATGATATAATATGATATGAATATGATTTAGGACTTTATTAATACAAATATATGACAAGACTGATAAGATTAATACAAGGACATATAATACATATGAATTACACAAGATACATAATATATTGTATTTAATATAGAACATGATATACATGTATTGATACTATACAACATACATAGAATAACTGCATAAGATTTGCTTGATATGATTGATATATTAATATATATGGAATGGATAATAGATTGAAATAAAGAATAATTTATAAGAATACATAGAATCATGATTGACCTACTATGTTGTATCTTGGCATACAGATCCTTTATATGATTACTAATCATTGATTATAAGTTACATCTCTTATATTAATTTTCATTACTCATATAAAATGACACAATTCATATTGATTGTTACTTGTTCTTACTGTTGCATATTTTTGTTAATTTGAATTGAATGCTTACATGCATACTGCTTCTATTATCTTACATTAATTGCATTTGTATGTTCTAGTAATCTACTAAGCTGTTAGCTCACTCTTTAATTTTTATATATTTTTAGGAAAGGATCAGGATCAATTGGAGAGAGGCTGAACAGGTCATCCAGGTTTAGTTTTGATTTATATATTTTGATTTTATTCTTTTATAACCAGGAATGATAAATTATGGATTGATGTAATAGATTATATTCTTGGTTATTATACATAAATTTTAGGGAAAGAATATAGAAATATAAATTGATGTAGATGATTTATAAATGCTTTCGCTAGACTTATACATACTAGTGAATTATTAGAGACTCTTATAATTTAATTAAGAGATAAAAATAGATAATTCATCCACATTAGATCTTAAGGCGCACACCACGATGATGGGACACCTGAGGATTTAGCATTAACTAATCGTAGAGAGCTTAAAAATCTCTAAAGATGTTTCTTAGTTGTATTAGAAAGTTAATAAGCTCACCCAAATCAAACCTTAAGTCAATCTTAGATTAAAACTTGATTTGCCTTAAATTACCAAAATACCCTTAATCTTGGGTATTTCATTAGGTAAATAATGATCTTAAGATTGAACCTAGAAAATCTTGACCACTCATTAGACCCATTGTATAGGTCTTGGAATGCTGGTTAACCTCATTGACTTTTGGTCAAAGGTGGTTTGAGTAAGATCAAAATATTAAAAATACTTAGAAAATACAAAATGGTCATTTAACCCTAGACTTGGATTTAAACCCTCCTAATCCATCTTAAGAGTGATTTGGCTCAAGGATGACCAAGGCCAAGCTAGTTTGACTATGGTTAACCCATATTTAACCAAAACCCAAGAAAAGTCTAAAACCTAATCTAAACATCCAAACAAGTTATTCTTTCCTTAGGAAAGGTATTTAATGGTCTCTAATTCACATTAGAGTCACTTGAAAATAGTTTCTCCATAGGCTAAAAATCCAAACCCAACCATAGGGTTGATCTCAAATGGTCCTAAAATCTTTTTAAGAATATTTTTGAGTAATTCCCTACACTTGGTTAATTCCTTTGACCATAAAAGGGTAAAATTTCCAAAACACCCTATAATGCATACCTAGGTATCCATAGGGCCAAACCCTTAATTTTGAGTTGGCATTGGTTTTAAATAACTATAAAATTATTTTAAGATATTTTGCACCTTTCTTAACCCTTGTTTAACTCATTTGAACCCAAAAATTTTAAAATTACCAAAATGCCCCTAAGCTCCCAATGACTTAAACTTAACTATGAGACCTTTTCTTGTCTCTAAATAACCAAAACCCATCATTAAGTCATTTATATTCAATGTTGAACCTTGGTCAACCCCTTTGATCAAGGTCAATTATGGTTGGCCAAAATTACCAAAATACCCTTTAATCTTTAATCTCGATTTATTGGGTTAAATTTTGCATTTGATTTATGAGTTAATCCAAATTGATTTGAATCCATCATAAGGTCATCTAGACTCACCCTAACCCATGTTCTACCCACGCTAACCATGGTTAGTTTAAAAAGACTTAATCTTCCTTAATAAACCTATCTTAGGTATTTTTAGACAAACCTCTTTCAAATGACCACAGGTTTGTTGCCAAATGCATTAAGTCTATTGAAAGATCATTTTAGCACTCACCCAACATGTCACAACCTGACCCAATAAGACCCATACATAGAATATGTCATATCATATTAGATTGTTACAGACCAAGCTCAAGATCTATGTTTTGAAGACTTTTTAGATTTTATTAATTTAAAATGGACTATAGAGCTATTAATTAACTTCTAACTAAATAGAAAGTAAACTTATCTACAAATTTCTTTTCTTTTCATTCACCTTTAAAATGTATATACAAAAAAAATCTATAGACAACAGTACAAGGCTACATACTAGAAAAGAGCAAAGAAATAAATAGTCATGATAGCACAAAAAATCTATAAGCTAGAAAGTACTTATACCAACTAAGACAAATCAAAACCTACAACCATAGCTACTCAATTGGCTCTTTACTCTTTTCCTAACCTAAAATAAAATGTAGAATATGTGTGAGCCAACACAGCTCAATAGGACACATCTACTGATATAAATTTTTAATAGTTAACTCATTATGCATTTAATTGAATTTAAAAGTAGTTATTAGCATGCTATTATACTAATAAAAATATTGCTAGTAGTTAATAGATTTTAAACAAACTTTGTATTAAAAGTAAATAAATAAGTACTTCATATATCAAAGAAGAAAAAAATAAATTTTCCTCAAGCCTTTATACCTACCATCATAAATAGATATTAGAATTCAGACCCTTATGACTCCTTGTGCTAGCAAATTAAAAAAAAGGCCTTTATGACTCCAAATGCATAAAAAATATCACTTATTAAGAAATTCTAGTTCTTATGACTCCTAGTGTAATTAGCACAACAAAAATCCTCCTACATCAGATCTCTAAGGAATCATATAATTTAAATATAAAAGTGCATAAATAATTGATCATAATGCTTTATTAGTAGGCAATAAATTTAATAACTAAGCAAAATCTTATAGTTTTAGAATTTCATAGATTACAAGGATTTTCATAATGTTATTTTGAAGCTTTAATTTTACTATAACCTAAATTTTTGGAATTCAAAATTAGTTTCTACTTTCTAGAATGGCATACTTTTAAATTTACCTAGCAAAAATTTTCAAAAAATACTTGAATGTTATGAATGATTGTATCTTAAACATACAGAAAATTTTACAATAAAAGTTTAGCAGGGGTAAAGTTATCCTCATTTTTATGCTACAAAATTATAATTTAAATAAAAAAAATTCTCAAAATTTTTATATTTTTAAAAATAGAGATAGGCAAAATATAATCTACCTTTCTTTGGACAACATCCTAAATTGGACCGACAGTATAAGATGGATTGAAGCCACGTAGAATAGATTTTCTTTCTCTGGAAATCTCTCCTCTCTCTTTTGTTGCAAATCTAGATTCAAGAAGTATAGTTTTGATGATGACAAACATGTTTGTGTTCTATTTTTCTTGGCTAATCAGTTCAGGTATAAAAGATTAAATGCAATCCAAGCCAACTCAAGATCGGGTCCGTGTGTGTTTAATTGTATTTTTTTTTCCTTTCTTGAGTCAAATGTAATGTAATTGATCACCTCGCTAAGTAACCTTGTACACACACACACTCAGGGGGAGAGTTTTAGTGAGTTAGAGTTTCTATCTCAAAATTTTATTCATATTATCCTGGACGATATTCATATCATCCTGGACGATATTCATATCATCTTGGACAATATTCATATCATCCTGGCCGATATTCATATTATCCTAGACGATATTCATATCATCCTGGATGATCGAGTGAAAACAAAAACCATAATTAGGACGATCATGTTAAGTATGTTTGATTAAGCTGATCATCCTGGATGATCCCAATATCATACAGGACGATAGGCTTAAATCAAAAATTCTCAGCCTCCAGATCAAGTTAGGCAAATTTTTATTTTTAGAGATTTGGTCTGATAGTCCCGGACGATACATGTATCATCCTGGATGATCCATTACAATTATACCTAAATTAGTCTAGTGATTAAGGAAAATAATTAAGGTCTGATTGATTTGCCACTTTCCTTTCCAAAGAAATCCTTGAGAGAGAGAGAGCTTGGGAGAGAGATAGAGGATCTTATAAGGGGGAGTTTATGAGGGATTCACAAAGGTTGCTCCAAGCAAGGATCAGAGTCATCTTCTCCATTCGTCGTCTCTTATCTTGTCAGTATTTTTTGTGGGAGAATCATCCGCAAGAAGATCGAGGTTCTCTTCTTGCTTTAGGAGGAAGCAAAAGGAGTCTGGGTTCTCTGTCTGCTTCAGGAAGAAGTGAAAGGAGTTCAGGTTCTCTGCCTCATCGGGTTGGTGAAAAGGAGGTTTTGTACAGGCTTCTCCGCCTTGCTGTGGGTGCAAAAGGAGAGTCACTTTTGTGTTAGTGCAATACCAGAGGGGAGGCTCCGGGGAGTGGATGTAGGTCAAGTTGACCGAACCACTATAAAATCTGGTGTGCTCTTTCTGATTGTTTTCTACACTTTATTTATCTGTTATTATCTGCTTGGGTGAAATCTATGATTGATCTTTTCATTACTGTTTTACTTGTTTTCGCTGTAAATTATCAAAAGATCTTTCCTGTTACTCATAAATTTTTAAAATAACCAATTCACCCCCCCCCCTCTTAGTTAGCCTCGGTACTAGTTCATCAGGGCTTAACATCCATATCGAACTTTCAAGTGGTATCAGAGCGAGATTCAAAAATTAAGTTTAAAAACTTTTAAATTTGATCCATGGCTAACTTTGGTAATCGTAATACTATTGAAGGTTATTCAATTACACGACCGCTATTGTTTGATAACATACCTTTTGATTTTTGGAAAACTCGCATGTCCACTTTTCTTCAATCTATAGATTATCGCATGTGGATGCTTGTTAAGGATAGCTATGAAGCACCTTTTAGAATGGTTAATAATATTAAAACTGAACTACCTTTCACTTAATAGACTTTTGATGATCATGAATTAGCCCAACCGAATGCCAAATATTTGAACTATTTTTTCTGTGCCTTAAAATTTGAGGATTACATATGTGTTTCTACTTGTACAATTGGTAAAGAAATTTGGGATAGATTGTGCATCACTTATGAAGGTACATCTGAAGTCAAACAATCTAGGTTAAACATATTGCTTCATAATGATGAACTTTTTCACATGAAACCTACTGAATCAATTTTTGAAATGTATACAAGGTTCACTCAAATTGTCACTTCTTTACATGCTTTAGGAAGAGAACTTACAAATTATGAAAAAGTGAACAAGATTCTGAGATGTTTGCCTCCTTCTTTTGATGCCAAAATAACTGTAATTACTGAATCGAAAGATTTGAATAATTACTCTATTGATAACTTACTTGGCTCACTCATTACTTACGAGCAAGGGGTGAACCAAAGACAGCTTGATGCAGGTGAAAAGAATAAGGAGAAAACTGTGGCGTTAAAGGCCAACGATACTGACACTGATTCTTTCGGGTCTGATAGCGATGATGTTGCCTTGTTTGATTGAAAAAATATAGTTTTGAAAAGTGTTTAATTTTCTTTGGGAAATATTTAATTTCTGGAATTTAAATTTTATAATCGAACACTTATTATGAATGATATATCACCTCGAAAGGTGATCATATTGTTCCCTAATAGGTTCTGATTACAAATCTTTGGATTTATCTGATTATCGTAGTCAAACTCAAGGAGAAACAACATATGATCTCAAAAGATCAAAATGATGTTAAATCCAATGTTTAACTATAATAATCTAGTAAAAAGATCATTAATTTCATAATCAAGATCACGATAATAGTACGATATATCTTTCCAAGGAAAGAGGATATCGTCTATTATCGATCATTTGAAAATGACGATAATGATCGTTGTCTTTTGAATTTCCCAAAGATAATTAATTGAAATTTTGAAAAGCTTGATTTTGAAATCTGGTCTGGGTTTCTAAATCTCCTATGAGCGCAAGCCCTCGTAGTTAATTACATCATAGGAAACCAGAAAATTTCCTACGAATACTCTCGATTAAAATAGCGATACGAATTTTATTTAAGATTTCAAAGATTGATATCAACGAAGGTTAAGGACTTGAATTTTCAAGTGGGATTGGTTCAAGGTTGAGCAGTTCTTTCTGGAGTCAAAGGAAGAAGAGTAGGAGGTGTTTTGAGATTCTGAATTGCTTCAGGAACACCCCAATCTATTCTAAGTGTTGGGCTCGAATTAGATTGAAAGAGATTTTTAATGTTTGAGTGATCAATTTTATTAGAAACTGGGAATTAGATTCCCGGAAGGTTGAGGTCTTAAGATTAGAGATTTGCCTCAGAACCTAAGTCTAAAATGGGTACTGAGAATCAGTGACCCAAAACCTAACTAATGCAGTGCAATCCTGGACTTAACCCGGCCTGGATTGGGGAGCCAGCTAAACCACCTAAATGCTTTTAAAAACCATGAGTCAAAGTCTTTTAAATGTAGAATGGTTAGGGTCATTGATTAAGATTGGTTTAAAGAATTGGGGTCGACATCTAGAGCAGATCCTAATTGACCCCTTAACATATGTTGGGTTAAATGCTTAATCTAAAAAAAATGCAATTAAGATTTAGACTCAAATTTAATTTGTTACTAATGCGATGCATGCTAGTTGACTCGATGAAATGCTTAAATCAAAATGAAGCAATTTTAAAATCAGGCTTAAAAAATAGATTTTATCCTAGAGATTGCACAACATCCCCTTGGATAGAACTGCACCCTAATAGGTCAGGTGGTCTGCCAGAACCCACAGGCGGGGAGGTGCCTAACACGATAAAGAAGGTTCAATATGATGCATGAAAAACTCCCGGTGAGTCCGGGCTTACTTCTTAAGAGCGTTAGAGTTTCTATCTGAGCTTAAAATTTTTTAATTTTATTTAAATAGAAATAGTTAATGACCGTACCCTCACGAGCCTCCGATCGGGTTCCAGGCTAAATCAAATACGACATGCAAGATCGCCAAATAAACTACTAAAAGCATGCGAGTCCTTAATCGCAATCAACATCAAACAATCAACATTTAATTAAAGTAATTAAATTAAAACTCAAATTGAAAGTCCATAGGCAAGTGCCCTTAATTATACAACCCAAGGTCTGCAGGAAAGTAAAGTGGCCGGGTACCACTGACTACAACCCGGATTCTAATCCTAAGACACAAGTGACTTTGAGATTTGAGATTCTTCTCGTTCTTCACTTCTTCGTCTTCTTGAAAC
Organism: Dendrobium chrysotoxum; assembly: GCA_019925795.1. Classification (NCBI taxonomy): domain Eukaryota; kingdom Viridiplantae; phylum Streptophyta; class Magnoliopsida; order Asparagales; family Orchidaceae; genus Dendrobium; species Dendrobium chrysotoxum. The sequence continues at coordinate 50,994,880 of CM034305.1, read as the reverse complement.
TCCTTGGATCGTCGGGTCTGGATATCCAAATGAAAAGAAACTCCCCCTGAATAGGGGTGTTATCTTTTCTCTTTGGATATTTGAAATTCATCCTAATTTGGATCTCCAAATGGATATGAACTCTCCCCTAAGGGATGTTCTTTCCTCTTTGGATTCCAAATTGGATGTGTAAACATCTCAATCTCAAAGCACTTTAAATAATTTACAACTCAATTTCATATTAAATTACATCAATTGAAATTAAAAATCTAGACTCAACAACCTGCAGGGTTATCCTAATAATCAGCAGTTTATATTTGACATCCCAAGCAGTTATATATTTGAAATTAAAATGCTCAATCACAGTCACACTTGGCCATGCTCTTTTAATTTTAAAGGGGGACTTAAGCATACTTAGCACCTGTGCAATTTAATAATTATGATTTTACCCCCTTTAATTTATGCCCTGTATGAGCATGGCCACCTGCATAAGATTGAATTAGTACAAATCGTTCCTAATTTAGGGGTAGATCTAATCGTACAATCAATCACATCACAGAGTGCAGTAAACAAATAAACAATCACAGTAATTCTATGTCTAGCAAACAGCATGCAGTGAAAGCTCGAAAACCCGGCACACAGCAGAAAAGTAAACACCGGCCTAGCCTAATACTAGAGTTGGTTGTCCTAGCAAACCATCTAAAGTGTGTGAGGTAGGCAGTGTGGCTTTGATGTGTCCTAAATAGGCACTTGGTTGAAGTTGCTTGAGGCTCAAGTTGGTTGAAGGTTTAAGGGAAGATTTAGGTTAAAGTTTAAATCTTAATAATTTAAAATTGATTTTAAAAATGATTTTTGATTGTTTGTAGGTGAAAGTATGAGATGCGCCAAGAGGGGGGGTGAATTGGTATTTTAAAAATTTAACCCTACACAAGAGTTCTAATTTTTTTGTATTTTCAAAATATAATTTAACGACTAATGTGCGGAAGCAAATACAACGTTCACAACGATAAAATTGATAGTTCAATTTTGGATTTTACACCACAAGATTTAAATACTGATTTTTTACCAAGCAATTAAAACGCATAAATTAAAAGCATGAAAAGTAAAGTACGGTAAACAGGAAAAAACACACCAGAGATTTTTATAGTGGTTCGGTCACTTGACCTATGTCCACTCCCCGGAGACCTCTACTCCGGGATTTGCACTAGTAATAGTTGACTCTCCTTTTGCCCCTACAGCAAGGCGGAGAAGCCTTTACAATACTCACTTTCACCTCCCTCGGTGCGGCGGAATACCAAACGCTATGTCACCCTCCTGGTGATGGCAGCGGACCTTCTCCTTTTTCTCCCTCCTGGAGATGGCAGAGTACCTTGGCGATGTTGATCTTGAAGTGACTCTTCCCTCGAGAACTTTCTTGAAGCTTCCAAAGCCACAAGAGGAGCAAAGCATGCAGCTTGCTTGGAGCCACCGTGTGATCCCCTCACACTACTTCTCCCTCACGCTCAAGCTCACCTTCACCTTCCTCTCTCAAGCCCTGGATCTCTCCAAAAACTTCTCTCTACCAAATCCCCTTCTTTTTCCTCCAAGCCTCTCACAGCAAAAGGACTGATCAACAACTCCCTAAAGAAAATTTTAAGTTGTTTTTATATCAGGCTTCAGAAAACCCTAAAAGTTTCAACTTTTGCATTTCTGTTCGTACAGTACGATCTATGATCGTACAGTACGATCAGTTCAATTACAGCTCCGTCCAGTACGAGTACATACGAACAGGTATCGAATTTTATTCATATCGTACTGTACGATATGTATATCGTACAGGACGATACTATTGATTCGTACTGTTCGTACGGGACGAACTGTGGGACGAATCTCGGGATGAAAGAACTCGTCTCTGTCAGTCGTCCAGCACTCATTGAATCGTACAGTACGAATAGTGTTTTTCAGGATATCGTCCTGTATGATACGAAATCATCCAGGATGAATAGTACAAAAACTCTTAGGATCGTCTGGTACGATTGCTGGGACGAAGGAAATCATCTCTGACAATCGTCCAGCACTCCACCAGTCGTACAGTACGATCAGTTCATTTCTTGATATCGTCCTGTACGATATGTATATCGTCCAGGATGAACAGAATAAAAAACCTTGGTTTCGTCTGCTACGATCTCTGGGACGAATGAAATCGTCTCTGTCAGTCGTACAGTACGATATATGATCGTACAGTACGATCGACATATGAATTAGAAACCAACGTTTATTTCCTAATTAGGGAGATAATTTTGGCAAGTTTTAATTAATCGTACAGTACGAACAGTATCGTACAGTACGATCAGCTCAGAAAATCAAATTCAAAAACTTACCAAACTTATTCTGGCGGCTAGGGTTTCTCAATTATATACTATCGTACAGTACGATATTGATCGTACAGTACGATAAGTTTGTAAACTTAATCATTCGAACATTAGCCGTTAGCCTGGGTATTTTAATTAATCGTACAGTGCGATCCAAAATCGTACATTACGATTTACTTTAAAAAAAATTTAAATCATTTAAAAAATAGTTCTCCCCCTGGGTGTGTGCATGGTTGCTCCTTTCACATGCATGCTTCTGTGGCAGACTCAAGAAAATAAAAATAAAGAAATAAAAAATTACAGACTCTTCAACATCCTATTCTACCCGGTTTGAGTCTCCAGCAATCTTTAGCAGTGTGCATCTGACCTGAAATGTTAGTGCTCAAATACAAGGATTAAATATTTATAATCTAAAGGAAGTCTATATGTACTCAGTAAGTATTAGTTGTCACCATCAAAATTAAGTACTTGGGATCCTGGATTTCAATAATCTCCCCCTTTTTGATGGTGTCAAATAATATTTTCTGATGTACATATGTTCTGACTTCTTTAGCTCCCCCTCAGAAGAGTAGCTTATTAATTTTTAAATAGGAGGAGAAGAACCAGTTTTTTTTTGTATTTATTATAACATAAATAAAACAACAAGATAGAAGAAACATAAATGTAGTGAGAACATAAATAACCAATAGCATTTAATAGTAAGCAAAAACATAATACAGAACACACAGAAAAGTCTCCCCTTTTTGACAACACCAAAAAGGGAAGAAAAAGAAAAACAACTACACTGATAACAAACAGAAAACATAAACAACTACAACAATCTAAAAATCTGGATCCTGATCCAGAGGTGGTGGTGGAGGGTCGGGAAACAGCTGGTGGTACTGATGAAGGGAGGCGAACTGGTGATCGATCGATGTGAAGCGCTCCCTAAACCATTTCATATCCGTGTCATGCTCCTGATGTTGCTGAGCAATGTGGGCATCCAACCTAGTCTCCAGACGATCAAGTCGTCGAATAATGTCGTCGTGAGGGTAGTCGGGAGGAGCAAGGCCAGGTGGTTGGATTGGTGGTGGTGGAGGTGCGTCAGCAGGAGCAGCAGCTTCCTCGTCATCAAACTCGGGATCGGTGGGAGCGGCCCCCCGATGGAACAAGATCCGAAATGAGGCATCCGAGTAGAAGATAGGAAGGTGATCAGAAGGGTGCGGATAATGAAGCTAGTATTTTGCATCTAGGATGTATCCTATGACATGCCCTAAAGCCAGGTTCAGTTTACGATGGGCACCAGGATATCAGAAGGCAGAAAAGGTATGAATGTAGTTAAACACCATTTGGGCTTCATTGAATTTTGTGCCAGACATGATCAGATAGGTGACGACAGAAAGTAGTGGGGTAATATGGAAGCGGTCTCCAGCTTTAGGTATAATGGATGTGCGTAGGACATGCTGGATAACGCGGGCATTTTGATTTAAGGTTTGGACCAGGGGTAGATGTTGATTGGAGGGGACACCTCTAAGAGTCATATTTACTGACGTCCAATCATAGTCATGGGAGATCATGGATTGGGGATGAGGGCCGTCAGTGGACAGCCCGATGTGCGCAGCAATGTCGTTGACGATGATAACGACATTCTGTTTACAGACATACGACGTCAATGTAGTGTTTTCAAGGTCAACTCGGATATTGGCAAAAAACTCAAATAAGAGTTTGGAGTGAAACGGAAAAGCAAGAGTCAGAAGGAATTGAAGGCTAGTGGAGGCGAATAGATTCATCACCTCGAAATTTAGGGCGGCCTGATTTAACATGCGGGATGGAGTGAACTTGGCCTCCTTGATTTTAATATACGCTTTCTCGTCCGCAGCGGAGAGAAAACTATCATCGAAGCGCCGAGAGGAGGAAGAGCTCCCGACGATCATTCGATCGTGCTTACTGGACCCAGACATTTTGGAAGAAAGGATTGGAGGAATGATGAAATTCAGATTGATTGAAGGTGAGGAGAATTGGCAAAGAATCCCTCCCATTTTATAGAATTTGAGGGATATCGTACAGTACGATTGAGTATCGTACAGTACGATATGTGCAATAATGTCGTATGGATGACTTTTCAGAAAAGTGAGTCAAATCGTACAGTACAATCGGTATCGTACTGTACGAACGTGAGTGTGAGGCATTCGTCCCAATGAGTCGTCTGAACGACTTTTGACAAAAGTGATCGTACAGTACGAACAGGTGTTCGTACAGTACGATAGGCAATAATGTTCGTACCGGCCGATTTAAATTTGTCCTAATCCGTTTGACACGTGGATCGTACAGTACGATTTGGTATGTCGTACAGTACGATGACCAATAATGAGTATCGTACGGCACGAGTGGTGAATCGTACAGTACGATAGGTATAAGACATGAAAGATCTGGACCGTGAATGGGAATGGACGGCTGAGATTTGAGTGATTTGAACCTTATCGTACAGTACGATAGTTGATCGTACAGTACGATGGTCAAAGAATATCAAAGTTTGTGAGCAATATGGGAAGAGGATCAGGAATCTAATTTTTTTGTTTTATTTTAACAAAACAAAACATAACAAATACAAACCTATTTTTTAGTTTTTTTTTTTTTATTTTTTTTTTTTTTTCACATTAGGCCTGAATGTCTATGACACCTAATTTGGTTCTTAAAGTGCTAAATGTGTCATAACCTAATGGTTTTGTAAAAATATCAGCCAATTGATCTTCAGTAGCAACGTGGTGCAGTTCAATATCTCCTTTGGCTACATGATCTCTAATGAAATGATGTCTAATGTCTATATGTTTGGTTCGTGAGTGTTGAATTGGATTTTTGGATATGCAAATAGCACTAGTGTTGTCACACATGATCGGAATGGTTCCTACAGGTAGTCCTAGATCTACAAGCTATTATTTTAACCACAAAACTTGTGCAACACAGCTACCTACCGCTATATATTCTGCTTCGGCTGTGGATAGGGCTACTGAATTTTGTTTCCTACTGGACCATGAAACTAATGATGTCCAATGAATTGACAAGTGCCATAAGTGCTTTTTCTATCTACCCTACATCCTGCAAAGTCTGAATCTGAGTATCTTAAGATTTCAAAAGAAGTGCTGTGTCTAGGATACCAAATTCCTAAATTCAGGGTGCCTAGAAGATATCTAAGAATCCTTTTGACAGCGGTCAGGTGAGATTCTTTTGGGTCAGCTTGAAAACGGGCACAGAGACACACACTAAACATTATGTCTGGTCTACTGGCAGTCAGATAGAGAAGCGATCCAATTATTCCCCTATACCTCTTTTGATCTACAGACTTCCCACTGGGATCTCTATCCAATTGAATATTAGAGCTCATGGGTGTATTCATAGCCTTAGCATTGTCCATTTCATATTTTTTCAAAATATCGTTGATGTACTTAGACTGGCTAAGAAACGTTCCACCTTCAGTTTGTTTTACACTAAATCCAAGGAAGTAACTAAGTTCTCCCATCATGCTCATTTCAAACTCGTCGCTCATCATTTTTAAAAATTCATTACATAAGCTTTTCTCCGTCGATCCGAACAATATGTCATCTACATAAATCTGAACAATGAGTACTTCAACTCCTACCTTCTTCAAAAATAAGGTGGTGTCCACACTACCCTTTACAAAGCCTCTATCTAGTAGGAACGTACTAAGTCTTTCATACCAGGCTCTAGGTGCTTGTTTTAACCCGTACAGTGCCTTTTTCAGTTTGAACACGTGGTTTGGAAATTGTGAGTTTTTAAACCCCGGAGGTTGCTCCACATACACATCTTCCTTGATTACTCCATTCAGGAAGGCACTCTTGACATCCATTTGATACAGCTTAAAATCCCTAAAACAAGCAAAAGCTAACAGTACCCTGATGGCTTTTAGTCTAGCTACCGGAGCAAAGGTTTCTTCAAAATCTATTCCTTCAATTTAGTTATACCCCTTCGCTACTAACCTAGCCTTGTTTCTTACTACTATTCCAGAGTCATTCATCTTATTTTTAAAGACCCACTTGGTTCCAACCACACTTTGTTCTTTAGGCCTTTTGACTAACTCCCATACATCATTCCTAACGAATTGGTTCAACTCTTCTTGCATTGCTAGGATCCAAAATTCATCTCCTAAGGTTTGATCTATACTCGTGGGTTCAATCATAGATATGAATGCAGAATGACTAACCTCTTTCCTAAGTCCATGCCTAGTTTTTACCCCTTCTGATGGGTCTCCTAAGATCAGCTCTCTAGGATGACTAGAAGAAAATTTCCAATCTCTAGGCAGATGTTCCTGAGGTTCCGCTCTAGTCTCTATGGTAATGGTTTCTACTCCCCGTATAACCTCAACTTCTTCTTCTTCATGATTAGGTTTAGATGTCTTATTGGATTCATCAAATACCACATGAGTGGACTCTTCTACTACTAGGGTTCTCTTATTGAATATTCTATAGGCTTTACCTACAGATGAGTAGCCTAGGAAAACCCCTTCATCAGATTTAGGATCGAACTTTCCTAAGGGTGACTTGCCATTGATTAGGATAAAGCATTTGCAACCGAAAACGTGTAAGTGGGAAAGATTGGGTGTCCTACCCTTAAGCAACTCATAGGGTGTCTTATTAAGTTTGGATCTAACATTTACCCTATTTAATACATAGCATGCGGTATTTACTAATTCTGCCCAAAAGTATCTAGGGAGAGTGTATTCAGCTAACATAGCCCTAGCAGCTTCAACTAAAGTTCTATTCTTTCTTTCTGCTATTCCATTTTGCTGAGGAGTTCTAGGGGCAGAGAAATTATGTTCTATTCCAATCTCTTTACAAAAAGATTCAAATTTATCATTCTCAAATTCCCCACCGTGATCACTATGAATTGTTGAAATTACACATTCTAATTTCCTTTGAATCCAAGTGGAGAAAATTCTAAATTCTTCAAATGACTCACTCTTATGAGCTAGGAATTTCACCCAAGTAAACCTAGAGTAGTCATCTACTATTACAAACCCATACAACTTCCCTCCTAGGCTGGCTGTACTAACAGGTCCGAACAGGTCCATGTGGAGAGTTTCTAGTGGCCTAGTGGTGCTGATATCCTTGATTGCATGAAATGAAGATTTAACTTGTTTTCCTAATTGGCAAGCATCACAAAGATGGTCCTTAGTAAAGTCTAACTTTGGTATGCCTCTAACTAAGTCTTTCTGAGTGATGTTCCTAAGTGTTTTCATACTAGCATGGCATAGTCTTCTATGCCATAGCCAAGAGTCATCTGCTATTATTTTCAGACACAAAGAGTTTGAGGTTTCAATGCAGTTCAAGTCTAACATGTAAACATTATTTATACGTTTTCCTTCTAACACAAGTGAATCATTTAAACTAATCATGCATTTGTTAGACAGAAATTTTATATCAAAGCCTTTGTCACATAGTTGACTTATACTTAAAAGATTGTGCTTTAAACCATCCACTAAAAGTACATTCTCAATAATTAAATTTTTAGTATTTCCAATGATACCTGAGCCCACCACTTTCCTGGTGGTGTTGTCTCCCAAAGTTACCTTGCCTCCTGACTTGGCCTCCAGTGTCACAAACTGCTTCATATCTCCAGTCATGTGTCTCTAGCAGCCACTGTCCAGGTACCACATGCTCTCACTAGGTCTTTTGAGAGAGCATCCCTACAATGTCAATCACAGATTAGCTTTGGGAACCCAAGTGTGTTTGGGTTCCACCCTATGCTTATTTGAATGAAATGTATGCATGTTATGCTGTGATGAATGCGATTTAGATCTCCACACTAGATGTGTCCTATAGTGAATTGAGCACGTGCGGGCTATGTGACCTAGCATGCCACAAGAATAACATCTAACACCTAGAAATGGGTTCACTAGTCTACGAGGGTGGTAGTGCCTATTTCTAGGTTTGGATGATGCATGCCGTGCTAGTTTTGAATGAGATGATTCACATGGTGGAGGCTGAAAGAATTCAGCAAACGTGGGAGGTTTTTTGTTATTCTCGAATGCATGAATTTTTTCATTTAAAAATTTGTTCTCTTGGTTAAGACTAGCATATTCGAATCTCAATGCATGCTCACTACTACTAAGTTCCCCTGATAGTTCTTCTAGTTCCTTAAATGCATTCTCTAATTCAACATGTGATGATTTCAAGGTATCGTGTGCAGTGGTTAACTCAATATGCTTCTTGTTAAATGCATCGTATTCATCAAGCAAAGACATATGATCTTTATCTAAGTCAGAAAAATTCTTTACTACACTAGCATGCTCTTTTTGTAAAGTACTAAACTCAGTATTAAGACTAACATGCTTTTTCTTCAATTTTTTATACGAGTCATGGATTTTTTCAGAAATAACAAGTAGTTCATCGTAAGACAGTTGACATATCTCATCTTGATCTGATTGATCAAGATTATCATTAGTCATAAGACACAGATTCGTTACCTCCTCCTCTGCTTCTTCTTCCGATGATTCTGAGGCAGAGTCATCCCAAAACGCTTTCTGAGTCTTGAATTTGCCCTTCTTGAACTTTGATCTTTCCTCACCCTTCTCTTTGGTTTGATGAGTTTTGATGTTGGGGCAATCAGCTCGGAGATGACCGGGTTTCCTGCACTCAAAGCAAATTATTTCAGATGTAACCTTAGTATGCTTTGAGTTCTTACCTCTGTTCCAATTGCTTTGATGATGACGCTGCTTTTTTTTTAGAAAATTTTTGAACTGATGAGTCATCAAGGCTATGTCATCATCTTCCTCCGCTGCTGAGCTGTCACTTTCAGAATTGTTTGCTTTTAAAGCCACTGCTCGCTCCTTCTTCTTTTCACCTGCATCACTTTGTCGTTGACTCACTCCTTGCTCGTAGGCAATGAGTGACCCAAGCAAATTATCAATAAAATAAATATTTAGGTCTTTTGACTCAGTTATTGCAGTGATTTTAGCATCGTATGAGCTAGGCAAACATCGCAGTATTTTGTTTACTTTTTCCGAGTTAGACAACTCTCTTCCTAAAGCATACAGTGATGTTACAATCTGGGTGAATCGAGTGTACATGTCAGATATAGTTTCACTAGGTTTCATGCAGAATAGTTCGTAATCGTGTAGCAGTATGTTCAACCTAGATTATTTGACCTCACTAGTTCCTTCGTACGTGATACACAGTTTGTCCCAAATTTGTTTACCAGTAGTACAAGTTGATACTCGAATATAGTCTTCTGATTTTAATGCGTAAAAGAAACAACTTAGACATTTAGCATTTAGTTGTGTGAATTCTCTATCCTCAATGCTCCATTCATTAAACGACAGTTCAGTTTTAATTCTATTCAACATACGAAATGGTGCAGAATAACCTTCTTGGACTAACATCCACATGCGATAGTCTAAAGACTGTAAAAATGTAGACATGCGTATTTTCCAGAAATCAAATGGTATGTTGTCAAATAAAGGTGGACGAGTTATAGAATAACCCTCCGCAGTGTTACGGTTACCAAATTGAGCCATGGATCTTACGTTTCTAGGTTTTCTAAAACACTATTTTGAAACCCCGCTCTGATACCACTTGAAAGTACGAGATGCGCCAAGAGGGGGGGTGAATTGGTATTTTAAAAATTTAACCCTACACAAGAGTTCTAATTTTTTTGTATTTTCAATATATAATTTAACGACTAATGTGCGGAAACAAATACAACGTTCACAATGATAAAATTGATAGTTCAATTTTGGATTTTACACCACAAGATTTAAATACTGATTTTTCACCAAGCAATTAAAACGCACAAATTAAAAGCATGAAAAGTAAAGTACGGTAAATAGGAAAAAACACACCAGAGATTTTTATAGTGGTTCGGTCACTTGACCTACGTCCACTCCCCGGAGTCCTCTACTCCGGGATTTGCACTAGTAAAAGTTGACTCTCCTTTTGCCCCCACAGCAAGGCGGAGAAGCCTTTACAATACTCACTTTCACCTCCCTCGGTGCGGCGGAATACCAAACGCTATGTCACCCTCCTGGTGAAGGCAGCGGACCTTTTCCTTTTTCTCCCTCCTGGAGATGGCAGAGTACCTTGGCGATGTTGATCTTGAAGTGACTCTTCCCTCGAGAACTTTCTTGAAGCTTCCAAAGCCACAAGAGGAGAAAAGCATGCAGCTAGCTTGGAGCCACCGTGTGATCCCCTCACACTACTTCTCCCTCACGCTCAAGCTCACCTTCACCTTCCTCTCTCAAGCCCTGGATCTCTCCAAAAACTTCTCTCTACTGAATCCCCTTCTTTTTCCTCCAAGCCTCTCACAGCAAAAGGATTGATCAACAACTCCCTAAAGAAAATTTTAAGTTGTTTTTATATCAGGCTTCAGAAAACCCTAAAAGTTTCAATTTTTGCATTTCTGTTCGTACAGTACGATCTATGATAGTACAGTACGATCAGTTCAATTACAGCTCCGTCCAGTACGAGTACAGACGAACAGGTATCGAATTTTATTCATATCGTACTGTACGATATGTATATCGTACAGGATGATACTGTTGATTCGTACTGTTCGTACGGGATGAACTGTGGGACGAACCTCGGGACGAAAGAACTCGTCTCTGTCAGTCGTCCAACACTCATTGAATCATACAGTACGAATAGTGTTTTTCAAGATACCGTCCTGTACGATACGAATATCATCCAGGATGAATAGTACAAAAATTCTTGGGATCGTCTGGTACGATCGCTGGGACGAAGGAAATCGTCTCTGACAATCGTCCAGCACTCCACCAGTCGTACAGTACGATCAGTTCATTTCTTGATATCGTCCTGTACGATATGTATATCGTCCAGGACGAACAGAACAAAAAACCTTGGTTTTGTCTGGTACGATCTCTGGGATGAATGTAATCGTCTCTGTCAGTCGTACAGTACGATATATGATCGTACAGTACGATCGACATATGAATTAGAAACCAACGTTTATTTCCTGATTAGGGAGATAATTTTGGCAAGTTTTAATTAATCGTACAGTACGAACAGTATCATACAGTACGATCAGTTCAGAAAATCAAATTCAAAAACTTACCAAACTTATTCTGGCGGCTAGGGTTTCTCAATTATATACTATCGTACAGTACGATATTGATCGTATAGTACGATAAGTTTGTAAACTTAATCATTCGAACATTAGCCGTTAGCCTGAGTATTTTAATTAATCGTACAGTACGATCCAAAATCATACAGTATGATTTACTTTAAAAAAAAATTTAAATCATTTAAAAAATAGTTCTCCCCCTGGGTGTGTGCATGGTTGCTCCTTTCACATGCATGCTTCTGTGGCAGACTCAAGAAAATAAAAATAAAGAAATAAAAAATTACAGACTCTTCAACATCCTATTCTACCCGGTTTGAGTCTCCAGCAATCTTTAGCAGTGTGCATCTGACCTGAAATGTTAGTGCTCATATACAAGGATTAAACATTTGTAATCTAAAGGAAGTCTATATGTACTCAGTAAGTATTAGTTGTCACCATCAAAATTAAGTGCTCGGGATCCTAGATTTCAACAGTAGGATATCACCTTTGTTGCACACCGAGGCCGTGAAGTTTATTTCACCTTCCTTGGGGCTAATTTAATAGCCTCGTAGGCCTGGGTTACCCAGTGGTACCCGATATAACTAAGTGATTTGAGTTTGATTAAGGTTTGAAAGTTGATTAAAATTTTAATTAAGATTGATTGGTTGCTGGTTTTAAGTTTAAATTAATGTTTTCTGAAATTTTTGGAAATTTATTGAATTTTAATATTTTCTGGATTATTTTATTCATTTAATTAAGGGGTTAAAAATTTGACTTTTTAATTTAAAAGGTTTTTTGGAAATTTAATATTTTATTAAAATACTAGACCTTAATACGATCAGTTAAACAGTAAGTACATTGAAATTGGATTTTTCTACATTTTATTATGAAAGTTTGAAGTTTTGACTTGAATTTGAACTAAGTTTGACCAAAAGTTGACTTTTTCAAAATTAGTTGATTTCTGGAAACTTAACATTTTTGTTAAATATTAGACCTTAAGATGAGTTGTATGCCTTTGAGTTTGCTCAATTGGGAGTTCATTTGAATTAGTTATGAATTTTTGAAGTTTTGACTATTTATTTAATTTTCAAAATTATTTAATTAAAGCCATTTTTATGATTTGAATCCAAATAACCTCCAAGCTCCTTGAAATCAACTACAAAGGTCAGGAATGACCTAAGGAGTGATTTCCAAGTGTTTGGAAATTTTTTGGAATTTTTAATTATTTTTAATTAATTAAATTAATTAAATATTGAATTTCAATTAAACTTAAATTAAACTTAATTTTGGAGTCCAGTCAAGGGGCTTTTATTTTTCTTTGGTTAAGGGTTCAATTCTGGTCAGTTTGAGGTATTAAATGTAATTTTTGGATTTAATCTTGATTTATTACAATTTTTGGAAGGTTTAATGACTTAATTAAGGGTTGATTTTGATTTGTTTAATTTTCTGACCTAAAGGGCTCTAAATTAGGTGAAATTTGAACCTAAGGTATTGAATGTCACTAGGTTTAATATTCTCAAGTTTCACCCCTAATGGGTGTGTGTAAGATTTCCTACAAATTTTTTAAGTTATCTAGCCCTTATCCTTAATTATTTTCCCTAGGTGACACTAAGTTGAATGGGCTTGAATCAAGGTTACTAACCCTTAGACTACACCTAAGCAATCACACCACAGCAAGATTAAAGTTTAATTTCACATGCATAGGGTGAAATGAATTTTCCATTATTTGAGTCAAATTTTGACCAATATAATAGAAAATTCTATAGAGCTCAATCATGTGCTCAATTAAGGCAAGAAAAATCACAAAACATAGCAAATGTTCTATGATTATCCCCTGCCAAATTTGAGCTCAAAAGGATGACAATAAAAGGCTTAATTAAATAAAGTTTAAATTCAATATTAATTAAATAACTTCTGGTAGGTACATCAAAACTCAATGAAAATATTTTTAAATGACAGAGCTCTTCACCCTGAATCTATAGAGGTATTACATGCAAAATATGGATTAAAAATGAATTTTCTATGGATTTTTGAAGTTTCTGAGCAGTTAAATGTTTTTTTTTATTTTAAATCAAACTAATCATTGGCGCCGCCAAACCAATCATTAGCAATGATTGGTATGCGGCGCCGCGCCGCCGTTGTCTTAGGACAGGTGTCAAGCCCAGGAGAGTCACTTAAACACGTCGGCGGCTTATACCAGCCATCGGATCAACTTTAGATGTGTGGAGGGCCAGGATTAAGCCACGTTTCCGCGCGGTTCAGCCAGGCGACCCGCGCTCGATTCCCAGAGGCGCCGCGCAGTCTAGGTCTGATCTGGATCGTCCGATCAAAGATCGGACGGTCCAGATCTTCCGAACTTTGATAGTTCACTTTGAATAAGAAAATTCAAATGCTCAGATCTTTCAAATTACTCAACTAAACTTCACAAAAATTGAAACATAGATTCATGGTAGCATAATCTTCCAATATCTGGAGTTTGAGGGCTCCATGCATTGTGGATTTGCTACAGTTTCAATTTAAAGTTTAAAATTAAAACATAAATAACTTACAAACTATCCAGTGGATTTTTGACTTCTTGGGCTTGTTGGAAAGATGAAGACGTCCTCTCCAACTTTGGTGAAGACTCCAAGAGCTGGATCTAGCTGGATATGAAGTTATTTGTAAAACTCCTGATTCTCTCTCTAGGCCTCTCTCTCTTCACCAATGAGGGTTTGGAGATCAGATTTTGATGGGAAGAAGCATAAGAGAGCTATATGGATTATTGGAGAAGCTCTCAGAGGAGCTTGGAAAGCTTGAGGAGTTCTGGAGAAGGAAATTTAGGTGAGAGAAGGTTGGAATTAGAATGAGCTCTCTATTGAACCTATTACCCTATTCAATCTCCTCTAGATCAAATGGAGGGCTAGGATTCATTAGGAGATCTCCTAGATGCTGCCACTTGTCCCTGGAGTTGGTTAGAAACAGGGAATAAAAGGACAAGAGGGTACAATCCATGTGTAAAGGGATTTGGTCCCCACTTGGACACATGGGGTGATGTGAGCTGCTTGATCATGATTCAAAGGCCTGGATGGAGTTTAAGAAAGTTCTAGAGAATGCTTAAATGGATGGAATGGTCTTAAATGGATTAGATTAGGCTTTAGAGGTTAATTGGCCACATGGAATCCATTCATTTGATTTGTTGACCATATTGACTGGTCAACAGTCAAATGTCTGCCTAGGTGGCATGGAGAGAGGTTGGAATTGCTAGTAGAATGGATTCAAAAGGGTTTGAAGGGGATAGGTTCAATGCATAAGCAAGTTAATGAAGTTTGACCAAGTTTTAATAGGTTGACTTGGTCAACCTAGCTTGGGTTTGATTGACCTATGGATAGGATATGACTAAGCCATAAATTGGAGTCAATTTGAAGCTTGATATAGATTGGATAGCTCAAATTGATTAAGGTTTGATAATGATAATGAGTTTGACCATGAATTGAAGTTTGACCAAGTCAAACTTGACATGATTTGACTCCAAATAAGCTAAGGGATATTCAAAGCATCAAATAAAATGGTTTTGAGGGTTTAAAGGCTTCAAATGAGTTGATCCATTAAAAGTCATTGATTTGATTCAAATGAGTCAATTTTGACTAGAGTTGGACTCAGTTGACTAAGTCAACTGTTGAATGGGACAATGGGTCCAGTCAAATCCAAATCATTAGGGAATGTGATCAAAGAAGTTTGAATGGGTTTGAAGCTGATGTGGAGCTTGATTGGGTTTAAATGAGCTTAAGGGTTCAAATTGGTCAACCTAAGTTGACCTGGTCAACTAGGCTGACCCAGGGTCAGGATTTGGACTGATTTAATTTGAAATGATAAATGGAGTCTGGCAGATGTGTTTTCAAGGGTCAGATTGGTCATCTGGGTCAAATGGGCTATTTAAGCCTTTAAAGGGCTTAATGGGTCAACTGTGTTGACTGGGTCAACCAGGTTGACCTAGGGTCAGGAATTGGGTCCAACCAGTTCAGAATAACATTCTGAGTCTACTGGTGGTGGTCTCAAAGTCTGGGGAGGTCATTTGGTCAAAATGACCTATTTGGGCCCTTAATGGGCCTTTTAGGTCAACCCTGGTTGACTTGGTCAACCAGGTGGGTCCAGGGTCTAAAAATAGGCTCAACAGATTTGAAATGACATTTGGAGACCAATGGTGGTGGTCCCAAGGTCTGGGGAGGTCATTTGGTCAGAATGACCTGTTTTGACCCTAAAGGGCCTGTTTGGTCAACCTGGTTGACTTGGTCAACCTGGTTGACTTGGTCAACCAAATTGACCCAGGGGCTGGTTTTGGGTTCAATGTGTTTGGTTTGATATTTAAAAATTGTTGGAAATGGTTTCAAACAATTTGGAGGTCATATGGTTTGAAAAGTGCATTTGAACCCTTAAGGGGTATTTTGGTCATTTTGACCCCTGGTCAACTGGGAGTCAAATTGAATCCAACAAAATATAGTTTAATGCTCAATGGGTTATAATCAAGGGTTTGGAAGTGATTGGAGACTTTGTAGAAAGTTCCAAGGTCAGGATCCACTGGATGGCAGGTCCAGTGGCATAGACTGTAAATATTTGAAGGTTTTACAGCCTTTGGATTTTAATCCAGTTTCTGTGGTTAGAGACCTCAGAATGAGCTCAAATTTGGAGGGTTGCCTCTAGAGACATGTCACATCAGTGTGGAACTGATAGATCTTGAATCAGAGGTCATTTGATAGGGTTTTAAAATGTTCAAAGATTTGCTGAAAAAGGCTTTCAGGACTTAGACCTTTGGCCTTTGATTTGAATCTGGAAATCTGGTTTTGAATTGGATTTTGAGCTTGAATGATAGGATTTGAATTAAGTTTAGATTGAATTAAAACTTGGATTGATCTAGAAGAATCCTAGGGTTTAGAATAGGTCCTAGGGTCTAAGTCAGCTTAAGGGAATCCTAAGGTCTAGAATAGATCCTAGGGACTGGAGTCTGGGAAGAATCCTATAATCTAGAAGAATCCTAAGATCTAGGAATCCTAGGATCTAGATTGATCCTGAGATCTAAAATCTAGGAAAGATCCTAGGATCTAGAATAGTCTGGAAATTTGATTGATCTGAGATCAGGGTTGATTTGAATTTGGATTGATCTTAAAATCTGGATTGATCTAAGATCATATTGATCCTAGGGTTAAGATTGATCCTAAGGATTGGAAAGATCCTAAGGTCTGGATTGGTCCTACTGAGCTCATACAAAAATTAGGTCAACATGCCTTAATCACTAGGTAATTCAAAAGCTTTCTAAGAAAGGAACATAAGAACTTTCAAAAATGGAACAAGGGTAACTCCAGTAAAACTTTTAAAGGTTCATCTGATATTATTTGTTTTGAATGCAGGAAGCCTGGACATATAAAGGCTGATTGTCCTACACTTAAAGCTCACCCAAGTAAGGAAAAGGGTGAGGAGAAACCCAAATTCATGAAGGATAAGAAGCGAATTCAAAAGCATTCTGGGCAGATTCTGCATCCGACTCTTCTGAGACTGAAGCTAAAGAGGAGGAAATCAACTTATGTCTGATGGCTGATAATCATCCTGGTCAGCTGACTAAGAAGAGGTATGTGAGCTTACGTATGACCAATTGCTTGATGTTTCTGAGAAAATTCATTCATCGTATAGGAAACTTAAGAAATTGCATGCTAGACTGAAATTGGATTTCTTAACTTTACAAAAAGAGCATGATGTTGTGGTTAAAGATTATTCTACACTTGATAGCAATCGCATGTCTTTACTTGATAAATTTGATGAATTGAAAAAAGCATTCTGATTTAATTATTGAGCATGATTCGTTAAAAATATTACATGTTGAATTAAAAGTTGTATTTAAAGAATTAGAAACTCATGCATCTGATTTAAAAAGTAGTGAACATCATCTGAAATTTGAAATTGCAAGTTTGAAGAAAGAAAATGAATTTTTGAGTGTAAAAATTTGTGCTTTTGAAAAAATAAAACTCCACCTACTTTTGCGTAATTTTATGCACCTCACCTTTTGAAAAATCTATTTCAAAATCATCAAAGCATGTTTCATTCAAACCTAGGAATAGGCACTATCACCCATGTAGATTAGTTAACACTTTTCCTGGTGTTAGATGTTTCTCTTGTGGCATGTTATGCCACATCTCTCACACCTACACTGTTCACCATAGTACACATTGGATGTGGAGGCCCAAATTACCTGTTTTACAACACAGTACACATGCATTGTATTCTTCTTTTCATAAGAAGGAAGCCAAACCTGTTGGGTTCGTAAATCTCACATTTGATGATTTTGTAGGTGTGCTCTCACACAAGATCTCGTGAGATCATGTGTTACCTGGACAACGGATGTTCAAGACACATGAATGGAGATGTAAATCAGTTCATTTCACTGGAGGCCAGGGCTGGAGGCAAGGTTACACTTGGAGACAACACCACCAAGAGGGTGGTAGGAGCAGGTATAATTGGTGATTCAAAGAATTTTATTATTGATAATGTGTTGCTTGTAGATGGATTGAAACACAACTTACTGAGCATCAGTCAACTCTATGACAAAGGATACAATATTAAATTTCTGCCCACTTGCTACATTTTAAGCTTAAATGATAAAATTATTTTGCAGGGATAAAGGATCAATAATATCTACATGCTGGATGTAAGTTGCTTTAAAATTGATATTTTAATTTGCTTAAAAATTGCTACTGATGAGTCTTGGTTGTGGCACAGGAGATTATGTCATGTCAGTATGAAAACCCTTAGGAGAGTCACCCAAAAGGACTTAGTTAGAGGTGTCCCCAAGCTTAAGTTCACTAAGGACCACCTGTGTGATGCCTGTCAATTAGGGAAGCAAGTATAGTCCTCCTTTCACTCCATTAAGGACATCAGTACCTCTAGATCTTTAGAAGTCCTTCACATGGATCTCTTTGGACCCATTAGCACTGCCAGCTTAGGGAGGGAAATCTATGGATTTTTGATTGTTGATGATTACTCGAGGTTCACTTGGATTAAATTTCTGTCACATAAATCTGAGCCATTTGATGAATTTAAGTCCTTCTTCACTTGGATTCAGAGGAAGTTAGGTTGTGAAATCTTGACTATTCATAGTGATCATGGTGGAGAGTTTGAAAATGTGAGATTTGGAATATTCTATGAGGAGCAAGAGATTAGCCAAAAAATTTTAGCTCCTAGGACCCCTTAGTAGAACGGGGTAGCTAAAAGGAAGAACATGACCTTAGTGGAAGCCGCTAGAGCCATGTTTACTGAGTATTCACTTCCAAAATACTTTTGGGCTGAAGCGGTGAACACTGCCTGTTATGTGCTGAATAGGGTGAATGTTAGATCCAATCTGAATAAGACACCTTATGAGATCATTAAGGGTAGAACTCCAAACATGTCCTACCTCCATATCTTTAGCTGTAAGGTTTTTATTCTGAATAATGGGAAGTCATCCTTAGGAAAATTTGACCCCAAATATGATGAAGGAGTGTTCTTAGGCTATTCTAGTGTGAGGAAATCCTTTAGGGTGTTTAATAAGAAGACTTTGGTGATGGAAGAAACAACTCATGTGGTGTTTGATGAATCTGATCCCAAGGAGATTAGAGTTGAGGAAGAAGAAGATATATGAGAGATTACCCAAGGAGTTAAAAATATAAATCTGGAGGAAAGGGTAGAGCCTCAAAATATTTTGCCTAGATATTGGAGATATTCTTCGAGTCATCCTAAAGAACTGATCTTAAGATACCCTTCTGAAGGTGGTAGGACTATGCATGGACTTAGGAATGAAATAAACCACTCTGCCTTTATCTCAATGACTGAACCCACCAACATCAATCAAGCCCTTTCTGATGAATTTTGGATCTTAGCTATGCAAGAGGAACTGAATCAATTTATAAGGAATGATGTTTGAGAGTTATTAGAAAGACCTAGGAATCAAACTATAGTGGGAACCAAGTGGGTCTTTAAGAATAAGATGAATGATTCTGGTATGGTGGTTAGGAATAAGATAAGACTGGTGACTAAGGGGTACAAACAGATTGAAGGGATTGATTTTGAGGAGACCTTTGCCCCTACAGCAAGATTGGAAGCCATTAGAGTGCTACTAGCCTTTGCCTATTATAAAAAATTTAAGTTATTTCAAATGGATGTCAAGAGTGCATTTTTAAATGGGATAATAAAAGAGGATGTCTATGTAGAGCAACCCCCAGGTTTTGAGAGTTCCCAATATCCAAATCATGTTTACAAATTAAAAAAGGCCTTATATGGATTGAAATAGGAACCCAGAGCTTGGTATGAGAGGCTTAGCACATTCCTGTTAGAAAGAGAGTTTGTTAAGGGGAGCGTAGATACCACCCTTTTTCTGAGGAGAGTAGGGGATGATTTACTCATTGTCCAGATCTATGTTGATGATATAATTTTTTGATCTTCTAATAAAAATTTATGTGATAATTTTTCTAAAATAATGAGTAAGGAGTTTGAGATGAGTATGATGGGAGAATTATCTTACTTTTTGGGGTTTAGTATAAGGCAAATGGATAATATAACCTTTCTCAATCAATCTAAATACACTAAGGATATTTTGAAGAAATATGAAATGGATAAAGCCAAGCCAATCAACACTCTCATGAGCTCCTTTGTTCAGTTAGATAAGGATTCAAGTGAAAAATCTGTTGATTAGAAGAAGTATAGAGGAATAATTGGATCACTGCTTTACCTGACTGGTAGCCGACCTGATATTATGTTTAGTGTTTATCTTTGTGATAGGTTTCAAGCTAATCCTAAAGAGTCCCATCTGACTGTTGTTAAGAGAATTCTTAAATATCTTTTAAGAGACCCCAAACCTAGGAATTTGGTACCCTAGGCATAGCACTTCTTTTGAGATTATTGGATATTCTGATTCTAACTTTGCAGGGTGTATGGTGGATAGAAAGAGCACTTCTGGAACTTGTCAATTTATAGGATAGTCTTTAATCTCCTGGTCCAGTAGAAAACAGAACTCAGTTGCACTTTTTACTACTGAGCTGAGTATATTACCTTAGGAAGTTGTGTGGCCTAAGTCCTTTGGTTGAAGTAATAAGTTTTGGATTTAGGATTACCTGTTGGCACAATTTCTATTCTATGTGATAATACTAGTTCCATCTACATTTCTAAGAATCTCATCCAATATTCAAGAACCAAACACATTGACATAAGGCATCACTTCATTAGGGACCATGTTATAAAAGGAGACATTGAGCTACACCATGTAGCAACTGAAAATCAACTGGCTGATATCTTTACTAAACCACTGGCCTTTGACTCATTTAGCATTTTGAGGACCAGATTGGGTGTGATTGACATAAATGTATGATTCTGATGACTGATAATTTTTGAGTTTTTCTATTTTTATTTTTTTTCTGTTAGTCTTTAGATTTGACTGTCTGTTTCCTGTTTTATTTTTATTCACTATTAATTTTCTTTTTATTGATTGGTGTTTTTCTGATTTGAACATTTATTTTGATGAGATTTCCTACTTATTTTTTATTCACTATTTTATTCCTTTACAAAATCAGATCACTGCTCGCTATTGCTGATAAACTGAATTTCTGACTGAAAGTTTTGCCTTATTTTTGATTTGGAAGCTTGTAAGCAGTGATTGATTCCATTGGATCTATTAAAGGGAAGAAACATTGATGATTGTTTCTCTTCCTCTAACTCCTTTAATGGCGTATTGTTTCTTTTGGATAAAAATCTTCTTCAAAATTAAAAAGTTGGTTTTTAAAATAGAGATCTATTTTATCTTCTTATATAATCTATCTCATATGAATAGTATTTTTAAAGTTTTGAGTCATTGTTATATTTTTTTGAACCAAGTGATTGCACTTATCATATGATGTATGATTTTTATTTTGTGAATTACTCTTACTTATTGTAGAGAGTGACTTTTGTCGTCTCTTATATCTGGAAGGTAATTTCACGGTTGAGATTCTTTAACGATTTTAAAAGGGAGCAAGCTTACAAAAGATGCTCAAAGAGCGCCAAAATGAAAAGAGGCATAAAATTAGCCCAAACTGAAAAGATGCGCAATGTCGTAAAAAATTGAAAGGATACATAAAGTGTATTAAAAATTAAAAGATGCGCAAAGCGCCAAACAAATTGAAAAAAGAGGAACAAAATGAGCCAAAAAAATAGGCTTTCTTCCCTTTCAGATCTTTAAATGTCTTAAAAAAATTCATGCACCACTTAATATTTTCAAAAGCTTGAGATAAAAAATCATGATTTCTGATTTCTTACTTTATAATACTATGATATCAGATATTTTTTTTGGAACGAAGCTTGAAATGATCTCTTTTTGAATATAATTTCTTTTCTTCTGAATTGGACTTTTATTTTGAAAGGAATTTGAACCTATAAGGTATCCGAGGTGGGAGTTACTAAAGTCAATTTTCCAACCTTTCTGGATTTCAGCGCTGTCGATCTTCTTCTTATTGGTTTTTGGATTAAAAGTCAAGAAAAATTTTTGAATTACTAGAGCTGATCGATTTAAAAAAAATTATTATTTTTAGTTTTGTTTTTTTCTCATTTCTATTTTTTATTTAATCTACTTTTATTTTTTTGTTTTGTGTGTTTTTGGGATCCCTGATCTTTCCTCTCCATCCTTCATCTATTTCACTTTTTCTCACATCATCCTGGATGATCCCTACATCATCCCCGATGATTCCCTTCATCCTGGATGATCCATTCAAATTATTCCCACCCTGATCACACAGCTGAAATGCACCAATTATTGGTGATCATCTTGGACGATCCGTCAATCATCCTGGACGATATGATCCAATTTTTCTGATCCAAATCAAACTGCTAAGAATGTATCAATTATTGGTCATCATCCTGGATGATATACCTCATCATCCTGGATGATCCACGTGGCATAAGTTGGACGATTTAAATTTGGCCCATCCAATTCATTTATTGCATATCGTCCTAGACGATCCACCTAATCGTCCTGGATGATACTTTTTATCAACGGTCGTCCAGTTGGACTCCTCATAATGATCGCCTATCTCTAATCATCCTAGATGATCTGACCACCTTTTTGACCAATCGTACTGGCCATTATAATTACTCATATTATCCTGGACGATCCTGTGATCATACAGGACGATCTGGCCGACTTCTACATAAACAGCAATTTTCTTCATATTTCTTCACCCTTATTCCTTCAATCCTTCATCTCTTATTATTATAATGGCTGGTGGAAAGAGATCTAGGCATCAAGGTGCAAGTTCCTCCCAAGGAAATGTCGATCCCTGCTTTCCTGACACAGCCGATCGGGTTGCCTTCCAACATTACCGTGAAGTTGGAATCACTCACTCCAGGATCGTCAACCCCCGCACTCTTACCTACCCAGTCCTGAATTTGTTTGCCCATACCTCCCTGACCTTCATTTTCACCTTGGCCTTTCCCTTTAGCTCTGAACTTCTTAGGGTCTTCTTCGTAAATCTTCGTATCGCCTCTGACTACTCCGCCCTTCACTCCTTCATTAATCAGCGACCTATAGAACTCACCGCCCAGAATTTTCACCATATCCTTCAACTCTCTGTCACTGGCGATAAGCTCCACACCATTGTTTCTAATCCTGATCTTGATTGGAGTGTCACCAATTGCTTCCTTAGAAATACCCAGGCCCACTACCACGACAATGCCTGTTCTTCCCTCCTTAAGGATGCTCGTACAATTTAATATGTCCTTCGCTGCTCAATCATCCTAAGGGCTGGGGACCGTATCCATATCACCCCTTTACTCTCCCTGACCACCTACTATATCATGGCCCACCGGGATTTTAATGCTACCGATCTCCTTTTCTATTATATCGAACTTCTCACTAGCATTAGGGATCCAGGCCACAGGAAATGCCCAAATCTAGCCCTAGGCCACCTCATTGCCTATGCCCTTGAGATGAAATATAATCTGTAATATCCAGTCCCTGCTGATGTCCCTCCTTCCTACTACACAAACAACTCCTTCCATATCCTCCACAGTACCCAACTTCATCCGGAGCCCACCGCGGATGTTGAGGAGGAAGCAGAAGAAGATGTTCATGTTCCTGCTGCACCTGATGCACCTGCTCCCCTTCGTATTGCACCCCATTTTGATCATCTGGTGCAGCGGTTCGACCAATGGGAGGCCCGATTTGATTCTTATGTGTTACGACTCTGGCTCACAAGTTTCTATTTTGATGATAACAAATATTATGGTTCACATCTTCTAATATTTGGACTGTATATTTATTTGTGTGTGTACTAACATTTCAGGAACAGCATGCATCAATACAAGAAAGATTCAAGACTCAAGAATGAGTAGAATAGGCTTTATTGTATTTCTCATTGATGTACTTTTTAATTCCTTGAGTCAAGTCCTGTAATAGTATATGTTTATTTATGACCATGTGTACACATACTTAGGGGGAGTGAGATCCTGTCAAAACTAGAAGTTCAACTTTTGAACAAATCGTACTAGAAGATATTTATATCGTCATGGACGATCCAATATGATCTCAAAACCCTAACCGCCACGACAATTTAGGCAAGGATTTAAGAGTCAAAACTTGTTCTAATCGTCCTAGACGATCTATATATCGTACTGGACGATTTGTGCAAAATTTGTTCTGATCGTCCTGGACTATCCCAGGATCGTACAGGACTATCAGGTCAAATTTTGCACATCGTCCTAGACGATCCTGCGATCATCTTGGACAATTTTTGGCGGCAGAATTGAGTTTTTAGGGTTTTCTGAAGCCGCCTTTTGGAGCACATCGTCCTGGACGATCCTGAGATCGTCCTGGACGATCTTTGGCAGCAGAATTGAGTTTTTAGGATTTTCTGAAGCCATCTTTTGGAGCAAATCGTCCTGGACGATCCTGCGATCATCCTGGACGATCTTTGCCGCCAGAACTGATTTGGAAGGATTTTTGGAGCTCTTTATTTAAGCTTTCTCAAGGCACTTGATAGGTGTCTTTGGAAGCTATTGAGGCTTCGTTCTTTTGGAGAAAACTTGAAGAGAGAGCTTGAAAGGGAGAGAGGAAAGGGTGGAGTTTGAGAGGGAGAAGAGCCTGGGAAGGGGGTTTCTAGAGGGAGTGTGAGGGGGTTCACACGGTTGCTCCGGCAGGCTTGCACCTAAGTACCGTCGGATTCAAGGCTTGTCTCGAAGGAAGTTTTGGGAAGAAGAAGTGCTCTTTGGTGTCAAAGGACCCGGCTACTCCGCCGCACCGGGGAAGGTGGAAGTGATTTTGTAAGGGCTTCTCCGCCTAGCTGTGGGGGCTGAAGGAGAGACACTATTTAGTTTAGTGCAATACTTGGAGGGTGCCTCCGAGGAGTGGACGTAAGTCAGGTTCGACCGAACCACTATAAATCCGGTGTGTTCTTTCTTATTATTTTTCCGCACTTTATTTTGTTGTGATTATCTGCTTGGGTGATATCTGTGATTGATCTTTTTATCGTTGTTTTAATTTGTTTCCACTGCACGTTATAAAAAGATTTTTGTTTTGTTTCAAATATCCAATTCACCCCTTCTCTTAGTTAGCCTCGGGACTAGTTCATTAGGGCTTAACATCCCTATCAAACTTTCATTATGTGACTGCCTAGGAGCAGCAGCACATTGAGGATCTACAGTGCTTCAATGACTACACTGCTCAGTAGCAACAGCAGCATGACTAGGACATGGCCTGGTTTGGAGCACATTTTGCCGCCATTCATAGCTACTTTTAGCCACCACCTCCTCCTCCTTTTGATCAGGATCCACCTCCTTTTTAGCTTTTTGTGTTGTGATGTTTTTTGTTTGTATTATTTTATCTGTTCTTCCTCCTTTTTATGATGTCAAAAAAGAGAGTTTGTGTTTTGAGTGACTAGTAGTTTCTTTTACTATTTTTGTGTTGTAATTGTTTCCCTTATTGTATTTTATGTTTAGTAAAATTTGAAATTAAATTTTTTCTTTCGTATATGCGTTGAGTACTCCTATCTGTTTTATTTGAAACTACTGCATCAATGTTTACCATCATAAAAAAAAGGGGATTGTTGCAAATCTGAATTCAAGAAGTATAGTTTTGATGATAACAAACATGTTTGTATTCTATTTTGATTGGCTAATTATTTCATGTACAAAAGATCAAATGCAATCCAAGCCAACTCAAGATCGGATCCACGTGTGTTTAATTGTAATTTTTTTCCTTTATTGAGTCAAATGTAATGTAATTGATTCCCTCGCTAAGTAACCTTGCACACACACTCAGGGGGAGAGTTTTAGTGAGTTAGAGTTTCTATCTCAAAATTTTATTCATATCATCCGGGATGATCCAGTGAAAATAGAAATCCTAATTAGGACAATCATGTTAAGTCGGTGGCATTAAGTTGATCATCCTGGATGATATCAATATTATACAGGACGATAGGCTTAAATCAGAAATTCTCAGCCTCCAGATCAAGTTAGAAATATTTTTATTTTTAGAGATTTGGTCTGATCGTCCCGGACGATATGTGTATCATCCTGGATGATCCATTACAATCATGCCTAAATTAGCCTAGTGATTAAGGAAAATAATTAAGGTCTGATTGATTCAATCATATCATCCTAGACGATCGCAGGATCGTACGGGATGATATGTTAAAAATCCTGATCGTTCAGTGCCTATCACCTATACGTCCAGAGCTATGTGCAGGACGATAATCCCATTTTTGAACTAATCATACGGGACGATACCCATATCATCCTGGATGATCAAGTCATTTTAAAATCGTCCAACATGTTATGACTTGTGTGTCCAGAGCTGTAAACAGTATAAATTTGATATTTTTTGAACTAATCGTACAGGATAATAGACATATCATCCTAGATGATCAAGTCATTTTAAGATCATCCAGCTCAAGTTCCCCTGGACGACCAGAGGTGTCTTCTGGATGAAATTCTTGATTTACACTAATCATCTCGGACGATCGTCGCATCGTACGGGATGATCTGAACAACTCTTGTCTACTAATAGTCCAGAGGAACCAGATCACCCAGGCTAATACATGTGATTTTGAACTGATCGTACAGGATGATCGACCGATCATCCTGGATGATATTTGACGACCAGTTGAGATTTAGGGCAATTTTTGAGCCCTCCTATTTAAGATCTTTCTCTTTCAACAAGGAAAATCTTTTTGCCACTTTTCTTTTCAGAGAAATCCTTCAGAGAGAGAGATCTTGGGAGAGAGATAGAGGATCTTATAAGGGGGAGTTTGTGAGGGATTCATAAAGGTTGCTCCAAGAAAGGATCAGAGTCATCTTCTCCGTTCTTCGTCTCTTGTCTTGTCAGTATTTTCTGTGGGAGGATCGTCCGCAAGAAGATTGAGGTTCTCTGCCTGCTTCAAGAGGAAGCGAAAGGAGTTCGGGTTCTCTGCCTGCTTCAGGAGGAAGCGAAAGGAGTTTAGGTTCTCTGCCTCACCGAGTTGGTGAAAAGGAGATTTTGTTCAGGATTCTCCGCCTTACTGTGGGAGCAAAAGGAGAGTCACTTTTGTGTTAGTGCAATACCCAGAGGGGAGGCTCCGGGGAGTGGACGTAGGTCAAGTTGACCGAACCACTATAAAAATCTGGTGTGCTCTTTTTGATTATTTTCTGCACTTTATTTTTCTGTTATTATCTGCTTGGGTAAAATCTGTGATTGATCTTTTCATTACTGTGTTTACTTATTTCCGCTGCAAATTATCAAAAGATATTTCCTGTTGCTTACGAATTTTTAAAATAACCAATTCACCCCCCATCTTGGTTAGCCTCGAAACTAGTTCATCAGGTCTTAACATCCCTATCGAACTTTCATCTTTCTCTCTCTCTAAACTACAACTGGGGGGCATTTTACCCAAAAAAATAAGAAATGGTGGAATTTAATATTTTTATAAAAATTTGATCTAGTGCCATGGTGCTCCATATAGCACTGGCGCAGTGCCGACCAACTGAGAGCTTAATGCTGCAATGCTACCAAGAGAAAATTTTCAAATTTTCTTGTCACACACATGAACCCTTGGGTCTCACTTCAAAATAACTTTTTGGCATTCACATGTATATAGAACACTCTCATACATATGTAAGAAGTGTTAATGTAGAAATTTTAGTATCTTATCTTTACTAGACCAGGTTAGTCCTAGTGAAATAGCGCATAGCTTAAGTGGATGTTACAATCCTCCCTTACACAGAAAAAATATCATACTTGACATTTCAAAAGTTAGATTAGATAAATAGATCAAAGTAGAACTATTTCATTTTAGATTCCTTCACCCAAGTAACTTATCATTCAGCTTTATGTCTCCACTATACAATAACCATTGGGATCTTCTTATTCCTTAGCCTCCTAACATTATATCCTCCATAAGGTTTAACAACATTCACTGCACCACTATCGTGGTGACTATATCTCCAAGCCTACATCAATTGTACCCTTCAGATACCTCAGGATACTCCTCATAACTTGCTAATGACTTTTACCTAAATCATGTATAAACATGTTCATAATGCCACTGGCTTGTGCAATGTCTGGATCAGGCTACTCAAAAATTAAACTAAATTATGCTATAAGTGTCAAGCGACTATGGGTCAAGGGATTCTTAACCACTAGGAAGAATACCTCATCATAAGCAATCCCTTCCTATTTTGCAAAGCCTTTTTCCACCAACCTAGTTCTCATTAGCTCCATGAGATCTTTCCTTCTTTGCAAGCATCCATTTGCACCTAATGGATTTTCTTTCTAAAGGAATCTTCACCATCCACCAAGTAGCATCCTTCTGAAGAGACTCCATCTCTTCATCCATAGCTCTCTTCCATATATCACCATCAGGACTATCCACTACTTCCTTATAGTTACTAGGAACTTTAGTCTTCGTGACTGAAAGTGCAAATGTAATATGATCCCTCAACCAAGCTATCTTTGGGGTATTCTAGCGCCTGGTCTTATTCCTCGCAATAAACTCCTTAGTAGGAATCACATCCTCAACATCATCTTCTACCTCCTAATCTACAGCTGAATCAGTTACCTGAGTAGAAATGATCTATCTTTGTGGAGTAAACAGAGTTGCATCAAACTCTAACTTCCACAAACCATCTATGGTCTCAATAGAACTCTCCACCTGCTTCGAGTTCTAAGGTTTCAATATGCTAACCTTGTCAAAAGTAATATCCCTACTGATGAAAATCTTCTTCTTTGCTAGATCATAGAGTTTAAACCTCTCGATTCCCTACCTAAAGCCAATAAATATTGTCTTCTTTGCCCTTGGTTTTAGTTTATCATTATGAATATGATAGTAAGATGGACACCCAAATATACTCACGAGTTCATAATCTCTAGTAGGATGTCCTAACCATATCTCATTTGGTGTCTTCTTCCTAATAACTGTAGAAGGTAGATGGTTCACCAAGTGATATGCATAGTCTATTGCTTCAATCCAATAGACTCTATCTAACCCAACATTAGATAAAATACACCAAACTTTCTCCACTAAAGTCTGATTCATCCTCTCTACTACCCCATTTTGTTGCAGTGTCTTTCTAACAATAAAGTGATGCTCAATCTCACATTTTTGGCACTCTTGCAAGAATGTATCTGAAGTGTATTTTTCCCTTACTGTCTGATCTAATACACCAAATTCTTTTTCCAATCTGAGTCTCAATTCACTTCTTCCAAAATTTAAAATCTCCAATACCTCTCTTTTGCTACTCATAGTGTATACCCAAACATATA
Source organism: Dendrobium chrysotoxum (assembly GCA_019925795.1). Classification (NCBI taxonomy): domain Eukaryota; kingdom Viridiplantae; phylum Streptophyta; class Magnoliopsida; order Asparagales; family Orchidaceae; genus Dendrobium; species Dendrobium chrysotoxum. Next base: position 50,965,741 of record CM034305.1, on the reverse strand, counting down.
TGGAGTAATCATCAATAAAAGAGAAAGTATCACCGCCCATCAAATAAGGTTATCTTCGTGAGGCTCCAAACAAATGTTTGAACATACTCTAGGATATCCTTTATATTGTGGATGGCAGTACCAAAGGATACACATGTCTTCTTGCCAAATACACAATATTCATAAAGATCAAGCTTACAGGTGCTTGCTCTTTTTATCAATCCTTGCTTCACCAAAGCTAAAAGAGAAGCCTCTCCTGCATGAGCTAGTCGTGTATGCCATAATGCAGTGGCATCAGAAGAATCACCAGGAACAGTAGCTGATCTAATCATTGTTCTTTCCTGAAGGTAATAAAGGTTGTGGTAATGAACTCCTTTCAGATAAACTAGTGTTTCATGACATATCTTCAAAACTCCCACCTCAATAGCTATCTTATAGGCCTTGGTCTCTAAAGCCACAACAAACAACAAATTATTCTTGATATCTAGAGCATGACTCACATTAGTCAACTCTCTCATAGTACCATCATATATTCTGATGAAGATGCTCCCTACACCAATTGTATGACAGACCTGATCATTTCCCATGGTTACAACACCACTATCAAGCTCCTTGAAGGTATTGAATCACTCTCTAGTTGGACAAATGTGATAAGTAGCACCAGTATCCAGAATCCAGCATGAACTATCTAAACAAAAACCTTGAGAAACTACAAATAATGATACATCTGAATATTCATTATGCTCTTTCACACTAAGATTAGCCTTAGTGAAAAATCTCTTCCACTTATCCTTCAGCTTTGAGCAATTTTTCTTCCAATAACCAGTCTCCCAAGCAAAAGGTACATTGACTCTTCCCAAGACTGCGCCCACTAGATTTTCCTCGCTTGCCATTACTGCCCCTTTTATTCTTCTATTTCTCATATTATTGACGTATGAGAACCTCAGTTGAATCCATCTTTGCAAACTCTTTCTCCTGATGCTAGAATTTATGATTCAATAATGCAGTAGTCACCTCACTATAGTTCAAGACCTTCATCACATGAATGAGCATCATCGTGAAATTTTTATACTTATCCGAGAACAAATTCAACAGAAGGGAGCGCCTTGTCTTCATCTCCAACATCCTCATCTAGATTCAACAGCGCCGTAGTGTGGTAGTTACAACTTCCCAAGGGCACGACTTATTAGTGAAATGATGCGACTGTTCACTAAGTAACTAATCCATATCATCAAGCATCGCGACCGAGCCAAAATAATAGTGCAGTGGTGTTAGTTCATTTTTTTGGCGCAGCAGTGCTGACCTTTCAAGTGTCGTAGTGCCAGTTGCCTGCTTTATACTTTCCTATAAATAGTCGATGTGTTATATTTGTAGTGGAGTTCAGTCACTTGTTTAATTTAATACATTTCAGAGTACTTATCAAAATCTCTCTTTAGGTGAAACTAAGGGAATTTAGAAACGTATTTGATACAATCATTAGAGTATTAGTCCATGTTTATAGGAGCAACTCTATACATTGAGAAAGAAATAGTGTAGAGGAGATTCATTGAATCTTCCTAGTGATACATTCTCTTGTATTTTTTTCTTTTATAATTTTAATGGAAATATATTTGCTTATCTTTTCTTTCATATCTGGCTAATTCCTCAGTATTGGATTGATGATGTAGATAACATATTAAGTACTAATGAAAATTCTTCTGTTCTAAAGTCAAAAGATATTTTTAATATTATCCCGCTCTTTATTTAATGCACATAGTGGTCATATGTGCAGTTAAAACCTAGTGTAATGTATAGCATCGACGGAGGAATGCAAGAACAACTATGAATACTGGAATACTGTGTTTGCATACCTAGACATAGGATGTAAAACATGCTAGGTTCTTATGGAGATGATATAACTATAGGAGGTTAGCATATATCATTTTCACTCCTACAAGATCGATAGAGATCTAGGGATGCATGTGCTCTGAATCACAACAAAATTAAGAATTTCATTAGGAAAAATATGCAATTTATATTCATCAATCAAAAACACTTTATTTAAATATTACATCCATTATTTTATTATTTTTATTCAGTGATTGAATCTCCACAAAAAACATTTTTATTGAAGTAGGATAATTTTATGATTAGAGTAAACATTAGTAGTTGATTGCTGGAAAGCATACTTTCTAGTGGGTTCGACACTTTACTCTATCACTTTATTATTTTATTCGACACATATACTTGCGTATATTAAGTGGGGGTTTGTTAATTTATATCAAAGAAAACCTAAATATTATTTAGGAAAAATATTGCCTGAAGTATATATTTTTATAATTCAGAATTACACTCAACCGCAGCCCCTTCCCCATCAAATGGAATGATGATTTCATTATATTTGAGAACAATAGGATTACGAATAGACTCACAAGCTCTCTCTTACTTTGCAAAAGCTCTCAAACCCCTCAATTTATAGATATGAGGCAAACAATAAAGGAAAAACCTTCCAAATATAATCCCCAATCAAATCCCAATCAAATCATTTAATTAGAAAAATAATCAATTATAATAATGAGCCATTAAAACTTTTCAAACAAAAATTTATTTAGATTTTGAAATAATTCCAAATCAACATCTTATTGCTTTTAATAGTAAGTTTTTGTGTAGAATTTTTTTAAAAATAGTCAAAAAAATAATGGTCAAAAGCTATCTCAAATAAAATCATAAAAGTCTTAAGTTAAAGCCAACCTAAAAAGCATTATAGATCTTCTATCAGTGGTTTTAAAATAGCTACTATTTTTATTCAAATTGTTGTTAATAATAACTATTTAACAGTGATAATAATCTCTATTATAGATATTATTTGACCCCTTCATTTCGCCAAATTTGCCCCCATATTTGAACCAAATTTCATATCTACCTCCTACCGCCTGAGGCTTCGTTTGGGACGGCTTTCTTACTGCTTCTTAAAAAAGCTTTTAGTACAAAAATATGATACTTGCCTTTGATCCCGCTAGCTAACAAAGTCCCCCACAGCTTTTGCATCAAGAGCAAATTGAAAATCATTAAAGCTTGAGACAAGTTATTTGCTCACTACACTTTAATTTTTTATCTCTTATTCAATTATCTATCATTATTACTACCATTTGAGCTCCACCATCTCTATCAACACAAAACTAGCATGCACTAGATATTTTTTTTTCAAGTGATTATTCCTCCTTGTAAAGAGAATACATCAGATAAGTAAAACAAGTGACATAATAATATACATTATATAAATGCTTCCGCCTTCCAATGATATCTTAAATTATGTACAAGATATTCTTCTAATCATCCTTAAATATGGAAGCGATAGTTCAAACAGCAGAGATAAAGAATGTATTGAGACAGTTAATGGCCACATTCAGCAACACGTCGCTTCTATTCATCAGTAAACCCAAGAAGGGATGGCAGGAATGCGCCGCGAAGCCTTCACCCCCAGCGGGTTGTTCTTGGCCTGTGAAAATATCAGAATAAAGCTGTTATTATCTAATATAAAGTCAAAGGCATTTTTATGCATAAGTTTTAATGTGATTTAGACACTAAAATATTATATAAATAAATCTAAAACTTCAGGTGATAGGTACATACATACAGAGAAATTATGTGATATGCCTTTAAATCCATCACCCTTTAATCTTACTTATATACTCTTGATATAAAATTGCATTATGAGCTAATAGAAAAGAAAAACGTACCATGAGGCAAGTTCCAGCCTGAACATCACAGAAAGGGTAATCTGGAGGGCAACAGCTGTTGTGATCTTCACAGCAGGTAGCGCCATCAACGGGACAACATCCCCATGCAAAGCAGAGCTTGCCATACTCATATACACAGCAGCATGTGGTGCTAGCAGGGCAGGAGTAATATTTATCACATTCTGTTGGGGGTTTTACAGGAGTAGGTGGCCTTGGGCTTGGGCTGGGTTTCGGCGGGTTTGTGCTATGTTTGACTGGATAAGAAGCTTGCATCGCAATTCCGCATTTGCCGCTTGCTGCCTTCACATTGCGCTCTATCCTTACAAAGCCTTTCTCTCCCCAGTCTTCACCCCAGGAGTTTTTAACAATCCAATAGTCTTTTCCATTTGCAGTGCCATAGCCAACAGCGAGAACGCCGTGGTCTAACTCGGTTCCACAGTTGGCGCTGAATATGCCCTGAAGCAGAAGACGTTGACTTAAGAATAAGAAATTGCAATAACATCCTGCATATATATACCAAATCTTGATATTTTCTTGGAAAAATATTACGAAAGGATATCCTGAATTTAAAAGCGTTTACATTTATTTTGAGATTGTAATATACAACAACAACAATAAACCTTTATCATGTGTATTTCTTCTCTATAATATATTAAATGATTTGTTATGACTGATTTGTCAGGACTGTTCAGCAAGTTCAACACTTGTTATCGACAATATAATGCAACCCGTCATTTTTCTCATCCAAGTAATGACAATGTTTATTTTGAGATTGTAATACAACAACAACATCAAGCCTTTATCCCACTACGTGGGGTCGGCTACATGAATCCTTTTTCTCCATTATGTCCTGTTAAAAGTCAAATTCTCATTTAAATCTAATAAAGAAAGATTTCTAATATTTTCTAACCAAGTCTTTTTAGGTCTACCTCTATCTTCCTTAACATAAGTCAAATCTAATACCTCTACTTTTCTAACCGGGTCATCGGAAGGTCGCCATTTTGAGATTGTAATATGAATAAAAAAAATTACCTCAAAATATTATGATACAATTTTTTTTTAATGACTCTATAAGTTACCTACGCATAATATTAATCTCAAAATAAATCTAATCTTTTAAAACCTATTCTAATCATAATTTTCTACACAAATTATTCATATATTACAGTCATTGTAAATAAATTTTAATATTTTAAAGTTTATTCTAACCAATTTTTATGAGGATATGATGATACAAAATATTTTCTACTTCATCTAGTAAAACATGTCGTTTGAGAAATATACCCGTCAACCTACATTTACCAAATCTGGATATTTTAGCAAACAGTTCTCTATAGAAGAAAATAATAAAATTGACTAGAAGAAATAGCTAGATGTTCATCTTTTAATCTAAGAACATGCATTTAGCATCACAACTTTCCCATTATTCCTCAAAGAAATAATCAACTTAGGCTAAAATTCTTAAGAAATGCTGCTACAAATTAAAAAAAACAAACAAAAACAAAGCTAGGTGATTCTTAATTTAGAATAGTTAACCACTTCAACCATTTCTATGTTCACAATCTATACCACCCGCGTGGATGCTAGGCTGATAATAGGCTAAGAGTTTATTTGAGATAGCTGTAGCTTTTTTGTAAAGGTGATTATAAAATTATTATGAAGAAAATAAAATAAAATTTAAGTAGTTAGAAAGCTGTCACAAATGAAATCTAAGTATACTCTTTCCTAGTCATATGCGGGCGGGCGAACTAAGCATTCCCATCAAAAATATAAAAAGACAAGCAACGAATGATTACCTAGATATTACAGGCCATTATTCTGAATGAATATTTTCTCTTGTGACATGCTGCCTTGGCAGATGAATTCGTGTGGCAGGAATTCAAGTAGAAGTAAAGGTGCACATAATGTACTTACATATGCCAAGAGTTAATTTAGGCACACTGAAATTATCATTTTGAATTTGAAATTGATAGCGGTAACATGCATTTGATGAGGGCAAAAATGTCAACTTCTACACACCAAAATTTAGCTTGCAATTTCAGCCAAAGCAGTACACTTGGCAGATTAAAAATTATTCATTTTTATTATCTTTTACGATTTGGGCATAAAAATTTTAACTCATTATATTTTTAATTTTCATGATAAGATCATTTTTCAAAAATTTTGGAAAAATATCAATTGCATGATTATAAAAATAAGTATGATAAATACATATGATAAATCAAAGGATAATAAAATCATTGTTTGATCCATAATTTGCAACTTTTTATATATTATTTTGAAAGTATAATGATAAGTCCCAAAAAAATCATCATGATAATTTTCTTATTTTAATGACTAAATTATCCTTCGGTTTTTAATAATATTTAACGTGATATTTATTACCATCATATATTTGAGATTTTTTATGAGAAGTCACTAGAATGCCATAAAAAAAGCTTTTTTTAATATTTAAAAATATTAGTTATCAAATTGTGTCGTAGAATAACGCTGGATATTTCTATAAATTAACTCAAAATATAAAGAGCAGTTTCTCCTGGTAATACTTGAACATAATCATTTGAAACAATGGTTTTCGCAATTGCAATATCAATGGTACACAGCAAAGTTTTAACCAATAAGTCAATTTCAGGAGCAATAAGGCAGCATCAAGATCCAGCCAACATTGAATAAAGAAATCTTACCGATTGATACAACTGGAAAGCCCTTCCAGCGGCTTCTATGGCGACACTGACGGGCTGATTTGCAAGCGCCTTCTGTAGAGCCTTCTCGTCGTTTACCGGAACATCTTCATATGAATCAATAGAAACAACCCGAGCATTTTTCTGCAACAATTCAAGAAAAATCAACAATTTCAATTAGCACAGTCCGCAAAATCAAACTTGAATGACAATAATAATCAAAATTTAAAGAGCGCAGGACAAACAGGACAGGATACATACTCTGTAAGCATCGCATTTGCCACCATGGCCTTTATAAGGATAGTCTTCCTCCGAGTCAATGCCCCCATTATTGATGATGAATTGAAAGGCGTCGTCCATAAGACCACCATTACATCCTTGGTTTCTGGCGGTATCACAATCCACTAGCTCTTGCTCTGATAGCGATACGAGCTTACCAGTCACAATCTGGTTTATCCCTTCCACGGCACCAATGCTCGAAAAAGCCCAGCAACTCCCTGCAACAAAATCACTAAAAACTCATATCGAAACTTCAAAGAAATAATCCCAAAATCATTTCATTTTCTCCTTCGATTCCAATGGATAAAGAACAAAAAAGAAGAACATACCGCAGGTCCCTTGATCCTTGACAGGGACAACGGCGCCCTTTGCCCTCCAGTCGACGGAATCAGGGAGGCCCTCTCCAGCAGCGAGGCGGTAGCGATCGCTGGGGTACTGGCGGTGAGGGGAGCGACGGAAGCCAAGATATAAAGAACGGTACTCCTCGTTGGTGAGATCGGCGAATCGGTTGAGACCGAGGCGGAAGGAATGGACGCCGGCGTTATGCTCGTCAATGTAGAGGAGATTGTCCTTGAAGATCTCGAAACGCCTCTCCTTCTCGTCAAGTTCATTGTAGATCCGGCCATGCCTCGCCATCCAGTTCTCGTAGAGCTCCCGCACCTCTTCTTCGCCCCTCTCCAGCCCCCGCGTTCCATGGCGCTCCCCGTAGGTTATGATCGACATATCCGGCCCATTGCCACCCGCGACCGCCACTGCGATGGACAGAGAAAGCAGGAAAGCAAGCGAAGTAATGGAAACTGAGGCCATTGTAGAGAGAAAGACAGGTTAGATTGAGGGCGGGGCTTCTTGGATTTCGCCTTCTTCCATCAGAGCTCTCCTGGAAGGTTATTTATAGGTAGAGAGGCAGAAAGGGCGCAAGCTCGGCAAAAACGCCCAGCTGTACCTTTCATAAAAAGAACATAAAGTTAGGTAGTAATAGAGCGCCGAAAGGGAAAATATATTGGACGGTTTTGTTTTTATACCCTTTTTTTATAAGTTTTAATCATTCATTAAATAGATTATTTTAATTGTTTTCCACTCGTCAAAACCAGAGTGGAACTTGCCAGCTGGTGCCGTGAACTGGGCCCGTCTCTTGCGTTCTGCCGTTAGTTTACCCGACAGAGATTCTGCTCCGAATTTGAAGCAGGGCGGGCAGTTCGAGATTCCTTGTGGGTCCTTCCCGTATCCGACGTGGCGGCGTATTTTATATTTTCTTTAATTTTTTTAACCTGACGACCGAAAAAGATAAATAAAACCTAAAAATTACCTTTGGGAGTCTTTGAAAAAGTTATACAGCTCATTTTGAATTGTTGGTTGGGAGTTTAGGCTATTAATTAAGAGGTTTTAGATTCAAATTTTGTATATGTAATATGTGTGTAAGTCTACCTTAATTAGCCTAAGTGTCCCAAAAAAAAAATCCTTAGAAAAAGTTGAGAGCAAAAGTTTTTTTTAGATATTTAGGTCAATTAATACAAATTCAAATATATATTATAAAATTTTGAATCCAAAATCTCCGAGGTTTTATTTAGATGGCTTTCTTACTATTTTTTAAAGCAATTTTTTATAATAAAGCTGTTTTAAAAAGCAATAAGAAAGCCTTCACAAATGAAGTCATAGTTGATAATCAAAAGTTCAAAACAACAAATCAAGATGAGTTACGTGTTAAGGGCAAAGTTTAATCTATATTAAAAATCATAATTCTAAGTGTAATAAAAAAATTATTGAAAAGAAAAAATAATACAATCTAAAGATTAAAGTATACTTACAGAAAACAGGGAAATAAAATTCCTAAAAGAAAAAGAAGTAGCTTAATTGATGAAAGAAGATTGCACTAGCTCCATCCAATTGCCTCTTGAAGGCAAGGTGGATTGTGTCTATTAGGCAAGAAGCCAGGTTCAACTTCTAATGTCCAAAGCACTTTGTAAGCATCATAGCCTAGCTTGCTTAAACCAGAATCTGAGAAACTGAGAGATTAATCTCAAAATCGATAAAAATGAGCACATTCCAACAAAAGAATCTGCAACTCGCACGTCGTCTTTGACCTTGCACGGCACCAAACCTACAGACGTCGCCGCCTGACCCGCTTCCTCCTTTCATGACATCATCGTGTGGCCTATGATGCCACTTGCTCATGCGAAGAGGGCATCACTCAGCTGCCAACAGGTAAGTTTTAATGATAGAGGTGTCAATATTGGACCCGACTCAAAAATTTCGGGTTTGGGTTGACCTGAACCAAAACGGGTCGAATTCGGGTTCAACAATTTGACCCGTTCTAAAAATCGGGTCGGGTTCGAGTTGACCCGTTGACCCAAAATTTATCCGTTTTTGACCCGGCAACCCGAGATTGACCCGGTTTTGACCCGAAAAGTGGAGATTGACCCGTTTTTGGACTCGAAAACTTGTAGTTTTTTGTTGGCACCGGGTCATTCGGGTCGGGTCTGGTTGACCCGGACCCGAAGCAGGTCCGGTTCGGATCCGGAAAACCGACCCGTTTGTAAAAACGGGTCGGGTTCCGGTTGACCCGAATAGTGCCGGGTCAGTTTCGGGTTCGACTCGAACCCGACCTGTGACCCGAAATTGACACCCTTATTTAATGATTTACATATTTATAGTTATAGTTTAATTGGCATGCTCAAATAGTTTTGGCATTTTAAAGATGTATCTTGTAATGTGGAGCCCAATATCTGATCAAATGTACAAGTACTCAAATCCTTATACTCAAGTTACTGAATAAGTTTTTTTAATATTAACATTTCTTATTGCTCAATTCATTTGTTATAATGACATGAAAGATTTTGTTTTGAATTATATATTTTTATTTTATTTTTAAATATTAATTTATTTTCAAGATAATTTTGCCCACCCTTAAACCAAAGACTAGTTCTAGTCTTGGTAATCACTATATGAAAAATCAAATACTTATTCTCAAATAATAACATTCTCCTTACGTGTAAAGAAAGAAGAATCCATGTACTTCTTGATATATAATGGATTATTCAACTGTGTCAGGCCTCGTGATTTTTCCCTTTCATGATTTTTCTATCTAAATTTTTGTTCGGTCTCATATAACATTTTCTGTGCGTATTAAATTTTTGTTAAAAGCTAAGATATAAAATATACACTCTACCGATGCAAATTTTATAACATGTAAGAAACCTAATTCTAAAAAGTACCTTTATATGCATCATTTCAGTCATAGTGGCTTAAGCATGCATTCAAACATGAAGATATAATATGCCATTAAACTTGTTTCTAATGTACTTTTGTTATCATCAAAATTAAGCAATCCAATATATATGTTCATGGGGTCAGCATCACTTGCCAATACATCATATTTTCAACATTACATTGCCATGATGCATATTGCATATGCCTCATAATTATTCAATAATTATGCTTTTTTTTTTTTGACTCGTTGTATCAAGTCATGAAAAAATGTATGAACAAGAAACATAGAGGCATAACACATGATAGTTATAGATCAACAAGAAGATCATGACATATACATAAAAATAAAGAAAAATATTCAATATTATATAATTTATCAAAACAATAAAAATAGAATTTGCACATGAGAAGAAGTTAAGCTTCCTAAACTAAGATAAAAATGTTTTAACAAAATTCTATCAATGAAAAAGGTGATCTATTGAAGCACCTCTAAAACAATCTATCTCACTCCCATGTTCTTCTTCTTCTTCCTCCTTAGCCCCCCTATCATCATTTTTGTCCATGAAAATGAAGATAAAATGAAAATAGAAATGGCTTGCTTTTAATTTTATATGAAAAGCACATTGTTAGCCTAATTGCTATTATACTCTTTGTCGTAGATTGATAATGAAAAATAAAAAGGGCATTTAAGTTCTTGGATGAAAAAGATAAATGTGACACTTTAGTTAGAAGCAAATTGAGGTTAATTGAAATGATTTGCTATTAAGTTTTATAAGAAAATATTATTTTTTGTGTATAATTATGAATATACCTTTTGTCATATGGTTGAGAATGAAAAGGAAAAAGTAAATTGAAGTTCTTGGATGAATGCTTTAGTCATATGGAGCTTATGCAAATATTATGAAAAAAATGCTAATAAGTAAAACAACTTAAAAAGCTTTCATTATTCGCACTCATAGAGTATGCCCAAACGAGAATGGAATATTTGAAGAGAAATTTTGGAATATATTTTCATTTTATCTCAACTACTCACATGCTCAATAACTCCTTTAGCAATTGCTCACATGCTTATGCTTGAAATGTCTCTAACAAAATCTCTCTTCTATCTTGCATGGAAAGCCTTACATTTGCATAAACTCAACTCTAATTTCTTAAAGCTTCTTTTTCCTTAAGTGTGTAATATATTAAATAATAATAATAATAATAATAATAATAATAATAACAATCTTGAGTTCATTTTTAACACATTAAAAGACATTGTTTTAATCTAAATGCATCAAATTTTAAGTTTAACCCTAACTTTATCACTAAAGCTTAAAATGATTTTTTAATAGAATAATTTCTTAAACTAGATATTGTAACTTGTATTCTTGTTGTTGGATCCAAATTTATTCGTGGATGACACTCGATCCTACTTGCTGGTGATTTGCGGAATAAAGCTAGAAAACTAAATGAGTGAGTTAGAATAATGAGTGTGGAGAGTCAACAGAGAATTGTATTATCTTCAAAAATAATACAACATCATCAATTGTTCATAAGGATGCAAAATATACATCATCATCCTTTGTTTATAGGGTTAAGAAGGCTATAAAGAATATTACACTTAGAAGAAAATATGAAAAATAATACATAATATTTCTATTGCAAACTAATACTAACACATGGAATAGCTAGAAGATGTACATCTAGAACCCTATCTATAATGTGGCCCTCTACTCTCAGGAAAGTGCCTTGGACAAGTCTTCAAGATTGAGTGTCTTGGATATGTCTTGGTGATATAGATTGCAAGGCTAGTCTATGGGAGCAAGTCCCTAAGAATAAGAGGCAAGCTTCTAGGAATGAGTGTCAAGATCTCAGAAGTGATGAGTGATCCCTAAATAATGGTAGCTGCTAACCAAGGAAGAGTCTGGCTAGTAAAGTCATAGTTCTAGGCTTGAAAGGTGTGTGTTTCATGTAACTTCACAGGGATGTTTGTCAGAGGTGGGTGGCTTTGATCATGGACGGTTAATGCTGGTGACCATGCTTGATTAAGAAGAGTGATCCTCAGGGCTTGGATAGGTATGGTGAGTCCTTTTGAGGAGCCCTTCGATAATGAAAGTATCTTTGATATGTTCTCCTCAGACGATCCTATACAATATGATTTTCATAGAGCAGAGTGGTTGTTTGTCCACGTACTTGTGTTCTCTTTGCTCTATAGAGTCATGTTCCCATTGAGTGAATGTTGCTTTAACCATAGGACCCCATTGATGGCAACTTGTTAGATACATGGAAGTTATCTATATATGGTTGTATTGGTATATATTTAGTTCCCTAATTCACTTGCTCCTTTGAAAATGCAAGTTATAAAAATATTAAAACAAAAGATAAAACAGCAAATTAAAAATAAAAACAGAAAACAACAGACCCCAAATAGTACCTAAAAAAACAAGCCAAAGTTTTCATTTTTCAGCACTTCAAATGTATTCACAGATAGATATATATATATATATACATACACACACACATCAATAGAAACATTTTATAGACATAAATATATAGAAGTATTCATACATATAAGCACATTTTCAGCTATATATAAACACAATTAAACTACTATCAAACATAAAACACAACTTTGTTAACAATTAACTCATTAAATAAAAAAAATTTATAAAAACTTAACAAATTTCAAACTAATTACAAAGCCAAACACAAACGAATGGTGACAAGCTTTTTTTTCCAAACCTAAATAAAAGAACCAAATAAATCATCAAACACAAGCAGAAAATAAGGCTACTCATGACAAATGCATCAATGAAGCCAAATTGACAAGTGATATTAATTTTACCTAAGAAAAACCAAATAAGAAAATTAAATTTACTTTTAAATATGATATAGCAAAATTGAAATAATTTTCCATTAAGAAAAATATAAAATGTGACTCTTCATAAAATTCGGCACTCCAAAGTCAAAAGAAGTAATACATGATGTTTGCAATCTTAATATTGATTAGTATATATTGAATGGACTTTATATGTGTTATATTCATACAAGAAGACTCCTGCACAAGAAAACAGCCATATTACTTCTCCCGCACGTGCGCATTAGCTTATTATATAAATAACAATAAAAAAAGCCCATCCAGTATTGAATAGCTATCCTCTTATGAAATTGTACTGTTTAGAAGCATAAGCTGAAAACTAGGAGGATTTTTCTAAGCATTTCACCCAGTGACAGCTCATACAACACCCATAACTACCATATAATGTTTACCAGGTAAGGTGACCAAATATAACGTTTCATCAGATGTTGACACTTAAAAACATACAAAGATCAAAATACCCAATTTGTGTTTGTTTTGGATGAACGGAAGTGGAGGAAATGGTATAAAGTCTTCAAACGTTTTTAGTGATTATAAATCTGTAGCCATTGACTTAAAATCACTTGTCCTAGAATCCAGGCAAAACGAAGACAATTGATGATCAAATTTAAACAAAAAAAATAGCACATCCAAATTATCAATCTAACGGATGGTAGTTTCAGAGAATGTTCTTCCTCCAGCAATCTTTGCACCCTTGATTCACATTTAAGGCCCTCTGGAGTCAGTGGAGAGAGAATCATCAGATCTTACCTGCAAAAGAAAGAATAGAAAATCCAAAAACATAAGATTTATTTCATCAAAAAAGAGTAGGATTAGAGAATAAGACGCACAAAAGATCCGGACCGTGACAAGCTCCTGCTCCTAGTAGCAGGGTTTTGTTTCTTCGGGCTCTTGCCTACTATTTTTTCATGAGGCTGCAGCAATGATAGTTTTAATTGCAAGATGAATAGTTGATTAAGAAATAATAGTCTAAATTTATAATATATTAATATCTGGGGGGAGGTTTACATACATTACACCAAATTCAAATGTATTTATATATCTAATATCTAAATATTTATATTTATATTCATCTAACATCTCAATCTTTAAATGACAAAAAAACAATACCACTAATTTGCATAAAGTGAAATAAATATTTTTAAAGTATATCTTTGATCATTTAAACATATGTTATATAAGTAAATATAAAAATTTAAACATAAAATATAAAAATACATAAAAATTTTGTGGTACACATAAATCTCTATAATATTTGACTTACAGAAGTTACTGGGGATCTGGATCTCGCTCGTGATCTGCAAAAATTTCCAGAAACAACTGAATTCAATATCCACTATGTAGCCTTACTCCTTGATCCAAATTCCTCGACGCCACTTCCACATCAAAGAATACCATAGAAAAGAAAAACTCATAAAACTCTGAGTTTCAACATATTTACTTATCGTTACAATGAAGAATGATGAAATTTAACGTATCAAAATGTAGTGAGCACAATAAGAAACAAAAGACGACTGACAATAGATCAAAGTAATTGACAATAGCCATATATGTCTAGTTTTGTACCAAATAAAGATCCCCATCCATTCCTACTATTATTGCCACGATGTCGTTGGTAAAGAGTCCAGCCTTCCATTTAAAAATCCTCCAAAATCCAGCAATATACATTTGCAATCCGCTTATAGTCTCGTCCAACTAATAAAATGATGCCTAATATGTGTGCCCATAGCTCCCCTCTTATGAAAGTATTACCTCAAAAAAATAAAGACCTGTAGGCAATTCCACAGTATCCAATGAAGTTCCTAGCATACAATCCCCAGATCGCTGCATAAGCCCAAATCTAGAAAACAAATAAAGCAAATTTAAGAAGGCATGATAGTGAGATGTTTCTTGCAATGTTCGCATGTCATCCAAAATTTAGATTCTCAAATCAAGCATTAGCACAGCCACAAACAGAAAACCTGGGTAGCATACTCCTAACAGGAAAAAAAAATGGTCTGATCAGGATGAGTCTCTAAACCTTTAAATTTATTTTGAAATGAAAAAATAGTAAATGTATTGCACTCATCTCAAAAGTAGATCCGAAGGCTTTGACATTAACGTTTTAATTGGGATATTCTCATAATAAAAATTAACCATTCCTAAATTGTTTGCAAGGACAGTACAGAGGAAATCAGAAAGAAAAATCTAGGCTGGATGAAAAAAAAAAATGATGGTATGGCAAATGCTTCCAGAGGAACAACGTATCTGTAACATTTTGGTGATAAGTGGATGAGAATGGGAGAAGATGCTTATCACAATCATGACAGCATTTTATGAAGAATGTTCTGATAATCCAAACATATCACAGATGATAATGATAGCCAATAAAGTTGAGAAGTTTGGAATTTGGAAGTCCTTACAAAAAATAAAGAATATTTCAAAGGACCTTTGAATGCCATCTAATAGTTCATCTTTTGTTAATTATGGCAATGGACTCATTAAGTTCATGCATGCTGCTTCACAATGATAAGATTACAGTATGGACGAAAAAACTGAGAAGATAGAAATCATTACTGCTTCTGTGTATTTATTCATCAGAGTCCTAACCCCTAACATAACAAGTTGTGATTTATGAAACCCTTCTAACCCTTTCTAATAAATCCATTTTTGCCATTTAATGTAACACAGAGAGTTAAACGAATAAACACCTCTTCTGGACATTGAAAATATAGTTTCCAGACCAAAAGCTTGTAGCAAGAACCGTGCAAGCAGAATCATGTGAAACTTGATGAAATTAATCCATAAAATTTGACGTCCAAAAATTAGTTATACTAGCTCAAACACCTAATCAATTCCACAGAAAAAAATATAATAATAAGTACACTGATTACAACCTCTGGGATTAAATTGAAAAGTTAATATTGAATGACTTCCAGGCCTAGATATAAATGAAATTATCACATCCCCATGTATGAACAAGCAGTAAAAAATATAACGAATGAAATGGATTGGTTTTGCTTTTTGTACATAGGCATAAAAGAGCTAAAAATTTATAATCTTAAATACAAAATTAAAATAACAAAAAAATAAATAAAGGAAAATAGTAAAGATAAAAAAAGAGTAGTTAATTGAATGTATAAATAGTTAAAAATTTAAATACTTTTGAGGCATAACATATAAGCTAGAAGAATATCTGCTGTTATCATTATACTGATATAAGAACAAAGAGAAAAAAAAGGAGGATAATCAATTAAAATGTAAAAAATGACATCTTCAGTGTTCCAATTTAATACAATCTCCAATGGTAAAAGACCAAACACCAAAGTAACCAAGAATACTGAATTAAGATTAGGAAACTAGGTTAGCCAGGAGGGGACATGGGAAAAGGCAAAAGATCATACCCTGGTAAAGAATCTTTTGACCCTGAACGAGAATGAGAGGAAACAGATCGTGATCTAGATTTGGACTGTGATCGACGTGCAGATTTAGGCTTAGGAGACTTGCTGCATACAAATTTGAATATATTAAGTTATTAATCAATCTCAACACTTTTGAAGGCTAAATGGAAGTAAACATGCATCAAACCTTCTGCTACGGCTCCTGCTATGACTGTAACTTCGATTACGACTGGGGCTTTTCCCATTAGAACGGCTACGACTACGGCTTCTAGACAAGCTTCGCTTGGAATCATATTCCCGTACCTGCAGCAACATATGATGACAGCTTCAGGAGATACCTGACAGGCTCAAAACAGTCCTGTGACAGAACTCACCCTTATATATGATTTAGAAAATGCATTGCGAAACTCAGAATCATCAAGCTTCCTCATCTAAGTCAAAAGAAAACAATTAGATATAATTCTAAAAATCTGAAAAGTAAAAACTCGAACAGGAACAAATAAAAGTACAGACCAACAAAGAATTTGTGCTACACCTTGGTTAAAAATAACACAACTTACCGCATACTTCATATCCTCATAGTTTGTATAATCAACAATACCAGTAGTGCCTGCAAAATGCATGGTTACCCAAATGCTCATCATTTTGTAACACATACTTCATATCATCATAGTTCATAAAATCAACAATAGCAGTACCGTCTGCAAAGGGAAACATCCTTTACTTCTTAATAATAGCTAGCGGTGCAAATGTATAGGGCTAGATGTTGGGAGATGGAATGTGCATGAGGATATAGCAGAGAAAAAGGGCAGACATGAAAAGAATAATGCTAGAAAAGGAAACAATTGATCATTCAATCACAAGCACTTCTAAAGGGCCATCGTGCGAGTTCGAAACTTAGTCAGACACTCAAGGACACTATGTCAAATATATAATGTGTCATCTCATTCTTTTAATTTCTTAAAAAATTCCAACCAGTGTTATTGCAGACGCTCTGGGCACTCACCTAGGCACCAGGGCTATTTGAAGATGCAGCACCCCACATTCCTCCCAACATGCCACTACTTCGATGCTACCCCAGGATGAGGGGCTTGCTGCTAGGTGATGAGGTTTGCTTTTTTAAAGAAAATTTCTTTATCAAGGCATAAAATTATACATAACATAACATATGAAGGGGCCTAAATTAAAGTAATAAACATGATAACAACTTTGTGAACTTAGAAAAGACATCTGGATACATATTGGATCATCATAAATTACATGATCTAATTTATCTCAAGTAAAATCAAGCTCTTAACATTCATTACGAGATGTGGAATTCATTGATCCAATCTTCTCAACAACATTGATGATAGTAATGAGTGATTATTTGGAGAGACAAGTGCTACTATCTCAAATGTCGAAGTATGTTAGTGTTCGATGCTGAATATTTGGCACAGGGAGAGTTAGAAAGAGCATCAAAAGTTATAGAAAAAACAAGTACGCATGCTAGAATGTATGTCAAATTAATGAACGTAAAAAAGCTTCTAGTTCTACAAAAATAGATTTTGATAACGGAGAGGATGAGACTAGAAGATTAAAGAGCCAAAGGGCTATAATGTTGTGATGGGGAAAAGAGTCTGGGTAGTAAGGTTGTCATTTTGGTATTTGAAATGAAATAAAACATAAAATTTATATTTTTTTTCTTTAATATAATGTAATATTTTAATAATATTCATATTTCACTATCAAAACGTATCTCTCAAAATTAACATAACTAAAATTTTTAGCAACTACATAGCTCAAGGGAGTCTAGCATCTTACGCATTAGACAGGTTCATTGCCTTGAGGGCATCTAAAACCTTTAATAACACTAATTCCAACACTTTTGGGACACCTCCTAGACACTTCTTAAGAACTTATTGAAGAGACGAATTACAGACAAACTATGATGCTTGCTTGGTTCTATATCGAATAAATATTCTTAAAATCCTCATCTCATTACTCCTCTCCATCTATTTCTATTAGTATAGCTCATGCAACAGACAAACTATGGCGCTAACTTGATTATTTACCTAATAAATATTCTTAAAATTCTCATCTGATTACTCCTTTCCATCAATTTCTATTAGTATTGCTCATGCTTCAGGTATTGATTTAGTTTTGTGCTTTCTCATTCGATTAAAAATATTTGCAAATTAACTCCAATTAATATAATACTTAATTTCTAAATGTATTATCATTATGGAAAATGTAAATTTTTTTTTTAATCTCAAGAAATTAAAGCATGCATGTCTATATGCCATGTCCAATGAGTCCGACCCAAGTTTGTGTGTGCGTTTTTCAAAAATTGTATTATCCCGTAACTATGGAATGTGTCCCAATTTCTGTGAGCATGCATTTTAGATATTAACTAGTCACTTGAACAAACACCAAAGGTGGAGAATTCCGGTCAAAAAGAAGGGAGGATGATATTGCCCATTGATAAGCATCATTAAAGTGTGAAATAAATCATCATATGTGAAACAACAATTACTACAATGGTATTAATGATTAAAGAAGAAAACAGTATCATTGGAAAACGAACATGCTATGTGTTTTCACAATGAGTACGGCATTCTTTTATACTTCTGTATAATCTAAAAACATTACTACGAAAAATTCCCCCGGACATGAAATTCAATAGATAAAAGTATATGTGAAAATAGAAGCCCCAGGTTTAAAAAAAACAAAGACTGCAAAACAATATCCTGGAAAGGTGCAATTTGGAGTTCAAACAATCTCAACTACCAAAAAATGCTGCAAGTACCTTTAGGTGCATGGAAAGCCTAGCAAATGGAAAGCCAACTCCAATAAAAAAATTTGAAATTAATTAAAATAAGGAAAGAAGTTTTAGATTTGAGATTCCATTTAGCTAATACCTAATCATTCTGATAGACTTGCACAGTTAATGCACTTGTAATATTCATGCATACTAAGCGCTTAGCATTTAAAGGTCTGCACTGTCATTACTAACTAAATCCAACCACTAGCACAAAATCATTTCAAAACATCAAAAGTAGTAAATCTTGTCCCACTGGGTGATTCAAAATTCTGGAAAAGGGGATCAGTTTATTTATGAGCTCACCACCACCGTCACGAAAAACTTGGGAGAAACAAACATCACCAGCTCGACGCATGTGATCCTGATCATGGAGGGGGAATTTTCTTAAGAAAACTAGTATAAAATTTGTAAAGATATATTAAATGACCATCAGAGTCAGAGCGGAGATATGAAGTAACCTTCAAGTCTTGCCACGATGCAGAAGGAGGTAAACCAGTAACCAGAACTGCATAACAAGGGGCAAATCAAAGCAAAAATAGGTGCAACTGAAATCCAGAATACCTACTGAAAACAATAAGCTAATTAAACAAACCTCGATAGTCTGAACGCCTAGAAACACCACGGCTACCACTATAACTGCTATTGCGATCATGTGATGAAGAGTGACCTCTTCCACCATGTGCCAGTTCTACCTGCACAGGTATGTGGATATCAGAAAAAATTACAAGCCAAGTTCTGACGTATAACAAAAGTCATCAAAAGAGCATACTTACACGTAGCCGATGACCGTCAAAATTATAGCCATCACGACCCCGAATAGCATCATCCGCATCTCGGGCATCATCAAACTAAAACAAGTAGCAGCATAAGGAAAATCATAATTCCTAGAACAAGAAAACTATGATATGCCACATCAAACCAAATTAATTGAGTTAACTATTTGCAAGCATTCTTTGCTAGTGATCCGCTTGACAACAGCTCTTCTATTACCTCAACAAAAGCATAACCTGGTGGCCTTGGAGGAATCTTTAGATCAACATCCACAATATGTCCATACTGCATGAGCATAGTTCACAACATCACCAAAACAGGAATAATAAAAAATATTATATAATAAACACGGGTAAAATGAACGTTCATCTCCTTTATATGGAAGATTTGGATGCCATAAAAAAGGTTTCAAGTTAAATTAAAACAAATGAAAATATTAATTTTCAACATGCATAAAGCTGTGTTGCGATTTAAACAACTTTCTGCACTAATCCTTAAACATTCTTTTTTTTTTGTGAATCAGAAGCAAATTAACTGAACAGATAATAATCATCAAAATCACTAGCATTATTCCAGTTATATGAGGTTAGCTTTATGAATCCAAATCTTATAATCATCCCAGCTTTGGCTTTTGGGTGTAAAATATTTAATACAAGTTCTTTTGCAAAGCTTCTATGCATCTTAACTTTAATCTACACTTTTTTTTCTGATATATTGAAATTAATTTTATCCACCTATCTTATCGGAGCATCTTCGACCCATCATTATAAATGCCCTAATCACCTAAATTTTTTTTTTGTTCTACCCTATCTTCAACATATGCTACTCTCCGTCCCTCAAATATAATCATTTCTCAATTTATCCTTCCTTGTTTTTCCATAGCATCCATCTTTAGCAATCTCATTTTTGCAACCAACTTATTTATCAATGAATTCTTTCTTGCCTCACAGCCAAATCCACACAACACATAGCTAGTCTAATTACAATTTGAAGAAACACAAGTTTAAATGTCCATGACATTCTCTTATCAAGTAATCTCAAAGCACTTCTATATTTTAACCATCCAACCTTAATACCATAAATTAAACTCTCATATATATCTTTATCTTATGCATTATAAATTCAATGTATTGAAACAAATAACATTTAAATATCATTTTATCTTCTAATAATATTGATTGATAACTAGTAATGTTAAACCTACTAAAATGGCAAATTAAATTATCTTTATTATACTAATCATATGATAATATTTTCTCCATTGTTTTAACACAACAAATAAAAATGCCTAAATGCATGAGATCATGCACAAGCTTATAAATCAACCAGGAAGTTCATGGAGCAATATAAAAATGTTTACAAAAATAAAGATCAACATTCCTTATAAATCCTTAAATTACATTTATATGATCTCATCTTTTTTTTTTTTTTTGTTACTATTGTTCTTACAAAATGTGCATTCAAAAATACGGTAAAAGCAAGCTGAAGAAATCATATATATGAATCTAGAATATGTTGATGGCAAGATTAAAATAGCTACAACAAAAGCACCAATGTTATAATCCTTCTACATAGTGCATTGACTAAATATTAGAGAGATAGTTCAACAATAGCCACCTTGTCCTTCAATAATTTATTTCAAGATAAAAACGTGAACTCCATGCATGTCAATAGCAAGCACTTTAGTGCATAGCACTTCAAACAAATGCCGAATGTAAAATCTTATTTTGATTCAACTCACTCTCGCTTCAAGTTAGCTCAAAATTGGATTTCCAGTCAAGCCCAGTCACATGAAAACTCTTTTAATTCAAGTCAAGCAAAACTGAAAGCTCACTTGTTTTAATAAGATGGCCTCCCAGTAGAGTTCGACTAGAGAGAAACAATACAAGAAAATTAACTTCTAACCTACATCTACTGGCCGGATCTAACACAATTTATCCATCTTCACATTTATTAAACCACAAACACTAGAGATGGCATGCCTAAAACCAGAGGAATACATCAGGAGATAATGCTATTAAATGAGTGATAAAAAAGAAAAAAATCAGACCATAAAACAAAAGGCTGCAGTGGCATGGCTTTTGTCTAATTTGTCACCCACGTGCATTAGTGTTATGTCCAAAAAGTTCACAAATTTTGGAGAATTAATAACAAATCAAACATCCTCATAGAGGCAGCTGGCACAATATCCAAAAGTCAAGTGTCCAAGAGTCTGACACATTGTCCAACAACATAGATAGCAACCTACAAGTTCAGTATCTCATAGAAAAAGATCATTGCCTCAATATATTCTCCCTTATAACATCATCATCCTAAAATTACTCTTCACCCCTGCTCCATGGCATTGACAATTGCCAATCCCACTAACTCCCATCTCTCAACACAGAGTTATTAGCAGCTTGAGAAAACATAAAAGTGCATGGATGATAGACCATAACATAATTTGCACGCTCTGAAGATTAACCGATGCACAAATTACATCATACCAAGCTTTCTCTACAACCCCAAATAACTGAATCCACATTGTCTTTTGCAACATATTTAGCCCCCTCAAAATCACTGAATCAGAATCCTCTCCCATTTAGAACGGTAATTGAACCATGCACTACCTTGATTGCAGCATCCATTATACTATTAACTGTTGAGTGTGACCCTATACAATTTTTTAAAAACTAATCTGGTTTTGATAGATATGCAATCTCAAACACCAAAAGTAGGATACATGTATTGAGTAGCATAACTATGCCACGCAGTTACTAGAGAAATTGCAGAGAGCCTTCATCCAATAGTCACATCTAAACCATCACGACCTCTAGTACAAGGCCTTACCCTTATTGAGACCTTCACCATACTAACCCCAAACAAACATCAAGACGGCCCTTTCATATCAAAATCAACCACAAGAAGGTTAATGCAGTAGATGGACCCAAGCACAGTTAGGAACAAATCAAGTCCAAGCTACCCAGATCAGACCCGTTAATGAAAATAATTTTATTTAATTTCAAGTTATGCTTTTTTTTTTTTAATTTACGCCACATTTGACAATGTTGTTTAGTGCCATGTTGCAATATTTTCTATTGACACGTATTGCGCTACATTGTGTATTCAAGAGAAATGCATTACTATTTAGTATAATTGATGTTAAATTTGATTTTTGAACAGTTGTAGTAGATGAACTTGCTTCGTCAAAAATAGTTGTGAAGGTGAATCAACTAAATGAAAAAAAGACATGGTTAGTTATTAACAGGTAAAATCAATTGCATTTATCTTCAAATAATTAACAAAGATAATAATCATTATTATTTATCTATAAATAAAATTAAAATTGTAAAGTGATTTAAGCAGTAATACTAAGCACTTTTTAAATGAAGAAAGAAATTTTTTTAAATGCATTTCAAATAAAGATAATGATATGAGTACAACAGAAATAATTACCAAAAAGACAAAATATCAAACACATAGCATAACCAAAGAAACAACCCTCCAATAGTACAATAAAATAACAAAAGGAGAGAACAGAATCATTTGGATCATCTTACTTGAAGCTTGATGAAAATAAGAGAATGACAGTATAATTTTACGACTGCAACCCCATCTAGTAAATGGATTTTGGAATCTCCTAATCAACAAAACATCATCGCTTAAAATGCTCCCATCGAAGTCATCAGATGGCAAAGCATCATGGACACAACTTCTTCAATAATTGAGTAAGAGGTGAAAATTCCACAATTGGCAAAACAAATTCCATTGTATTGTTACCGAGGAAGTAGAAATCATTTCTTTAGGGCTAGCAAGAGCAGCATAATAGTTCCAGGTTCACGAGAAAAGTCAATTGATTCTAAATTGAGTGATGCAAATTGCTGGCGGATGGGCAGCAACTATTATAGGAGTATGAAATGGCATTAACATTTGAATGTTCCTAATGCACCTAAATGTTTGATTTCCTTAGTTTCGAATGAGCAATGAAAAAATCAAAGGAACTAAATTGTGTACAAAGTTTTTGAAGAAAAAGCAAATATTGGAAGATGCTTTCATATACTATCTTCTGCCAATATCCACAAGACTCAAAGTCAATCCACATCTCCTTTTCATAGGCAAGCTAACGTCCACCACAACCAAAATCCCTAGCCATTGAAGGCCTTGACAAAACAAGCAATAGCAACATCCACTTGTAAAGGTTTTCCAAAGATAGACCACAAGGACTATAAAGTGGATTTGTTGAAAAAACAATATAATTGAAGCAAAGGAAAAGCTACCCAAAAAATGTGTGATAAGTGGTTTCACAAATACGTTGAAATGAAGAGGCCACATAAGCATATGCATCGGGAAACCACAGAGATATTAGGTATTTCTAGAGAGGAGTCTAATATAGTTTGCATCTGAGGATAGTTTAATAATGATATGTCAATGATCAATAATAAGTCCAACAAACTAGGCACCAACCAAATGAAGATCTGATAATAATTTACAAAATGGCATCCACGTTCTCAAAGGAAATTTGCCAGCCATAAACATCGAAAGCGATCTAGTAAGCTCAAAGATCTCAAAAAAAAAAAAGAGTGCATGTTTGTGATGGAATGAAGCTAATTGCGTATGATTCAATGAAGCTGGGACTTGATAAAAGTGAAAAGAGGACAGTATGTGAAAGATGCAATCCCAAGTCTAATAATCTACCAACAACATTAGCAAAAGAATAAAGCTTGCGAGTAGCAGGAGTTGTAGAATTTGATGATATGTGAGCAACCAAAGGCTCCTGTGAAACATTAGGAGCAATAGGTACAGGAGAAGGGTACTGGCTGAAACAAAGAAACCATTATGACCTTAAGAGCATCCAAGGATGCAGAAGGTTGTGATGGAATTGGAACGAGAGAGAGAGAGAGAGGAAAGTCGACAAGAGTAGCCCAAAAGTAGAGATAAAACAAGTGCTAAAGTTCTAGAGCACGAGAAGAAAGTCGCCCGTGGTGGAGAGCAACTGTCGCAAAGGTGAAGGAATGCATGGACGTAGCCCTGTGCCATTGAGTTGGAGTCATCAGGTACCACAATGCATGCAATCACTTGTGAACTTACGGTGAGGCAAACAAAAGGGTGAGCAACGACACATGAGCTCACGAGCGCGTAGCGAGAACACATGATGCACAACGATAGAATGCGAAAGGGGGGCAGAGCATTGAGAAAGGTGTGAGAGCCAGTGACAAGCGCATGCAAGCACGACAAGATGACAAATGTGAGATTTGGTAGCTAGGTTGAGCATGGCCATATAATAGTTTAGAAACTTCACAACATTCTTCTATCAAAAGCATCGAATATGGTAATTGAAATAAAATACAAAATATTGATTTTTTATGCTAATATCAAAATATATTATAGTAAATTGTCTTAAAAAATTTCAATATTACTTTCATAAATATTATATTTTAAAAAAGCATACTTCCAAAACTTTTTTTATTAGCCTTCACATTTCAAAGTTTATATGGCTAAACATTTACCAACAACATCATCAAGCATTTATCCCACTACGCGGGTTGGCTTTCATGTGTCATGTTAAGAGTCAAATTCTCATTTAAATCTAATAAAAAAAAGACCGTTTCTAATATTTTCTAACCAAGTCTTTTTAGGACTACCTTTAATTTTCTTAAGATATGTTAAATCTAATACATCTACTCTCCTAACCGAGTCACCGGAAGGCCGACATTTTATGTGACCAAACAATTTAAGGCAATTCTCTCTAATCTTATCTGCCACTGGAACTACTCCAACCTTTTCACGTATATGCTCATTTTGCATTCTATCTCTAAGAGTAAAGCCACTCATCAACCTGAACATCCTCATCTCTACAACACTTAACTTAATTTTATGCTTTTCTTTTTGAGACCAACATTTTGCATTATAAAGCATTACAGGTCTCACCACCATCTTAATAATTTTTCCTTAAGTTTGAGGGATACTTCTCTATCACAAAACAGACCCGATGCATTCCTCCACTTAACCATTCAACTTGAATTCTACTAATAATATCCCAATCTATTTCACCATCACTCTAGACAATAGACCCGAGATATCTCAAAGGTGTACTCTTACTAATGACTTGATCGCCCAAAGCCACAATGCCTACAAGCGCATGCAAGAACAACAAGCTGACAAATGTGAGATTTGGTAGCTAGGTTGAGCATGGCCATATAATAGTTTAGAAACTTCACAACATTCTTCTATCAAAAGCATCGAATATGGTAATTGAACTAAAATACAAAATATTGATTTTTATGCTAATATCAAAATATATTACAGTAAATTGTCTTAAAAAATTTCAATATTACTTTCATAAATATTACATTTTAAAAAAGTATACTTCCAAATCTTTTTTTATTAGCCTTCACATTTCAAAGTTTATATGTCTAAATATTTACCAACAACATCATCAAGCATTTATCCCACTACACGGATTGGCTTTCTTTGTCATGTTAAGAGTCAAATTCTCATTTAAATCTAATAATAAAAAAGATCATTTATAATATTTTCTAACTAAGTCTTTTTAGGCCTACCTTTAATTTTCTTAAGATAGGCCAAATCTAATACATCTACTCTCCTAACCGGGTCCCCGGAAGGCCGACATTTTATGTGACCAAACAATTTAAGGCAATTCTCTCTAATCTTATCTGCCACTAGAACTACTCCAACCTTTTCACGTATATGCTCACAAAATATTGATTTTTATGCTAATATCAAAATATATTACAGTAAATTGTCTTAAAAAATTTCAATATTACTTTCATAAATATTACATTTTAAAAAAGTATACTTCCAAATCTTTTTTTATTAGCCTTCACATTTCAAAGTTTATATGTCTAAATATTTACCAACAACATCATCAAGCATTTATCCCACTACACGGATTGGCTTTCTTTGTCATGTTAAGAGTCAAATTCTCATTTAAATCTAATAATAAAAAAGATCATTTATAATATTTTCTAACTAAGTCTTTTTAGGCCTACCTTTAATTTTCTTAAGATAGGCCAAATCTAATACATCTACTCTCCTAACCGGGTCCCCGGAAGGCCGACATTTTATGTGGCCAAACAATTTAAGGCAATTCTCTCTAATCTTATCTGCCACTAGAACTACTCCAACCTTTTCACGTATATGCTCATTTTGCATTCTATCTCTAAGAGTAAAGCCACTCATCAACCTAAGCATCCTCATCTCTACAACACTTAACTTAATTTTATGCTTTTCTTTTAAAGACCAACATTCTGCGCTATAAAGCATTACACGTCTCACCACCATCTTATATAATTTTCCCTTAAATTTGAGGGATACTTCTCTATCACAAAACAGACCTGATGCATTCCTCTGCTTAACCATTCAACTTGAATTCTACTAATAATATCCCCATCTATTTCACCATCACTCTGGACAATAGACCCAAGATTTCTCAAAAGTGTACTCTTACTAATGACTTGATCGCCCAAAGTCACAATGCCCATACTAGAGCCCCAGTCACCCCCCCCCCCAAAAAAAAAACCCAACCCAGCCTGCCCCCACAAACTAAACACATCTCATAAATTCAAGACAATTCACCCATCCCCACCCCCTCTTCCATAATGGAAAAACAAAGATCAAGTTGAGAGATCAAGAGCATAAAGCAAGATTAGATGATTTGGATGGAGAGAGAAAGGCAGATATCATGGAGGGTACCTCACATCTAAAACAATAGCTATTTATGGAGGTTAAATCGTGTTCTCTGATAAAGTTTGTCCTACATTAAACTAAAAAATAATAATTTTAAAAGGCAACTTACTAAAAATCACAAACAATCTTGCTACTAAACCTATATATCTTTCATTGCTTTACACAAACCTAATTAATACTAATAAAAATTTGAAATTGCAAATTATCCAATAGAAAAAGTTTTTGAAAAAAATAAATTTTCTATGAAATCAATTTACTTGGAAATTAACAATGATTTTTAAATAAGGCAACCAAATATTTTCTAATTTTACAAAGAATTTACAGAACATATCAGCATATTAATATCATAACATTTCATTCTAGATTTTTTTACATTCGTATAAAATTTTACATTCATTAATTTCATCATATATTTCTAAATTCATAATAATTTTACCTTGTTGTAAATGATTAAGAGGAATTGGATACCTAAACACATAAGTAAATGAACAATCTAAAACCATTTGAATGACACGTGTATATGACTAAAATCAATGCACCTTTCTTTTTAACATCAATAAAATTTAACATCAATAACTTGTTGTTCCAATGTTCATGTTTATTGATAAGATGAGAATATTAAAGTATTTTCTAATCACCCTATGCTCCTCGCTGTGCACCTAAAGTGGAACCTCGTGGAATCCTTGAAAAAAACCTAATAGTCACTACCATCTTGAAACTTTTCTTGAGGACACTCATTGTCATCTTCATAGGCCACCAAGAAATGACATTACAAGCCATGATCAGGATAACCATTAACATATCGCTGATGATCACACCCTTACAAACAGATTAAAGTTGATTGTTTATCACTTTAAGGTAGAAATGGCACACGCACATACTGATTAGATAGCAGACATGGAATATTTTCATATTGATGAATATACAAAAAATAGGAATGAATTTGTCAAACTTAAACTAAATCTAGTAACCATTTATAGAGACGAGTCAATACTTACAATCAGTGGAGAAACTATCAATGAAGATTATAAAGAAAAGAAACATATGCTCATATCAAAGGTAAAAACTGTTTTCTCGTATCCATAATATATATCAAGGTTCTCTTAAAGTGACTAAATAATTAAATGAATTTGAAGTACTTCAAGATCTGAATTTAGAGAAGCTTATTAGTTAATTAAAAATAAATTTAAAATGGCTTGAGATTAGAAATTCTAATTGAAGAAATGGCAAAGGATTATAAAGTAATAAACTAAAGAAAACATTTCACAAAGCCACAGAATTATAAATTACTTAAAAAGACAAACATGAATAAAGATGTTTTAGGATCACTGTAGAACTTCGATACTACTATATCTACACAAACTAGGCAACATGTTTGACAAACACAATCTTTCCCTAAGATTATTACTACTGCTCCTAAGAACACATCCCATATTAAAAATTCTAATGAACTAGCATGCTTCAAATATAATCACATAAGTCAACTCACAAATGCCCTCATTATTCTTTGGCACCTAGGTACATTGGTGATGAGGATAATATTGGTGATGTTTCACATGAGGATGTGGAAATATTTATCCATGCTATGGAGATGAATGGTTAGATTATCATGAAACCTAGGATCATATAGCTATTGTAAAATGCATAATCATTAGTTCCCACACTAGTGAACATTAAAAGAAAACTCATATCTTCCACAAATATGCTTGTTACCATAACACGAGATGCAACTCATTATAGTGGAAGTAGTACAAATATAATATGTAAAGCCACATTCATTTGATGCAATCTCAAGGCCAAAAGATGTATTGTACTCTATTAAGTAGGTAGTGATAATGATATGAGATCGTGTGATGTACAATACATAAATTTTACTAATATTTAGCCAGTTTGTCCTAGTCTTTATAACCCATTGTTCTCTATGGTAAATCCAACACTTGTGCTTTCAAATTTATAGGCAATAAATTAGATCAAAACCATCAGAACATGCTAAATGGAAAATATTTGAAAGTTTATGTATATCACACTACTCAAAACCTCCATTCGAAGCATTTATGTTATGCAACTAAAAAATTTGTAGTTCTTATACCATTACATATTACATATCACACTTTCAATCTAATGCATCTTCTATTGAGCATGTGGAGAAACTTCATGCTAATATAAATTTTAAATTGCTAAACAAAATTTGGGTATTGAATGTTGTTGGACAAAGGCTTGATGTTGTTGTTGTTGTTGTAAACAAAATTTGGGTATTGAATGCTTATTTGCTTTGTTTGTCTCAAGAAATTAATCATGCTTTAGACCGAAGATCAATACCATATAGACGCACCTTCAAGCTTTTTGTACCTAAAAGTAGTCTTTCTGCAAGTGAAGCTTCTATGCCAGTTCATGTGCACTTCTAAAGTACCCAAATAATTTCGTTAGTAAGAAGAATAAACCTCCTACCAAAGATTCTTGGATTGGATATGAAGAGTTGATAAATATGGTAGCATGTCTATTTAAAGATTACCATAATTCTAATTATCCGAAGGGAAGTTCTTCCAGCCCCTGGAAGTAGGGGCAACAAATGAAGTCAAGCCATGTTCATAAATAAAATCAAGTATAAATCAAACCTAAATTAGAACAAATCATGAATTTGAAATGTTTAATTTTACAATAAGCTTAGTTTTAATCTTGTTTGAAATTTGTATTTAAAGATGAGATTTAATTTTGAATTTAAGTTGCAAACTATTTCTAAAAGTAGGATTAGGATGATGTTATTTGATTATACTAAATTGAAATTAACTATTCCTTGATTTCTTCTCCCTAACCCTCTCCTCTAACCCTCAATTTCTTCGCTATCAACAATATGAAATTTCTCTCTCCTTAGGAGAGATACACACATCCCAAGGCATTCTCTTCTCTTCTACAAGAAAGATTGATCTTCACTGCTCTTTCTATCTCAATTTATCCAAGATCTAGAGATCCCCACTTCCTACCTCTTAATCCCCCCTTCCTTAGTATCTCTCAGAACTAAAATAAAAATAAAGTAAATTTCAAGCTAAGGAAAAAAAGAAAAGGATCAAGAAGGATATTTGTATCAAAAAGGTCTTTACCAATATCCATATCCATTATTTCAACTTTTCAAGACCTTAGCAGCAATACAAGATCCAAACAATGACAATAAGAATACAACATTCAACACTTTAGAGTGAACAGTGATAACTATTCTCAATAATAACCACTCATTTTGATGCAAAGGTGTTTGGAGCATGGAATCCCCGAAAGCATTGCAAGCATGTTGCAGCTGAGCTCAATAACTATCATTTACTAAATAGATTAAAATGCATTACTATAGTTCAAATATCCCTGCATTCATTACAAACTCCGAAGGGGTCATAGAACAATCTTTGTAAAATGTCACAACCATGAGGGAATGATAGTTTAATAAATAAAATAGAGACCTAGACAGAAAACATATCTAAAAGAACAAGCAAACAGACTTCTCTCCAAATGTATCACCTTTCTAATGGAAGAACAATAATTTGCACAATAAAACTGATCAAAAGTTAGAGAGATTTTCTCCTGCAACCCAAGGCGTGAAGCAATAAGCTAATTAAACAGAGAAATACAAAGGTTTTTGAAGGTTAAGAAAGTGAACTTTGGCATCAGCACAAGCACAATAAAAAAATGACTTCCAAACCTAAAAGCAAGCAAACCCTCGCAACCCTATCATTCGAAAGAAACATCTCTAGGTACTGAAGCATGAACAAGCAACTAATTTAGATATTAAAAATATAATTAAAAAAAACTCAAAATAAGAACAGTTTCGAAAGAAAAAAAAAAAGACCTTATAAAACAAATCCTCAATTTCTCTCTCACGAATGTCGCCAGGTAGATTGCCCACGTAAATAATCCGGCTCTCGCGGCTACTCATATTTCCTGTACTATCAAAGAAGAAAGGAATTTTCTTTTTCAGTAATTTCGATATCGTAAACTCGAAAATCAAGCCAAGGGCTTGTAGCACCGGATTTCTAGTAGGAGAAAGAGGGATCTTAGAGTAAAATTTCCGAAACTTCAAGTCGAAATGTAGCCGAGAAAAAGAGAACGAAAGATCAGCAACATTGAAAACGCCGGCGCTTCGTTATGGAAGAAGGGTTAGCGAGATAACCTAAGATGCGTGGGAAGGCGTCCTCTGAGATACGAGTGGGTTAGGTTAGACGGTATATATACACGGAAGTCGGCCTTCCCCTGTTCTATTTTTCTATTAATCGACAAATGCAAAATCGTCTTTCAAGGTGGTATGGTTTATATATGTAACACTTAAAAGGTATAATATTTAAATATATATAAAACTTCATATTCACTCACATAATATTCAATTTTTAAAATAATAAAAAACAACACATCTCCATTATCTTTTTATTATTTTTCATTCACTTACTATAAATCCCGTCAATATCCTTCTCTAACAAGAACTCATGTCCTCACCTCTCATTGAGATTTCTTCAACATTTTTTCTTCGTCATTAAGGGATTCACGTGTCGCCGACTGCAATGATGCCCTTCCACTAATGAGATCCCGTTATGACTTCCACACCTCTTCTTCATCATTAAAGATTTTTAAAATTTTAATAGAATCTTATAAAAACAATTAATGGAGTGATACTTTAATAAATAGAAATTTTCTAAGTATTAGATGTGGGATATATTTAGATTATATATATATATATATATATATATATATATATATATTATCTAAATGATTAACATTCATTTCTCATTTTTCTGTTTTCTTTTCGTTCATAAAATATTGATATTTACATATCAAATCTTAATTCTACATTCTCTTTCTCAACAATGTGGGATCCCTCTAATTTTTTTTTCTTCTCAAGAAAATGAAATCCTTAGAGCCCTAACATATACTTTCACTAGGCACAGAATCCCAAGGAGTTGAAGTGCCTATCCACCCAAAAGAGTATGAACAATCCTTGGAATTGAAACTCTTTGTGTTCTCTCTATAATGTTTGTCTTCTTTTTCATTAGGTTCTCTTGGATTCATCATCTTATGG
The DNA here is from genome assembly GCA_019925795.1 of Dendrobium chrysotoxum. Lineage (NCBI taxonomy): Eukaryota > Viridiplantae > Streptophyta > Magnoliopsida > Asparagales > Orchidaceae > Dendrobium > Dendrobium chrysotoxum. The sequence goes on along the minus strand of CM034305.1, from coordinate 50,933,323 downwards.
TATAATCATTGTTCTAAAAATTGAACCATGTATTATATAAAAAAGAAAAGATATAGGAATTTAATTAAGAGTTCAACATGATAATGTAATAGATTATTTAAATATTACTTAAATGACATAATAATGATGTAAATAGGAGACAAAAAATAAATATTGCTTCATTTTGTAATGTAAAATATACATTAAAAACATTTTTAATAATTTAAATTTAAACATAATTTATATTTTTAAGTAAATAACCTTTTCTTTGTAGCCATTAGTTGCAACTTGCAACACCTCTATCAATGTATCACCTTCTCTTTCAAAAATCGCCTACTTACAACTATCTTATTTTATACCACCCCGCCACTTCCACAAATTAGCTCCCTCATTCAACTTACCTTCTGTGGTGTGGTTATGACATCACTCACAATGTATACAAATAGCTTGACCATCCAGTAAATTACATTTTTCTCACTTCTTATGTCTTTTTTGATAAACATATATTCTCCTATAAACATATCTCCCATTCCTATCAAACCTAATCCATAATCCTCAAAACTCTACTACTCACTCCCAATCTCCCCTCTAGTCCATCATAGCTCAAGCCACCAAATCCCACTAACATCAACCCTCTAGCTCACAAACTACTAATACCCAATAACCCACTGATGTGGTGGCGCCAAGGATTTTTGCCCTTGATTCTTTACTATGTCAGCCTTGGGAGGATTCCAAAATTGTGTTAGGGTTTATGGGCGAGCCTTAGCAAGGGTTGGATTAGAGTGGTGTTCAAGTTTCATGCAATGGATGGTTGAAATGTAAGGATGCTGGAATTCTTGTCAAATTTTAACAAGTAGAGTTTTGGTTTTATGGGATTTAATAGGTGGCCATTTCAATGCTTGTAAACACTTGTATATGGAGTGAAATGTGTTAAGAATAATTTTGGATATTTTCACAAAACTCTAGGGGGTTTTGATGGATCAAATGGAGACTAGAATCCAACTAAGTTAGATTCAGCCTACTCATGGCCTATAACTTTATGACGAATGTTAGATGGAATGTTATGGAGGAAATATAAGGAAATTGCTATAAAATGGTGTGGAGATGTGTTTATAAAGATTATTTTAGAAAAAAAATCTAAAATAAAATAAAGATAAGCTTGCCATTGACCAAAGTAGCAAGATTGAAGAGATTACCAAACCTCTTCATGTGAGGGTTGGCCACTAAGCCTATTCTTCTTGGATGGAACTCCAATATTTTTGCAAACACAACAACAACCTCTTTTCATTCTCCATTCTATAATATGTTATAAATCTTTTATAATGCTTAAAATAAAAATAAAATCAAATGGAGGGAGAAGCTTGGGATGGCCCACCTGAAGAGGTGGAATGAGGTAATTATTATAAGCCTTTGGGAAAAAGTGTAACCACCTCTTTCAATGAGAAAATCGACCATAACTATCATGCTCTAAGGATCTAATTAGAGTGAATTTTTTTTATTATTTAATTTAATATTGATAGAGCCACTAAAACATCAATATATAAAAATAAAATATAAACCTCATTCAATTCCTATGCATTTACACATCCAAAATTCATTCATCAAAATGCTTTGTAGAATAATTATGGTTTTTCCCAACATTCCATCCAGTACATATGTCCCATGATTACAAAAGAATTCTTCTATAATAAACATAAATACCTATAACAATAACCCTCTATATCTACTCCACTAGTAATTTATCCTTTCCTGAAACATGTAAAAATATAAGGTGAGTGGACTACTTAGTGGGTTACATGAAACCTATAATTGTTTTTAATGCAAGGAAGTAGAATAATATATATTCTATCATTATATTTAACATGAAAGTCAATCTTGAGCTAAATCAATAATTATTTTTATGTCACTCTTATACACGGATCATGTATAATGCAACCATGATCAAGATCATTATGTAGAAAGAGCAATCATGTCTAAGACTATCATGTTTAAATCAAATGTTGTTTAAGTATTTTTCTTTTTTTCATATATGTATTACTCCCATAGTTTATATTGTGCATGAAAATTCATATCATTATATATAATAGCACATCCTTAGGTACTTACATTGATGTTAAGGTATCATGTCCTCATTATAGGTGTCATATGTATAACATATCAGATCATGTCATGTTAATAGGAATAATCATCATGAATATTAGTATAGCTGTGTCATGTGTTAAAATGGTTAACTCGTATCATTATGAATGCTAGTATGCCATGCATTGTAAGGTAGGTATTCTAGATCATCACATCATTAGAAGTAACATCATGTATGGCAGTATTATCATTATATGAAATTATTATGTGTATAATAATGGTATTCAAAAGTCTTTTAAAATAGTCATGTCTCATAGGTGTATTTTTGTACGTCATCATACCATATTATATAGTATCAAGTGAAACATGATATCTTAGAATTTTTATTCGGTGCAGACTCCGAACGTAGCTCTACAACCCAACCAGGGCCATACGCAAAAATTGAGACCTGACGACCCCACTATGCGACTCAATGAAAAAATTAAGAATAGCGCATTTTTTCCAACATCCCACGTAGCCCAACGACCCAACCGGAGCCATACGAGAAAATTGAAAAAAAAAATGCGGCAATATCAAGGATTTTTTATGATGGCGGACTATTTTCCTCAGTTGAGATAGGTTTTGTCCTCGGAAGAAAGCTGAGAAAGAGAAGAGAGGAGGCTATGAAGATGGAATCTAGTTTGAAGGATGTCGAATATTACGAGGACATGGAAGGCGTTATGCAAGAGACGCAAAATGTCCAGGAAGAAGTAGTGCAACAAACTACAGAAGATAAGTCGGAGATATTATCGGTAAATATGATACTCCAAAGATGTTTTACTCTTTTTCTTTGAAGAAGCTAGAGTTTTTTTTTGTTTAGGGTGTATCTTTTAAATCTCTTTAAATGCATAAATGCTTACTTGGAAGGTTGAAATATTTTTTGTTACATAAAATCGCTCATGAGTGTCGCTTTGTATCGCTAGGTACTACTACATACCGCTAGGTACCAATGTTGTGTACCGGTGGGTACCGTTGCTATTTTTTTTTCCTTTATTCAAATCGAAGTTTTTAATAAGTTTTTCTTGTTCATAGAGTGTTTATAACTGTGAGAAGGAGGCATATAAGATATATTGTTATTACGCTCATAATGTTAGTTTTAGTGTTCGCAAAGAACATCATAGTTACTGGCCTAATTCGAGAAAAATAAGATTCAAGGACATTATATGTTTGCAAATTGAATTTAAGAAGGGTATTGAATTAAAATCTAAATCAAAATATAGAAAATATAATACCATGATCGGGTGCCCCGCTAAGATTAGATTTTTAGTGGACCTAGATGGAGTATGGGTGGTACAAAAATGCATAGAGAGCCATAATCACGAATTAGCTAGGCCAGAAGATCAACATCTGCTTAGATCATGTAGGAATATTAGTGATGAGAAAGCATCTGTTTTTAAATCAATGACTGAAGCCGATATAAGAACCATTTATGCATTTACATACCTAGTCGATGAAGTTGGAGGTATAGAGAATGTAGGATTCTCTAAAAGGGATGCATATAACTACATTTAGAAAGAGAGAAGAGCGAAAATTGAGAATAGAGATACCAATTCTTTAATTGAGCTTTTTAAAGATTGATTTATTGATGATAACATGTTTGCATGGGACGTCCAATCTAATGAGGACGATAGATTGTTGATTTTTTTTTATGGATGGGTTGGAGAGAATAGATTATGACTGCTTTGGAGATGTGATAATTTTTTATACTAGCTTCAGTCTTAACAAATATAATCTAGCATGTGCACCCTTTATTGGAGTTAAAAATCATTGGTAGAATGTTCTTTTAGGTGTGACATTTATATCGGAGGAAATAATTGAATGATTTACATGGTTATTTATAATATTTTTGCAAATTATGTGTGATAAACATCCCATTATAATATTTACTGATCAGGATCAGGCAATGGCTAAGGCAATAGAAATTGCATTGCCTTAGATACGTCATAGGCTGTGCCAATGGCACATCAGCAAGAAGGCCCTATCCAAGATGTGGTGATTCAATAGCAACAACAAAGTTAGATGCCTTTTTTATAGATGTTTAAGTAGGTGTGATTCCGAGGAAGAATTTGAGAGAAGCTGGGCTGAAATGAACAAGGAAGGGGATCTCTACAATCATGACTGGTTGAAGGAGCTTTATAGAATAAGGAAGAAATGATCTACATCATTCAATAAGAGTTATTTTAACCTTTGTATTCTTTCAACACAGCGTAGCGAATCCACTAGCATGGTGTGTCATGGCATTTCTAAGCTAACAAGTTCTATAACTGATTATTTTTTAGACTTAGAGAATGTGATAAAGACTTGGCATTGGAATGAATAGGATGTAGATTTCAATTATAGCCAGTCTGAAATTGTACATTTAATTAAAAGTAGTCTAATACTAAAGCAAGCTGTTAGGTTTTATTCATAGAAATTGTATTCATTTTTTTAAGAGGAATTCTTACACGGTGTGGGAGGAATGTGCATAGATCATGCCTCAAGTGACTCATCAATATTTTTTGTCAAAAATGTTGAGAAGATTGATCAGTCGCACCATTAGATTATTAATTTTGATGTAGATGAGGGTACCACTCAATGTAGCTGTGGGAAGTTCAACATGATGGAGTTACTATGTTCTCACTGCATGAGAGTAATAAGGTAATAAGATATAGTTAATATTCCTTCCAAATACCTACATCCGAAATGGTCAGCAAGAGCTAAAAAAGAGATTTACACTAGCCAGATGCTCATATGTATTGGAAACATGGGCGGAGGGAGGGCGGGCAAGGGGGGGCACGTGCCCCCCCTAAAAAAAAGCTTATATATTAATGATAAAGAAGCTTTCCAACGAATGGAAACAAAACCAGTAATAGAGATAAAAATAAGATAGAAGAAATAGAGAAACTGAACCTTCTGTATGCAAGCCTTCATTGTATTTCATTACTGTTGCAAACTGTATATATATATATATATATATATATATATATATATATATATATATATATATATATAAAAGCAGAGAAAAGGAATTACAGAAAAGCTAAACAGTTTTTTAGAAAGGTATGGTTGAGATTAAATCAACTTGTAAGTGGAATCATGAGATTCCGGAGCCCGGAGGTAAGGTTTTTTTTTCTTGATTGATTTCAACTTAGAAGTTGACATTCTTGTTTCATTTTAGTCTAGTCGATTATAAATGTTTTTGATGTCATTTCTGAATCTATGCTTGTTTCATATTGTTAGCCTATATTAGTTCTGTTTCTTTTGTATGCTTTAAAATATAATTTTTCTAGCAGCCTTATTTGAATGTATAGCCTTGTTTGAATTCCTCAATTTTATATCTAAACAATAGATATCTATTCTGGAGCCCGGAGGTAAGGTTTTTTTTTCTTGGTTGATTTCAGCTTAGAAGTTGACATTCTTGTTTCATTTTAGTCTAGTCGATTATAAATATTTTTGATGTCATTTCTGAATCTATGCTTGTTTCATATTGTTAGCCTATATTAGTTCTGTTTCTTTTGTATGCTTTAAAATATAATTTTTCTAGCAGCCTTATTTGAATGTATAGCCTTGTTTGAATTCCTTAATTTTATATCTAAACAATATATATCTATTCTTAAGGCATGTTTGAGTACGGGTTTGAACATCTATGGAAAGATATTTTATGCGATCATAGAATTCAAAAGCATCAAATATTATGGATGAGAATAACAATAAGGATGATAAAAGTTGAGGAAAAATTTAAAATAATTAATTTAGGCCCCCCCCCCTCCCCCCCTCAATAAACTTTCTGGCTCCGCCACTGATTGGAAACAAAGTGATCCCATCTCATGAGAGATTAGGAGGTATAATTTTCAAAAATCATTTTAGCATATTTGCATATCAAATTAGCACAAGAGCACAAGGGAATGAGGAAGTAGAACAATACATGTTAGTTGCAATGACTGACATGGCTAAAAATATCAACTTGATACTAGATAACAAGAAAAAGAACCAGAAGTTTGTTGTGAGTACAAATGTGTCAAAAAAATTAAAAGATCCACTCAAGTGCAGGCCAAAGACATCTCTAATGCAAGGTTGAAGAGTCATTAGGAGAAGAGAAAGTGCAAGAAAAAAAAACTGAGGAATAAGCTACACCATCAACTGAACAATGTACCCTTGTGGAACTAATTAATCAGGTTATGTTTGTAAACATACCAGAATGCTTCACAAATGAGTGCACTCTCTGTCTACCAACTAGCTAGCCAGCCCCTGAATATACAAGAAAGATGATTGGAATAACTGAATTAGAGAAACATGATTGATTTATGGTTATTTCAATTTGTAATTATTAGTTGTACCAATCATTCTCATTTGTTAATTTATTGTACAACGTAATTATTAGATGTACCTATTGTTACTCTTAATATTTACTTTTCTAGTTATACCATTTGTTACAACGTAATTATTAGTTGTACCACTCAGTACAGCTCAGTACCGCTCTGTATCGGTCTATACCGTTAGCTTCTACTTACTTGGTATCGCTCGGTATCGCTGGGTACCACTCTGTATAGCCAGCTTATACTTATTCGGTACTGATAGGTACCGCTAGGTATCACTCGGTACAGCTTGGAAATTGGTCTATTAACTTTAGGTTGTTGTAACATTTGTGTTAGGTTAATGAAAATAACTCGACCCTTAGATTTTGTGAGCTTGAAATATTTTAGAGGTTTGACCCTTAGGCTTGTCGAACTAATAGATTTTATTTCTCAACCTTGTATATAGGTTGATGAAAATATAGCTCAACCCTCAAGTTTGTGAGCGTGAAAGATTTAGAGGTTTGGCCCTTAGGCTTATTGAACCTGTTTGTGATTTTAACCCTTTAGATAGGCTGATGAAAATAGCTCGACCCTTAGGTTTATAAGCATAAAACATTTAGAGGTTCGGCCCTTAAGCTTATTGAACATGTTTGTGATTTCAACCTTTTAGATAGGCTAATAAAAATAGCTCGACCTTTAGGTTTGTGAGCATAAAAGATTTAGAGCTTCAGCCCTTAGGCTTATTGAACCTATTTGTGATTTCAATCTTTTAGATAGGCTGATATAAAAATGGCTCGACCCTTAAGTTTATGAGCATAAAAGATTTAGAGGTTCGGCCCTTAGACTTATTGAACTAATGAATTTTAGCTCGACCCTTAGGTTGGTGAGCATAAAATACTTAGAGGTTCAGCCCTTAGGCATATTGAACCAATGAATTTTAGCTCGGAGCGTAAAAGACTTAGAAGTTCGGCCCTTATGCTTATTAAATCAATAAATTTTAGCTCCACCCTTAGGTTTGTGAGCAATAAAATTTTATCAGTTAACTATAATGATAAGTTATAAAGTCAATATGCAGTTACATTCCCTTACATTATTTGATAAAGGGGTATTTTTATAAAAATTATCTCTTGTATTACAAGAGGGAGTAGAAGATATCTCCTGCCTTACAGGATAATATAGATAAATTACCTCCTATATTCCAGAAAGGTGTATGTCAAGTGCTCCTTGCATTACAAGGGAACATGTAAACTTACATCCTGCATTACAGGAATACATGTTGGTCATCTCTTATTGTTATGGGATAGACTAAATATTACCCTCTACCATGTGGGAAGATACATAAATTACCTCATGTATTATAGGAGTTATAAATTTGTATTCTACATTGTAAAAATATGCCTAAATCATCTCTTGTTGTTATAAGAGAGATTAAATATTATCTCCTTCCTTTCAAGGAGATACATAAATTATCTCATGTATTGCAGAAGGATATGTCAGATGTCTCTTACATTGCAAGAGAATATCTGAAATCGTTTCATGTAATACAGGCATATATAAATTACCTCATATATTATAAGAGGATATGAAGGGTATATTCTACATTGTAGAAATGTATATATAAATTACCTCTTGTAATATAGAAGAAATTTTCAACATAACATAATGTCAATTAGGAAGTTATGTGTGATATTTTTATAGGTATTGGCCATTAATTGGCGGCATAGACCTTTGGCCGGAGATTTTTATAAGTTCATAGGCTCCTCCATCATATACCTTTTTGATAATGAAGGGCCTTTCTCATATTAGGTCGAATTTACCACCGACACGGCAGTGAGATATTATGGGTCTTTTGCGAACTAGTACAAGTTCACCTTCTTTGAAGCTCCTAGGACGGACCATTCGATTGTAGACCCTAGTCATTCGAGCTTTATAGATTTCTAAAATTTGTTGGGCTTGAACTCTAATTTCATCTAGAGCTTCAAGTTCTTCCAATCTCAAAAGATCATTTTCTTCTTGGGTTAGCTCATATTGTATAGCAATACGAAGCGTCGGTAATTCCACCCCGAGAGGTAATATAGCCTCTGTTCTGAAGACTAGAGAATATGGGGTAGCCTGTATTGTAGTCTTATAAGTTGTGCGATATACCCATAAGGCTTTTGTGAATTTATCGTGCCATTCTATCTTATTTTTAGAGAGAATTTTTTTGAGCAATTTAACCAAAGTTTTATTAAATGCTTCAACCAAATCATTAGTTTTTGGGTTATATATTAAAGAATAACGCCAATCTATTTTATGGTGTTTAATAAATCGATAAATTTTGGCACTTTTAAAGGTGGTACCATTGTTTGATATGATTCAGTGTGGTACGTCAAAGCAATAGACAATATTATCTCGAAAGAATTTCATTATATTATCCGCTTTAACTTCTCTTAGGAGAATTACTTCAGCCCATTTTGAGAAGTAATATGTAGCAACGAAGATGAATCGATGTCCTAAAGAAGATGGTGGTTCTATAGGACCAATTATATCAGTACTCTAACTTTTAAATGGCCACGATGTTACTGTAGGGTATAGCGGGTTAGGTGGCCGATGCATAACATCAGAATGTACCTAACATTGATGGCATTTCTTAGCATACTCAAGACAATCTTTGACCATGCTAGGCTAATAATATCATATGCGTTTGATTTTATTTTTTATTTTTGGTTCGGATTGGTGTGCACCGCACAATCCTTCATGGTCTTCTGTTATGACTTTCTGGGATTCATCAGGGCCTAGACATCATAGCCATATTTGGTTAAATGATCTATGATATAGCGTGTCATTTATGTAAGCATATCTTAACGCCCTTTTGGATATTTATGAGGAAATAGATTTATCATTCAGTAATCTACCCTCTTTGAAATATGTAATGAATAGTTCCCTCCAATCATTCTCATCTGATATATGCAAGCTCTCGGGTATTTCTTTTCCTTCCTCTTCTTGTAAGGAGACTGGAGCCAATGCATATATATTCTGGATGATTATAATGATTGAATCCTCTTAGGAATTCGTCATTTCTTTAGCCAGCTTTGCCAGCGCATCAGCCTTGCCGTTTTCATCATGTATAACCCTAGTTAGGGTTACCTCAAGAATTTGTTCTAGGAGTTTTAAAGCATACTCATGATACGAGACTAGCTCGAGCTTATTGATTTTAAAAGCACCTGCTATTTGCTTAATTATAAGTTGAGTATCTCTATATATATGGAGCCTTTGAATATGCATATTAATTGCAAGCTCGAGACATGTTATTAGAGCTTTATATTTAGCTTCATTATTAGTGTGGGGCTCTATCACGTTGAAGGAGTATCAAAGTATACCGCCTTGTGGGGTTATGAATATAAGGTCGATGCCCACTTGAACTATTGGGAGTTTAGGCGATTTGGCTAGCTTTATTGATGAAGCTCCCTTGAATTAGAGCTCCTATTCTTACATGTGTATTTTCTCTTCCACTTCGAGTATCTGCTCATCTGGCAACTCATCGCTAAGTAGAGAGCATTCAGGTAAAGGATGGGCAGCTAGAAAATCTACTAGCGCCTGTCCTTTTACAACCTTTTGTATCATGTAGGTTATATTAAATTACATTAATAATACGGTCCATCTGGCTAAAGAACCCGTCATAGTGGGTCTAGTCATTAAAAATTTTAATGGATCCACCTTAGATATCAATGTTAACTTATGGGATAATATATAATGTCGTAGTTTTTATGTAGCAAAAATTAATACTTGACATTGCTTTTCGATTGACAAATACTTTGATTTAGCCCCTATTAGTCGCGACTAATACAATAAGGGCATTTTCTTTGCCATCAACATTATCTTATGCTAGCAATGCTCCGAGTGATTCCTCCAAAGCTACTATATACAAAATTAGGGGTTTACCCAAAATAGGAGCAGCAAGGATTAGAGGATTCAATAGATATTGCTTTATGCTATTAAATGTCTCCTAACAAGCATCATCCCATATAAAAGGAGTATTTTTATTTATCAATCGTGTAAAGGGTTGGCATCTACCCAAAAGATTAGATATAAATCTCCGAATATATGCTAATCTTTCTTATAATGAACGAAGTTGTCTTAGAGTTTTCGGAGGTGGCATTTTCACTATCACTTGAATTTTATTGGGATCAATTTCGATCCCTCTATGACATACAATAAATCTGAAAAATTTTCTAGATGGCACACCAAAAGCGTATTTAAGCGGATTCATTTTTAAATTAAATTTGCAAATTCTTTTGAATAAAATTTTGAGATCGCTTATATGTTCATGTTGGATTCTACTTTTTGCAACAAGATCATCAACATAACATTTCACGTGCTTGTGAATTAGATCATCAAAAATGCTGATCATCATCCTTTGATAGGTGACCCTGATCAGTTTTTAATCCAAATGACATAACCTTGTAACAGTATATGCCTATAGGAGTTTGAAAAGCAGTGTGCTTTTCATAATATGGGTCTATTTTAATCTGATTATAACCCGACCATCCATCCGTAAATGAGAACATATCATGGTTTGACGTATTATCGACCATAAGTTCTGTATTATGATGTGGAAAATCATCCTTCAGACATGCCTTGTTCAGGTCTTGATAGTCAATACATATGTGAATTTGACCATTTTTTCTTTACTAGGACGATGTTGACAATCCAGTTAACATATTTTTCTTCCTGGATAATGAAAGTTCGAATAGGTTATTAGACCTATTGCTTACATCCCTAGATTAGCCAAGAGGGGGGTAAATTCGTCCTTTTAAAAATTTCTCTTAGAATTTTGGAAAAAATTTATTTTAAAAACTAATGCAAATCGTATAGTATGATCTACCTTCGTACAGTACGAACAGAGTAATTTACAATGCTTTCTTCAATCTCAAAAATTCAACCACAAAAAAGTAAAATGCATAAAAGTAACAGTGTGGAAAAGTAAAAAGTAAGAACAGAAAACACCAAAATTTATATTGGTTCGATCAAACACGACCTACATCCACTCCCTAGAGACTCCTTCTCTAGGTATTGCACTAAACTCAAGTGACTCTCCTTTTGCCCCCACAGCAAGGCGGAGAAGCCTTTACAAACTCTCTTTCACCAACCCGGTGCGGTAGAGAACCGTCGCCCTTTTTCACTCTCCAAGTGATGGCAGAGAACCAAGCGTCCTTTTTCACCCTCCTGGTGACGGCAGAGAACTAAGCATCCTTTTTCACCCTCTTGGTGATGGCAGAGAACCAAGCGTCCTTTTTTCACCCTCCTGGTGACGACAGAGAACCGAACCTTCTTCAAAGATCTTCTCTCAAGAGTCTTCAAGAAAATAGAGAAGTGACTTGAAGTACAAATAATAAAATCCTCACTCTTGGATAACCTTGTGAATCCCCTCACAATTTTCACTCCAAGGATCTCACACAACTCACACCTAAACACTATCCCTTATCACTCTCCTTTCCACTCTAAAGAAGAAATTCGTAGAAGCATCTTCCTATAAGTCAGTTTAAAGGTCCTTAAATACTAAGGACAAGAAAAATCATCCAAAAATTGAAATTTTCAAGTTTCACGCGTTCCGATCGTCTCGTACGATCGACATTCGTACTGTACGAATAGTTCAAATCATTAAACGATTCATCTCGTACGATCCCATACGAACCGAAAATAGAGTCGTTCGTACCACAAAATTTTTTGTACGAATTATATTTCGTATTGTATGAATAATTTAAAAAATGAACGATTCGTCCCGTATAAACCAGTACGAACCAAAAATAGAGTCGTTCGTACCACAAAATCTTCTGTATGAACCATATTTTGTACTGTATGAATAGTTTAAAAAATGAACGATTTGTCCCGTATAAACTAGCACGAACCAAAAACAGAATCGTTTATACCACAAAACCTTATATACGAACCATATTTCATACTGTACGAATAGTTCAAAAAATGAACAATTCGTCCCGTATGAACAAAAAACAGAGCCGTTCGTACCACAAAACTTTCTGTACGAACTATATTTCATACTGTACGAACTGAACTTTAGAAAATTTTCAAGCCAGATAGGTTCGTTGTGGAGGATATGTAATACAGATCATCCCGTATGATATAATATCGTACTGTACGATCAGTTTTAAAATTAAAGTTTTTATTCCCTCATTGTGTGTGTGTGCATAATTATCCAACTTACAATCACACATCCTCAGACTAAAAAAAAATAAGAAATACAAACTTCACTTTTAGTAAACATTAACAAATGACTTTGAAGTCTTCAATAATCTCGAGTATGAATATCCTGAAAAATATGTTAGTACACAAAAAAAGAAAACTCTAATATGTGTTAGGAGAAAAATAAAATAAATAACAAGTTTTTATAATCATCAAAAATAATTTGTATCAGAATTTTCTTGAACGAATGGATTTACACAAATCATAACAATCTCCCCCTTTTTGATTATGACAAAACATTTATTTGTTTGATTTAACCATTTAATTCACATGTATTCACATGTCTCCTAAACTTCCACTAAATGTATACTCCCCCTAAATAAATGATCTCCTACGCTCCCCCTAAAGCCTAAGCTCCCCCTAAAGGAATGACCTATCCTAAATAAGGGATAAAATAAGGTTAGATGATCTAACATACTGAATAAGCGAAGGGAATGGTAAGAAAAACAAATAAGACATGCAACACAAGCACAAACAAGACATGCAATACAAGCACTACACACAAGCACATATACAAGCAACTAAAAATAAAATTAAATTAAATGCAACAAGTCAAACAAAGTCAGTCAACCAAAGTCAAATAATAAAACTCTCCCCCTTTTGATAACAACAAAAAGGGACACTCAAATTAGTTGAGAAGTGGAATAATGTTAAATGAAGGTTAACTACAATATTTAAATCAAATGCAAAAAATAAAGACTCAAAAAGGTCTAGATTGCATATTATAATAAGGAGAAGAAAAGTTGATCTAAAATAGTAATGTATTAGACATATTAGTAGCCACAACTTTTGCACAAAAGATAAAATAACATTACCAAAATTTTTAAGTCAAAAGTGACAATCATTGATTAGTGAACTTGGAGAAAATGCTAAAGGAAAGAACAATTGGCGACATTGCGCATCTTTTTAAAGTGTGGGCTAATTTTGTACCTCTTTCTAGATTTGGCGACAATGCGCATCTTTTATTGTATGGCATACTTTGTGCCTTTTTCTAGATTTGACGATATTGCGTATCTTTTTAAGTAGAGCACATTTTGTGCATCTTTTTAAGTTTTGCTTGTTTTATTTTCATTTAATAGGATTCTTTACAACAACACTACCTCCGGGTCACAATTACAATAATCAACACTTTGATATAGAATATGAGAGTAATATTAAGACATCAAGTTACAACAATCTTGGCTAAGTAATACATGTCTAAAATAAGATAAAGTAAGATCTTCTAATCTACACCAAATCATAATGAAATCTAAATATTTAGAGAATTTAAAGTTATGCACAAAATTTTCTATTGTAATATAAACTCAATAATATTTTAGAAATTTAATCAACTATAATTGAGTGTTTTAGAATTAATAAATTCCAGTCATACTCATTATCATAGAATAATATGCACATAAACGCTGAACTTTTTCAATCCATGATATCAATTAAAATAACTAATCATAGCAAGCTTTCACATTATACCCACAATTACATTAGATTTAACTTACTACTCCCCATAATATAATTAAAGAAAAAACAAACAACCACAAGCACAATCAACTAACAAGCCAACTACTAAGAAGAACAATAAAAACAATCACATCCATAGCCAAGCCAAGCCAAGCCAACACAAATCCTGCTAGTAATTTGAGGGACCCTGATCTAGAGGAGGTGGTGGAGCGTTGAATAGAGCAAAGTAGCTATTAAGCGTTGCAATATTCGTATTCACAGACTCGAATTGGTCCCTTATCCACCCCCTATCTTCTTTGTACTGATCATCCTGCTGCTTCATGTGCGCCTCCATATAATTAAATCTTTGATCAAGTCTATTAAATCGTTGGACCATATCCTGGTAGAAGTCTTGGTTGGGTCCAGGTGCAGGTTCATCATCAGAACTGATTATATTTTTATCTCTCCCAAAAAGTGCTCGAAAAGAGGCATCAGTGAAATAGAGTGGGAGTTCAGAAGGTCCGTCAGGATGAATTATGTTGTACTTCTTTTCAAGGATATAACAAATTACATGACCAAGAGCAATATTCTTCTTCCTCTTTACACTGGGATGGCCAATATCAGTAAGGTAAAAAATATAGTCCAAAATTAGTCGGGCTTCATCGATAGGTTGACCAGACATAATCAGGTAAGTGTGAGAAGAGAGAAGATGGGTCATGTTTACTCTATCTCCGGCTTTAGGAATGATGGAAGTCCTAAGAACATGTTGAATTATTCGGGCATTTTGGTTCAAAGTGTCGACTCGAGGAACGTGAGTTGGTTGGCTTACACCTCTAATGACCTGATTGACTTCAGACTAGTCATAGTCAGATCGAGAAGTTAAATATGTGCCCTTATGCCCAAAGTTCTTAGATGAAAATATGCTCCTATATCCTCCTTGATAATTTCTACTCTTTATTTCAGGACATAGGATGAGACCCTAGTATGATCATGACTAAAAGTCATGTTGGCTAGAAATACGTGAAAAATATCTTTATTGTATGAGTAGATCAGTGTGAGAAGGAAAGAAAACTGGGTAGCATCGAATAGAGGCATTACTGCAAAATGGAGGTTTTCCTGCAGTAGAATGCGGGAAGGAGTGGTTTTTGATGCGGCATACCTATAGTATGCCTCTTCATTTTGTCCGCTTAAAAAATTATCATCCCAGTCCCTCCTAGAAGATGTCCCTCTGGATTGACGCACTCTCTTACCGCTTCTTGACATTTCTATATTGTGCTCTGAAGGGTTTGAAGTGAAGGCGAAATGAGAGAAAACGACCCTTCTTTATATAGAAAATCAATTCAATCGTACTGTACGAAACCATTTCATATAAGACGAAATTTGATTCGTCCCGAGGCATCCTTTTGTACAGACTTTTTGACTTCCCGATCGTACAGACGTTATCGTGTTCGTCTGGGACGATTAGGATATTAAAGGATCGTTTAGGCAACGATTAGGTTCGTTCTTATCCAAATCGACACATGGATCGTACATATGAAAATGTATTCGTCCGGAACGATCAACACTAATAATTGACACTAACCGTGAATCCTCCTCCCCATTCGTACAGATGAAAACACATACAATAGTACAATACGATGACATCATCGTATAGTAAGAACATACAAAGAAAAATAAGTTTCGTCACTCCAACTCTATAGGTTTCCAGCACCCAATTAAAGACCAACACAAAACAAGACAAGATAAAATTTTATTTATTTTTTATTTTTTTTTATTTTTAAAGAAAAACACACAAGAAAATCACAAAAAAAATAATAGACTAGAAACAAACTAATGAACACTAACAAAATAAAATTTATAGAATTTTCAATCAAGCATTAAGATCAATTACACCTAGCCTTGTCCTTAAAATGCTAAAAGTGTCAAAAGCTAAGGGTTTTGTGAAAATATCTACAAGTTGATCTTTAGTAGCGACATGATGTAGTTCAATTTTCCCATTCGCTATATGATCTCGTATGAAATGATGCCTTATATCAATGTGCTTTGTTCTCGAATGTTGAATATAATTTTTTGAAATGCAAATAGCAATAGTGTTATCACAAAAGATTGGAATGGTACCAATAGAAAATCCTAAGTCAACCATTTACTGTTTCAACCAAAGCTCCTAAGCAACACAACTCCCTAAGGCAATATATTCTGCTTCAGTTGTAGAAAGTGCTACTGAATTTTATTTTCTACTAGACCAAGATACTAATGAATTTCCAATGAATTGATAAGTCCCAGAGGTACTCTTCTGATCTACCATATAACCTGCAAAGTCAGAATCTAAGAATCCAATAATTTTAAAAGAAGAACTGTTCTTAGGATACCAAATTCCTAAATTTTGAGTTCCCAGAAGATATCTTAAAATTCTTTTCACTACTGTCAAATGTGATTCCTTTGGATCAGCTTGAAATCTAGCACATAAACAAACACTAAACATGACATCAGGTCTGCTAGCAGTCAAGTAAAGCAAAGATCCAATTATTCCTCTAAACTTCTTTTGATCAATAGATTTTTCCTTAGGATCCTTATCTAATAGTACTGAGGAACGCATGGGTGTAGTTACAGGTTTAGCATTATTCATTTCATACTTCTTGAGGATGTCATTAACATACTTAGATTGACAAAGAAAAGTTCCTTCCTCATTTTGCTTTATGCTAAAACCAAGAAAATAACTCAAATCACCCATTAAACTCATCTCAAATTCACTACTTATTATTTTTGAAAATTTATCACTTAAACTTTTATCAGTTGATCCAAAAATCATGTCATCAACATATATTTGAACAATGAGTATTTTATTTTTAACTCTTTTAAAAATAGAGTGGTGTCAACACTTCCTTTAACAAATGATCCTTTTAATAGGAAAGTGCTTAACCTCTTATACCATGCTCGAGGTGCCTGTTTTAATCCATATAATGCCTTTTTCAATTTAAAAATATGATTTGGAAATTTAGAATTTTCAAAATTTGGATGTTGCTCAACATAAACATCATCTTCTATCACCCCATTTAGAAAGGCACTTTTAACATCCATTTGATATAATTTGAAATCTTTAAAACAGGCAAAGGCTAACAACACTCTAATTGCTTCAAGTCTTGCTATAGGGGCAAATGTCTCCTCAAAATCAATTCCTTCTATTTGATTATACCCCTTAGCTACCAATCTAACTTTATTCCTTATCACAACTCCTGAATCATTCATTTTATTTTTGAACACCAACTTAGTCCCAACTACACTTTTATCTTTTAGCCTTTCAATTAACTCCCAAACATCATTTCTTTTAAATTGATTCAATTCTTCTTGCATGGCCAAAATTCAAAATTCATCCATAAGTGCTTGATCAATATTGGTGGGTTCAATCATTGAAATAAACGCTGAATGATTTACTTCTTTCCTCAAATCATGCCTAGTCTTAACTCCTTCACTTAGGTCTCCTAAAATCAACTCTTTAGGATGACTCTTGGGATAATTCAATTCTCTAGGCAGTGTATTCTCTTCTTGAATTTCAACCCTTTCTTCCACTTTTACATTTTCAAGTCCCTAGGTTGTTTCTACAACATCATCTTTCTCTAACCTAGACCCCCCCACTATTATCAGATTCATCAAAAATAACATGAGTGGTCTCCTCAACTACCAACATCCTTCTATTTAAAATTTTATAGGATTTTTCAACACTTGAATATCCTAGAAAAATTCCTTTATCAGATTTAGGATCAAATTTTTCTAAGAGAGTTTTTTTATTATTGTGGATGAACACCTTACATCCAAAAATATATAGGTGTGAGAGGTTAGGAATCCTATCTTTAAGAAGTTCATAGGGTGTCTTGTTTAATTTTGATCTAATGTTCACCCTATTCAACACATAACATACGGTGCTAACTGCTTCAGCCCAAAAGTATCTTGAAGTGAATATTCTGCTAATATGGCTCTAGCAGTTTCAACCAATGTCCTGTTCTTTCTCTCAACTAGTCCATTCTATTTAGGCGTCCTAGAAGCTGAGAAGTTATGATCTATCCCATGAGATTTGCAAAAATCATCAAACAACTCATTTTCAAATTCTCCCCCATGATCACTTTGGATTGTTATAATTTCTAGACCTATTTTTCTCTGAATCTAAGTAGCAAAATCTCTAAACTCTTCAAATGATTCACTTTTATGATACAAAAATTTAATTCATGTGAATCTTGAATAATCATCCACAATTACATACCCAAATCTCTTTCCTCCTAAACTTAAGGTACTAATAGGTCCAAATAGATCCATGTGTAGGATTTCTAAGGGCTTACTAGTTCTAACCTCCTTGATTGAATTAAAAGAGGATCTGACTTGTTTTCCTAATTGACATGCATCACACAAGTAGTCTTTTGTAAAGTCAAGTTTGGGTACACCTCGGACTAACTCTTTTTGGGTGATTTTCCTAAGATTTCTCATGCTAGAGTGGCAAAGCCTTCTATATAATAACCAAGATTCATCTGATACAGTTTTCAAACACAAAGTAGTAGAAGGTTTTACAGCATTCAAATCTAGCATATAAACATTATTTATTCTATCACCATTCAATACAACAAGTCCATTCTGACTAATAACACAACTAGTAGGCAAACATTTTATATGATAACCTTTGTCACATAATTGACTTATGCTCAACAGATTGTGTTTTAGACCTTCAACTAGCAGAACATTTTCAATCACAAAATTCTTTGAGTTTGCAATAATACATGTACCTACCACTCACTTGGTAGTATTATCTCCAAGTGTAACATTGCCTCAATTCCTGACTTCTAGCGTTATAAATTATTTCGCATCTCCAGTCATATGCTTAGAGTAGTCACTATCCAGGTACCAAATACTCTCACGAGATCTTGTGTGAGAGCGATCCTACAAAATGATCAAACGTTAATCTTGGGAACCCAAACAAGTTTGGGTTCTCCTCTTGGCAATTTTAAAACAGATGCATGCGTGATATGCTGTGATTTATGCATCTTAGGTATCCACACTATATGTGTTCTACGATGAATGGTACAGGTGTGTGAAATATGTCCTAATAAACCACAAGAAAAATATTTTATTCCAGGAAAAGGATTCACCAATCTATTCGTTCTGAAAAATTTCTTCTTAGACTTTGAACCAGCGGTCTTGTAGTAGGATTTGTGAAAATCTTCATGTTTGGGTGGATTCCTATTATCTTTAAGTGCTTTTATCTAAACTTTAAGATAAGCATTAGCACTTTCTAGAATCGAATTATCAATCTTTAAATTATGCACTCTAGTATCTGATTCGTCCATATAAATTTTAAAATCATTTTTAAGTTCAGTGTGAGATGATTTTAAAAGATTATACTGTTTGTTTAAATCATCAAACTCATCCAACAAGGTCATGTGGTTGCTATCAATCAATGCATGATCTTTTCAAAGGATCTCATATTCTTTCTACAGCTCTAAATAATCCAAATTCAACTTAGCATGTAATTTTTTCAGTTTCTTATATGCTGAATGTATGCGTTCAAAAACTTCAAATAATTCATCATAACTTAAGTCACATACCTCTTCTTAATCTGATTGATCAAGATTGCCAGCCATCAAGCACAAATTTATGACTTCCTCTTCTGGTGTAGTTTTTGAAGAATCTGAAGCTGAGTCCGCCCAAAATGCTCGTTGAAGTCTCTTTTTACCCCTTCTTTCCTTTGATTTCTCCTCGGCCTTCTCCTTACTAAGATTTTCCTTGAGATTGGGGCAATTAGTCTTTATATGACCTGGCTTCCTGCATTCATAGCAAATAACATTGTTAGAAGCCTTTGTATTTCAATGGAACTTACCCTTGTTCCATTGTTGGCGTCTTCTCTGCTTCCTCTTTAGGAAACTCCTAAATTGCCTCGTCATCAAGGCAATGTCCTCTTCATCCTTAGGTAGTGACTGATGACTATCTAAATCATCCACCTTCAAAGCTATGTTCTTCTCCTTCCGCTTGTCTCCTGTATCAATCTGTCTTTGAGTCACAGATTGCTCGCAAGTAATTAGTGATCCAAGAAGATTGTCAATAGAATAGACATTTAAATCTTTTGATTTAGTTATATCAGTAATCTTTGCATCATAAGCAGTATGTAAGCAATAAAGTATCTTATTTACTTTTTCTGTATTCATTAATTTCCTACCTAAGGCATGCAATGAAGTGGCGATATGTGTAAAGCGTGTATACATGTCTGAGATTGATTCATTCGGTTTCATGCGAAATAGTTCATAGTCGTGCAAAAGAATGTTCAATCTAGTTTGCTTCACTTCATTTGTACCTTCATAAGTAATGCAAAGCCTATCCCAAATTTTTTTCCTGATTTACAAGTAGAAACATGCATGTAGTCTTCTGATTTCAAAGCACAAAAGAAGCTATTCAAACACTTTGCATTTAATTGAGCTAGCTCACGTTCTTCTACAGTCCATTTGACAAAAGGTATTTGAACTCTAATTCCTTCTACAATTCTAGTGGGTTCAGTATAACCTTCATGTACTAACATCCACATGTGATAATCAAGAGATTGTAGAAATGTAGACATGCGAGTTTTTCAAAAATCAAATGGGATATTGTCAAACAAAGGTGGTCTAGTGATCGAGTAACCTTCTAAAGTGTTTCGGTTTCCAAAATTAGTCATGATCGAATTTCAAAAAGTAGTTTAAACAGTAATTTTTGAAAAAGGCTTTGATAATATTTGAAAGTCCGAATAGGTTATTAGACCTATTGCTTACGTCCCTAGGCTAACCAAGAGGGGGGTGAATTGGTCCTTTTAAAAAATTCTCTTAGAATTTTGAAAAAAAATTATTTTAAAAACTAATGCAAATCGTACAGTACGATCTACCTTCGTACAGTACGAACAGAGTGGATTACAATGCTTTCTTCAATCTCAGAAATTCAACCAAAAAAAAGTAAAATGCATAAAAGTAACAGTGCAGAAAAGTAAAAAGTAAGAACATAAAACACCAGAATTTATAGTGGTTCGGTCAAACACGACCTACATCCACTCCCTAGAGACTCCTTCTCTAGGTATTGCACTAAACTCAAGTGACTCTCCTTTTGCCCCTACATCAAGGCGGAGAAGCCTTTACAAACTCTCTTCCACCAACCTGGTGTGGCAGAGAACCGTCATCCTTTTTCACTCTCCAAGTGACGGCAGAGAACCAAGCGTCCTTTTTCACCCTCCTGGTGACGGCAGAGAACCAAGCGTCCTTTTTCACCCTACTGGTGACGGCATAGAACCAAGCGTCCTTTTTTACCCTCCTAGTGACAGCAGAGAACCAAGCGTCCTTTTTCATCCTCCTGGATCTCACAATTTTCACTCTAAGGATCTCACACAACTCACACCCAAACACTCTCCCTTATCACTCTCCTTTCCACTCTCAAGAGAAAATTCGTAGAAGCATCTTCCTATAAGTCAGTTTAAAGGTCCTTAAATACTAAGGACAAGAAAAACCGTCCAAAAATTGAATTTTTCAAGTTTCACGCGTCCCGATCGTCCCGTACGATTGATTTTTGTACTGTACGAATAGTTCAAATTATTGAAATATTCGTCTCGTACGATGCCATACGAACCGAAAACAGAGTCATTCGTACCACAAAATTTTCTGTACGAATTATATTTTGTACTATATGAATAGTTCAAAAAATGAATAATTTGTCCCGTACAAACCAGTACGAACCAAAAATAGAGCCGTTCGTATCACAAAACCTTCTGTATGAACCATATTTTGTACTTTACGAATAGTTCAAAAAATGAATGATTCGTCCCATACGAACCAGTACGAACCAAAAATAGAGCCGTTTGTACCACAAAACCTTCTATACAAACCATATTTTGTACTGTACGAATAGTTCAAAAAATGAACGATTCGTCCCGTACAAACCAGTACGAACAAAAAACAGAGCCGTTCGTACCACAAAACCTTCTGTACGAACTATATTTCATAATGTACGAACTGAACTTAAAATTTTTTTAAGCCATATAGGTTCATTGTGGAGGACATATAATACAGATCGTCCCGTATGATACAATATTGTAATGTACGATCAGTTTTAAAATTAAAGTTTTTACTCCTCCATTGTGTGTGTGTGCACAATTATCCAACTTACAATCACACTTCCTCAGACTAAAAAAAATAAGAAATACAGACTTCACTTTCAGTAAATATTAACAAATGACTTTGAAGTCTTCAATAATTTGGAGTGTGAATATCCTGAAAGAAATATTAGTGCACACAAAAAGAAAACTCTAATATGTGTTAGGAGAAAAATAAAGTAAATAACAAGCTTTTGTAATCATCAAAAATAATTTGTATCAGAATGTTCTTGAATGAACGGATTTACACAAATCATAACAGATAAAGCCGGCCTCAATAAGCTTTTTAGTTTCAACAACGACTCTCTTTTCAATCTCAAGTCCCATTCACCTAGGTGCCTGTTTAACATGCTATACTTTGGCATTGATAGAGAGCTTATGAACTACCACCTCTGGTGATAAACCAGGCATTTTGATGTAGTTTCACGCGAAATAATCTTTATATTCAAGAAGCAGCATTTTTATCTCTTCTGCTTTATCGTGCAGAAGATTCACACTAACAAAGGTTAGCTTTGGATCTTCTTTTGTACTCAAATTTATCTCCTTGAGTTCATCTATAGTAGCCTGACTACCTTCTTTGAATTCATTTGGAGCTTCTTTCAGATCTACTGTTAGATCTTCAGCTTGATTTTCGGGTTCCAGCAGTCCCTCCTCCTTGTCTGTTATGCTGTAGGGGTTGTATATATAAGACGCAGACGTTGGGGGTACTCAAGATAGTGGTAGGATACTTCTTGTGTGAGACATGACTTACGAGCATATCTAAGCCCCCATGTTGTAGATAAACCATTACCAATGGGTCTTTGTGCATGCTCGTTATGCCAGAGTTCTCTAAAATAACGGGCTCGTTTGTTTGTTTATATGAAGAAGATATTTCTCTCCATGAACTTTCTCATAATGGGTGAAGGATATTGAGGAATAATCATCCACATATCTCTGTATTGCCACTCATCTTCGCATTCTATTTCAAGAGCAGTATGATATGGTATCACTTTTGATTCATAGAAAGGGATCCGCGTTTATTGAGACATCTTTTGGGGGGAACATAAAAAGTTTTTAATATTCCCTATATTTGTGTTTAAAGAGGTAGTCAATATTTTGGAATGCGCCGCAGGCCTATGTACTATATTAATGATATTTGTAGATATCTGCTCTTCAGATACTCTTATCATTGAAATTGATACTTTCTGGAATTTCTTAGATATGGAACTGGGTCCTAGGTCCCCTTCCTCTTGAAATTCCACAATACTCTTGGGCTGATAAAGGAATTCTTCTTCTTTCATGCTTGATTTGCTCGAACACCACACCTTATTTGCATGATTAGCTTTGTAATCAAAAGGGACGGTGGATAATTCACTCTTTCTTTTCCCTATGATTAGGGGTTTGAAAGTTGCAGAGATATCATCATCCTCTTCGGTATCACTATCGAGGTGAGGCACTGAGCAAATTTACTTCAGTTTATTCTTGCTCTTATCCTTCAGCTTTCCTTTATCCGGCGTAGTAGCCTGGATTCTCGGAAGATCACTGCCTTTTGGTTTTTGCACTATAAAGAACTTGGCATCATCGTAGATTTTAACCTCGTGCACCAAGAACGGTTGTTCATCACCATCAATGTGATGTTCTTCAAATCGAAATATATTGGACATGTTGGCACGGAACAGTGCCCTACAGTGAGAATTAGCTCTCGCATCAGCATTACTCGACCTTCAATGCACCAAAGCTTAGATATATCCATGTAGACCACTAGAATCAGCCTGGATGTGAGGAATCGTAGTTGGCCTGTTCAGATCTAGGCGCCAGTGAGTGTGGGAGTTGGAGCTTACAGGCTTGCGTAAGAGAAGGCGTGAGGGAGGGGCAGGGACGTTGGAGACGAAGGGAGCTCTTCAGTATGGAGTTGAAGAAGAAAAATGAAGAGTTGTTTGGCTTTGTTTCATTCACTAAGGCAATAATGTCCAAGGTTGGATTTGATCGAAGGATCGAGCAGAACGTCGATAGATTTTTAGGGATTTACTCGACAGAACGATGTAAACATTAATTTGAGTTGAGATCCTTATTTGATTTGATTTTTGATGAAATTAGCAAGTTATTATCACTATCATTAAATTCTAAAATGACATAAACGGGTCAATTATTCAGAATCACTCCGATTCATGTGCATTGTCTCAAAATTTATTCATTTTACCTTGTTTTCGTGTCAATTTTACCGCACAATATTTTTTGGGCAAATGAATTGTCTTTAGAGTATTGACGACGTTTCGGACGTAACGGTGAAGTCCATTTTGCGATTAGACGTTATTTAAGTAGCGTCACATGCTAAATTCTTTAATTTGTGTGTTGTTTCTTGGGGATTCGTGCCACCACCTCGACTGATCCCAATTGATCGAATAAAATATAGTTTTTGAATGTTGATGACATTCCGGATGCAACGACAAAATCCGTTCTACAATCAAACGTCATTTGGGTGATATTGCGCGTCAATTCCGGATGTTGGTTGTTCCTTTGGGCCGATCTCGCTTGATTTGATCACGAGGGGTCTCAACTTAGGCGAATTCGACATTCTGATTTCAACGGCGCAGTCCGTTTGACAATTAAGAGTTGTTTGACCCTTCAAGTGATGCGTCGCTTCTACGCGCGTGTTGCTAAGTTTGCCAATTTGGGTTCCTTTTATGCGTGGTTTGAGGTATAAAGGTCAACACCAACCATCATTAGATTTTATAATAATAGAAGGCGTTGAAGGCTCACTAATCACACATTTAGCAGATCCCTGGTTCAAATATATTAAATATTTCTTGGGCATCACAACTTCCCCAAATTTGATGTTCTTCTCTAGCTACTTGTCGAAGGTGATACAATTTTTCAAATCATGACTTAACATCCAATACTATGGGCAATAATTGGGTTGCCCCAATATACCCACTTCTTTCAGCTTATTAAGTTTAGGTAATTTAAATTCTAACTTCTTTAGAAGGTTCTTAAAATTTTTTTTGATTGCTTCCCTTTTTAATAAATCTACTTTATTGATATAGGCCTCAAACTTCTCCCAATTTTCTTATGGAGTTAGATATGAATGAGGTTTACTTTACTGTAATGTTGATATTGCGATGCAAGTTTTGGATGGTCTACCTGTGCTTTCATTGGTTATTATCTATCTTAGAGATTAGAGGATTACTTGACTTCTCAAAAGTTTAAAGTAAAAATGCGACCGGACTATGCATTTTTTTAAGAAGGATCTCTATAGCGTGCTGCTCTTACAACTACGGCTCATATTTTATGCTAAGATTCCTCCATCGCAAGATGTATCTACTAGATTTTACGTGTGTTTCTATTTCTTAACCACCAGATCCCCGGCGGTGATATGATGTCTTGCTCGGGCAAATCTTTTTATAAACTACCTTTCTAACTCTGTAAAGGTATGGGCCGGACCATTAGGTAGTTTGGCATACCAAGCAAATGCAACTCTACATAAGTTGTTGACAAATTATCTAAATAATAATGCAACACTTCCTCTAGTATTGGAACAAATGGCTCTAAAATGTGTAAGATGCTATTTTGGATTACACGTGTCATCGATGCCTTTAAATAAAGGCGGCACAAATCCTTTTAAAAAATAAAATTAAAGAAAATTTTTTCCCTAAAATTTGAATAATTCATATTAAAAAAAATAAAATTAATAAAAAATAAATAAATAAAAATTTAAATAATTTTATTCAAATAAATTAAAATTATAAATAAAATTCAGTTAAACCAATTTAAGTAAATCATTTTAAATGAATTAAATTAAATATATAAATTTTAAATAAAAATAAAATACACTCGGTTTTATGTGTTTGCCTCATTTCCTTTAGAATTAAACAAATGCATTCGTTCTCAAAGCCTAGAACTTGTTGAGTAATAATTTTAATGTATGTTGAAGTTGCTAATTAACAGAGTTTTTCAAAACCTAAAGCAAAGAATCAAACTTAAATAAATAAATTTCATTAATAAATTATAAATTATTAAAATTTAAATTTAAATTAATTCCTTCAAGCCTGCAATACATCAATTTAATTTATAGATAATTCAAACTTTAATTCATCTAGGACACAACCAAACCACACAACTTAGCACACATATAGCTAAAATTATTTGATAAAACAAAAAACTTTAGCCTTAGGTTAAGAGCAGTGTTTTGTTGTATGTGTGTTTAATTTTCCTACACTGTGTTGATTGTAAAGTGATGTTTTGGTGGATGTGTGATGATGTGAGTGTTTACTTATCCTACACTATATGATGTAGCTTTTGGATGATATTATATAAATACAATGTTTGTATACTAATCCCTGGAGTTGTAGTCTTTTTCTTTTATATTCAATTTCAAATGTATAATGACTTGCAAATGTATAGAGTTGTGAAAATCTTAAATAAAGTTGTTTAATATAAAATAAAAAAGTTTAAAAGAATAAATATTCTTTAAAGATGATGTCTTTTGAAATTCTTTAAACAGATAATCATAGCCTGGAGATCCTAAAAAAGACTTGAAGATTTAAATAAACAACTTCATTTTGTATAGACTTGCATCATTTTAGGTCTAGAAATTCAAATTTGTTGGTAGAGCTTGACTACCTTTACTTTTCTTAGACCATGAGTTATATATTAAGTAGTACTTGTCACATGCACTTT
Organism: Dendrobium chrysotoxum; assembly: GCA_019925795.1. Classification (NCBI taxonomy): domain Eukaryota; kingdom Viridiplantae; phylum Streptophyta; class Magnoliopsida; order Asparagales; family Orchidaceae; genus Dendrobium; species Dendrobium chrysotoxum. Next base: position 50,906,476 of record CM034305.1, on the reverse strand, counting down.
CCTTTTATCTCTTTTATATACACTTTGTTTGTGATGATTGTTGAGTATATATGATGTGCGAATTAAAAATTGCATGCTTTTCGTAAACTTATTAGTGTTGCATGTGATTTGGCCTTGATACTCATATGACACTTAGGGTTCTGTGATGTCAATCATTTAAAACACCAACCTTTACTTTCATGTGAGCATATCATGCATATTTACTTTTTTGCTACAGATACAAAACTCACACACGCCAGCGGCAAGTGAGGGACAACCTAACAATGGGGTCAAGTATGCTATTCATGTTGATATAGGGTTGTTATATTGCTAGTTTTTTCTTAGAAAGCTGGATATATATATCGCATTAGTTGCATAAAAAAATTTTAGAAGTTAGAGAAAAATTCATTTTCAATTGCATTAATTAGGTGCATTTGAACTCCTAGCATTTTTAAACACTGATTTAAATTATGAAGTATAAACCCCTCATTATTAAATGAACAATAGCTTTCCTATCCTGCATTCCATTTAGACATGAACTCTTTTTTTTTAAAAGTATTTAGGTGGCTAGCTAAGAGTCCACTCCAAACAGATATAAGTCCAGATGCACAATTCCTGCACTTTCTTTTGGAAGTATAATCTCGATTTAATAATTTGATCAACTTGAACATAAATTCAATTTTATTCTAAATCATTATAGCCCAATGGTAGAATAGGTGGGAGTACTTCTGGGGTAAATATTTTATCTTCTGTTGATCACCTACTACAGTGGCTAAGTCCTATGATAAAACCATAGAAGCACAAAATTGGAGTAGAGCAAGATAAATAACCCCAAAAGGTCTATTAGAGAGACAAAGCAGATAAATATCTTCTTTGGCTGATTTATGTTTTAAAATTACCCGTGATTACTTAGAGAGTAAGGTTTCGTTTGGGACGGCTTTCTTACTGCTTTTTAAAGCAGTTTTTAAGTACAAAAATTCAAAATTTTGTACTAAAAAGTTATTTTAAGAAGCTATAAGAAAGTCATCCTAAACGAAACCTAAATATTATACAAAACCAGATTATCATCTGAAAGAGACCATAACAATTCAATGAGAATGGTATGAAAGAATAACAGAAACCAAGTACTACAAACTGAACTACATACAAATTGCTGAAACAACAATCAGAACAAAGGCAAGAAAATGTGGAAAATGGATAGGAAAAATGAATAAAACCAACAACATAGAAATATCATTAAGTCTCCTAAGCATTATAGGACATGATCAATTTCCAGAAAAATGACAAAATTTCATAGAGACAAGTATAAAAAAGAGACACAAAGTTACTATACGAACATTTAATTAAGAACTATGTGGTGGATAACCCCACCAGAACCGCACCACTCCAAAATATCAAGCTACTGCATCTAGAACACGTCCGTCTGTGGCGAGGGTTTTAGTCGAAGTTGACATTACTAAAAAACATGAAGGAAGTTTGGGTAGGTTCCAAAGCATTTGGTTACTTGCAAAGAGTTGAATTTGAAAAAGTCCCTGATTTTTGTAGTCATTGTAAAACACATGGGCATGCTATCTCAGATTGCTTTAAACTTCATCCTAATTTAAAAAAAAATTCTAACCCTACCGGTGATATTGTGGCTCAAAATATTATCCATGAGAAAGTTGATGAAAATGTAGCTCCTAATGCTTTAAATGAGAATCTTTCTCAGCGGTCTCCTTTGGAACAAGTGGTGGATATTAACAATAACATTGAAATCATTGGTAATGATTCGGCGGGTGATAGGGATAATCTTGATCATCCTGAAGATGTTTCTGTTTTATTTCCTGAAAAATTAACCTTTAAGGAGAAGCATTATGAGGTTAATGTTTTAAATCTTGAGAAGAGTGATAAACTTCCTAATTTGTTTGTCTCCATTGATTCTATGCTTCAGAATGTTGATAGTTCTCATCTTTTGCTTAATGTTAATAGTGAGGTGAATGATATTGTTTTGGAGGAAGGTGAAATTCTTCCTAATAATAATGCTGGATCTACTTCTATTGTGCAGATTATTAATCAAGAAAATGTGGATCCTATGTCTTCTTATGTTATCCTTGATAGTGGTAACAAAAATATTGAGGAAGAAGGAACATTTAAGGTGGTTAAGAAGAAAAAGAAAAATGGTAAAGCCTCTTTACCTGATACACCCCGTTCTACTAAGGCTCAAAATGCTTCAAAAAGTTTTAATGATTAAAGCCCTGGTTTGGAATGTGAGGGGTATTGGGGGGAAGGAGTCTAAAATTAGAGTTAAAAATCTTTGTCGTATTAACAATATTCAGTTGTTGGTTTTGCTAGAGCCTTTTATATCTTCTGATAAAATTGATTCTACTGCTACTTTTTTTGGTTTTGATATGAATTTTGCCAATATTTCTAACAAAATTTAGATTATGTGGAAGAGTTATTTCAATGTTAATATTATTTCTGATTTTGAACAAGTTGTTCATATGCAAATATCCTATTCCAATTTTAAGTTTAATGCTTCATTTGTCTATGCTGCTTCTACTAGATTGGGTAGGCTCCCTCTGTGGGAGCGTTTATCTGATTTTGCTTTGAGCTCTAATGACCCTTGGTGTGTTGGGGGTGATTTTAATATTGTTTCTAATGTGAATGAAAGAGTGGGAGGTAACCCTCCTAATAAGGCTGCTATGGAGGATTTTAATTTTATGATATCTGACTGTAATTTACATGACATTGGTTTTACTGGTGGTGCTTTCACTTGGAGTAGAACCAACATTTGGCAAAGACTGGATAGGATGCTTTTTAATAATGATTGGGTTAGGAACTTCCCTATGACTCATGTTCAGCATTTAAGTAGAACTTTCTCTGATCATGCCCCTCTGCTTATTAATTTGTCTACTACTACCTATAATTATCCTAATAATTTTAGATTCCAAAACATGTGGTTAACTCATAAGGACTTTATGGAGGTGGTTAGTAATAATTGGAATGCCATCATTTTTCCTGACAATAATATCAAAGGTATGGGTCGCCTTTGGGCTAAGCTTAGTAGATTAAAACAGGTTCTGAATTGGTGGAACAAGAAGGTGTTTAAAAATTTGTTCTCCAACATTAAGGATGCTGAAAACAATGTGTTGGGATTAGAAAAGGAATTTTTGGAGAATCCCTCTAGTGCTAATATGTCTATTCTGAATAACTCTAAAAATTCTCTTTTCCATTTGCAACATCAGGAGGAAATTTACTGGAAACAAAAGGCTTCTACTAAATTGATCCTGGATGGGGATATGAATACTAAGTTCTTTCATACTTTGGCTAATAAGAATAAAATGAGGAGTCATATTCATAAAATTGTTGGTAATAATGGTTGTGTCTATGACTCTGAGGATATGATTATTAACTCTGGGGTGAATCATTTTAGAGAAGTTTTTAACAGAGACAGTTGTATTGGTCCTATGGTTAATCCATATGTGATCCCTCGGATTCTTGATGAGGAAGATAATCTTTTCCTTACTCAAATTCCTTCCGAGGAGGAGATTTGGGCGACTGTTAAGAACATGAATGGGGAGTCTATTGCTGGTCCGGATGGTTTTACTACGAAATTCTTTATTAAGGCTTGGGAAATTATTAAGGGTGATGTGGTGGAGTCTGTTCATGATTTTTTTAAGGGGAATTCCTATCCTAAATTTTTCTCTTCTACTAATATTGTGTTAATTCCTAAGAAGGAAGCCATCAATAATTGGAATGATTTTAGACCTATTAGTCTTTGTACTTTTCTTAATAAACTTGTCTCCAAAATCATTGCTTCTAGATTGATGAAAATCCTCCCTAGAATCATTTCTATTAATCAAACCGATTTTGTTAAAGGTAGAAGCATTTTTGATAATATTCTTCTTGCTCAAGAGTTTGTTCATGATATTAATGCTAGAATTTCTGGCGGTAACATCATTTTTAAATTAGATATCACTAAAGCTTATGATAATTTGAATTGGGAATTTCTTTATAAAGTGTTGTCTCTTTTTGGTTTCAATCAATCTTTTATTATGCTTATTAAAAATAGTATTGAATACTATTTTTTTTCTGTCATGATAAACGGTAGAAAGCATGGTTTTTTTAATTCTTCTCATTGTCTGAGACAAGGAGATCCCCTGTCGCCTGCTCTTTTTATTATTGCTGTTGAATATCTTTCTAGAGGCCTTGAAGAGTTGTATGCTAGATATCCTTCGATGTATTTTCATTCTATTGGTGGTTTCCTTATTACCCATCTCTGTTTTGCTGATGATTTTATAGTGTTCTCTAATGCTTCCATTCGGAATGTTAAAAAATTAATGGTTTTTCTGGATCAATTTGAAGATATTAGTGGTCTGTCCATCAACAAACATAAGAGTTGTTTCTTATCTGGTAAGTCGGTGAGTCACAATAGGATTGAGCGTATCAAAAGAATTTGTGGATTTAACTCTACTTTACTTCCAATAAAATATTTAGGTACTCCTCTTTTTAAAGGTAGGAAAAGGATTCATTTGTTTGATAGTATTTTTACTATGTTCAAAAAAAAACTTCTAAATTGGTCTTCTAAATTTCTTTCTTTTGGAGGTAGGTTGGTGTTGATTAAAGTGTTCTTAATTCTATTCCTATTTATATTTTACATACTTTGCAACCTAATGCCACTATTTGTTTGAGATTAGAGCATATTATTAATAAATTTTTTTGGGGCTCTAATTTCAATCAATCTGCTATTAAATGGGCGTCCTGGAACAAAGGATGTGGGGTGTACAATGAAGGTGGTTTAGGTTGCAAAAGTATATTGGATACTTCTCACGCCTTTTCTCACAAATTATGGTTTTCTTTTCGTGCTAATAATAGCTTATGGGCTAAGTTTATGAATACTAAATACTGCAAAGATCTTCATCCTTTGGTTTGCTATGCTAAAACTTCTAACTCTTTTGTTTGGAAAAGATTGTGCAAAATTAAGTGGGAAGCTGAACATTTTATTCAATGGGGTCTGGGAGAAGGTAAAATTTCTTTCTGGCAAGATAACTGGTTGGGTTTCGGCTCTATTGATAATTACTTGAATACTCATTCTACTGATAACTGCAAAGTTCATAATTTCATTCATAATGGTCAGTGGAATGTGGGTAAATTGTTAGAGACTATACCTCAAGATTTGATTGTCATTATTTTGAATATTCCTTTACAGCTTGATTGTAATGATAAAATTCTTTTTAATATTTCTTCCTCTGGTAATTTTAATCTGAAGGATATTTGGAATGTCACTAGATTGAAGAGGAATGTTTCTCAAGTTTTTGCGTCGATTTGGCATAATAATATTCCTTTATCCTACTCCATTTTAGCTTGGAGATGTCTTAAGGGCTATCTTCCTGTTGATGAATTAATTAAGAAAAAAGGTTTCTCTTTTCCTTCAAAATGCCAATGTTGTTATAACATCGAGGATATTAATCACGTTTTCCTGACTAATAATATTGCCCAAAAAGTGTGGTGCCATTTTATAAATTTGTCTGATAAAAGTTTTTTCAATTTCAGCGGTAGTGTTGCTTCCATTCTCAAGTTTTGGTTTACTACTACTAAAGGCCATATTTATAATTTACTGCCCATTCTCATTTTGTGGTTTCTTTGGAAGGCTAGGAATGATTCTAAACATAATGACATTAGTATGGATGCTAATCAAATCATTTTCAATATTAGGAATAGAATTTTGCAATTTCAGTCTACCAAGCTTATTTCTATAAAAAATTTTAAGCATGATCATCATTTAGCTAGTGCTCTTGGTATTTCTCTGATGGAGGATTCAGTGGAAAGATGTGATCGTATTGTGAGGTGGTTTAAACCTTCACAATCTGTTATGAAGCTTAATTCGGATGGCTCTGTGAATAACAATAAGGCTGGTATGGGTGGTTTAATTCGTAATAGTAATGGTAATGTTATTTGGGCTTATGCTGGTCCTCTTCCTTTGTGTTCCGTTATTTCTGCGGAGCTGATGAGTTTGAACTATAGTTTAAAATTGTGTCTTGGTATGGGTTTTCATCAGGTGGCAATTGAGGTTGACGCTATGATGTTAATTCATATTGTTGCTAAGGATAATCAAGGTAGCCCTGCTGATTTTTATACCATTCGTTCCATTAAGCAGTCTCTTGCTAATTTAAACTTTACTATTTCCCACATTTTTTGTGAGGGCAACGCATGTGCTGATTGGTTAGCCAAGTGGGGTTGCAATAGTAATCGATTACAAGAGTTTTCTAATTCCAATTTGCCGCAGCAACTTACTGGTTTGGTTAAGTTGGATAAATGTGGGTTGCCTTATATCAGAAAGGTGTGAGTATGTGTGTGGGAGTTATGGTTGGGTGTTTTGGTTACTTTAGTGTTATTGGTAATTATGTCATTTTCTGATGGTTTTTGGTTTGTGGTGCAGTTGTGGTTTTGTTGGATTATCTGTGTGGTTTTTTTTTTCCTCTAGTTTTTTTTTTATTTGCTTCAGAAGTTTTGTCATTCATGGGGTTGGTTCTCTAGTGAGTATTTTGGGTCTCAGGCTGGACGTGATGCTCTGTTGGTGGTTGGGAAATATTCTCTCTGGATTCCTTTTGCTTTTTATGGGTGTTCTTATGGCGATTAAGTTGTCCGTCTGGCTGTTTTGCTCCTTTTATGATGGAAGGGGTTTCCCTGTTCATGTGAAGGGTTATGATTTTATCTTCAGTCTTAATACTGTTTCTATTTTTTCCTTGTCCTCCTTGGTTGCAGCTTCTGTGGATCCTTCACTGGATTTGAGTATTGATGTTAATCGTAAGTGTTGTGACGTTGAAGCTGATGGTTATGATTACTGTAATCAGTTCCTGTTATTTGGTGTTAATTTGGGTATTGTGGCTGCTGGCTGCACTCTTAGCTTTGGGAGTTTGGTTAGTGTCGGTGATGTTATTCTAGAGCATTTCCAGTTCTTCGGTCTAAATTTGAGAAATATTTTACTGCTGCTTCTTTTCTGCCATTGCATAGCTGTTGTTAAGAAGGTTTTTTTCAAAGTGTCCATGGGTAAGGATTACTGGGGTTTTGATGCTAGCCTTCTTCTTGACCTCTGTTGGGGTTTTTTCACTATTACTTTTGAGACTTTCTTAAAATTCTATAGGTTTTTTGTGAGCTTTATATGGATTATTAAAGAGGTTAGATCTTACAATGCTCATAACGGTAGGAAGTCTTTTATTATTAACTCTGTCCTTTCTTTTTGGGTAACTACTACTTTGTTTTCTTTTCTGCATATTACTTTTGTACTTGCAGGCCTCTTTTGCAGGTTTTTGGAGAGTCTATCTCGTTTTGTGCAAGGTCATCTGGGTCTTGAGAGGACGGTGCTGAACGGTATTATTGTTCTCCTCTTATTTTGGATTATTTATTTTGGTTTCCATAGAATGTTATTAGGGAATGGTGTATTGGTTATTAGTAAGGAACACTGGCTCTTAGGTTTTTTTTTTTTTCTGTTATGTCTTGTAGCTCTAATGAGCAGTAGCGAGCTGGTGGTCCTTTTAAGGATCATGTAACCGTTTTTTTGATATTAACACGTAGGCCCGACAGAGGGTTTCCCAAAAAAAAAAAATTATTCACTTTAAACCAATCCCTTTTGATAAATCACAAACTCAAATCCTTGATTGTATCATTATAAATTAATAATGATTTAGTCACTATTTTAATTGAGAGTTTTACCAAGAGCTCCTCTTGAAATGTAAAAAACTATAAGAGCTTGCATTTATCGAAAACTTAATACCCTAGTAGGAAAATAAATCCTATTTTAATTTCCAAAATAAGGGAAAAAGTCTTTAGGACTGTAGACAAATTTTATTCAAATTTATTTTTATATTCAAAATGATAGTTGAATGTCATTTCTGTCTTTCGAGACTATATGATATTCTTTATGATGTATTTGATCATGAAAATAAAATAAAATCTATTTATATTTTCAGATCGATAGTAAAATATTATTTTTGTCTTTAGAGATAATATGTTATCTCTATACGGATTTAATTATAGAGATTAAATTTTAAAATCACGTGGCAATATATTTCCACATTATCAAACAAATTAAAAAAAATGTAATAAACCATTGTTTTTTTTAATATATTTTTTTGGAGAAGACTTTAGGTTAAATTTAATAAATTCGTGTTAAAAAATGTAAACATTTATATAAACCATTCAACAAATTCTAAACTCGCTGTCCTCAATATTATATATATTTTTATTTACATAAAAAAACTCTCTTTTATCATCTATTTTTCATTTCCTCCATTAATTTCTCTAATTATAATGTTTATAGTCACAAAAGCATGACCAAGACGAGTAAATCTTCAAAATCAGGCAATCAAATCAAATTGTAATGTGGATGCATTTATGGACGACAGGAAATAGAGTTATGAAACAAAGTTTATATACTAATATGTTTTGATGGAAATATTTACTTAATATGCCATTCATCTTGATTTAGAGATGATAGGATTGATCATAAATTCTTATTCAAATACATAAGGAATTAACATACTTCAATTTCTTCAGGCAATATTATCATATTATTTTCAAATTTAATGAATGAAATAAAGAGGCTAAATTGCACATTATTCTGAAAAACTATATATATATGTCAAAAATTCAGGCTTTGTTTGGGACGGCTTTTTTATTATTTCTTAAAACGGAGTTTTAGTCCAAAAATTTTAATTTTTGTACTAAAACTCTGTTTTAAGAAACAATAAAAATGCCGTCCCAAACGAAACCTCAGTCTAAACAAATTTATTGACTGAATTAATATACAATTTACTTAAGAAAATAAAGAAAAATTGTAAATATTTTTCATTCTAATTATACACATAATTTTTAAATTGTGAATGTACATAACCATCATCGTTATTCTCATCAACATAGAACTCTTCTAACATTTTCATCAGGGATGGCTCATGCTCTGCAGACAGCACATTCATTTTTAATCATCAACTAATTTTTGATGCATCATACATGATAAATATGGTTGCAGCACAGGATTGCTATTTTCTCCTTCACATTGATCTCTTCCTTCAATAAATACATAAATAAATGAAAATTATTCAAATGTTATACATTATAAAATATTTATAATTAAATTAAGAAAATAATAATTTAATAAGTACCTGACATATGGTACAAATTATATTCTCCTCTGTGGTTGTTAATCGGCCCAAACTATTGATCAAGAAATTAGATATGCGTTCTTCTGACAATCTGTTACCAGCTCTACTACTTTGACTTTGTGGATTCTGTGATTTCGGAAGAAGATTAAAAAATGTTCACTTATTATTAATTACCTGCTGCTGCTCTGGCGCTCTCTCATTAATATCAGTGGCTGTAGAGTGTATCCTTGTTGTATTAGTATTGCTTGAGCGCATACGAGGAGGTAATTCATATCCTGAATCATTAGTTGAATAAATGAGCAGAGTACAGATTGGGAATTGGAGAGGGAGACAGAGAGAGAGAGAGAGAGAGAGAGAGAGAGAGAGAGAGAGAGCGAGAGAATGCAGTAATGAAGAGAAGAAAAGAGAAGATGTGCGTACTGTAACGACGAGGACCTGTACTGTGCATCCATGGCGTAGGAACAGATCGCATCGTCCATCTCGCCGAAAAAGAATGCATCATCCATGGCGCAGGAACAGAGCGCATCCATGGCGTATAAACATAACCTGTGGGAACAGAAATGTGTGTTAATAACAGCGTATCATCTAATCGCTGCTGCACCCAAAATCCACTCTCCATATATAGCTCGTGAAACTGAAACAATTCTTCAAGTAAATTAACAAAGCAAGTCGTCGGAGAAGAAGAAGAAGAAGACGACGACGAAGAAGAAGTGTGGAGTCGCTCGTGAGCAGCGGATGAGAGAAACTGGGAGTGAGTAATAGAGAGATCGAGGAGCGAGAGATATTAGATCCGAATGAATATTTCTCTTACATTTATAGAAGCAGTTCAAACTAACGGTAATATTCAATTATGTTTTCAAATTAATAAAAATCTATCTTTGGAAACCAAATCAAATTGATAAAATATATTTATAGAAAGTAAATCCTCCAAATTTCATCCTATCTGAACAAAGATTATTTATGATATCGGAGTTTTTCTAACGGTTTATAAGATCTAAAATGAATAAACTATTCTAACGGTTTATAAATTTAGTGGACTCGAAATTTTAATTTTAAAATTGTATGATTATTTGTATTTTGAATTTTTGAATACTTGTTTTTTTTTTTTTGATAAAAAGACCGGTTTAATTAGTATAGAATTTTTCTTATGAGGGCATACTTCGCCGATTTTAAAAATATTATAAATTTAAGTAAATTTTTAAATGGACCGCCTGCAATGATTATACCCTACTACAAAGACACCACTCTAATTTCTTAGGAAATTACCCACTGTTGCATAGTTTGGTTGATGGACGAGTACGGTTAGAAACCCACCAATTTATGCTCGAATCCCCTCGACTGACGGTGCCTCTTATGTGGGGCCTCATCAAGTGCGGGCCAGGAGCTCCTAGGTCACTATGGTGCATGGGTGCCTCTTCTAGGTCAGCCGAGAGATTAGTTACGCCAAGCGCCTCCTAAGGGAGTGGCAGCGAGTAGATACCCCCGTTCCAAAAAAAAAATTTCTTAGGTAATTATTTTTTTCTAAATAGATATTATAGTAAGAAAAATTTTATTATACTTCACAAGCTTAAAAAAATAATAATAAATAAATAAAATATATATTTCATTCAATTTATTTTTGACGTCAAACAAATTAATTTGTATAAGATATTAAAATTAGAGTCAAAATAAAATAAAATAATTCAAGCTAATTAGAGTTCAACTATTTTTTTTAAATTTAGATTTTTATTATTAAAAATTGCATAAGAGATAATTAATACATTTATAAAGATACATATACAAAGGCATTCAAATATATTAAGATTGGGCGATTCCGAGAGCGAGCTCGTCTTCCACTATTCCTCTTCGTGGTCTCCACTATAGCGTAGATTTTTTCTTAAATCGACGTGGGTTTTCTTGCTGTTCTCTATTGCTGCGGGTTTCTGGCCCTAGGTCGTGCCCTTCTCCTCATGGAGGTGGAGCCGTCCAAGGTGATTTCTGATGCGTGGGGCGTTCCGCCTAAAGTTTCGAGCTCTAAAGGTTAGATTGTAGAACCGATAGAACAAGAAACAAGACAGAGTACATATGAAGGAAGCAAGACAGAATAAGAAACTAAGTGAATATTATTTTCTATATCGATTACAAAGATATGTCCTATATTTATAGAGACGGAGCTGTATGGCAATGTACAGTTAGCCAATGGGTGATAGCCATGTCAGCATTCTTTTATATTTGATGTATTACATTTATCTACTAATATCCCCCTGCAAACTGATGGGTTCTGGATCACAGTCAGTTTGAGGCGAAGTGCCTGAAATCTTGGTGTAGATAGAGATTTGGTGAAGATATCAGCAATTTGATCCAAGGTGTTAATTGGATGAAGTTGAATGTTTTGATGCTGAATATGATCGCGAATAAATTTATGATCTATCTCTATGTGTTTTGTTATGGCGTGGAAGACAGGGTTGTTAGCCAGAGCGATTGCTGAGGTGTTGTCACAGTACATAGTGGTAGGTTGTGTTTTAGGAACTCCAAATTTTGCGAGTCTTCGCAGCTATATGACGTCGGCTGTCAAGGCAGCTAATGCTCTGTATTCTGATTCGGTTGAAGAACGGGCCACCGTATGCTGCTTTTTGACAGTCCATGAGATGAGAGTGTTGCCAAGGAACGAGCAATAGCCAGAGGTGGATTTCCGAGACATGGGATCGCCAGCCCAATCGGCATCTGAAAAAGATGTAAGTTGGAGATTAGATTTTGTTATTGGTAACCCAAAATCCAACGTACCTTTGATGTATCGAAGTAGACGCTTGAGCAGAAATGTGTGCTGAGGTAGAGGATGATGCATGTGTTGAGACAAAAGGTTGACGCTGTATGAAATGTCAGGACGCGTAAGAGTCAAGTATTGAAGCGAGCCTGTGAGTTTTCAGTAGAGCACGGGATCGGACAGCAGTAGATCATGAGGGAAATCTGCAGGGAGTTTCGTGCAGTTTGGGTTTGCAACAGAATTGCACTTGCAGAGACTTGCTTGTTGAAGAATAGACATTGCATCCTTCGGTTGTGAAAGAAAATATTGATTAGCTTGTCGATCAATTTGAATGCCAAGGAAATTATGAACCATCCCGAGATGTTTCATAGAGAACTTAGCATTCAATTGTTCCAGGATCTTATCAATCATTGCTTGATTATTTCCAGTAAGAAGTATATCATCCACATAGATAAGCAAAAATAATTTTGTATTGGAATGAGTAAATATGAAAACGGAAGGGTCAGAAGTACTACTAGTGAAACCCAGAGAGAGTAGGTGAGTCATGAATGTGTTATACCATTGTCGTAGAGCCTGTTTGAGGCCGTAGAGAGCTTTGTGAAGACGACAAACGTGGTTCGGGTTGGTGGAATCCTCAAAGCCTTTGGGTTGTTTCATATACACAGTTTCTGTCAGTTCGCCATGAAGAAAAGCATTGGCGACGTCAAGCTGGTGAACCGGCCAGTCATGAAACAATGCAACAACAAGTAGTATCCAAATGGTAGGAAGCTTGGCGACAGGACTGAATGTCTCCATGTAGTCAAGACCGTGTTCTTGATTGTTACCTAAAGCAACTAGGCGAGCTTTATATTTGGCCACCGTGCCATCTGCATGTAGTTTTGTCCTATAAGTCCATTTACAACCAAGCATAGAAGTGGTGGGAGGTGGTACAAGACTCCAAGTACCCTGCCATTGCAGAGCGTAGAACTCATCTGCCATGGCTTGCCGCCATTCAATTCGTTTAACGGCATCAGTGTAGGAGGTTGGATCTGGTATGGGTTCGTTAGAATTTTGTTGATGGAAAAGATTCGGTCGAACGGTGGGTTTGAGAGAACCTGTTTGCCTCCTGGTAACCATAGGGTGTCGGACAGGAACATGTGACGAAGCGGAATAGAGAGTGTGGTTCAGCGAACTGGATTGAGAGTGAAGAGTAGGACACTCAGAGTGAGAGGACAAAACAGACAAAGCAGGATTGGTTTGAGGATTAGTTGGTGGAGAACTTTGGGTAGAGATTGGAATTAAAAGAAATGGAGATGTAGCAGGAGAAGGCAGCGAGTTAGAAGGTGGTGTGGTGGAGAAAGGAAAGGACGTTTCATCAAAGGTGAGATGTATGGAGATAAGAACTTTATTGGTGGATAAGTCTAAACACTTATATCCCTTATAAGAATCGGAATAACCAAGGAACACGCAAGACTGAGTTTTGGGTTGCAATTTGTGACGAGCATGAGATGGGATGAGCGGAAAACAAGCATAGCCGAAAGTATGTAAATGAGTATAAACTTATTTGATGTTGTGCAAGAGTTCAAAAGGAGAGACATGCTTAGTATTTGGGGATGGCATTCTGTTAATGAGATAAACGGACGTTAAAACAACATCAGGCCAATATTTGTAAGGAACTTGAGCCGTGTGAAGAAGAGATCTCGTTGTTTCTATGATATGACGATGCTTGCGTTCGGCCACACCATTTTGTTCCGGTGTGTAGGGGCAAGAAATTTGATGAGAGATACCGTGGGTTTGAAGAAATGTAGTGAGCATATGATTTAAGTATTCACCACCACCATCAGTACGCAGGCATTTGATATGAGTAGACGTATATTTTTCAATCTGAGTTTTGAATTGAATGAAAATATTAGTAACTTCAGATTTAAAACGCATGGGAAAAATCCAAGTAAAACGGAAAAAATCATCAACGAAAATGACATAGTATTTGTATCCATTATTCAAACTAACAGGTGCAGGTCCCCAAATATCAGAATGAATAAGAGCTAACAGTGACTGTTTTCTGGATACAGACGACTCAAAAGAAATTTTATGTCCTTTAGACCTATTACAAGAATGACATGACAATTTTGGAGCAGTTATATGAAGATGAGGATTAGACACAGCTATAGACTGTAATGTGCGGGTGTTGGGATGGCCCAATCGGTTGTGCCAAGAAAAAGAAGGACTGGAGACGGCGGAGAGCGCTTGATATCGCTGAGCGGTGGAACTGGAAGGGATAGAGTACAAGCCGTCGCTACAAGGTCCTTGAAGAAGAACTTCTTGCGTCTTCGGATCCTTCAAGGTAAAGCCATTAGAATAAAAAATAATAGAGATATTGTTGTCTTTAGTAAGCTGCGAGATAGAGATAAGATTATAATGAAGATTAGGTGTGTGCAAGAGTTTAGACAGTTTCAGCTTACGAGAAGGCGTTGGAAGTAAACCTACCCCAGAATTGGTAATGCGGACAGAGCTACCATCTCCGAGGGTGATGCCATCTGAACCTTGATAGGGAGAGGAGATAGTTAGGTTGTCCAGTGAATTTGTGAGATGAGACGATGCACCGGAATCAAGGAACCATTCCGTAGAAGAGTGACTGTTGTCAGCAAGCAGAGCTTTGTCCGGTTGATTTGGTGATTTCGGGATGTACTGCAGATTTAGCCTATGCCAGCAATCGGGAGCGGCATGGCCTTTCTTTAAGCAAATTTGACAGTTGATTTGCACATTGGGGGAAGAACAATTTGAGGGAGTGAAGCTTCAAGACGCACGACCTCTTGATTTTTGGCCACGGCTTCTGTTAGAGAAAAGAGCGGTGGTCGAATCCACAGACAGGGGTAAACGAGCCGCGTCAGAGGCAAGGTTGATTTTCTCGCTTAGAAGAAGCGCATACAAGTTGTCAAGACTAATAGGAGAGAGCATAGTTTTGATGGCGGTTTTGAAAGATTGATAGGGCGGAGGAAGACCGTTGAGAATATACAAGATTATGTCTTCAGTATCAACTTTGGATCCCGCAGATGCGATTTGATCAACGATGGATTTCACTTCGGCAAGGTAAGTCGTCATCGTAGAGTTCTTGAGGGAAATGTGATGTAATTCATTTTTTAATTGAATTACTTTGGAACGATTAGACGATTGGAATCTGGTTTCAAGATTGATCCAAATAACAGATGTTGATTCAAGATTTACGATATAAGGAAGCACAGGTGCGGAAATAGTAGAGCAAAGTGCCGTTGAGAGGTTCTGGTCCATGAGTGCCCACTGAGAGTAGCTTGGATTTGAGCGAGTTGATCCGTCAGGTTGAGGGAGATTGCGGGGAGGAGGCGTAGAAAACGGATCAAGAAAGGTCTCAAATCCATTTGCGCGGAAGACCTTTAGGAGCTGCAAGCGCCAGATGTTGTAATTGTCCGGGGTGAGCTGAATCTCGACAATATTTTTGAGATTTGAAACCAAAAACTTCAGTGTGGAAGAGAGAGTCGGCGTGTCTGGAGGAGGAGAGTCATCGTGCTCAACGATTTGAGATGAGGCTGAGTTCGCCATTTTTACCATGTAGAACCGATATAACAAGAAACAAGATAGAGTACATATGAAGGAAGCAAGACAGAATAAGAAACTAAGTGAATATTATTTTCTATATCGATTACAAAGATATGTTCTATATTTATAGAGACGGAGCTGTATGGCAATGTACAGTTAGCCAATGGGTGATAGCCATGTCAGCATTCTTTTATATTTGATGTATTACATTTATCTACTAATATTGATGACTTATGCTTCTACTGGCTCTACATCCCGCTCCTTTAAGGAAGTTCTCGCGGGACCGTCGTCCTCTAAAGATCTGTCTTTTTCCTTCACCAAATCGATGGTAAAAGGTGTTCCTGCGATTTTAATGTTAGATGAAGATATCTTGAAACTTGCTAGCCCTTATCAATTTACTCTTGTTGGTAAATTCTCGGTACGCCGTCCTAACCTAGATGCGATTCGCATTTTTTTTGGCAAGTTGAAATTGTCTGGTAATTTTTCTACAGGCCTGCTTGACCCTAGACACATCTCTATCCAGTTATCGAATGATCTTGTCTACAGTCGAGTTTTTGCTAGGTGTTCATATTACATCGTTAATTGCCAGATGAGACTTCTTAAATGGATACCTTTCTTTGATGTTAGAGAGGAATCTCCAATAGTGCCTATATGGATTTCATTTCCTAACCTTCGTTTGCATTTTTTTAACTCGCATGTGTTACACGCATTGGGTTCAATTTTTGGCCGTCCGCTACAATCCGACCAAGCTACCGCATCTAGAACTAGACCCTCGGTTGCTCGTATCCTTGTGGAAATGGACATCACCATTAAATATCCAAAAGAAGTTTGGATTGGGTCTGAGGCTGCTGGTTATCTCCAAATGGTTGAGTTTGAAAATATCCCCGATTTCTGTTCTCACTGTAGGGTTCATGGTCATTGCTTTAATGAATGTTTTATAGCACACCCAAATCTCAAGAAAGGAACTAAAGGAGGAAAACTAGATGAAATGGTGGAGGGGAATGTTCATAACTCTGTGCCGGCCGAAGATAATATTGACAATTTGGGGGTTGGGGAGAACTTGGAATGTCCTAACATTGATATGCCTATTAGGAATCAAGTGGAAACTTTAGAAAAACAAAGGGAGGATTCTATACAAAATAACCTCTCGGAGGGAATGGAAATTGATAATGCCTTAACTATTTCCGAACAGGAGATTAGTATTCCGTTGGAGGTTGTGATCCCAATTGCTGATATTGAACATGTTTCTATTATTAATGAGGATGGAATAGAGGACCACCGGCTTCAAATGTAGTCTAAGTTAAATAATGACCCAATTATGAAGGTTAATGAGGAAGAACATTTAGAGGAAGGTGAAATTACTACTTCCAAGTTTTTTCATTCTAAGGTGAATGCCGAAGGTGTTAATGAAGTTTCTTTAGGGTCCCCTAACACTACCCAAACTTACAACAATAATGAGAGTGGATTTACTAAAGTTGGAAGAAAGAAAAATAAAAATATTAAAACAGCGAACGGCCCCTCTTCTAGGGCTACTACTCGAACTTCCAATTCCTCCATTGTTAATGGTTAAAGCCATCATTTGGAATATTAGGGGAGTGGGGAATCTTCCGTCTTTGGAGCGAGCTAAAAATTTATGCAGGATTCACAACATTAATGTGTTGGTTTTACTAGAACCTTTAATTTCTGATTCCAAGTTAGATATTAGCCGTATTAATTTGGGTTTTGATTGTTCTTTTAGCAATTGTTCTAATAAGATTTGGATTTTTTCGAGATAATGGGTTCACTTAAACATCTTGCATGATTACACTCAATTGATTCATACTAGTATTAATTATCTTCAATTTTCTTGTTATGCATCTTTCGTTTATGCATCTTGTTCTATGATTATTAGAAGGTTTCTTTGGTCTCAAATCACGGATTTTGCTAACACTATTTTGGGTCCTTGGATGATTGGTGGTGATTTTAATACTATTACTAATTTTTCTGAGAGGGTTGGTGGCAATCATCCCAATTACCATGCTATGGAGGACTTTAATGAAATGATTTTAAATTCCAACTTGCATGATATTGGTTTTACTGGCCATGCTTTTACTTGGAATCAAGCTACGATGTGGCAACGGTTGGATCGTATTCTCTTTAATAATAAATGGATTGCTAATTATCCCTCTACTCACATTGAGCATTTATCTAGAACTCTATATGATCACTCTCCTTTACTTTTAAATATTTCTATGCAGCAGAATATTGCTCCTTCTCCTTTTAGATTTTAAAACATGTGGTTGCTTCATGATTCTTTTCTTAATAATGTTGAATGCAATTGGCAAGCGCCGCTTTTTCCTTATGATAATATTTTTGGCATGAAGAGACTTTGGCTTAAGCTCAAAAGGCTTAAACAGAATTTGAGGTGGTGGAAGAAAACTGTGTTCAAAAACCTTTTTTTAATATTATTCATGCTGAAAACCAAGTTACCTTGGCTGACAGTAGGTATATGATGGATCATTCTTTACATAACCTTACTTTATTGAATGGGGGAAAAAGAGGCTTTATATAAACTTCAAATGCAAGAAGAAGCTTATTGGTGCCAAAAAGCTACTTCTAAATTTATTGTTGAGGGTGATAGGAATACGAAGTTTTTTCATAATATTGCTAATCATAAGAAGTCTGCTAGCTTTATTCATAAAATTATTACCCCTGATGGCTCTCATATTAAATCTCCTGAATTAATTTATGGTTCTGGCATCCATTATTTTAGGAATGCGTTTAATAAGGTTTTTAACCCGGATTCTAATGTGGATTTCTCTTGCATTCCCTCTATTGTTTCTGAAGATGATAATACCATGCTTACTAAAATTCCTTCTATTTATGAAATTTGGATGACCATCAAGGATATGAACATTGATTCTGTTGCTGGTCCTGATGGTTTTACGACCAAATTTTTTCAAAAAACCTGGCATATTATTAAAGATGATTTGACTGGCGCTGTTGTTGACTTTTTCAAGGGTAATCCCTACCCTAAATTTTTTTACTTCTACCTCTATAGTGCTTATCCCCAAAAGTAACAACACTAATTATTGGAACGATTTTAGGCCCATTAGTCTTTGCTCTTTTTTCAACTAGCTCAATGCTAAACTGATTATGAATAGATTAGCTAAAATTCTTCCTAATTTGATCTCTCTTGAACAAACTGGCTTTGTTAAAGAGCGTTCTATTTTTTATAATGTTTTTTTGGCCCAAGAATTAGTTCACGATTTGGAGGCTAAGATTTGTGGTGGTAATGCTATCTTTAAAATTGATATTTCTAAAGCTTATGACAACCTTAATTGGGATTTTCTCTACTCTATGCTTAATATTTTTGGTTTCAATAATGGCTTTATCAATATCATTAAAAATAGTATTGAAGATTATTTTTTCTCTATCATTATTAATGGTAAGAGTCATGGCTTTTTTAAGTCCTCTCATGGACTTAGACAAGGTGACCCTTTATCTCCGGGTTTGTTCATTTTGGTTGTGGAATTTCTTTCTAGAGGCCTTAATAAACTTTTCAGAAATTTTCCTAATCTTCAATATCGGACTTTGGGTGGTTTACCAATTACGCATCTCAGTTTTGCTGATGATTTTATTATTTTCACTAACGGATCTAAAAAAATGTTTACTATCCTTTTTAAGTTTCTTGAACTTTTTCAAAATGCAAGTGGTTTATTATTTAATCCTCTTGAAAGTTGCTTTATTACTGCGAAGTCTATTTCTATCCAAAGGATCAATGCTATTCAGAACAATTTTGGTTTTACTCATAAACAATTACCTCTTAAGTATCTTGGCACTCCTCTTTTTAAAGGGAGGAAAAGATCACACTTATTTGGCAATATTTTTACTACGATTCAATCTAAACTCTCTTCTTGGGCCTTTAATTATCTTTCTTTTGGGGGTAGATTAGTGTTGATCAAGAGTGTGTTGTGTTCTATACCTGTCTTTTTATTTCACACTTTATAACCCATAATGAACACCTACAATAGGCTTGAGAGGATTTTCAATAAGTTTTTTTGGGGTTATAAAGATGGTAAATCTGCTATTTGTTAGTCGTCTTGGGAGAAGTGCTCTGGTACCCAAGATGAAGGTAAACTTAGTTTCAAAATTTTAAGTGATATGGCTCATGATTTTTCTATTAAACTTTGGTTTAAGCTTCGTTCTAATAGTAGTCTTTGGGCTAAATTTATGATTGCTAAATATTGTGGTGGGCATCACCCCCTTTTAACCTCTTTTAAGAAAGGGGATTCTTTTGTTTGGAAGAGGTTGTCTTCCATTAAATGGGATGCTGAGAATTTCATTCAATGGGGTTTAGGGAGAGGGGATATTTATTTTTGGCAGGATAATTGGTTGGGGCCCTATTCTATTGATAACTTGCTTAACACTCATACTACCAATGCTTGTAAAGTTTCTAAATTTTTTCGGGATGGTAAGTGGAATATGGATTATCTTTCTCAAATGGTGCCTGATTTTATTATTAATCTTATTGTTAAGATTCCTCTTCAAATTGACCAGAAAGATTGTATTTTGTTCAACAAATCTAATGACGGTGGTTTTAAGTTCAAAGAGGTTTGGCATTCTATTAGGGAATTGTTCGATAAATCTCAATCTTTTTCTACTATTTGGAATAAAGGTATTCCTCTCTCTTATTCTATTTTTTCTTGGAGAATATTACACAATTATATTCCTGTTGATAGTAATTTAACCAAGAGAGGTTTAACTATTATTTCTAAATGTCAATGTTGTTTTCATTTAGAATATTTAAATCATGTGTTTTCTAATGGCCCCGTTGCTATGAAAGTGTGGTTGTTCTTTGACAAGTTTTTTAAAGATCAAGTTTGTAAGGAGTATTATAACATCAACAATATTTTGCATGATTGGTTTGTTTCTTCTAAAGATAGCATTCGCAATTTTATTTCTGTTATTATTTGTTGGTACCTCTGGAAGAGTAGAAATAAATCCAAACATGAAAACATTGGCATGAATGCGTTGGACATTATTACTAAGGTTAAGGATAAAATTAAGCAACGTTTTGTGGCCAACATGATTAATGGGAGTAATTTTAAGGGTTATTTGTATATTGCTGAGTTATTTGATATCAAGCTTGCCTCTTTCAGTTCTTTTCGTAAAGATACGATTGTCAAATGGTTGAAACCTCCGGTTGGGGTTCACAAACTGAATACTGATGGGTCTTTTAAAATGGTGAATGCTGGCTGTGGTGGGCTTATCCGTGATCATGAGGGTAACATCATTGTTGCGTTTGCTGGTCCCTCTCCTCTTAAAAATGCTATTATGGCCGAGCTACATGCTTTGAATTATGGTATTCAGATGTGCATTTCTTTGGGGATTTTGAATGTTTGGATTGAGGTTGATGCCAACCTAGTGATCCACTATATCAATAATACCACTAATGTCAATCCCTCTTATTTTTTACATCATCAGGGAAATTAGACAGAGCCTCTCTCGCATCAACTTTACCATATCTCATATTTATAGAGAGGGGAACTCTGCTGCTAATTGTTTGGCGAATATGGGTTATAATTTTATAAATTTTATGGATTTTGCTGGTAGTTCGATTAATGGCAAGCTTGTGGGGTTGGTAAAGCTGGACCGTATGGGGATTCCCTATATCAGGAATCACTAACGTTGGTTTTGGTGGCTTTCATGTTGTTTTCTGGCTTGGCTCTTGTGGCTTCTCATTGCCTCTGGTTCACTGTTACTATTGTTTTGGGGTTGCTTGGAGCTTTCATTCTTTCGTGGTATTGGGGGCTGAGGTTTTCTTTTTATGGCTCTTTTATTTACTTCTTTAGCTATTTGTTCATGGGTAGGTGGTTTCTTAAGTGCAAGCCTATCTTGAACGTGTCTGGTGTTTGCTGGACTCATTTTAAGCAGGTGGTTTTTGGTTTACGTCGGTTTTTCGTATATGGTGATCCTGGAGCTATTTTTTTTGGGTTTATACTGAGTTCTATCCTTCTGTTAGGTAACTTGTTGTTTCATCTGTTTTATTGGTTTGGTTCTGGTATGGTTGTTTATCTTTATGTGAGCATGGGTAAAGGAAACTTATGCTTTGTTGGTATCAATCATCAAGACCTCCGTGGGTGCATGGCCCTTGAGAAAGATATCTTATTTTTTCTCTTGAGGATTTCTTAAGTTTCTATAAGCACTTTGGGACCAACATCTGGATTACTGCTGAGGTTGGATTAAGTAACTATAATTTTGTTAGAGGTCTACATGCTCTTCCATTTACTATTTCTATTTGTGCAGTTATTACCTTGCTTCCTTTTCTGCAGGTTTTTGGAGAGTCTCTCTCGTTTTGTTCAGGGCCATTTGTTGTTCGAGAAGACTGCACTGAACGGTACTATTATTATCTTCTCTTTTTGGGTTTCTTATTTCGGTTTTCGTAGAATGTTATTAGGGAATCGTGTACTTGTCAGTAGCAAGGACCGCTGGCTCTTAGGTTTTTTCTATTTCTTCCATGTAGCTCTTTTGAGCAGTAGTGAGCTTGTGGTCCTTTTAAGGACCCTGTAACCTTTTTTTTTTGTATTAATACGAAGGCCCGATAGTGGGTCCCCCCCCCCCCCCAATAAAAAAATAAAATAAAATAAAGATACATATACATTTATATAAATAACTTCATTTTACTACAAAGTTATATTAAATTTTAGTCGGCAAACTTTCATATATTATTTCATGATAATTAATTAAGCAAAACCATTGTTTGTTAATTATATATATATATATGCATTGTAATTGCGGCAAGAATAAGGTAAAAAATTTGGTACATTTCTATGCAAGAACAACAAAAGTATATATTCGTAAAGTTAATTAGCGAACCATATTACTAAGGGTTTTTTTTTTGTGACAGCAAAAAGAGTGTAAAATATTTCAAACATAGAAGATTTAAGAATAATGGTGTTTTGTCTAAAATAAAATCATTGCAGTGTAAAATTTTGGTGCATTTGAAATTTATCATCTAATTTATTTTTGATGTATTTGAATTTCATCATATTTGGGCTAGTTTTAAATACAAAGAAAATTCATTACAATTGATGTCGCCCATCATCGTCGTCTGTAGGCCTGTCGTTGATCACCATCGTCACCAGCAGCCAGCAAACCAATCACCGCCTGTCGTTACTGACCTTTCGCCACCGCCTACTGCCCACCACCACAACCGTCGTTGGTCATCGCCGACCACAACCGACCACCACCGCTATCGTCGGTCGCCACCCATCACCATTTCAGCCACCACCATCACCGCCAACGACTCAGTAGCATTAAATAAGTATGAAGATTTATGGGTTATGATGTAAGATTTACTTTTCATCAATGAAATATAGTTTTTCATGTATATTTAATAAATTCTTATCATTTTTCACTAAATTTTTTTTTAAAGAAATTCCTTGTTGGTATTATCCTGCATAAACTCAAATTAGAAGAATAATTACTTCTCAAAGAACTTGAACTTCTCCGACGCCATTCCTATATTTCAGTATCCCAAACTTGAAAGCGGTCTCTAACTTCTAAAACAATGGAGAAGATAAAGAAATCATGAATAACACTTACGAGGTAGAGGAGATGATGCGGGCATGCTATGTAAGTCATGGCTGGAGGCAGAGAGGTGGAGAAACAATTAGCAGAATCTTGACTCGAGGTGAAGGAGGCAGATTGGGAGAGCAATTCATGTCCGTGGGTCTTGGAGAAAAAGCCAAAGAATTAGAATTTATAATATTATATAACATAACATAACATCATATATATATATATATATATATATATATATATATATATATATATATATATATATATATATATATATATATATATATATATATATATATATATATATATAAATTCAATTATATGACCTTTAAATAATAATTCACTCAAACTCATGGGCTCGTTTGAAAGTTCTCGATGATCCAAAAATACTTATGTAGCCTATTTTATAAAACAAAACCCTGATGAAAAATTTTCATGCAAAATCTCACTCCAATGAGACTTTGCACACATGGAACTGCATGAAAATGTCAAAAAATAAACTTCGTGCTCATTTCATGTATCCCCATACATAATGCACCTCTTAGAATCCAGAGATCCAAGCTCCATGGTGACAAAGGGCAACCTCAAGTGATGCAAGCTATCATCGCACACACTTATGCAAAAAGAAAGCAAATCAAACTTGATTGATGCCCATGAGGCCACCGACGGTCGCTATTAACAAGACCATTCTACTCGAGCATAAAGAAGAGTCCAAGGAACATATGTGACAAAAATGCGGTCAACAACTTATGTCCTGCATGGAAGATGGTAAAGGTAATATTCAATCAACTAATTCTAATGATTGCAAAACATCTCAAGCGCCCAAATATATACCTCTCCACTCTCCTTGCTCTTTGCCACAATAACATTACAGTAAATCTTAGCCTCTCTTTTTATCTTCCTCTGTAATTGTTGAATGCTTAGCTTAGTACATATGCTTAGGTTGAATGAATGTTTTAAAAATTACTTAAGAAAATAAATACTCTGCTTCTTCCTTGCTATTATTCTCTTCTCTATTTTTCCATAATACTTCTATAGTGAAGTATGTCATGTCCCATAATCTTATTTGAAAGAATTATTCTTTTTATCATTTAATATAATATTAACTAGATCTATCTAGTTTCTTTTATCAAAATGAATATTAGCAAAAGTAATTCTATTGATCAAAACATCATTTGTATTCATACTTCAAAAATCATATACAACATTTAGGAATCGTATAATTACAATACATCTTCTCTTATCTTGAGTATAAAAGACTAATTAAAGAAAAAAAGTAAACCTTAGGAATCTTGGTCAATCTCACCATCCTAATTATTTTTCTTGACCTAAAATTATTTAAACCATATATAATGAGTAAAATAACCCAACATGTCAGTAAAATCTTATAATTAAACTCAAAGCACGAAAGAAGCAGTATGCATGTCATCAATCAAATCATAACAGTAAAAATTGATATGATCATGAATCAGTATAAAAATAGTAAAACTCAGATGTAATAATAGTAGAATATGTAAAGTAATAACATAGAACGATATAGAAGATAATAAAATTGTATGGTATAAAAAAATAAAATTTGTAGGTCAGCAACCCAGTATTTTTTTTTTTGGGAAACCCTCTGTCGGGCCTACGTGTTAATTAAGAAAAAAACGGTTATAAGGTCCTTAAAGGGAACCTTCAGCTCCCTAATGCTCGAGAGAGCTACAAAAAAATTCAAAATAAAACCTAAGAGCCGATGGTTCCCCATAACTATAGAAACAAAATTACCTAAGAACATTCTAGGACTGTTCGTAAACAGAACCCAAAAGAAGGGGAAAGAAATAAAAACAAAACTTCTTCCCCAAGAACCAAACAAGAAACGCGAGCAAGAGCTCCAAAATGTTGTCCATAGTAACCTGCAATAAAAAGGGGCTACCAAAACAACATATAACAAGCAAAAAGAAGGCAGCAATGAGAACAAAAACCTTAAAAAATTCAAAGGATACAGTAATCCGAGCCTTCCATCTTTGATCAGCCATCCATAGCACAAAAATAATAGGCCAGAAGTATAACAGGAGCTAGCTAACCAGAAAAACATCAGATGATCAAGTCTATATAAGAAGTAAACCTCATTCTGCCTTATCACGAAAAAACCCAGCCAAAAAAGACAATAAATAGAAGTTCCGGACCTTCCCAGGTAAGCAGAAATAGGTGACCAAGGAAGTTAAGCCAATCGACCATACAAGTATTCAAAAAATTAGTCTTAACAAAACAGCTAGCAAGACGGATATTCCATAAGGCAAAATCGTCCCAGTAAATAGAGCTAAGGAGATAAACAGCATCCCCAGCAACATAGGAGCAGGCAGTGACATAAAGCGTAGACATAGACAGATCCATACGAATAATACCGAGAAAAGTGTAGACCTCCAGCATCAGAAGAAATAACAGAGAATTAGCTTGATACTCAACAACAGGTATGATATTAAATTAGTAAAATAGTGACCAATCATTATTAAATCATGTGTCTTATCAGTTCTATTCAATCAATAAAGAAATTATATATATTAGTAGAATCAGAGCTTCATTGACAACTATCAAAATTATATCAATGCAGTAAATCTACCACAGTAATAATACTTAATCAGTAGTAATAGACACCATATCCAACCATTCTATATCAATATCAATTCAATATCCTTACCACATGTTTAGTATACCTAACATACCACATGCTCAATATATCTCATAAGTAAACAATGAATAAATAATAGTAACAATGATAATTAATCAATAGTAGCATTAGTAATAGTATCGGTAACATTACTGGCTAAACTTGTAAAATAGTTCAATAATAGTAGTAGAAACAATGATAATACTTATGTTATCACGTTCATAGCTTTATTTTCCACTACTATAGTTTCCCTTTATGTTATTACATAGTACGGTTTAACTTTTGTTAGCATTTTCCTTTTCCAGCCACTGTGCTCGGTTGGTATTATATAGTATAAGTAAAACCGATAGAAGGACATAGAAAATATACAGAACCTTCATCCTTACCTGTTATCTGGCTTTGTGCTTGTTACTGTTTCATTCGTTAGCTGCTCACTGCATTCCCTTCTGATTACCTACATCATTTTAACTTCTAAAATAAGGGAAAAAGTCTTTAGGACTTTAGACATTTTATTCAAATTTATTTTTATATTCAAAATGAAAGTTGAATGTTGTTTCTGTCTTTTTGAGACTATATGATATTCTTTATGAT
Organism: Dendrobium chrysotoxum; assembly: GCA_019925795.1. Classification (NCBI taxonomy): domain Eukaryota; kingdom Viridiplantae; phylum Streptophyta; class Magnoliopsida; order Asparagales; family Orchidaceae; genus Dendrobium; species Dendrobium chrysotoxum. The sequence continues at coordinate 50,880,258 of CM034305.1, read as the reverse complement.
GTATTTGATCAAGAAAAATAAAATAAAATCTATTTATATTTTCAGATCGATAGTAAAATATCATTTTTGTCTTAGAAATAATATGTTATCTCTATACGGATTTAATTATAGAGATTAAATTTTAAAAACACGTGGCAATATATTTTTCCACATTATCAAATTAATTTTAAAAAATGTAATAAACCATTGTTCTTTTTAATATATTTTTTTTGAGAAGACTTTAGGTTAAATTTAATAAATTCGTGTTAAAAAATGTAAACATTTATATAAACCATTCAACAAATTCTGGATTCGCTGTCCTCAATATTATATACTTTTTTTTATTTTACATAAAAAACTCTCTTTTATCATCTATTTTTCATTTCCTCCATTAATTTCTCTGACTATAATGTTTATAGTCACAAAAGCATGACCAAGACGAGTAAATCTTCAAAATCAGGCAATCAAATCAAATTGTAATGTGGATGCATTTATGGACGACAGGAAATAGAGTTATGAAACAGAGTTTATATACTATTATGTTTTGATGGAAATATTTACTTAATATGCCATTCATCTTGATTTAGAGATGATAGGATTGATCATAAATTCTTATTCAAATACATAAGGAATTAACATACTTCAATTTCTTCAGGCAATATTATCATATTATTTTCAAATTTAATGAATGAAATAAAGAGGCTAAATTGCACATTATTCTGAAAAACTATATATATATGTCAAAAATTCAGGCTTTGTTTGGGACGGCTTTTTTATTATTTCTTAAAATTGAGTTTTAGTAAAAAAATTTTAATTTTTGTACTAAAACTCTATTTTAAGAAGCAATAAAAATGCCGTCCCAAACGAAACCTCAGTCTAAACAAATTTATAGACTGAATTAATATACAATTTACTTAAGAAAATAAAGAAAAATTGTAAATATTTTTCATTCTAATTATACACATAATTTTTAAATTGTGAATGTACATAACCATCATCGTTATTCTCATCAACATAGAACTCTTCGAACATTTTCATCAGGGATGGCTCGTGCTCTGCAGACAGCACATTCATTTTTAATCATCAACCAATTTTTGATGCATCCTACATGATAAATATGGTTGCAGCGCAGGATTGCTATTTTCTCCTTCACATTGATCTCTTCCTTCAATAAATACATAAATAAATGAAAATTATTTAAATGTTATACATTAAAAAATATTTATAATTAAATTAAGAAAATAATAATTTAATAAGTACCTGACATATGGTACAAATTATATTCTCCTCTGTGGTTGTTAATCGGCCCAAACTATTGATCAAGAAATTAGATATGCGTTCTTCTGACAATCTGTTACCAGCTCTACTACTTTGATTTTGTGGATTCTGTGATTTCGGAAGAAGATTAAAAAATGTTCACTGATATGTAAAATCATTATTGTTCTTATGATTAATTACCTGCTGCTGCTCTGGCGCTCTCTCATTAATATCAGCGGCTGTAGAGTGTATCCTTGTAGTATTAGTATTGCTTGAGCGCATACGAGGAGGTAATTCATATCCTGAATCATTAGTTGAATAAATGAGCAGAGTACAGATTGGGAATTGGAGAGGGAGACACACACAGAGAGAGAGAGAGAGAGAGAGAGAGAGAGAGAGAGAGAGAGAGAATGCAGTAATGAAGAGAAGAAAAGAAAAGATGTGCGTACTGTAACGACGAGGACCAGTACTGTGCATCCATGGCGTAGGAACAGATCGCATCGTCCATCTCGCTGGAAAAGAATGCATCATCCATGGCGCAGGAACAGAGCGCATCCATGGCGTATAAACATAACCTGTGGGAACAGAAATGTGTGTTAATAACAGCGTATCATCTAATCGCTGCTGCACCCAAAATCCACTCTCCATATATAGCTCGTGAAACTGAAACAATTCTTCAAGTAAATTAACAAAGCAAGTCGTCGGAGAAGAAGAAGAAGAAGACGACGACGAAGAAGAAGTGTGGAGTCGCTCGTGAGCAGCGGATGAGAGAAACTGGGAGTGAGTAATAGAGAGATCGAGGAGCGAGAGATATTAGATCCGAATGAATATTTCTCTTACATTTATAGAAGCAGTTCAAACTAACGGTAATATTCAATTATGTTTTCAAATTAATAAAAATCTATCTTTGGAAACCAAATCAAATTGATAAAATATATTTATAGAAAGTAAATCCTCCAAATTTCATCCTATCTGAACAAAGATTATTTATGATATCGGAGTTTTTCTAACGGTTTATAAGATCTAAAATGAATAAACTATTCTAACGGTTTATAAATTTAGTGGACTCGAAATTTTAATTTTAATATTGTATGATTATTTGTATTTTGAATTTTTGAATACTTGTTTTTTTTTTTTGATAAAAAGACCGGTTTAATTAGTATAGAATTTTTCTTATGAGGGCATAATTCGCCGATTTTAAAAATATTATAAATTTAAGTAAATTTTTAAATGGACCGCCTGCAATGATTATACCCTACTACAAAGACACCACTCTAATTTCTTAGGAAATTACCCACTGTTGCATAGTTTGGTTGATGGACGAGTACGGTTAGAAACCCCCCAATTTATGCTCGAATCCCCTCGACTGACGGTGCCTCTTATGTGGGGCCTCATCAAGTGCGGGCCAAGAGCTCCTAGGTCACTATGGTGCATGGGTGCCTCTTCTAGGTTAGTCGAGAGATTAGTTACGCCAAGCGCCTCCTAAGGGGGTGGCAGCGAGTAGATACCCCCGTTACAAAAAAAAAATTCTTAGGTAATTATTTTTTTCTAAATAGATATTATAGTAAGAAAAATTTTATTATACTTCATAAGCTTAAAAAAATAATAATAAATAAATAAAATATATATTTCATTCAATTTATTTTTGACGTCAAACAAATAAATTTGTATAAGATATTAAAATTAGAGTCAAAATAAAATAAAATAATTCAAGCTAATTAGAGTTCAACTATTTTTTTTTAAATTTAGATTTTTATTATTAACAAATTGCATAAGAGATAATTAATACATTTATAAAGATACATATACAAAGGCATTCAAATATATTAAGATTGGGCGATTTCGAGAGCGAGCTCGTCTTCCACTATTCCTCTTCGTGGTCTCCACTATAGCGTAGATTTTTTCTTAAATCGACTTGGGTTTTCTTGCTGTTCTCTATTGCTGCGGGTTTCTGGCCCTAGGTCGTGCCCTTCTCATCATGGAGGTGGAGCCGTCCAAGGTGATTTCTGATGCGTGGGGCGTTCCGCCTAAAGTTTCGAGCTCTAAAGGTTTGATTGTAGAACCGATAGAACAAGAAACAAGACAGAGTACATATGAAGGAAGCAAGACAGAATAAAAAACTAAGTGAATATTATTTTCTATATCGATTACTAAGATATGTCCTATATTTATAGAGACGGAGCTGTATGGCAATGTACAGTTAGCCAATGGGTGATAGCCATGTCAGCATTCTTTTATATTTGATGTATTACATTTATCTACTAATATCCCCCTGCAAACTGATGGGTTCTGGATCACAGTCAGTTTGAGGCGAAGTGCCTGAAATCTTGGTGTAGATAGAGATTTGGTGAAGATATCGGCAATTTGATCCAAGGTGTTAATTGGATGAAGTTGAATGTTTTGATGCTGAATATGATCACGAACAAGTTTATGATCTATCTCTATGTGTTTTGTTCTAGCGTGGAAGACCTGGTTGTTAGCCAGAGCGATTGCTGAGGTGTTGTCACAGTACATAGTGGTAGGTTGTGTTTTAGGAACACCAAATTTTGCGAGTCTTCGCAGCTATATGACGTCGGCTGTCAAGGCAGCTGATGCTCTGTATTCCAATTCGGTTGAAGAACGGGCCACCGTATGCTGCTTTTTGACAGTCCATGAGATGAGAGTGTTGCCAAGGAACGAGCAATAGCCAGAGGTGGATTTCCGGGACATGGGATCGCCAGCCCAATCGGCATCTGAAAAAGATGTAAGTTGGAGATTAGATTTTGTTATTGGTAACCAAAAATCCAACGTACCTTTGATGTATCGAAGTAGACGCTTGAGCAGAAATGTGTGCTAAGGTAGAGGATGATGCATGTGTTGAGACAAAAGGTTGACGCTGTATGAAATGTCAAGTTGCGTAAGAGTCAAGTATTGAAGCGAGCCTGTGAGTTTTCAGTAGAGCACTGGATCGGACAACAGCGGATCATGAGGGAAATCTACAGGGAGTTTCGTGCAGTTTGGGTTTGCAACAGAATTGCACTTGCTGAGACTTGCTTGTTGAAGAATAGACATTGCATACTTCGGTTGTGAAAGAAAATATTGATCAGCTTGTCGATCAATTTGAATGCCAAGGAAATTATGAACCATCCCGAGATGTTTCATAGAGAACTTAGCATTCAATTGTTCCAGGATCTTATCAATCATTGCTTGATTATTTCCGGTAAGAAGTATATCATCCACATAGATAAGCAAAAATAATTTTGTATTGGAATGAGTAAATATGAAAAAGGAAGGGTCAGAAGTACTACTAGTGAAACCCAGAGAGAGTAGGTGAATCATGAATGTGTTATACCATTGTCGTGGACCCTGTTTGAGGCCGTAAAGAGCTTTGTGAAGACGACAAATGTGGTTCGGGTTGGTGGAATCCTCAAAGCCTTTGGGTTGTTTCATATACACAGTTTCTGTCAGTTCGCCATGAAGAAAAGCATTGGCGACGTCAAGCTGGTGAACCGGCCAGTCATGAAACAATGCAACAGCAAGTAGTATCTGAATGGTAGGAAGCTTGGCGACAGGACTGAATGTCTCTGTGTAGTCAAGACCGTGTTCTTGATTGTTACCTAAAGCAACTAGGCGAGCTTTATATTTGGCCACCGTGCCATCTGCATGTAGTTTTGTCCTATAAGTCCATTTACAACCAAGCACAGAAGTGGTGGGAGGTGGTACAAGTCTCCAAGTACCCTACCGTTGCAGAGCGTAGAACTCATCTGCCATGGCTTGCCGCCATTCAATTCTTTTAACGGCATCAGTGTAGGAGGTTGGATCTGGTATGGGTTCGTTAGAATTTTGTTGATGGAAAAGATTCAGTCGAACGGTGGGTTTGAGAGAACATGTTTGCCTCCTGGTAACCATAGGGTGTCGGACAGGAACAGGTGACAAAGAAGAATGCTGAATAGAAGTGGGAGTGTGTTTCAGCGAACTGGATTGAGAGTGAAGAGTAGGACACTGAGAGTGAGAGGACAGAACAGACAAAGCAGGATTGGTTTGAGGATTAGTTGGTGGAGAACTTTGGGTAGAGATTGGAATTAAAAGAAATGGAGATGTACCAGGAGAAGGCAGCGAGTTAGAAGGTGGTGTGGTGGAGAAAGGAAAGGATGTTTCATCAAAGGTGAGATGTCTGGAGATAAAAACTTTATTGGTGGATAAGTCTAAACAGTTATATCCCTTATAAGAATCGGAATAACCAAGGAACACGTAAGACTTAGTTTTGGGTTGCAATTTGTGACGAGCATGAGATGGGATGAGCTGAAAACAAGCACAGCCGAAAGTACGTAAATGAGTATAAACTTATTTGATGTTGTGCAAGAGTTCAAAATGAGAGATATGCTTGGTATTTGGGGATGTCATTCTGTTAATGAGATAAACGGATGTTAAAACAACATCAGGCCAATATTTGTAAGGAACTTGAGCCGTGTGAAGAAGAGATCTCGTTGTTTCTATGATATGATGATGCTTGCGTTCGGCCACACCGTTTTGTTCCGGTGTGTAGGGCCAAGAAATTTGATGAGAGATACCGTGGGTTTGAAGAAATGTAGTGAGCGTATGATTTAAGTATTCACCACCACCATCAGTACGCAGGCATTTGATATGAGTAGACGTATATTTTTTAATCTGAGTTTTGAATTGAATGAAAATATTAGTAAGTTCAGATATAAAACGCATGGGAAAATCCAAGTAAAACGGGAAAAATCATTAACGAAAATGACATAGTATTTGTATCCCTTATTCGATCTAACAGGAGCAGGTCCCCAAATATCAGAATGAATAAGAGCTAACAATGACTATTTTCTGGATATAGACGACTCAAAAGAAATTTTATGTCCTTTAGACCTATTACAAGAATGACCTGACAATTTTGGAGCAGTTATATTAAGATGAGGATTAGACACAGCTATAGACTATAATGTGCGGGTGTTGGGATGGCCCAATCGGTTGTGCCAAGAAAAAGAAGGACTGGAGATGGCGGAGAGCGTTTGATATCGCTAAGCGATGGAACTGGAAGGGATAGAGTACAAGCCGTCGCTACAAGGTCCTTGAAGAAGAACTTCTTGCGTCTTCGGATCCTTCAAGGTAAAGCCATTAGAATAAAAAATAATAGAGATATTGTTGTCTTTAGTAAGCTGCGAGATAGAGATAAGATTATAATGACGATTAGGTGTGTGCAAGAGTTTAGACAATTTCAGTTTACGAGAAGGCGTTGGAAGTAAACCTGCCCCAAAATTGGTAATGCGGACAGAGTTACCATCTCCGAGGGTGATACCATCCTAACCTTGATAGGGAGAGGAGATAGTTAGGTTGTCTAGTGAATTTGTGAGATGAGACGATGCACTGGAATCAAGGAACCATTATGTAGAAGAGTGACTGTTGTCAGCAAGCAGAGCTTTGTCCGGTTGATTTGGTGATTTCGGGATGTACTGCAGATTTAGCCTACGCCAGCAATCGAGAGCGGCATGGCCTTTCTTTAAGCAAATTTGACAGTTGATTTGCACATTGGGGGAAGAACGATTTGAGGGAGCGAAGCTTCGAGACGCGTGACCTCTTGATTTTTGGCCACGGCTTCTGTTAGAGAAAAGAGCGGTGGTCGAATCCACAGACAGGGGTAAACGAGCCGCGTCAGAGGCAAGGTTGATTTCCTCGCTTAGAAGAAGCGCATATAAGTTGATAAGACTAATAGGAGAGAGCATAGTTCTGATGGCAGTTTTGAAAGATTGATAGGGCGGAGGAAGACCGTTGAGAATATACAAGATTATGTCTTCAGTATCGACTTTGGATCCCGTAGATGCGATTTGATCAACGATGGATTTCACTTCGGCAAGGTAAGTCGTCATCGTAGAGTTCTTGAGGGAAATGTGATGTAATTCATTTTTTAATTGAATTACTTAGGAACGATTAGACGATTGGAATCTGGTTTCAAGATTGATCCAAATAGCAGAAGTTGATTCAAGATTTACGATATAAGGAAGCATAGGTGCGGAAATAGTAGAGCAAAGTGCCGTAGAGAGGTTCTGGTCCGTGAGTGCCCACTGAGAGTAGCTTGGATTTGAGCGAGTTGATCCGTCAGGTTGAGGGAGATTGCGGGGAGGAGGCGTAGAAGACGGATCAAGAAAGGTCTCAAATCCATTTGCGCGGAAGACCTTTAGGAGCTACGAGCGCCAGATGTTGTAATTGTCCAGGGCGAGCTGAATCTGGACAATATTTTTGAGATTTGAAACCACAAACTTCAGTGTGGAAGAGAGAGTCGGCGTGTCTGGAGGAGGAGAGTCATCGTGCTCAGCGATTTGAGATGAGTCTGAGTTCGCCATTTTTTCCAAGAACGATCACCTTATTCTGATACCATGTAGAACCGATAGAACAAGAAACAAGACAGAGTACATATGAAGGAAGCAAGACAGAATAAGAAACTAAGTGAATATTTTTTCTATATCGATTACAAAGATATGTCCTATATTTATAGAGACGGAGCTGTATGGCAATGTACAGTTAGCCAATGGGTGATAGCCATGTCAGCATTCTTTTATATTTGATGTATTACATTTATCTACTAATATTGATGACTTATGCTTCTGCTGGCTCTACATCCCGCTCCTTTAAGGAAGTTCTCGCGGGACCGTCGTCCTCTAAAGATCTGTCTTTTTCCTTCACCAAATCGATGGTAAAAGGTGTTCCTGTGATTTTAATGTCAGATGAAGATATCTTGAAACTTGCTAGCCCTTATCAATTTACTCTTGTCGGTAAGTTCTCGGTACACCGTCCTAACCTAGATGCGATTCGCATTTTTTTTCGCAAGTTGAAATTGTCTGGTAATTTTTCTACAGGCCTGCTTGACCCTAGACACATCTCTATCAAGTTATCGAATGATCTTGACTACAGTCGAGTTTTTGCTAGGTGTTCATATTACATCGTTAATTGCCAGATGAGACTTCTTAAATGGATACCTTTCTTTGATGTTAGAGAGGAATCTCCAATAGTGCCTATATAGATTTCATTTCCTAACCTTCGTTTGCATTTTTTTTAACTCGCATGTGTTACACGCATTGGGTTCAATTTTTGGCCGTCCGCTACAATCCGACCAAGCTACCACATCTAAAACTAGACCCTCAGTTGCTCGTATCCTTGTGGAAATAGACCTCACCATTAAACATCCAAAAGAAGTTTGGATTGGGTCTGAGGCTGCTGGTTATCTCCAAAAGGTTGAGTTTGAAAATATCCCCGATTTCTGTTCTCACTGTAGGGTTCATGGTCATTGCTTTAATGAATGTTTTATAGCACACCCAAATCTCAAGAAAGGAACTAAAGGAGGAAAACTAGATGAAATGGTGGAGGGGAATGTTCATAACTCTGTGCTGGCCGAAGATAATATTGACTATTTGGGGGTTGGGGAGAACTTGGAATGTCCTAACATTGATATGCCTATTTGGAATCAAGTGGAAACTTTAGAAAAACAAAGGGAGGATTCTATACAAAATAACCTCTCGAAGGGAATGGAAATTGATAATGCCTTAACTATTTCCGAACAGGAGATTAGTATTCCGTTGGAGGTTGTGATCCCAATTGCTGATATTGAACATGTTTCTATTATTAATGAGGATGGAATAGAGGACCACCGACTTCAAATGTAGTCTAAGTTAAATAATGACCCAATTATGAAGGTTAATGAGGAAGAACATTTAGAGGAAGGTGAAATTACTACTTCCAAGTTTTTTCATTCTAAGGTGAATGCCGAAGGTGTTAATGAAGTTTCTTTAGGGTCCCCTAACACTACCCAAACTTACAACAATAATGAGAGTGGATTTACTAAAGTTGGAAGAAAGAAAAATAAAAATATTAAAACAGCGAACGGCCCCTCTTCTAGGGCTACTACTCGAACTTCCAATTCCTCCATTGTTAATGGTTAAAGCCATCATTTGGAATATTAGGGGAGTGGGGAATCTTCCGTCTTTGGACCGGGCTAAAAATTTATGCAGGATTCACAACATTAATGTGTTGGTTTTACTAGAACCTTTAATTTCTGATTCCAAGTTAGATATTAGCCGTATTAATTTGGGTTTTGATTGTTCTTTTAGCAATTGTTCTAATAAGATTTGGATTTTTTGGAGATAATGGGTTCACTTAAACATCTTGCATGATTACCCTCAATTGATTCATACTAGTATTAATTATCTTCAATTTTCTTGTTATGCATCTTTCGTTTATGCATCTTGTTCTATGATTATTAGAAGATTTCTTTGGTCTCAAATCACGGATTTTGCTAACACTATTTTGGGTCCTTAGATGATTGGTGGTGATTTTAATACTATCACTAATTTTTCTGAGAGGGTTGGTGGCAATCATCCCAATTACCATGCTATGGAGGACTTTAATGAAATGATTTTAAATTCCAACTTGCATGATATTGGTTTTATTGGCCATGCTTTTACTTGGAATCAAGCTACGATGTGGCAATGGTTGGATCGTATTCTCTTTATTAATAAATAGATTGCTAATTATCCCTCTACTCACATTGAGCATTTATCTAGAACTCTATTTGATCACTCTCCTTTACTTTTAAATATTTCTATGCAGCAGAATATTGCTCCTTCTCCTTTTAGATTTTAAAACATGTGGTTGCTTCATGATTCTTTTCTTAATAATGTTGAATGCAATTGGCAGGCGTCGCTTTTTTCCTTCTGATAATATTTTTGGCATGAAGAGACTTTGGCTTAATCTCAAAAGGCTTAAATAGAATTTGAGGTGGTGGAATAAAACTGTGTTCAAAAACCTTTTTTCTAATATTATTCATGCTGAAAACCAAGTTACCTTGGCTGACAGTAGGTATATGATGGATCATTCTTTACATAACCTTACTTTATTGAATGGGGGAAAAAGAGGCTTTATATAAACTTCAAATGCAAGAAGAAGCTTATTGGCGCCAAAAAGCTACTTCTAAATTTATTGTTGAGGGTGATAGGAATACGAAGTTTTTTCATAATATTGCTAATCATAAGAAGTCTGCTAGCTTTATTCATAAAATTATTACCCCTGATGGCTCTCATATTAAATCTCCTGATTTAATTTATGATTCTGGCATCCATTATTTTAGGAATGCGTTTAATAAGGTTTTTAACCCGGATTCTAATGTGGATTTCTCTTGCATTCCCTCTATTGTTTCTCAAGATGATAATACCATGCTTACTAAAATTCCTTCTATTGATGAAATTTGGATGACCATCAAGGATATGAACACTGATTCTCTTGCTGGTCCTGATGGTTTTATAACCAAATTTTCTCAAAAAACCTGGCATATTATTAAAGATGATTTGACTAGCGCTGTTGTTGACTTTTTCAAGGGTAATCCCTACCCTAAATTTTTTTACTTCTACCTCTATAGTGCTTATCCCCAAAAGTAACAACACTAATTATTGGAACGATTTTAGGCCCATTAGTTTTTGCTCTTTTTTCAACAAGCTCAATGCTAAACTGATTATGAATAGATTAGCTAAAATTTTTCCTAATCTGATCTCTCTTGAACAAACTGGCTTTGTTAAAGAGCGTTCTATTTTTTATAATATTTTTTTGGCCCAAGAATTAGTTCACGATTTGGAGGCTAAGATTTGTGGTGGTAATGCTATCTTTAAAATTGATATTTCTAAAGCTTATGACAACCTTAATTGGGATTTTCTCTACTGTATGCTTAATATTTTTGGTTTCAATAATGGCTTTATCAATATCATTAAAAATAGTATTGAAGATTGTTTTTTCTCTATCATTATTAATGGTAAGAGTCATGGCTTTTTTAAGTCCTCTCATAGACTTAGACAAGGTGACCCTTTATCTCTGGGTTTGTTCATTTTGGTTGTGGAATTTCTTTCTAGAGGCCTTAATAAACTTTTCAGAAATTTTCCTAATCTTCAATATCAGACTTTGGGTGGTTTACCAATTACGCATCTTAGTTTTGCTGATGATTTTATTATTTTCACTAACGGATCTAAAAAAATATTTACTATCCTTTTTAAGTTTCTTGAACTTTTTCAAAATGCAAGTGGTTTATTATTTAATCCTCTTGAAAGTTGCTTTATTACTGCGAAGTCTATTTCTATCCAAAGGATCAATGCTATTCAGAACAATTTTGGTTTTACTCATAAACAATTACCTCTTAAGTATCTTGGCACTCCTCTTTTTAAAGGGAGGAAAAGATCACACTTATTTGGCGCTATTTTTACTACGATTCAATCTAAACTCTCTTCTTGGGCTTTTAATTATCTTTCTTTTGGGGGTAGATTAGTGTTGATCAAGAGTGTGTTGTGTTCTATACCTGTCTTTTTATTTCACACTTTATACCCCACAATGAACACGTACAATAGGCTTGAGAGGATTTTCAATAAGTTTTTTTGGGGTTTTAAAGATGATAAATCTGCTATTTGTTAGTCGTCTTGGGAGAAGTGCTCTGATACCCAAGATGAAGGTAAACTTAGTTTTAAAAATTTAAGTGATATGGCTCGTGATTTTTCTATTAAACTTTGGTTTAAGCTTCGTCCTAATAGTAGTCTTTGGGCTAAATTTATGATTGCTAAATATTGTGGTGGGCATCACCCCCTTTTAACCTCTTTTAAGAAAGGGGATTCTTTTGTTTGGAAGATGTTGTCTTCCATTAAATGGGATGCTGAGAATTTCATTCAATGGGGTTTAGGGAGGGGATATTTATTTTTGGCAGGATAATTGGTTGGGGCCCTATTTTATTGATAACTTGCTTAACACTCATACTACCAATGCTTGTAAAGTTTCTAAATTTTTTCAGGATGGTAAGTGGAATATGGATTATCTTTCTCAAATGGTGCCTGATTTTATTATTAATCTTATTGTTAAGATTCCTCTTCAAATTGACCAGAAAGATTGTATTTTGTTCAACAAATCTAATGACGGTGGTTTTAAGTTTAAAGAGGTTTGGCATTCTATTAGGGAATTGTTCGATAAATCTCAATCTTTTCCTGCTATTTGGAATAAAGGTATTGCTCTCTCTTATTCTATTCTTTCTTGGAGAATATTACATAATTATATTCCTGTTGATAGTAATTTAACCAAGAGAGGTTTAACTATTGTTTCTAAATGTCAATGTTGTTTTCATTTAGAAAATTTAAATCATGTGTTTTCTAATGGCCCCGTTGCTATGAAAGTGTGGTTGTTCTTTGACAAGTTTTTTAAAGATCAAGTTTGTAAGGAGTTTTATAACATCAACAATATTTTGCATGATTGGTTTGTTTCTTCTAAAGATAGCATTCGCAATATTATTTCTGTTATTATTTGTTGGTACCTCTGGAAGAGTAGAAAAAAATCCAAACATGAAAACATTGGCATGAATGCGTTGGACATTGTTACTAAGGTTAAGGATAAAATTAAGCAACTTTTTGTGGCCAACATGATTAATGGGAGTAATTTTAAGGGTTATTTGTATATTGCTAAGTTATTTGATATCAAGCTTGCCTCTTTCAGTTCTTTTCGTAAAGATACGATTGTCAAATGGTTGAAACCTCCTGTTGGGGTTCACAAACTCAATACTGATGAGTCTTTTAAAATGGTGAATGCTGTCTGTGGTGGGCTTATCCGTGATCACGAGGGTAACATCGTTGTTGCATTTGCTGGTCCCTCTCCTCTTAAAAATGCTATTATGGCCGAGCTACATGCTTTGAATTATGGTATTCAGATGTGCATTTCTTTGGAAATTTTGAATGTTTGGATTGAGGTTGATGCCAACCTAGTGATCCACTATATCAATAATACCACTAATGTCAATCCCTCTTATTTTTTACATCATCAGGGAAATTAGACAGAGCCTCTCTCGCATCAACTTTACCATATCTCATATTTATAGAGAGGGGAACTCTGCTGCTGATTGTTTGGTGAATATGGGTTACAATTTTATAAATTTTATGGATTTTGCTGGTAGTTCGATTAATGGCAAGCTTGTGGGGTTGGTAAAGCTAGACCGTATGGGGATTCCCTATATCAGGAATCACTAACGTTGGTTTTAGTGTCTTTCGTGTTGTTTTCTAGCTTGGCTCTTGTGGCTTCTCGTTGCCTCTGGTTCACTGTTACTATTGTTTTGGGGTTGCCTGGAGCTTTCATTCTTTCGTGGTATTGGGGGCTGAGATTTTCTTTTTATGGCTCTTTTATTTACTTCTTTAGCTGTTTGTTCATGGGTAGGTGGTTTCTTAAGTGCAAGCCTATCTCGAACGTGTCTGGTGTTTGCTGGACTCATTTTAAGCAGGTGGTTTTTGGTTTACGTCGGTTTTTCATATATGGTGATCCTCGAGCTATTTTTTTTTTGGGTTTATACTGAGTTCTATCCTTCTGTTAGGTAACTTGTTGTTTCATCTGTTTTATTGGTTTGGTTCTTGTATGGTTGTTTATCTCTATGTGAGCATGGGTAAAGGAAACTTATTCTTTGTTGGTATCAATCATCAAGACCTCCGTGGGTGCATGGCCCTTGAGAAAGATATCTTATTTTTTTCTCTTGAGGATTTCTTAAGTTTCTATAAGCACTTTGGGACCAACATCTGGATTACTGCTGAGGTTGGATTAAGTAACTATAATTTTGTTAGAGGTCTACATGCTCTTCCATTTACTATTTCTATTTGTGCGGTTATTACCTTGCTTCCTTTTCTACAGGTTTTTGGAGAGTCTCTCTCGTTTTGTTCAGGGCCATTTGTTGTTCGAGAAGACTGCGCTTAACGGTAATATTATTATCTTCTCTTTTTGGGTTTCTTATTTTGATTTTTGTAGAATGTTATTAGGGGATCGTGTACTTATCAGTAGCAAGGACCGCTGGCTTTTAGGTTTTTTCTATTTCTTCCATGTAGCTCTTTTGAGCAGTAGTGAGCTTGTGGTCCTTTTAAGGACCCTGTAACCTTTTTTTTTTGTATTAACACGAAGGCCCGATAGTGGGTCCCCCACCCCCCCCCCCCCAATAAAAATATAAAATAAAATAAAGATACATATACATTTATATAAATAACTTCATTTTACTACAAAGTTATATTAAATTTTAGTCAGCAAACTTTCATATATTATTTCATGATAATTAATTAAGCAAAACCATTGTTTGTTAATTATATATATATATATGCATTGTAATTGCAGCAAGAATAAGGTAAAAAATTTGGTACATTTCTATGCAAGAACAACAAAAGTATATATTCGTAAAGTTAATTAGCGAACCATATTACTAAGGGTTTTTTTTGGTGACAGCAAAAAGAGTGTAAAATATTTCAAACATAGAAGATTTAAGAATAATGGTGTTTTGTCTAAAATAAAATCAATGCAGTGTAAAATTTTGGTGCATTTGAAATTTATCATCTAATTTATTTTTGATGTATTTGAATTTCATCATATTTGGGCTAGTTTTAAATACATAGAAAATTCATTACAATTGATGTCGCCCACCATCGTCGTCTGTAGGCCTGTCGCTGATCACCATTGTCACCTGCAGCCAGCAAACCCATCACCGCCTGTCGCAACTGACCTTTCGCCTCCGCCTACTGCCCACCACCACAACCGTCGTTGGTCGTCGCCGACCACAACCGACCACCACCGCTATCGTCGGTTGCCACCCATCACCATTTCACCCACCACCATCACCGCCAACGACTCAATAGCATTAAATAAGTATGAAGATTTATGGGTTATGATGTAAGATTTACTATTCATTAATGAAATATAGTTTTTCATGTATATTTAATAAATTCTTATCATTTTTCATTAAATTGTTTTTAAAGAAATTCCTTGTTGGTATTATCCTGCATAAACTCAAATTAGAAGAATAATTACTTCTCAAAGAACTTGAACTTCTCCGACGCCATTCCTATATTTCAGTATCCCAAACTTGAAAGCGGTCTCTAACTTCTAAAACAATGGAGAAGATAAAGAAATCATGAATAACACTTACGAGCTAGAGGAGATGATGCGGGCATGCTATGTAAGTCATGGCTGGAGGCAAAGGAGGTGGAGAAACAATTAGCAGAATCTTGGCTCGAGGTGAAGGAGGCAGATTGGGAGAGCAATTCATGTCCGTGGGTCTTGGAGAAAAAGCCAAAGAATTAGAATTTATAATATTATATAACATAACATAACATCATATATATATATATATATATATATATATATATATATATATATATATATATAAATTCAATTATATGACCTTTAAATAATAATTCACTCAAACTCATGGGCTCGTTTGAAAGTTCTCGATGATCCAAAAATACTTATGTAGCCTATTTTATAAAACAAAACCCTGATGAAAAATTTTCATGCAAAATCTCACTCCAATGAGACTTTGCACACATGGAACTGCATGAAAATGTCAAAAAATAAACTTCGTGCTCATTTCATGTATCCCCATACATAATGCACCTCTTAGAATCCAGAGATCCAAGCTCCATGGTGACAAAGGGCAACCTCAAGTGATGCAAGCTATCATCGCACACACTTATGCAAAAAGAAAGCAAATCAAACTTGATTGATGCCCATGAGGCCACCGACGGTCGCTATTAACAAGACCATTCTACTTGAGCATAAAGAAGAGTCCAAGGAACATATGTGACAAAAATGCGGTCAACAACTTATGTCCTGCATGGAAGATGGTAAAGGTAATATTCAATCAACTAATTCTAATGATTGCAAAACATCTCAAGCGCCCAAATATATACCTCTCCACTCTCCTTGCTCTTTGCCACAATAACATTACAGTAAATCTTAGCCTCTCTTTTTATCTTCCTCTGTAATTGTTGAATGCTTAGCTTAGTACATATGCTTAGGTTGAATGAATGTTTTAAAAATTACTTAAGAAAATAAATACTCTGCTTCTTCCTTGCTATTATTCTCTTCTCTATTTTTCCATAATACTTCTATAGTGAAGTATGTCATGTCCCATAATCTTATTTGAAAGAATTATTCTTTTTATCATTTAATATAATATTAACTAGATCTATCTAGTTTCTTTTATCAAAATGAATATTAGCAAAAGTAATTCTATTGATCAAAACATCATTTGTATTCATACTTCAAAAATCATATACAACATTTAGGAATCGTATAATTACAATACATCTTCTCTTATCTTGAGTATAAAAGACTAATTAAAGAAAAAAAGTAAACCTTAGGAATCTTGGTCAATCTCACCATCCTAATTATTTTTCTTGACCTAAAATTATTTAAACCATATATAATGAGTAAAATAACCCAACATGTCAGTAAAATCTTATAATTGAACTCAAAGCACGAAAGAAGCAGTATGCATGTCATCAATCAAATCATAACAGTAAAAATTGATATGATTATGAATCAGTATAAAAATAGTAAAACTCAGATGCAATAATAGTAGAATATGTAAAGTAATAACATAGAACGATATAGAAGATAATAAAATTGTATGGTATAAAAAAATAAAATTTGTAGGCCAGCAACCCAGTATTTTTTTTTTTGGGAAACCCTCTGTCGGGCCTACGTGTTAATTAAGAAAAAAACGGTTACAAGGTCCTTAAAGGGAACCTTCAGCTCCCTAATGCTCGAGAGAGCTACAAAAAAATTCAAAATAAAACCTAAGAGCCGATGGTTCCCCATAACTATAGAAACAAAATTACCTAAGAACATTCTAGGACTGTTCGTAAACAGAACCCAAAAGAAGGGGAAAGAAATAAAAACAAAACTTCTTCCCCAAGAACCAAACAAGAAACGCGAGCAAGAGCTCCAAAATGTTGTCCATAGTAACCTGCAATAAAAAGGGGCTACCAAAACAACATATAACAAGCAAAAAGAAGGCAGCAATGAGAACAAAAACCTTAAAAAATTCAAAGGATACAGTAATCCGAGCCTTCCATCTTTGATCAGCCATCCATAGCACAAAAATAATAGGCCAGAAGTATAACAGGAGCTAGCTAACCAGAAAAACATCAGATGATCAAGTCTATATAAGAAGTAAACCTCATTCTGCCTTATCACGAAAAAACCCAGCCAAAAAAGACAATAAATAGAAGTTCCGGACCTTCCCAGGTAAGCAGAAATAGGTGACCAAGGAAGTTAAGCCAATCGACCATACAAGTATTCAAAAAATTAGTCTTAACAAAACAGCTAGCAAGACGGATATTCCATAAGGCAAAATCGTCCCAGTAAATAGAGCTAAGGAGATAAACAGCATCCCCAGCAACATAGGAGCAGGCAGTGACATAAAGCGTAGACATAGACAGATCCATACGAATAATACCGAGAAAAGTGTAGACCTCCAGCATCAGAAGAAATAACAGAGAATTAGCTTGATACTCAACAACAGGTATGATATTAAATTAGTAAAATAGTGACCAATCATTATTAAATCATGTGTCTTATCAGTTCTATTCAATCAATAAAGAAATTATATATATTAGTAGAATCAGAGCTTCATTGACAACTATCAAAATTATATCAATGCAGTAAATCTACCACAGTAATAATACTTAATCAGTAGTAATAGACACCATATCCAACCATTCTATATCAATATCAATTCAATATCCTTACCACATGTTTAGTATACCTAACATACCACATGCTCAATATATCTCATAAGTAAACAATGAATAAATAATAGTAACAATGATAATTAATCAATAGTAGCATTAGTAATAGTATCGGTAACATTACTGGCTAAACTTGTAAAATAGTTCAATAATAGTAGTAGAAACAATGATAATACTTATGTTATCACGTTCATAGCTTTATTTTCCACTACTATAGTTTCCCTTTATGTTATTACATAGTACGGTTTAACTTTTGTTAGCATTTTCCTTTTCCAGCCACTGTGCTCGGTTGGTATTATATAGTATAAGTAAAACCGATAGAAGGACATAGAAAATATACAGAACCTTCATCCTTACCTGTTATCTGGCTTTGTGCTTGTTACTGTTTCATTCGTTAGCTGCTCACTGCATTCCCTTCTGATTACCTACATCATTTTAACTTCTAAAATAAGGGAAAAAGTCTTTAGGACTTTAGACATTTTATTCAAATTTATTTTTATATTCAAAATGATAGTTGAATGTTATTTCTGTCTTTTTGAGACTATATGATATTCTTTATGATGTATTTGATCAAGAAAAATAAAATAAAATCTATTTATATTTTCAGATCGATAGTAAAATATCATTTTTGTCTTAGAAATAATATGTTATCTCTATACGGATTTAATTATAGAGATTAAATTTTAAAAACACGTGGCAATATATTTTTCCACATTATCAAACAAATTTTAAAAAATGTAATAAACCATTGTTCTTTTTAATATATTTTTTTTTGAGAAGACTTTAGGTTAAATTTAATAAATTCGTGTTAAAAAATGTAAATATTTATATAAACCATTCAACAAATTCTGGATTCGCTGTCCTCAATATTATATACTTTTTTTTATTTTACATAAAAAACTCTCTTTTATCATCTATTTTTCATTTCCTCCATTAATTTCTCTGACTATAATGTTTATAGTCACAAAAGCATGACCAAGACGAGTAAATCTTCAAAATCAGGCAATCAAATCAAATTGTAATGTGGATGCATTTATGGACGACAGGAAATAGAGTTATGAAACAGAGTTTATATACTAATATGTTTTGATGGAAATATTTACTTAATATGCCATTCATCTTGATTTAGAGATGATAGGATTGATCATAAATTCTTATTCAAATACATAAGGAATTAACATACTTCAATTTCTTCGGGCAATATTATCATATTATTTTCAAATTTAATGAATGAAATAAAGAGGCTAAATTGCACATTATTCTGAAAAACTATATATATATGTCAAAAATTCAGGCTTTGTTTGAGACGGCTTTTTTATTATTTCTTAAAATGGACTTTTAGTCCAAAAATTTTAATTTTTGTACTAAAATTCTATTTTAAGAAGCAATAAAAATGCCGTCCCAAACGAAACCTCAGTCTAAACAAATTTATAGACTGAATTAATATACAATTTACTTAAGAAAATAAAGAAAAATTGTAAATATTTTTCATTCTAATTATACACATAATTTTTAAATTGTGAATGTACATAACCATCATCGTTATTCTCATCAACATAGAACTCTTCGAACATTTTCATCAGGGATGGCTCGTGCTCTGCAGACAGCACATTCATTTTTAATCATCAACCAATTTTTGATGCATCCTACATGATAAATATGGTTGCAGCGCAGGATTGCTATTTTCTCCTTCACATTGATCTCTTCCTTCAATAAATACATAAATAAATGAAAATTATTTAAATGTTATACATTAAAAAATATTTATAATTAAATTAAGAAAATAATAATTTAATAAGTACCTGACATATGGTACAAATTATATTCTCCTCTGTGGTTGTTAATCGGCCCAAACTATTGATCAAGAAATTAGATATGCGTTCTTCTGACAATCTGTTACCAGCTCTACTACTTTGATTTTGTGGATTCTGTGATTTCGGAAGAAGATTAAAAAATGTTCACTGATATGTAAAATCATTATTGTTCTTATGATTAATTACCTGCTGCTGCTCTGGCGCTCTCTCATTAATATCAGCGGCTGTAGAGTGTATCCTTGTAGTATTAGTATTGCTTGAGCGCATACGAGGAGGTAATTCATATCCTGAATCATTAGTTGAATAAATGAGCAGAGAGATACAGATTGGGAATTGGAGAGAGAGAGAGAGAGAGAGAGAGAGAGAGAGAGAGAGAATGCAGTCATGAAGAGAAGAAAAGAGAAGATGTGCGTACTGTAACGACGAGGACCTGTACTGTGCATCCATGGCGTAGGAACAGATCGCATCGTCCATCTCGCCGAAAAAGAATGCATCATCCATGGCGCAGGAACAGAGCGCATCCATGGCGTATAAACATAACCTGTGGGAACAGAAATGTGTGTTAATAACAGCGTATCATCTAATCGCTGCTGCACCCAAAATCCACTCTCCATATATAGCTCGTGAAACTGAAACAATTCTTCAAGTAAATTAACAAAGCAAGTCGTCGGAGAAGAAGAAGAAGAAGACGACGACGAAGAAGAAGTGTGGAGTCGCTCGTGAGCAGCGGATGAGAGAAACTGGGAGTGAGTAATAGAGAGATCGAGGAGCGAGAGATATTAGATCGGAATGAATATTTCTCTTACATTTATAGAAGCAGTTCAAACTAACGGTAATATTCAATTATGTTTTCAAATTAATAAAAATCTATCTTTGGAAACCAAATCAAATTGATAAAATATATTTATAGAAAGTAAATCCTCCAAATTTCATCCTATCTGAACAAAGATTATTTATGATATCGGAGTTTTTCTAACGGTTTATAAGATCTAAAATGAATAAACTATTCTAACGGTTTATAAATTTAGTGGACTCGAAATTTTAATTTTAATATTGTATGATTATTTGTATTTTGAATTTTTGAATACTTGTTTTTTTTTTTTTTTGATAAAAAGACCGGTTTAATTAGTATAGAATTTTTCTTATGAGGGCATAATTGACCGATTTTAAAAATATTATAAATTTAAGTTAATTTTTAAATGGACCGCCTGCAATGATTATACCCTACTACAAAGACACCACTCTAATTTCTTAGGAAATTACCCACTGTTGCATAGTTTGGTTGATGGACGAGTACGGTTAGAAACCCCCCAATTTATGCTCGAATCCCCTCGACTGACGGTGCCTCTTATGTGGGGCCTCATCAAGTGCGGGCCAGGAGCTCCTAGGTCACTATGGTGCATGGGTGCCTCTTCTAGGTCAGCCGAGAGATTAGTTACGCCAAGCGCCTCCTAAGGGGGTGGCAACGAGTAGATACCCTCGTTCCAAAAAAAAATTTCTTAGGTAATTATTTTTTTCTAAATAGATATTATAGTAAGAAAAATTTTATTATACTTCACAAGCTTAAAAAAATAATAATAAATAAATAAAATATATATTTCATTCAATTTATTTTTGACGTCAAACAAATTAATTTGTATAAGATATTAAAATTAAAGTCAAAATAAAATAAAATAATTCAAGCTAATTAGAGTTCAACTATTTTTTTTTAAATTTAGATTTTTATTATTAAAAAATTGCATAAGAGATAATTAATACATTTATATAAATAACTTCATTTTACTACAAAGTTATATTAAATTTTAGTCGGCAAACTTTCATATATTATTTCATGATAATTAATTAAGCAAAACCATTGTTTGTTATATATATATATATATATATATATATATGCATTGTAGTTGCAGCAAGAATAAGGTAAAAAATTTGGTACATTTCTATGCAAGAACAACAAAAGTATATATTCGTAAAGTTAATTAGCGAACCATATTACTAAGGGTTTTTTTTGGTGACCAGCAAAAAGAGTGTAAAATATTTCAAACATAGAAGATTTAAGAATAATGGTGTTTTGTTTAAAATAAAATCAATGCAGTGTCAAATTTTGGTGCATTTGAAATTCACCATCTAATTTATTTTTGATGTATTTGAATTTCATCATATTTGGGCTAGTTTCAAATACATAGAAAATTCATTACAATTGATGTCGCCCACCATCATCGTCTATCGGCCTGTCGCTGATTACCATCGTCGCCAGCTGCCAGCAAACCCACCATCGCCTACCGCTACTGACCTTTCGCCACTGCTTACTGCCCACCACGACAACCGTTATTGGTCGTCGCCGACCACAACCGACCACCACCGCTATCGTCGGTTGCCACCCATCACCATTTCACCCACCACCATCGTCGTCGTCACCCACCACCATCAACGCCAACGACTCAGCAGCATTAAATAAGTATGAAGGTTTATGGGTTATGATGTAAGTTTTACTTTTCATGAATGAAATATAGTTTTTCATGTATATTTAATAAATTCTTATCATTTTTCACTAAATTGTTTTTAAAGAAATTCCTTGTTCGTATTATCCTGCATAAACTCAAATTAGAAGAATAATTACTTCTCAAAGAACTTGAGCTTCTCCGACACCATTCCTATATTTCAATATCCCAAACTTGAAAGTGGTCTCTAACTTCTAAAGCAATGGAGAAGATAAAGAAATCATGAATAAAACTTACGAGGTAGAGGAGATGGTGCGGGCATGCTACGTAAGTCATGGCTGGAGGCAAAGGAGGCGGAGCAACAATTAACAGAATCTTGGCTCGAGGTGAAGGAGGCAGATTGGCAGAGCAATCCATGTCCGTGGGTCTCGGAGAAAAAGCCAAAGAATTAGAATTTATAATATTATATAACATAACATCATATATATAATTATTTAGAAATTCAATTATATGACATTTACATAATAATTCACTCAAACTCTCGATGCACAACAAAATGAAGCCCGATTCGAGCGCAAATAGGCTCATTTGAAAGTTCTCGATGATCCAAAAATACTTATGCAATCTATTTTGTAAAACAAAACCCTGATGAAAAATTTTCATGCAAAATCTCACTCCAATGAGACTTTGCACATGGAACTGCATGAAAATGTCAAAAAATAAACTTCGTGCTCATTTCATGTATCCCCATACATAATGCACCTCTTGAAATCCAGAGATCCAAGCTCCATGGTGACAAAGGGCAACCTCAAGCGATGCAAGCTATCATCGCACACACTTATGCAAAAAGAAAGCAAATCAAACTTGATTGATGCCCATGAGGCCACCGATGGTCGCTATTAACAAGACCATTCTACTCGAGCATAAAGAAGAGTCCAAGGAACATATGTGGCAAAAATGCGGTCAACAACTTATGTCCTGCAGGGAAGATGGCAAAGGTAATATTCAATCAACTAATTCTAATGATTGCAAAACATCTTAAGCGCCCAAATATATACCTCTCCACTCTCCTTGCTCTTTGCCACAATAGCATTACAGTAAATCTTAGCCTCTCCTTTGTAGCTAATATCTTCCTCTATAACTGTTGAATGCTTAGCTTAGTACATATGCTTAGGTTGAATGAATGTTTTAAAAATTACTTAAGAAAATAAATACTCTGCTTCTTCCTTGCTATTATTCTCTTCTCTATTTTTCCATAATACTTCTATAGTGAAGTATGTCATGTCCCATAATCTTATTTGAAAGAATTATTCTTTTTATCATTTAATATAATATTAATTAGATTTATCTAGTTTCTTTTATCAAAATGAATATTAGCAAAAGTAATTCTATTGATCAAAGATACATTTGTATTCATACTTCAAAAATCTTATACAACATTTAGGAATCGTATAATTACAATACATCTTCCCTTTTCTTGAATATAAAAGAATAATTAAAGAAAAAAAGTAAACCTTAGGAATCTTGGTCAATCTCACCATCCTAATTATTTTTCTTGACCTAAAATTATTTAAATCATATATAATGAGTAAAATAACCCAACATGTTAGTAAAATCTTAGAATTGAACTCAAAGCACGAAAGAAGCAGTATGCATGTCATCAATCAAATCATAACAGTAAAAAATAATATGATCATGAATCAGTATAAAAATAATAAAACTCACATGTAATAATAGTAGAATATGTAAAGTAATAACATAGAACGATATAGAAGATAATAAAATTGTATGGTATAAAAAAATAAAATTTGTAGGCCAGCAACCCAATATGATGTTAAATTAGTAAAATAGTGACCAATCATTATTAAATCATATGTCTTATCAGTTCTATTCAATCAATAAAGAAATTATATATATCAGTAGAATTAGAGCTTCATTGACAACTATCAAAATTATATCAATGCAGTAAATCTACAGCAGTAACAATACTTAAGCAGTAGTAATAGACACCCTATCCAACCATTCTAAATCAATATCAATTCAATATCCTTACTGCATGTTTAGTATACCTAGCATACCACATGCTCAATATATCTCATAAGTAAACAATGAATCAATAATAGTAACAATGATAATTAATCAATAGTAGCATTAGTAATAGTATCAGTAACATTACTGGCTAAACTTGTAAAATAGTTCAATAATAGTAGTAGAAACAATGATAATACTTATGTTATCACGTTCATAGCTTTATTTTCCACTACTATAGTTTCCTTTTATGTTATTACATAGTACGGTTTAACTTTCGTTAGCATTTTCCTTTTCCAGCCACTGTGCTCAGTTGGTATTATATAGTATAAGTAAAACCGATAGAAGGACATAGAAAATATACAGAACCTTCATCCTTACCTGTTATCTGGCTTTGTGCTTGTTACTGTTTCATTCGTTAGTTGCTCACTGCATTCCCTTCTGATTACCTACATCATTTTAACTTCTAAAATAAGGGAAAAAGTCTTTAGGACTTTAGACATTTTATTCAAATTTATTTTTATATTCAAAATGATAGTTGAATGTTATTTCTGTCTTTTTGAGACTATATGATATTCTTTATGATGTATTTGATCAAGAAAAATAAAATAAAATCTATTTATATTTTCAGATCGATCGTAAAATATCATTTTTGTCTTAGAAATAATATGTTATCTCTATACGGATTTAATTATAGAGATTAAATTTTAAAAACACGTGGCAATATATTTTTCCACATTATCAAACAAATTTTAAAAAATGTAATAAACCATTGTTCTTTTTAATATATTTTTTTTGAGAAGACTTTAGGTTAAATTTAATAAATTCGTGTTAAAAAATGTAAACATTTATATAAACCATTCAACAAATTCTGGATTCGCTGTCCTCAATATTATATACTTTTTTTTATTTTACATAAAAAACTCTCTTTTATCATCTATTTTTCATTTCCTCCATTAATTTCTCTGACTATAATGTTTATAGTCACAAAAGCATGACCAAGACGAGTAAATCTTCAAAATCAGGCAATCAAATCAAATTGTAATGTGGATGCATTTATGGACGACAGGAAATAGAGTTATGAAACAGAGTTTATATACTATTATGTTTTGATGGAAATATTTACTTAATATGCCATTCATCTTGATTTAGAGATGATAGGATTGATCATGAATTCTTATTCAAATACATAAGGAATTAACATACTTCAATTTCTTCAGGCAATATTATCATATTATTTTCAAATTTAATGAATGAAATAAAGAGGCTAAAATGCACATTATTCTGAAAAACTATATATATATGTCAAAAATTCAGGCTTTGTTTGGGACGGCTTTTTTATTATTTCTTAAAATGGAGTTTTAGTCAAAAAATTTTAATTTTTGTACTAAAACTCTGTTTTAAGAAGCAATAAAAATGCCGTCCCAAACGAAACCTCAGTCTAAACAAATTTATAGACTGAATTAATATACAATTTACTTAAGAAAATAAAGAAAAATTGTAAATATTTTTCATTCTAATTATACACATAATTTTTAAATTGTGAATGTACATAACCATCATCGTTATTCTCATCAACATAGAACTCTTCGAACATTTTCATCAGGGATGGCTCGTGCTCTGCAGACAGCACATTCATTTTTAATCATCAACCAATTTTTGATGCATCCTACATGATAAATATGGTTGCAGCGCAGGATTGCTATTTTCTCCTTCACATTGATCTCTTCCTTCAATAAATACATAAATAAATGAAAATTATTTAAATGTTATACATTAAAAAATATTTATAATTGAATTAAGAAAATAATAATTTAATAAGTACCTGACATATGTGTTGACCTCTGCTGTGAAAACAAAAGAAAGCAAAAAAAAAAAAAAATGCATTACCTCCGTCGAATCCCTGAAATCCCGCACCTCGGACTCGTCAAATCCAGGAATCCCGCTGAATGCAGCGCCGTTTACGTCGCTTCCCGAAAATCCCTCGTAGAACCTCGATTCGCTGCCACCCACGCTTATAAAACGAAGCCGAAGGGAGGGACAGGGGATATCGATCGCAGACCACTCGACCGAAATCCTCTCGTTTCCTCAGACTCCCGCTCCTTCCTCCTTTACTCCGACGCCAACTCCATCTCCCCGCCCCTTTCTTGTTTGCGAGCCACACTTTCGATCCAGAGAGAAAGGAAGAGAGAGAGAGAGAGAGAGAGAGAGAGAGAGAGAGAGAGAGAGAGAGAGAGAGAGAGCCTTACCCCGTCACCTTCTTCCTATAGCCTCCAGATCAGCCGCAAGTCTCCTCCTCCATAGCTCTTCCATTCGACGCCTCCCTCCAGGCCGTAGCAATCATCTGACCCTTCCTTCCCATAACCCGGCCCCCGTGGCCCCTACCTGTCTCGAATCCATTCGAATCAGCCGCATAGACTCTGCCTTCTGGCCGATCGCTCTGACCTCTACCCACGTCGACCTAGCCGCGATCCTCTCTGTCGACGACTTTCTTTTCCTGTGGAATCGGAAGTTGCAACATTTGATCGGAAGAAACGAAGGGAGTACGTTGGTGGTGAAGGCAGCTTACTCCCATTCGCGTGCTTCCCTGGCCAAATCCAGTGAATTCGCTGATCTACGGGATCCCTAAATCCTGTTTTAATAGGATTCAGTCTAAATCCTTTTCAAATCGGCAAAATTCTGTTCAAATCCTGTACAAATCATACATCCTTTTCATGTTACGAATTTTTTTTAAATATAATTGATTATTATTATTAATGATTAATTATATTTAATTAATATTGATTATAATTAAATATTTTGATTATATTTAATTATTATTAATAATGATCAGTTTTAAATTAAAATAAGTTATGATTAATTTTACTATAATTATAGTTAACTACATTGTTAATGATTAACTATAATTAGTTAAATTAATTATAATTAATTATTTTAATTTAAAATAGTTATTATTAATTATAATTAATTATAATTAATTATTTTTAAACTATAATTAATTATAATTAATTATAATTAATTATTTTTAAACTATAATTAATTATTATTAAATATAATTAATTATTTTTAATAATAATTATTAAAAAAAAAAAGAAAAGAATGCTCTTCCCTTGCCTCGATCCTCGTGCCAACCACCGTCGGTCGCCAAGGTATAACACTCCAACCCTAAAACTCCGAGAGCCCGCCTCGAGGCTTGCAACGCGAGAAAACGACCACATATACACGCTTTTCTTAGCGTGGTGGGAGGAAGTGCGTCGCGAGGCTTGCAACAAAACGGGTAATCACTTCGAGAGCTCATTCCGTCGTTCGCGACGCACCGGCAAACCGCATATACACGCTTTTCATAGCGTGGTGGGAAGGGAACCCGGTGCGGCGCCTACGACGAAGTGGGTGATCACCTAAAATCTCTTTTTCGGCATTTGCGGCGCACCGGCAAACTGCCTATACACGCTTTTCGTAGCGTGGTGGGAAGGGAACCCGGTGCGGCGCCTATGGCGAGAAGGGGATATTCATAAGTACCCGCTCGCGGGAAAATAACTGCATTTTTTCAAACAGGTACTTTCGAAGACCCATACACGCTTTTCGTAGCGTGGTGGGGATTGAAGATTTTACACGGCCGCGATGTCCTCGAAAGAGGGCACCTACCATACACGCTTTTCTTAGCGTGGTGAGAAAGGCCCAGTTTTCTCGTAGTTTCCCCTAAATGGGGGAGACGCCGGGAGGCTGCCGAAATTTTGGGTGAACAGAAGACCTGACTTGAACAATATTTGGACAGTAGAGGACCCATACTTGAACTCGAACTTAAGTGAACTTTAATATAACTTGAGAAGAAATCAAATTAAGTTCAAAATCAAATGATGTTAGATAGCGAGAGACTCAAATCTGGACTTTAACTTGAACCAAATAATAAGGATTTGAACTCAAGTCAACAAGCAAACAGGGGACTCGAACTAGAATGGGACTTTGATTTGAACTCAATTTGAACTCATATGAATGGATATGAGGGAGTTGAATGAACCGTATGGAACTGAACTTGCACTTGGACTTAGAACTTGAATGATTATGCACTCTAAGAACTTGCAACGAAGGATACTGATTCGAACATCAAATGAACAAGACTTGAATCAAGCTTGATCAAGAAGGACTGAAGTTGAACAATCACAAAAAACTTGAATCATGTGCAAGAGAACTCAAATAGAATTTGAACTTGATTTGAAAGTTAGTCGAAGATGAACAAGGACTTGAAATGAGCTTGAACTTGAACATTTATACTCAAACCAAAACTTGATTTGGACCAAGATGACTCGGATTTGATTTGAACATCAAATGAGTAAGACTTGAATTGCAAGGACCTGGACCGAATTGAATACAAAGATCAAACAAAGTGGACTCAAACTGGAATGAAAAAGGGCCTCACGCATAAATTGATTACAAGCTTTGACATGAGATTCCTTAATAATGATAATTAAATTGTGATGATCATTTCAATCATGCTCAAAAGCAAATGGATGTAGTCATAACGAATGGTGAAAGCATGCAATATGCTATGCGAAGAACTTAAGGATAATACCTATAAAGATCCTATAAACACTGCTCATTCATGGATGATAATGAAAGTTCCACTAATTGATCTCTACTTGAGATGATTACAATGCACAAATATTGAAGATCTCCAAATACCTGATTACAAGCAGCATGAAGCCTCCGATGTTCATATTGGTTAACTTATAAATTTGTGAAGAGAGTTCGAAGGCACCAACAAAGAAGAGTTCCTCAAATGATATACTAACCTTTATGAAACGACCCCTAATGAAAGCAATAAGACTTCCTACAAGCTTACATGGAGAAAAGCATAATGAGCACAATAGACTTCTTACTAACACGAGTAGAGACCATGTTATAACCTACTTGTGAGCTCCCACAAATTGTTGTAATGATCTCCTCATGCATACAACAATCGATCTATGAATTAGAATGGTGGTGATGGAAGTTTTGCATCGCATACAATGCTCCGGTTCACGATAATAAAGAAAGAGACACATAAGCAAATACAACCATTCACTAATCGTCAGGCGTAAGAAGGCCAGTGATGAATGCAAACACCTACAATGCTATGCAGCAAGAGTGGTGAATAATGTAATGCTCTTGTAGTCAATCACCATTCAGCATTAAGCGAATACATCAGACCTCTACAAGTAAAAGAAAGATCTGCAATACATACAAGTTCCCTATAAATACAGATGTACGCACCGCATGTCATTTGTGGGTAGATACAAAATGACTTCAGTAAATGCAGTATCCTGTAGTCAATTTCAGCCCGCGAATGAATACATATACCCGCAACAACGGTGGATGTATTATAGGGATCAGAACCATAGTGAAATGCATAAAGACTTGCAATGAATGCAAATATTTACCAACAAAAGCAGGAGATTCGTTAGTGCACTACAACCTACCTGCGTAAATCATGTAAGTAGTGCACGACAGTCTGCCTGTACAAAGCAGCAAATAACTCCAGTCCACGAGCTGCTGTAAGACGCCACCGGATCCGCAACTTTCATGCAAGCGGACAGAAGGCGTGTGCAAATATTCCAAGAATACCCCCGCACATATTCACTTTAATTTGTATACACATAGGTACACTAAAAGGGGAAAATATAATCTTAAACCCGCATGGGCCCCGACGAGAGTCTTATTGGTACACACGTGATGTCTAGGGATGCTGCGCGGGTTATTAAGTAAATTCCAGTTCGAGCCCGATCCTCCTATACGGGTAGATAGGAGTGGACACGGCTCGAACCATTAAATAAATATGCGGTCGTGAGATCGATCGGAATATTTATTTTATAGTTTATATTAGGCCTTCAAGGCCTATAATCAAGGAAATTCACTTATAAAGGCTCAAAGCCTACGAAACCCGATCCTCTATCGACCAGTAGATAGAGTTGACAGGGTCCAATCAATAAAATATAAATGACCCTATCTACCCCGATGATGGCCTTGTTGAATGCAAATCTCAACCAGAGGGGTCCATTCACAAACACTTTCAAATGCCTCTCAAACCCCCACAAAATCCAAAACTCAACAGAAATTTCCCAAAATCCAAAATCTCCAAAAATGTCAAAAATCCCAAAAGTCTATAATATTTGAAATTGAAACTAAACCATCAAGCACTCAAAGTATGAAATCCATCCACCCTCCGCAACAGTTTGCCGAGGTGAACAAATTAAAATTTACTTCAGTTCACATAGAGCTAATGCCTGGTCGAGAATATCACTAGGATCCATTCTCAAACAATCTCCCGCCAGCAAGGACGTGGTACGAGTCCTCTAACCGGCAGTTTTGCCGCCAAATGGCACTACAGGATAAACGGTTATGACTCAGGGCCCTCTGAACCAGGTGGTCACCGCCAAATGGCACCATTATATTATGGTTATGGCCAGAGCCCGTATGTTCCCCAATCGCATCAAATCCTTCAGACATGAATCAATAGGATATGATTGATAGGGCACAAAGCCCTCTGTTAGCTAAGGTGGATTCAAATTTGTCCCCTTAGATAAACACCCACCCCAGGTCTATAAGGTACCCTTGGACGAAGCAACCCATGGCTGCCGACAAGGATCCTTCTGTCAGGTTGGGTCGACTACCTCCTCTGACTAAGTAGACCAGGGACCACGATGGCCCGGGACGACGGAACCATGGGATCTTGATCGGGTCTATCATCCATTCCCCACCATCTGCTTTAAGTGCATGATGGTGAAATTTCTAATTTTAAATATTAACCCTTTTTAATTTCCAAATCCTCCAATCTTTTAAACCATGATCATTCAAACAAATTTATCAGGATAACGTATTTAGCAGTATTTTGAATTTATATTATTTGAATTTGCTCGCTAATGTTATCTGTTTTTATTTCCTGTTCTATGTAAGTCTCTGCATTTTTGAAAGTGTGGGGTGATGTATCAGACTCTGATTACTAACCCTTACCTTTCATTTATGCAGATGGATCTACAGAATGTACCAATGACTGTCCAACTAGGACGTGGAGCCAGCATTCAACTGGCAAATACTCTCATCAACACTGGAAGATCCGGAGCTACCATCCAGTTTGGTAGCATTGACTTTCCTGCAGTCGTTGCAAGGGCTTCCACTGCTCCTACACGCGGCATTGAATCCGAAGGGCATGCTAGGAGGCCCCACTCCACTGAAACTGCCACCCGTCGTATGCATCTGTCAGCGCCACGACCTGCTGTCAAAGACCCTCAAAGGAGGATCTCCGTGTTTGAATGACTTTCTCAATCTGAGGTCCCAGCCACCAGAAGGATAGTGACTGATGGGAGAATCTCAGTGGTATTTACCAGGACCACTGCGCTGCCAATAGGGTCATATGTACCTGGGAGGAATAATACTGAAGCTTCCTCATCTGGAGGAAGGCCCACCAGGAGGCAGAGAAGGAAGATGAATGCTGAACTCCGAGCTCAGCAGCTACTAGTGCCAGTGCACCCCTTGAACATGCCTGCTCCAGAGCATATATCCAACGTTCCTACCAGAAATAAGTTTACTGACCTGAGATGGGTTAAGAAGAATAGCTCTATTGGTGAGCTGAAGAAGTCTTTTTGGGATCGACGATGTGAAATCCCAGCTCCTCAGAAGAGGAAAGAACATGAAACCCTGTCAGCTCGGGTGTACAGGGTACTAAAGACTGTAAAGGAGAAGGGTCTGAAGAAAAAGAAGTTCCAAAGGCCATTGGTGATTGAGACCAGAAGGACCCCTCCGAGGGAAAGATTGTCTTATGATTTGATAGCCGAAAGAAGAAGAAAACAAGTCCCGCACGGTGAACAGCGGGGCGTGACACCTGAACCTCGAGTTCAGGGATCCGCCGCCGAAAGGTCCCGGCGGAAAGGAAAGGAAATCTAGAGGCCAAAGCCTCGCAGAAAAGAAGACAATAGAAGAAAAAGAACTGACTTGGGCGTGACATCCGGAACTGCTTCCCGGAAATCCACCCATATCTGCAAACGTCAGAAATGGGTTCCAAAGAAGACCCATGATGACGTCAATCCCGACAGTAGACACCTTGGAGAATCCTCCAGGGGATCCCGTCGTTCTCTGACCCCTCCCAATAATGAATCTAACTTCGACCGTAGCCCACGGGTTGAAGAGATCTCCCTGCCTAACCAAGAACCGGAGATCCGGTGGCGTCGCCGCTCGGAGATCCGAGTATTAGAAGAAGATGGAGAAGTAAATATGGAGGAAGGAGAGGATATTGGAGAAGAGTACCTCGAAGGAGAAGAAAATATAGAAGAATATATTGAAGAAAATTTAGAAGATGTGAACGACACCTTGGACATGGAAGTGGTCTATATGGTGAGCCATATCAACGTCGATGATGAGGCCTACTATGACGACGGTGAAGATGATGATCGTTGGCAACCACCGCCTAGACAAGTATACTGGCGCCGCCGCGGAGATAGGTCCACTACTGGCAGAGGTGGCCATTCCCAAGGAGAACGAGAAGAGGCTGAGGAGAATCCCTTTGCTGACAAAAACGTCACCATCGCAGAAATGCAGAGATAAATGAAACGTCAAATGAGGGCCAAGGATAGGGAAATCTCTCAGTTGCATGAGAAAATGACAGAGATGATGACCCAAATGACGGCAATGATACAGACCATGCAGAGAAATGCTGCAGTTGGTTCTATGCCCAATCCTCCCCCTGATCCTCCAAACTTCCAAGTGCCGTAAGTCTCAGGAGTACGGAACACTCCTGAAGGTGGCCACGAGGCTCAGAATACCACTCGTCAGCCCACCCCGCAGAACATCGCAAGTACCTCCGAGCTTGTGATTGCTGCGCAGCTTGAAGGGATCATTACAGAGAAGATCAAGGCTATTATAGCTTTTGATCAGGCAGAAAAATTGGTGGGTAAAGGTCGCCCGTACCCAGCAGAGTATGATCAGGTGCCATACCCGAAGGGATATTCTGTGCCAAAATTCAATACTTTTGATGGCAACAAAAATCCCAGACAGCACCTGGCGCAGTTCAAAGCCACCTGCAGGAATACTGGAGGGAATGATGCTCTACTCTTCCGATAATTCGTTAGCAGTTTGACAGCAGCTGCTTTCGAATGGTACGCTGAATTGCCAAATGACTCTGTAAAGACATTTGCAGAGTTAGAAAATATGTTCGTGAAGAGGTTCGCCAGTGCGACCGAGAAAATAACGATCACTGACCTTGCTCTGAATAAGAGAAAGAAGGAAGAATCAGTGACCAAATACATCACTCGCTGGCACAATCTAAGCATGAAATGTGAGCAGCAGCTTGAAGAAGAGCATGCCGTATAGTTGTTAATGGAAAACATTGATGATAAGATGCAACCCTTCCTGTGTATGGCTACTATCACCATATTTCAGGATCTACTAGATAGAGTGGCAAAGTTCGAGAAACTGAATTTGTCAAGATCAGAGAACTATTATGATAAGCCTAAAAAGATTAAAGCCTCAGGTGTCAGAAGAGGTGAGGCTGACTCCATATTTTTCTCCAGAGCTGATAAGGAGAAACATATGACGTATAATGTAGACAAAGGCAAGCAGCCGATGTAATATCAAGAAAAATCTAAACAAGTCTACAACCCTAACCCCCAGCCGAAGCTGATACTCGGGGGTAATAACAAACCATGAAATTATCAGGGCGGTGGAGAACGCCCGAGGCAAGCAACGGGAACTGGTGATCGAACGTTCCCCTCCCTCAAAGATAAAATGAATAAGGAATATTCATTCAAGAGGGAAAGTATCGCCAAGTTATTTCGACAGGCGTTGAAAGCGGGTTTAGAACTGCCATAGTGCAAGAGACCCGAGGAGTCAAAACATAGTGGCGACCCAAACTACTGCCCGTATCATCGGGTAATGAGTCATCCAATTGAAGATTGTTATGTCTTCAAAGATTGGCTTGAAAGAAAATATCGAAGGGGAGAGCTCACATTGTCCGACAATGTGCTGACTCATCCCAGAAAAGAGTCAACTCGGGTAGTTACGACTTCCTCCGTACCCCCGGTTGAAGAAAGAAAAAATGAAAAGAAGCCAGCTCAAGAAGAGCAGTGGGAGACTGCGGTCTCCAAGAAGACCGTGAAAATGCTGAAACAGCTTGAAGGAGTTTCGGGTGTAAAATGGAAATCTCCTATGGAGCCAGTGTTAAATCTGAAGGCACTGCCTGTGGCACAGGCATCTGCTTCTAAACAGTTTCCCAATCAAGCCGGTCCTTCAAAACTTGGAAAGGCAAAGTCCAAAAAGAAGACAAAGTTAAAGAATCCCAAGGAGAAAAAGACTACAACTCAAAGGGTAATTGACAGTTTGGATGAATATTACCAAACTGCAAGGCGTCCTATTAAACTTGCCGACTTTATGTCAGAGCTCAAGCTTGAGGAAGCAGAGGAAGCCGATGAGGATCCTCTTCCCACAGAAGTATGTCGGGTCATCTCAGTTGCTCCAAATGCGCTGACAAAAGAAGAATGTACTGAAGATATACCCTCTGAATCCTGTATGATAGTGTCACCAATGGACTACAGTTCAGAGGAGGATCTATATTTTTCAAAGACAGATGGGTCAGACCCTGACATAGCGTCGCAGATGGGACATGTAAATCTGGGAGGTGACTCTGAATCAACAGATGAATCTCTAGATGCGATGATGGTAGACTCGGAAGAAAATGCACCGTCAAGTGAGTCTGAACAGGAGGAGATCGCTCTGGTACAATTGAGAAGTGGCAAGATACTGCCACCTTCACCAAAAAAAGGAATATCCAATAAAGATAAGGGAAAAGAGATAGTTGTCAACGAAGATATTATCTCCGAGGATCCCAAGAAGAAAGATACTCCAGTCAGGGGGATAGATTATAATATCTTATCCCATCTGAGGAAGATCCCTGCCCAGCTCAGCATATACGACGCTCTGGTAATGTCTAAGGATCTTCGGGAAACTTTGATTCAGGCTCTCAAGGACCCCGAAAGATATGAGGCGTATTTTGCGGAGCGTAACTTGACTGAGGTCCTACAAGCTCGTAACGAACCATTCATCACTTTCACCGAAGATGACATGATGCTCGGGACTGCAGACCACAACCGACCTCTGTATGTTACTGCAGAGAGTGATGATTTGGTAATCAGTCGAATTCTGATCGACCCTGGATCCTCCATCAACCTTATGAGCTTAAAAGCACTAAGGTCATTGTGCCTCAACGTGGAACACCTTGGGCCAGATAAGCTTATGGTACATGGCTTTAACGAGAAAGGGCAAAAAACCCTTGGATCGTTTATGCTACCTCTTGTATTTGGAGAATTCCATATAGAAGCTAAATTTCATGTAATTGATGCGGACACCTCATTTAAGGCGCTCCTAAGTCGCCCCTGGCTGCACGAATATGGCATTGTCCCGTCAACACTACATCAGTGCATGAAGTATCTCAGGGATGGAGAGGAGTTCAGGATCTCTGGTGACATCCAGCCCTTTACAGTCCATGAAGCAACAGTCTATGAAGATGCGCAGTATTTCATGCTAAAGAAGCAAAGACTGTCAAACTCTCTGAAGGCTCAAGCATCAAACCTAGAGAGTGCAAAATGACCTGAACAAAAAAGTGAGAAAAAGTAGGTGGGGAGAAAGAAGGCAACGCCGACTCTTCCCAAAGAAGCTACCACTTCCACTTCTAAAGAAAGAAAACATGTACCTCACCTCGGGAGCGACACAGATGAAGATGATGTCACCCCTACAAAATCCCAGAAGGTATGCCATGAAAGTTCGATAGGGATGTTAAGCCCTAGTGAACTAGTCCCGAGGCTAACCAAGAGGGAGGGGGGGTGAATTGGTTATTTAAAAATTTTACGATAACAATGAAAATCTTTTCGATACGTAGCAGCAGAAACACATAAACAAGAACGAAAAGATCAACCACAGATATTCACCCAAGCAGTTAATATCAGAAAAGTAAAGTGCAAAACTGAATCAGAAAAGTAAACCAGATTTTATAGTGGTTCGGTCAACTTGACCTACGTCCACTCCCCAGAGCCTCCCCTCCGGGTATTGCACTAAACAAAAAGTGTCTCTCCTTTTGCTCCCACAGCAAGGCGGAGAAGCCTGTACAAACACCTCCTTTTCACCACACAGTGAGGTAGAGAACCCGACCTCCTTTCGCTTCCTCCTGAAGTAGGCAGAGAACCTTCGAACTCCTTTTGCTTCCACCTGAAGCGGGCAGAGAACCTTCGAACTCCTTTTGCTTCCACCTGAAGTGGGCAGAGAACCCCGGATCTTCTTGCGAACGATCCTCCCACGACGAACACCGACTAGACGAAAAACGACGAGTGGAGAAGAGGACTCCGATCCGTGCTTGGAGCAACCTTAGTGAATCCCTCACTAACTCCCCCTCACAAGATCTTCTCTCTCTCTCCCAACTCTCTCTCTAGGGTTTCTCAGGGAAGGAAGGCAGCAAAAGATGTTTCTTATTTTAGGAAAAAGTTCTTTTAAAGGAGGGCTTAAAATTTGCCCTAAATCTCAACTGGTCGGCCAAGATCGTCTAGGGCGATCGATAGATCGTCTTGTACGATCAGTTCAAATTCAGCTGTTTTAGCCTGGACGATTAGGCTCTTCTGGACGATCAGTAGAAAAAGTTATTCATATCATCCCGTAGGATCCTGCGATCGTCCGGGACGATTAGTACAAATCAAGGAAAATCGTTCAGAGGACAGCTCGGGTCGTCCAGAGAAATTTATGCTGGACGACCAAAAAATGACTTGATCGTCCAGGACGATTGGGACATCGTCCTATATGATTAGTTCAAAAAGGCCCCAAATCGTCCTGAACACAGTTCGGGTCGTACAACTGAAATGCACTAAACGATCATGATCATCCGAGACGATCCTGCGATCGTCCAGGATGATAAGATCGTATCAACCAAAAATAAATTGCTTTCCTTAATTACCAAATTAAATTAGGCATGATTGTACTGAATCATCCGGGACGATACACATATCGTCTGGGACGATCAGACCAAGTATCTAAAAATAAGAACTTTCCTAACTTGATCTGGCGGCTGAGAATTTCTGAATTGGGCATATCGTCCCGTACGATCCAGAGATCGTCCAGGACGATCTGCTTAATCAGACCCTCTTAACTTAGTCGCCCTAATTAGGGTTTCTGTTTTGGCTGAATCATCCAGGACAATGTTGAAATCGTCCAGGACGATCTGAACAAAATTTGAACAGAAACTCTAATTCACTCAAGCTCTCCCCCTGAGTGTGTGTGTGCAAGGTTACTTAGCTAGGGGATCAGTTACATTACAATTGACTCAATAAAAAGAAAAATCATACATTTGACACACTTGGACCCGATCTTGAGTTAACTTGAGTGGCTCGTGGTCTTTTGTGCCTGAAACAGATTAGCCAAGCAAAAAACACTGGAAACATGTTTGTCATCATCAAAACCAGATTTGCAACAATCTCCCCCTTTTTGATGATGGCAAACTTTAGTAAAGTAGTTTGAAAATAAAAGTAAACTAGGAGATCAAAACACAAACATTTTTTTCAAATTTTCATTTAATAGCTAAAACTATACAGGAAATATGACTCATAAAACAGAAACATACATGACTACACAACTGACTCCCCCTTTTGACATCACAAAAAAGAGGAGGAAAAACAGAACACGGAAATAAAACATAAATAGAACAACTACAAAACAGGAAACTAAAACTGAGGCGGATCCTGATCGGAAGAAGGAGGTGGCGGTGGAGGGTAGAAGTAATGGTGAATGGCCTGAAAGTGGGCTCCAATCTAGGCGATGTCCTGGTCATACTGCTTTTGCTGCTCCGCAGCATAGTCAGTGAAGCGCTGGATGTCCTCGGCGTGCCGCTGCTCCTGGGCAACCACGTAGGAGTCAAATCTGGCCTCCCACTAATCGAAGCGCTGCACCAGGTAGTCAAAGGGAGAGGCAATGCGAAGGGGTGCAGGTGTCTCTGGTGCAACAGGAACTGGAACAGCCTCTTCCTCTTCTTCCTCAACATCGGGGGCGGGCTCCGGATGTAGTCGGGTGCTGTGTAGGATATGGAATGAGTTGTTTGTGAAGAAGGAAGGAGGGACATCAGGAGGGACAGGATACTGAAGGTCATATTTTGTCTCTAAGGCATAGTGAATAAGATGACCTAAAGCTAGATTTGGGCGACGCCTGTGGCCCGGATCTCTAATGGTGGTGAGGTGTTCTATGTATCGGATGATCAGATCAGAGGCATTAAATTCTCGACGGGCCATGATGTAGTAGGTGGTCAAGGACAGGAGTGGGGTAATGTGAATTCGATCCCCCACCTTTGGAATGACAGAGGAACGAAGGACGTGCTGAATGGTCTGGGCGTCCTTGAGAAGGGAAGTGCAAGCATTGTCGTGATAGGGTGCGTTGGTATTGTGAAGGAATTGATTGGCGACACTCTAATTATAGTCAGGATCGGTGATAAGCGTGTGAATTTTGTCACCAGTGACAGACAGGTTGAGAATATTGTGAAAATCGTGGGTCGTGAGTTCCACGGGGCGTTGATTTACATAGGATCGAAGAGTGGAATAGTCCGCGAAAATGTGCAAGTTGGCAAAGAAGATTTGAAGGAGTTCCAGATTGAAGGGAAAGGCTAAGGTCAGAATGAAGGTGAGGGAGGTGTGTGCGAACAAATCTGAAATGGAATAAGTGAGAGTGCGAGGATTGACAATCTTGGAGTGCGTGATCCCCACATTATGATAGCATTCGAAAGCCGCCTGATAGGCGGCATTCAGGAAGCGAGGATCGACATGTCCCCGGGACGAACTGGCCCCCTTTTGACGAGACCTTTTGCCACCAGCCATTAGGAACCCAAAGAGGAAGAAAGTAGAAGGAAAGTGGAGGAAAAACGGTGTGAAAAAGATGAAGAAAACTGTTATTTTTATAGAAAACGGACTGATCGTCCCGTACGAGCGCGGGATCGTCCGGGACGATTTGGTCATTTATGACGTCCTGGACGATTGGTCAAAAAGGCGGTCCGATCGTCCAGGACAATCAGAGATCGTCCAGGACGATCAGACACAGGCGATCGTCCCGAGGAGTCAGGCTGGACGACCGTTGACGAAAAGTATCGTCCAGGACGATTAGGTGGATCGTCCGGGACGATATGCAATAAATATGTCGGACGGGCCGAATTCCAATCGTCCAGCGGCAGACACGTGGATCGTCCAGCATGATGAGGTGGATCGTCCAGGATGATGGGCAATAATTGGTGCAATGTCAGCCGTTTGATCAGATCAGGAAGATATGGATCATATCATCCCGGACGATGTAAGGATCGTCGAGGACGATCACCAGTAATTAAAATTTTTCAGCAGCAGGAGCAGAGTGGGGACGAGTTTGAACAAATCGTCCAGGATGATGTTTGGATAGTCCAGGACGAAGTGGATCGTCCAGGACGATAGTGGTATCGTCCAGGACGATGTGAAGAAAACAGAAAAAGATGACGGATAAAAGATGATCGATCAGGATCCCAAAAATACAACCATGAAATCAGAATAACACAAAAACCAATAAAATTGACCACAAAAATATATAAAAGCATTTTTTTTGATTAAGATGCTCGAGAAAATCAGAATTTTTCTTTGATTTTAGATTCAAAAACCAATGACAGGACGATTGATAGCGCTGAAATCCAGAAAAGGTTGGAAATAATCAACTTTCGTAACTCCGACCCCGGGCACCTTATCGATGCAAACCTCTTTCAAAACAAAAATCCGATTCAGAAGAAAAGATATTAGATTTGAAAAAGAGATCCTTTCAAGCCTCGTTCCAGAAAAATATCTGATATAATAGTGTTACAAAGTAAAAAATCAGAAATCAGGATTTTCAAAACACAAGCTTTTGAAAATATTAAGTGGCGCACAGATTTCTCTAAGACATTTAACAATCTGAAAAGGAAGAAAGCTTGGTTTGGGCTCATTTTGTGCCTCTTTTTCAAATTGGTTGGCGCTTTGCGCATCTTTTGATTTTTGATACACTTTGTGTATCCAATTTGGCAATTTCGCATCTTTTCAGTTTTGGGCTCATTTTATGCCTCTTTTTCAAATTATCTGGCGCACTGCGCATCTTTTATAAGCTTTCTCCTTTTCATAATCATTAAAGAGTCTCAGCTATGAGATTATCTTCCAGACATAGGAGATGACTCTCCACAGTAAGGAAGAACGATTCACAAAACAAAAGCCATACAGCATATGATAAGTGCAATCACTTGGTTTGGAAAATCAAACTAATGACTCAAGACTTTGAAAACCACTATTGATATGAGGCAGATTACTGTAGGAAGATAAAATAATCTCTATTTCAAAAACTAACATTTTAATTTTGAAGAGGATTTTTATTCAAAAGAAACTATACACCAGTAAAGGAGTTAGAGGAAGAGAAATAATTACCAATGTTTCTTCCATTTAACAGATTCAACGAAGTCAATCACTGCTTACCAGCTTCCAAACCAAAATAAGGTAAAAACTCCCAGTCAAAAATTCAGATCATCAGAAGTAGTGAGCGGTGATCAGATCTTGAAAAGCATAAAACAGTAAGTGCAAGATATGAACCAGTAAAGAAATAAAAACAGGTAGAAAATCACAGCAAAGTAAATACTCAAATCAAACTAACAGTAATGCTAGCACAGAAATCAGTAGAAGAAATAAAATCAACTAAAAGCAAATAATAAAACCAAAACTAACTGACAGAAATCAGAAATCAGAATACTAAAACTAACTAACAGAAATCAGAAATCATAATACCAAAACTAACTAACAGAAATCAGAATACCAATCAGAACAATCATAAATCAGCAGTCATCAGAATCAAGCATTTATATCAATCACTCCTAATCTGGTTCTCAAAATACTGAATGAGTCAAAGGTCAGTGGTTTAGTGAATATGTCAGCCAGCTGATTTTCAGTTGCTACGTGATGTAGCTCAATGTCCCCTTTTTTAATATGGTCCCTAATGAAGTGATGCCTAATATCAATGTGTTTGGTCCTAGAATGTTGGATTGGATTCTTAGAGATACAGATGGCACTAGTATTATCACACAGAATAGAAATTGTGCCAACAGGTACTCCTAAATCCAAGACTTGTTACTTCAACCAAAGAACTTGGGCCACACAACTCCCTAAGGTAATGTACTCAGCTTCAGCAGTGGAAAGTGCAACTGAGTTCTATTTTCTACTGGACCAGGAGACTAACGACTGTCCTATGAATTGATAAGTCCCAGAAGTACTCTTCCTATCCACCCTACACCCCGCAAAATCAGAATCAGAATATCCAATGATCTCAAAAGAGGTGCTGTGCCTAGGGTACCAAATTCCTGGGTTTGGGGTTCCTAAAAGATATCTAAGAATTCTCTTAACAGCAGTCAGGTGGGACTCTTTAGGATCAGCCTGAAACCTAGCACAAAGACAAACACTAAACATGATATCAGGTTGGCTAGCAGTCAGGTAAAGCAGTGAACCTATTATCCCTCTATACTTCTTCTGATCAATAGATTTTCCATTTGAATCCTTATTTAACTGAACTGAGGAGGGCATGGGAGTATTGATTGGCTTGGCTTTGTCCATTTCATATTTCTTTAAAATGTCCTTAGTGTATTTTGATTGATTGAGAAAGGTTCCATCATCCATTTGCCTTATGCTAAACCCCAAAAAGTAGGACAATTCTCCCATCATACTCATCTCAAACTCCTTACTCATTGTTTTAGAAAACTCTTCACATAAATATTTATCAGAAGATCCAAAAATTATATCATCAACATAGATCTGGACAATGAGTAAGTCATCTCCTAATCGTCTCAGAAAAAGGGTGGTGTCTACGCTCCCCTTAACAAACTCTCTTTCTAACAGGAATGTGCTAAGCCTCTCATACCAAGCTCTGGGTGCCTGTTTCAATCCATATAAGGCCTTTTTTAATTTATAGACACGACTTGGATATTGGGAACTCTCAAAACCTGGGGGTTATTCTTCAAAAACATCTTCTTTAATTACCCCATTAAAAAAGGCACTCTTAACATCCATTTGAAACAGCTTAAATCCCTTATAACAGGCAAAGGCTAGTAGCACTCTAATGGCTTCCAATCTAGCTACAGGGGCAAAAGTCTCCTCAAAATCAATCCCTTCTATCTGATTATACCCCTTAGCTACCAATCTTGCCTTATTTCTCACCACCACACCAGAATCATTCATCTTATTCTTAAAGACCCACTTGGTTCCCACAATACTTTGATTTTTAGGTCTTTCTACTAACTCCCAAACATCATTCCTTACAAATTGATTCAATTCTTCCTGCATAGCTAAAATCCAAAATTCATCCGACAAGGCTTGATTGATGTTGGTGGGTTCAGTCATTGAGATAAAGGCAGAATGGTTTACTTCCTTCCTAAGTCCATGCCTAGTCCTAACACCTTCAGAAGGGTCTCCTAAGATCAGTTCTTTAGGATGACTCGAAGAATATCTCCAATCTCTAGGTAACTCGGTTTGAGGTTCTACCCTTTCCTCCAAATTTGTATTTCCAACTCCTTAGGTAACCTCAATAATCTCTTCATCTTCTACTTAAGATCTAGACTCTTTAGGATCAGATTCATCAAACACTACATGGGTTATTTCTTCCACCACCAAAGTCCTCCTATTGAACACCCTAAAGGATTTCCCCACACTTGAATATCCTAAGAACACTCCTTCATCAGATTTGGGGTCAAATTTTCCTAAGGGTGACTTCCCATTGTTCAGAATAAAAACCTACAACCAAAGATATGGAGGTGGGACAGATTTGGAGTTCTACCCTTAATGATCTCATAAGGTGTCTTGTTCAGTTTGACTCTCACATTCACCCTATTCAGCACATAACAGGCAGTGTTCACCGCATCAGCCCAAAAGTATTTTGGAAGTGAATACTCGGCAAGCATGGCTCTAGCGGCTTCCACTAAAGTCCTGTTCTTCCTTTCAGCTACCCCGTTCTGCTGAGGGGTCCTAGGAGCTGAAAAATTGTGACTAATCCCATGATTCTCACAAAAACTTCCAAATCTTTCATTTTCAAACTCCCATCTGTGATCACTATGGATGGTAATAATCCCACATCCTAACTTCTTCTGAATCCAAGTAGAGAAGGATCTAAACTCATCAAATGACTCAAATTTATGTGACAAAAACTTAACCCAAGTGAACCTCGAATAATCATCTACAATCACAAAACCATAGACTCTCCCCCCTAAGCTGGCAGTGCTAATGGGTCCAAAGAGGTCCATGTGAAGAACTTCTAAAGGTCTAGAGGTGCTAATGTCCTTAACAGAGTGAAAAGAGGACTGGACATGCTTCCCCAACTGACAGGCATCACACAGGTGATCCTTAGTGAACTTAAGCTTGGGCACACCTCTAACTAAGTCCTTTTGGGTGACTCTCCTAAGGGTTTTCATACTGGCATGACACAATCTCCTATGCCATAGCCAAGACTCATCAGCAATAGTTTTTAAGCAAATTGAATTATTAGATTTAATGCTACTTACATCCAGCTTGTAGACGTTGTTAATCCTTTGCCCCTGCAAAACAATTTTATCATTTAAGCTTAAAATGCAGCCAGTGGGCAGGAATTTGATGCTGTATCCCTTGTCACAGAGTTGATTGATGCTCAACAGGTTGTGTTTCAGTCCATCTACAAGCAAAACATTATCAATCATAAAGTTCTTTGAATCACCAATTATACCTGTGCCTACCACCTTCCTGGTGGTGTTATCTCCAAGTGTAACCTTGCCTCTTGCTCTGGCCTCCAGCGAAATGAACTGATTTGCATCTCTAGTCATATGTCTCGAACATCCGTTGTCCAGGTACCACATGCTCTCACGAGGTCTTGTGTGAGAGCACACCTACAAAAGTATCAAAAGTTAGTCTTAGGAACCCAAACAGGTTTGGGTTCCTTCTTACGAAAAGAAGAATGCAATGCATGTGTGCTGTGCTGTGAAACAGGCAAGTTGGGTTTCCACACCCAATATGTACTATGGTGAATAGTGCAGGTGTGGGAAATATGTCCTAACATGCCACATGAAAAACATCTAATACCAGGAAAAGGGTTAACTAATCTACGTGGATGATAATGCCTCTTCCTAGATGTATATGAAACATGCTTTGAAGAACTTGCAACAGATTTTTCAAAAGGTGGCGGTGCATAAAACTGTTCAAAAGTAGGCGGTATTTTGTTCTTTTCTAAAGCACTAATTTTCACTTTCAAAAACTCATTTTCTTTCTTTAAACTTACAATTTCAAATTTTAAGGTTCCATTGCTACTTTCTACTTCACATGCCATTGTATCTAACTCTTTAAAAGCTCTTTCTAAGTCCACATGCGTAGTTTCCAATGAATCATGCTCAGACACTAAATCAGAATATTTTTTATTCAACTCATTGAATTCATCAAGCAAAGACATGTGATTGGAATCAAGTGTGGAATGGTCTTTAACTACAGAATCATGCTCTTTTTGCAAAGTTAAGTAATCTAATTTCAAACTAGCATGAGTTTTCTTAAGCTTTCTATACGATGAATGAATTCTTTCAGAAACTTCAAATAATTGATCGTAAGTCAGCTCACATACCTCTTCCTGATCTGACTGACCAGGGTGATCATCAGCCATAAGACACAAGTTTGTTTCCTCCTCTTCAGCTTCAGTCTCAAAAGAGTCGGATGCAGAGTCTGCCCAGAACACCTTCTGAATCCGC
This sequence comes from Dendrobium chrysotoxum, assembly GCA_019925795.1. Lineage (NCBI taxonomy): Eukaryota > Viridiplantae > Streptophyta > Magnoliopsida > Asparagales > Orchidaceae > Dendrobium > Dendrobium chrysotoxum. The sequence goes on along the minus strand of CM034305.1, from coordinate 50,835,416 downwards.
TTCTTGTTCTTTCTAAACTTTGGTTTCTCCTCACCCTTCTCCTTGCTTGGGTGAGCTTTTAGTGTAGGTCAATCAGCCTTAATGTGTCCAGGCTTCCTGCATTCAAAACAAATAGATTCAGATGGACCCTTAAAATTTTTATTGGACTTACCCTTGTTCCACTTCTGATAGTTCTTATGTTTCTTCCTTAGAAAGCTTTTGAATTGCCTTGTGATTAAGGCAACATCATCGCTATCAGACCCGGAAGTGCTAGCATCTGAATCTTTGGCCTTTAGTGCCACTGTCTTCTCTTTCTTGCGTTCACCTGCATAAAGTTACCTTTGGTTCACCCCTTGCTCGTAAGCAATGAGTGATCCAAGTAAGCTGTCAATAGAGTAAGTATTTAAATCTTTAGATTCAGTAATAGCAGTAATCTTAGCATCATAAGAAGCAGGCAAACATCTAAGAATTTTGTTCACTCTTTTGTAGTTAGTAAGTTCTCTACCTAGAGCATGCAAAGAGGTAACAATCTGAGTGAACCTTGTGTATATTTCTGAAATAGTCTCACTAGGTTTCATGCAAAAAAGTTCGTAATCATGTAAAAAGATGTTTAACCTAGACTGTTTGACTTTAGTTGTACCTTCATATGTTATGCATAATCTATCCCAGATTTCCTTTCCCGTTGTACAAGTAGAAACACGCATATAGTCTCCAGATTTTAAAGCACAAAAGAAACAGTTCAAGCATTTTGCATTTAACTGTGCTAAATCACGATCATCAAACGTCCAATCAACAAAAGGCAATTCAGTTTTCACATTGTTAATCAGTCTAAAAGGTGGTTCGTATCCGTCCTTAACTAACATCCACATGCGATAATCAATAGATTGCAGAAATATAGACATACATGTTTTCCAAAAATCAAAAGGAATAATATCAAACAACGGTGGTCTTGTAATAGAATATCCTTCAGCAGTATTACGATTGTTACAGTTAGCCATGGATCAAATTCAAAAGTTTTTAAACCTAAATTTTGAATCCCTCTCTGATACCACTTGTAAGTTCGATAGGGATGTTAAGCCCTAGTGAACTAGTCCCGAGGCTAACCAAGAGGGGGGGGTGAATTGGTTATTTAAAAATTTCATGATAACAATGAAAATCTTTTCGATACGTAGCAACGGAAACACATAAACAAGAACCAAAAGATCAACCACAGATATTCACTCAAGCAGTTAATATTAGAAAAGTAAAGTGCAAAACTGAATCAGAAAAGTAAACCAGATTTTATAGTGGTTCGGTCAACTTGACCTACGTCCACTCCCCGGAGCCTCCCCTCCGGGTATTGTACTAAACAAAAAGTGTCTCTCCTTTTGCTCCCACAACAAGGCGGAGAAGCCTGTACAAACACCTCCTTTTCACCACACGGTGAGGCAGAGAACCCGACCTCCTTTTGCTTCCTCCTGAAGCAGGCAGAGAACCTTCGAACTCCTTTTGCTTCCACCTGAAGCGGGCAGAGAACCTTCGAACTCCTTTTGCTTCCACCTGAAGCGGGCAGAGAACCCCGGATCTTCTTGCGAGCGATCCTCCCATGACGAACACCGACTAGACGAAAGACGACGAGCGGAGAAGACGACTCCGATCCGTGCTTGGAGCAACCTTAGTGAATCCCTCACTAACTCCCCCTCACAAGATCTTCTCTCTCTCTCCCAACTCTCTCTCTAGGGTTTCTCAGGGAAGGAAGGTAGCAAAAGATGTTTCTTATTTTAGGAAAAAGTTCTTTTAAATGAGGGCTTAAAATTTGCCCTAAATCTCAACTGGTCGGCCAAGATCGTCCAGTACGATCGATAGATCGTCCTGTACGATCAGTTCAAATTCAGCTGTTTCAGCCTGGACGATCAGTAGAAAAAGTTGTTCATATCGTCTCGTACGATCCTGCGATCGTCCGGGACGATTAGTGCAAATCAAGGAAAATCGTCCAGAGGATAACTCGGGTCGTCCAGAGAAATCTGTGCTGGACGACCAAAAAATGACTTGATCGTCCAGGACGGTTGGGACATCGTCCTGTACGATTAGTTCAAAAAGGCCCCAAATCATCCTGAACACAGTTCGGGTCGTACAGCTGAAATGCACTAAACGATCATGATCGTCCGGGACGATCCTGCGATCGTCCAGGACGATATGATCGTATCAACCAAAAATAAATTACATTCCTTAATTACCAGATTAAATTAGGCATAATTATACTGAATCGTCCGGGATGATACACGTATCGTCCGGGACGATCAGACCAAGTATCTAAAAATAAGAACTTGCCTAACTTGATCTGGCGGCTGAGAATTTCTGATTTGGGCATATCATCCAGTACGATCCAGAGATCGTCCAGGAGGATCTGCTTAATCAGACCCTCTTAACTTAGTCGCCCTAATTAGGGTTTCTGTTTTGGCTGGATCTTCTAGGACGATGTGGAAATCGTCCAGGACGATCTGAACAAAATTTGAACAGAAACTCTAATTCACTCAAGCTCTCCCCCTGAGTGTGTGTGTGCAAGGTTACTTAGCTAGGGGATCAGTTACATTACAATTGACTCAATTAAAGGAAAAATCATATATTTGACACACTTGGACCCGATCTTGAGTTGACTTGAGTGGCTCGTGGTCTTTTGTGCCTGAAACAGATTAGCCAAGCAAAACACACTGGAAACATGTTTGTCATCATCAAAACTAAATTTGCAACAATCTCCCCCTTTTTGATGATGGCAAACATTGGTAAAGTAGTTTGAAAATAAAAGTAAACTAGGAGATCAAAATACAAATATTATTTTCAAATTTTCATTTAACAGCTAAAACCATACAGGAAACATGACTCATAAAATAGAAACATACATGACTACACAACTGACTCCCCCTTTTGACATCACAAAAAGGAGGAGGAAAAACAGAACACGGAAATAAAACATAAATAGAACAACTATAAAATAGGAAACTAAAACTGAGGAGGATCCTGATCGGAAGAAGGAGGTGGCGGTGGAGGGTAGAAGTAATGGTGAATGGCCTGAAAGTGGGCTCCAATCCAGGCGATGTCCTGGTCATGTTGCTGTTGCTGCTCCGCAGCATAGTCAGTGAAGCGCGTGATGTCCTCGGCGTGCCGCTGCTCCTGGGCAACCACGTAGGAGTTAAATCTGGCCTGCCACTGATCGAAGCGCTGCACCAGGTGGTCAAAGGGAGAGGCAATGCGAAGGGGTGCAGGTGCCTCTGGTGCAGCAGGAACTGGAACAACCTCTTCCTCTTCTTCCTCAACATCCGGGGCGGGCTCTGGATGTAGTCGGGTGCTGTGTAGGATGTGGAATGAGTTGTTTGTGAAGAAGGATGGAGGGACATCAGGAGGGATAGGATACTGAAGGTCATATTTTGTCTCTAAGGCATAGCGAATAAGATGACCTGAAGCTAGATTTGGGCGACGCCTGTGGCCCGGATCTCTAATGGTGGTGAGGTGTTCTATGTATCGGATGATCAGATTAGAGGCATTAAATTCTCGACGGGCCATGTTGTAGTAGGTGGTCAAGGACAGGAGTGGGGTAATGTGAATTCGATCCCCCGCCTTTGGAATGACGGAAGAACGAATGACGTGCTGAATAGTCCGGGCGTCCTTGAGAAGGGAAGTACAAGCATTGTCGTGATAGGGTGCATTGGTATTACGAAGGAATTGATTGGCGACACTCCAATCATAGTCAGGATCGGTGATAAGCGTGTGAATTTTGTCGCTGTCGCCAGCGACAGACAGGTTGAGAATATTGTGAAAATCGTGGGTCGTGAGTTCCACGGGGCGTTGATTTACGTAGGATTGAAGAGTGGAATAGTCCGCGAAAATGCGCAACTTGGCAAAGAAGATTTAAAGGAGTTCGAGATTGAAGGGAAATGCTAAGGTCAGAATGAATGTGAGGGAGGTGTGTGCAAACAAATCTAAAATGGGATAAGTGAGAGTGCGGGGATTGATAATCTTGGAGTGCGTGATCCCCACATTACAATAGCATTCGAAAGCCGCCTGATCGGCGGCATTCGGGAAGCGAGGATCGACATGTCCCCGGGATGAACTGGCCCCCTTTTGACGAGACCTTTTGCCACCAGCCATTAGGAACCCAAAGAGGAAGAAAGTAGAAGGAAAGTGGAGGAAAAATGGTGTGAAAAAGATGAAGAAAACTACTATTTTTATAGAAAACGGACTGATCATCCCGTACGATCGCGGGATCGTCCGGGACGATTTGGTCATTTATGACGTCCTGGACGATTGGTCAAAAAGGCGGTCCGATCGTCCAGGACGATCAGAGATCATCCAGGACGATTAGACACAGGCGATCATCCCGAGGAGTCAGGCTGGACGACCGTTGACGAAAAGTATCGTCCAGGATGATTAGGTGGATCGTCCGGGACGATATGCAATAAATATGTCGGACGGGCCGAATTCCAATCGTCCAGCGGCAGACACGTGGATCATCCAGGACAATGAGGTGGATCGCCCAGGACGATGGGCAATAATTGGTGCAATGTCAGCCGTTTGATCAGATCAGGAAGATATGGATCATATCGTCCCGGACGATGTAAGGATCGTCGAGGACGATCACCAATAATTGGAATTTTTCAGCAGCAGGAGCAGAGTGGGGACGAGTTTGAACGAATCGTCCAGGACGATGTTTGGATCGTCCAGGATGAAGTGGATCGTCTAGGATGATAGTGTTATCGTCCAGGACGATGTGAAGAAAACAGAAAAAGATGAAGGATGAATGATGATCGATCAGGATCCCAAAAATACAACCATGAAATCAAAATAACACAAAAACTAATAAAATTGACCACAAAAACATATAAAAGCATTTTTTTTTATTAAGATGCTCGAGAAAATCAGAAATTTTCCTTGATTTTAGATTCAAAAACCAATGACAGGACAATTGACAGCGCTGAAATCCAGAAAAGGTTGGAAATAATCAACTTTCGTAACTCCGACCCCGGGCACCTTATCGATGCAAACCTCTTTCAAAACAAAAATCCGATTCAGAAGAAAAGATATTAGATTTGAAAAAGAGATCCTTTCAAGCCTCGTTCCAGAAAAATATCTGATATAATAGTGTTACAAAGTAAAAAATCAGAAATCAGGATTTTCAAAATAAAAGCTTTTGAAAATATTAAGTGGTGCATAGATTTCTCTAAGACATTTAACAATCTGAAACGGAAGAAAGCTTGGTTTGGGCTCATTTTGTGCCTCTTTTTCAAATTGGTTGGCGCTTTGCGCATCTTTTGATTTTTGATACACTTTGTGTATCCAATTTGGCAATTTTGCATCTTTTCAGTTTTGGGCTCATTTTATGCCTCTTTTTCAAATTATCTGGCACACTGCGCATCTTTTATAAGCTTTCTCCTTTTCATAATCATTAAAGAGTCTTAGCTGTGAGATTATCTTCCAAACATAGGAGATGACTCTCCACAGTAAGGAAGAACGATTCACAAAACAAAAGCCATACAGCATATGATAAGTGCAATCACTTGGTTTGGAAAATCAAACTAATGACTTAAGACTTTGAAAACCACTATTGATATGAGGCAGATTATTGTAGGAAGATAAAATAATCTCTATTTCAAAAACTAACATTTTAATTTTGAAGAGGATTTTTATTTAAAAGAAACTATACACCAGTAAAGGAGTTAGAGGAAGAGAAACAATTATCAATATTTCTTACCTTTAACAGATTCAGCGAAGTCAATCACTGCTTACCAGCTTCCAAACCAAAACAAGGTAAAAAATCCCAGTCAAAAATTCAGATCATCAGAAGTAGTGAGCGGTGATCAGATCTTGAAAAGCATAAAACAGTAAGTGCAAGATATGAACCAGTAAAGAAATAAAAATAAGTAGAAAATCACAGCAAAGTAAATACTCAAATCAAACTAACAGTAATGCTAACACAGAAATCAGCAGAAGAAATAAAATCAACTGAAAGCAAATAATCAAACCAAAACTAACTGACAGAAATCAGAAATCAGAATACCAAAACTAACTAACAGAAATCAGAAATCATAATACCAAAACTAACTAACAGAAATCAGAATACCAATCAGAACAATCATAAATCAGCAGTCATCAGAATCAAGCATTTATATCAATCACTCCTAATCTGGTTCTCAAAATGCTGAATGAGTCAAAGGCCAGTGGTTTAGTGAATATGTCAGCCAGCTGATTTTCAGTTGCTATGTGATGTAGCTCAATGTCCCCTTTTGTAACATGGTCCCTAATGAAGTGATGCCTAATATCAATGTGTTTGGTCCTAGAATATTGGATTGGATTCTTAGAGATACAGATGGTACTAGTATTATCACACAGAACAGAAATTGTGCCAACAGGTACTCCTAAATCCAAAACTTGTTACTTCAACCAAAGAACTTGGGCCACACAACTCCCTAAGGCAATGTACTCAGCTTCAGCAGTGGAAAGTGCAACTGAGTTCTGTTTTCTACTGGACCAGGAGACTAACGACTGTCCTATGAATTGACAAGTCCCAGAAGTACTCTCCCTATCCACCCTACACCCCACAAAATTAGAATCAGAATATCCAATGATCTCAAAAGAGGTGCTGTGCCTAGGGTACCAAATTCCTAGGTTTGGGGTTCCTAAAAGATATCTAAGAATTCTCTTAATAGCAGTCAGGTGGGACTCTTTAGGATCTGCCTGAAACCTAGCACAAAGATAAACACTAAACATGATATCAGGTCGGCAAGTAGTCAGGTAAAGCAGTGAACCTATTATCCCTCTATACTTCTTCTGATCAACAGATTTTTCATTTGAATCCTTATCTAACTGAACTGAGGAGGGCATGGGAGTATTAATTGGCTTGGCTTTGTCCATTTCATATTTCTTCAAAATGTCCTTAGTGTATTTTGATTGATTGAGAAATATTCCATCATCCATTTGCCTTATGTTAAACCCCAAAAAGTAGGACAATTCTCCCATCATACTCATCTCAAACTCCTTACTCATTATTTTAGAAAACTCTTCACATAAATATTTATCAGAAGAATAAAAAATTATATCATCAATATAGATCTGGACAATGAGTAAGTCATCTCCTAATCTCCTCAGAAAAAGGGTGGTGTCTACGCTCCCCTTAATAAACTCTCTTTCTAACAGGAATGTGCTAAGCCTCTCATACCAAGCTCTGGGTGCCTGTTTCAATCCATATAAGGCCTTTTTTAATTTATAGACATGACTTGGATATTGGGAACTCTCAAAACCTGGCGGTTATTCTACAAAAATATCTTCTTTAATTATCCCATTTAAAAAGGCACTCTTAACATCCATTTGAAACAGCTTAAATTCCTTATAACAAGTAAAGGCTAGTAGCACTCTAATGGCTTCCAATCTAGCTACAGGGGCAAAAGTCTCCTCAAAATCAATTCCTTCTATCTGATTATACCCCTTAGCTACCAATCTTGCCTTATTTCTCACCACCACACCAGAATCATTCATCTTATTCTTAAAAACCCACTTGGTTCCCACAATACTTTGATTTTTAGGTCTTTCTACTAACTCCCAAACATCATTCCTTACAAATTGATTCAATTCTTCCTGCATAGCTAAAATCCAAAATTCATCCGACAAGGCTTGATTGATGTTGGTGGGTTCAGTCATTGAGATAAAGGCAGAATGGTTTACTTCCTTCCTAAGTCCATGCCTAGTCCTAACACCTTCAGAAGGGTCTCCTAAGATCAGTTCTTTAGGATGACTCGCAGAATATCTCCAATCTCTAGGCAACTCGGTTTGAGGTTCTACCCTTTCCTCCAAATTTATATTTTCAACTCCTTGGGTAACCTCAATAATCTCTTCATCTTCTACTTTAGATCTAGACTCCTTAGGATCAGATTCATCAAACACTACATGGGTTGTTTCTTCCACCACCAAAGTCCTCCTATTAAACACCCTAAAGGATTTCCCCACACTTGAATATCCTAAGAACACTCCTTCATAAGATTTGGGGTCAAATTTTCCTAAGGGTGACTTCCCGTTGTTCAGAATGAAAACCTTACAGCCAAAGACATGGAGGTGGGACAGATTTAGAGTTCTACCCTTAATGATCTCATAAGGTGTCTTGTTCAGTTTGACTCTCACATTCACCCTATTCAGCACATAACAGGTAGTGTTCACCGCTTCAGCCCAAAAGTATTTTGGAAGTGAATACTCGGCAAGCATGGCTCTAGCGGCTTCCACTAAAGTCCTGTTCTTCCTTTCAGCTACTCCGTTCTGCTGAGGGGTCCTAGGAGCTGAAAAATTGTGACTAATCCCATGATTCTCACAAAAACTTCTAAATCTTTCATTTTCAAACTCCCATCTGTGATCACTATGGATGGTAATAATCTCACATCCTAACTTCTTCTGAATCCAAGTAGAGAAGGATCTAAACTCATCAAATGACTCAGATTTATATGACAAAAACTTAACCCAAGTGAACCTCGAATAATCATCTACAATCACAAAACCATAGACTCTCCCCCCTAAGCTGGCAGTGCTAATGGGTCCAAAGAGGTCCATGTGAAGAACTTCTAAAGGTCTAGAGGTGCTAATGTCCTTAACAGAGTGAAAAGAGGACTGGACTTGCTTCCCCAACTGACAGGCATCACACAGGTGATCCTTAGTGAACTTAAGCTTGAGCACACCTCTAACTAAGTCCTTTTGGGTGACTCTCCTAAGGGTTTTCATACTGGCATGACACAATCTCCTATGCCATAGCCAAGACTCATCAGCAGCAGTTTTTAAGCAAATTGAATTATCAGATTTAATGCTACTTACATCCAGCTTGTAGACGTTGTTGATCCTTTGCCCCTGCAAAACAATTTTATCATTTAAGCTTAAAATGCAGCAAGTGGGCAGGAATTTGATGTTGTATCCCTTGTCACAGAGTTGACTGATGCTCAGCAGGTTGTGTTTCAGTCCATCTACAAGCAAAACATTATCAATCATAAAGTTCTTTGAATCACCAATTATACATGTGCCTACCACCTTCCTGGTGGTGTTATCTCCCAGTGTAACCTTGCCTCCAGCTCTGGCCTCCAGCGAAATGAACTGATTTGCATCTCCAGTCATATGTCTCGAACATCCACTGTCCAGGTACCACATGCTCTCACGAGGTCTTGTGTGAGAGCACACCTACAAAAGTATCAAACGTCAGTCTTAGGAACCCAAACAGGTTTGGGTTCCTTCTTATGAAAAGAAGAATGCAATGCATGCGTGCTGTGCTGTGAAACAGGCAGTTTGGATTTCCACACCCAATGTGTACTACGGTGAACAGTACAGGTGTGGGAAATATGTCCTAACATGCCACATGAAAAACATCTAACACCAGAAAAAGGGTTAACAAATCTACGTGGATGATAATGCCTCTTCCTAGATGTATATGAAACATGCTTTGAAGAACTTGCAACAGATTTTTCAAAAGGTGGCGGTGCATAAAACTGTTCAAAAGTAGGCGGTGTTTTGTTCTTTTCAAAAGCACTGATTTTCACTTTAAAAAACTCATTTTCTTTCTTTAAACTTGCAATTTCAAATTTTAAGGTTCCATTGCTACTTTCTACTTCACATGCCATTGTATCTAACTCTTTAAAAGCTTTTTTTAAGTCCACATGCGTAGTTTTCAATGAATTATGCTCAGACACTAAATCAGAATATTTTTTATTCAACTCATTGAATTCATCAAGCAAAGGCATGTGATTGGAATCAAGTGTGGAATGGTCTTTAACTACAGAATCATGCTCTTGTTGCAAAGTTAAGTAATCTAATTTCAAACTAGCATGAGTTTTCTTAAGCTTCCTATACGATGTATGAAATCTTTCAGAAACTTCAAATAATTGATCGTAAGTCAGCTCACATACCTCTTCCTGATCCGACTGACCAGGGTGATCATCAGCCATAAGACACAAGTTTGTTTCCTCCTCTTCAGCTTCAGTCTCAGAAGAGTCGGATGCAGAGTCTGCCCAGAACGCCTTCTGAATCCGCTTCTTGTCCTTTCTGAACTTTGGTTTCTCCTCACCCTTCTCTTTGCTTGGGTGAGCTTTTAGTGTAGGACAATCAGCCTTAATGTGTCCAGGCTTCCTGCATTCAAAACAAACAGATTCAGATGAACCCTTAAAATTTTTATTGGACTTACCTTTGTTCCACTTCTAATAGTTCTTATGTTTCTTCCTTAGAAAGCTTTTGAATTGCCTTGGGATTAAGGCAACATCATCGCTATCAGACCCGGAAGTGCTAGCATCTGAATCTTTGGCCTTTAGTGCCACTGTCTTCTCTTTCTTGCGTTCACCTGCATCAAGTTGCCTTTGGTTCACCCCTTGCTCGTAAGCAATGAGTGATCCAAGTAAGCTGTCAATAGAGTAAGTATTTAAATCTTTAGATTCAGTAATAGCAGTAATCTTAGCATCATAAGAAGCAGGCAAACATCTAAGAATTTTGTTCACTCTTTCGTAGTTAGTAAGTTCTCTACCTAGAGCTTGCAAAGAGGTAACAATCTGAGTGAACCTTGTATACATTTCTGAAATAGTCTCACTAGGTTTCATGCGAAAAAGTTCGTAATCATGTAATAAGATGTTTAACCTAGACTGTTTGACTTCAGTTGTACCTTCGTATGTTATGCATAATCTATCCCAGATTTCCTTTCCCGTTGTACAAGTAGAAACACGCATATTATCTTCAGAGTTTAAAGCACAAAAGAAACAGTTCAAGCATTTTGCATTTAACTGTACTAAATCACGATCATCAAACGTCCAATCAGCAAAAGGCAATTCAGTTTTCACATTGTTAATCAGTCTAAAAGGTGGTTCGTATCCGTCCTTAACTAACATCCACATGCGATAATCAATAGATTGCAGAAAAGTAGACATACATGTTTTCCAAAAATCAAAAGAAATATTATCAAACAACGGTGGTCTTGTAATAGAATATCCTTCAGCAGTATTACGATTGTTACAGTTAGCCATGGCTCAAATTTAAAAGTTTTTAAACCTAAATTTTGAATCCCTCTCTGATACCACTTGAAAGTTCGATAGGGATGTTAAGCCCTAGTGAACTAGTCCCGAGGCTAACAAAGAGGGGGGGGGGGTAAATTGGTTATTTAAAAATTTCACGATAACAATGAAAATCTTTTCGATACGTAGCAGCGGAAACACATAAACAAGAACGAAAAGATCAACCACAGACATTCCCCCAAGCAGTTAATATCAGAAAAGTAAAGTGCAAAACTGAATCAGAAAAGTAAACCAGATTTTATAGTGGTTCGATCAACTTGACCTACGTCCACTCCCTGGAGCCTCCCCTCCGGGTATTGCACTAAACAAAAAGTATCTCTCCTTTTGCTCCCACAGCAAGGCGGAGAAGCCTGTACAAACACCTCCTTTTCACCACACGGTGAGGTAGAGAACCCGACCTCCTTTCGCTTCCTCCTGAAAGCAGGCAGAGAACCTTCGAACTCCTTTTGCTTCCACCTGAAGCGGGCAGAGAACCCCGGATCTTCTTGCGAATGATCCTCCCACGACGAACACCGACTAGACGAAAGACAACAAGCGGAGAAGACGACTTTGATCAGTGCTTGGAGCAACCTTAGTGAATCCCTCACTAACTCCCCGTCACATGATCTTCTCTCTCTCTCCCAACTCTCTCTCTCTCTTTCTAGGGTTTCTCAGGGAAGGAAGGCAGCAAAAGATGTTTCTTATTTTAGGAAAAAGTTCTTTTAAAGGAGGGCTTAAAATTTGCCCTAAATCTCAACTGGTCGGCCAAGATCGTCTAGGACGATCGATAGATCGTCCTGTATGATCAGTTTAAATTCAGCTGTTTCAGCCTGGACGATTAGGCTCTTCAGGACGATCAGTAGAAAAAGTTATTCATATCGTCCCGTACGATCCTGCGATCGTCCGGGACGATTAGTGCAAATCAAGGATAATCATCCAGAGGACAACTCGGGTCGTCCAGAGAAATCTGTGCTGGACGACCAAAAAATGACTTGATCGTCCAGGACGATTGGGACATTGTCCTGTACGATTAGTTCAAAAAGGCCCCAAATCATCCTGAACACAGTTCGGGTCGTACAGCTGAAATGCACTAAACGATCATGATCGTCCGGGACGATCCTGCGATCGTCCGGGACGATCCTGCGATCGTCCGGGACGATCCTGCGATCGTCCGGGACGATCCTGCGATCGTCCGGGACGATCCTGCGATCGTCCGGGACGATCCTGCGATCGTCCGGGACGATCCTGCGATCGTCCGGGACGATCCTGCGATCGTCCGGGACGATCCTGCGATCGTCCGGGACGATCCTGCGATCGTCCGGGACGATCCTGCGATCGTCCGGGACGATCCTGCGATCGTCCGGGACGATCCTGCGATCGTCCGGGATGATATGATCGTATCAACCAAAAATAAATTACTTTCCTTAATTACCAGATTAAATTAGGTATGATTGTACTGAATCGTCCGGGATGATACACGTATCGTCCGGGACGATCAGACCAAGTATCTAAAAATAAGAACTTGCCTAACTTGATCTGGCGGCTGAGAATTTCTGATTTGGGCATATCGTCCCATACGATCCAGAGATCGTCCAGGACGATCTACATAATCAGACCCTCTTAACCTAGTCGCCCTAATTAGGGTTTCTGTTTTGGCTGGATCATCCAGGATGATGTGGAAATCGTCCAGGACGATCTGAACAAAATTTGAACAGAAACTCTAATTCACTTAAGCTCTCCCCCTGAGTGTGTGTGTGCAAGGTTACTTAGCTAGGGGATCAGTTACATTACAATTGACTCAATAAAAGAAAAAATCATAAATTTCACACACTTGGATTCGATCTTGAGTTGACTTGAGTGGCTCGTGGTCTTCTATGCCTGAAACAGATTAGCCAAGCAAAACACACTGGAAACATGTTTGTCATCATCAAAACAATATTTGCAAGATGCCATTCGATGGACGAATGGAGTAGGGAGGTCGCATATTCAAATGATGATTATAACTACGACTCTATCTACATGAATACGGTGAAAGATGTATTCTCTAGAAGAATAGATAGCCTGTCAATCTCAGACAGCGTGCTCGTAGTCACTCGTGTTCCCCTACAATATTTCAAAGAAATAATGCCACGAGATGTGCATAAGGTTGATGAACTTGTAACCCGTTACCTGCCTCCAATCAGAAAGGGGATTGAGTCAGGAAATATATTCTATTCCGTAGGAAAGGATGAGGAAGTGAATTGTGATTGGAACTATGTCTTCATCGATTCTGAGGAATTACTACCTACGAGACTACCTAGGTTTAATACCAAAGGCATTCAAAGAATGTTGCGAAAGTGGATCAATGTTCCCACCCCCAAACGATAACTTCGTATGTGCCTAAGTCTCTGGTATGGAAGGAATCCACGTCCAATGCGGCGGAAGGAGATGAATGCATATAAAGGTATTGGATTCGTCTGGCGAAAATGCATCCGGAAGGAGACTTGTCGAGCCATCACTTGTAGGGAAGTTGAACCCAATGACGAGTCTGATGAAGAGGTCTATGAAGTTGATGATTACGATGATCAGCCTCTGGAGGCCAAACCTGCACCAGAAGAGCTTGAAGATGGTGGACAGGCAACCATTATGGACGAACTAAAAGAAGTCAACTTGGGAACCGAGGATGACCCTCGCCCAACATTCATTTGTTCCCTTCTGCTAGAAGATCAAGTGGAAGAGATAAAAGAACTCCTCTGTGAATTCAGGGATTGCTTTGCCTGGACATATGCTGAGATGCCCGGCTTATCCCCTGACATAGCAGTTCACAGGTTGGCAATCAAACCAGATGTCGCACCCGTCAAACAAGCTCCAAGGAGAATGAGATTGGAGATTGAATAGCAGGTAATTACAGAAATGAAAAAGCTCATAGAAGCAGGCTTCATTTGAGAAGAAAAGTATGCCGACTGGATTGCTAATATTGTCCCTGTCAAGAAGAAGAATCGACAGATTCGTATCTGTATTGACTTTCGGGACCTCAACAAAGCGTGTCCAAAAGATGACTTTCCACTTCCCGTATCCGAACTCCTAGTAGACAACACGTCAAACTATGACATGTTCTCATTTATGGATGGATCATCAAGATACAACCAGATCAAGATGGCTCCTGAGGATGAAAAGCATACATCATTCAGAATGCCCATCGGTATTTTCTCCTACACGGTCATGCCCTTTGGCCTGAAGAACGCTGGTGCCACCTACCAACGAGCGATGACCCACATCTTTGATGAATTAATACATCAGAAGGTCGAATGCTATGTAGATGACCTTGTTGTCAAGAGCATAGACCGAAAGGATCACTTAAAAGACCTGAGGATTGTATTTGAAAGAATCAGAAAGTTTGATCTAAAAATGAATCCTCTCAAATGTGCTTTCGGGGTCTCCTCCGGCAAATTTTTGGGGTATGTCGTTCGTCATCGAGGCATAGAAGTCGATCCCAACAAAATCAAGGCGATTATTGAGATGCCACCGCCAAGAAGTCTCCGTCAACTCCGCTCCTTGCAAGGGCAACTGGCTTTCATTCGACGATTCATATCGAATCTGTCGGGTAGGTGCCAACCATTTTCCAAACTAATGAAGAAGGATGTCCGCTTCAAATGGGATGCAGAATACCAGGAAGCGTTTGACAGCATCAAGAGATACTTGTTAAATCCGCCCATTCTCGCAGCGCCAATTCCGGGGAAGCCTCTTATACTGTTTACGGCAGCACTAGAAGAGTCCCTCGGAGCATTGTTGGCCCAGCACAATGAAGAAGGAAAAGAAAATGCACTCTATTACATCAGTCAGAGATTAATCGGAGCAGAGATACGTTATTCTCTGATTAAAAAGCATTGCCTGGCGCTGATTTTTGCAGTTCAGAAGCTTCGCCACTATATGTTGTCTCACAAAATCATCTTGATATCAAAGATCGATCCGCTGAAGTTCTTGATGACAAGACCAGCGTTGACAGGTCGTTTAGCAAGGTGGGCAGTGCTATTACTGCAGTTTGACATAATATACATGCCACAGAAGGCGGTAAAGGGACAAGCTTTGGCAATTTCCTCGCTGCACATCCGATTCCTGCAGATTCACCGTTGAACGACGATTTGCCCGACGAACAAATTATGCAGGTTGATGAAGAAGAAAAGCTACTATTTTGGGAGATGTACTTTGATGGAGCATCATCTATCAAGTCTCCCAAACCTCCAAATCTTGTAAAGGCCCAAGCCGGCATCGGTCTTGTCTTCATAGAACCCGAGGGAGGTATAATGAGATTCTCGTTCAGTTTAACTGAACCTCGAACCAATAATGAAGCCGAATACAAAGCTCTAATAGCAGGACTGGAGATTGCAATTGATGTCCAAATCACAGATCTCCAAATTTTTGGTGATTCTCAACTTGTGATAAATCAAGTCCTGGGCATTTACAAGATTTGCAAACTTGAATTGGCCCACTACCACCGACGAGCTCTTGAGCTTCTAAAACAAATACCGAATGTTAAGATAGCTCGAATCCCTCGAGGACAAAATGTAAAAGCAGATTGTTTGGCTAAATTGGCCAAGGAGCTGGCAAATGAAGATAAGAAGATACCCATATTTATTGCGGTTGAAAATCGTCGGGTCTTAGAGCCAGCAATGTTACAATTCCCACGGGCAGAGGGAGTACTAGATTCAGGCCAGCAGGATGCAACTCCGGTTGATCATCAACCTCCCCAACCAGTCGATCTTGAATATCAACATGAAGAAAATCAAGCTCCTAAGAGAAGACGTAAGGTCAGTCTAGCTTCAGAATCATGGTGGTATTGCTTAGATGTTGAAGTCGAAGACGATTGGAGGCAACCATTCGTCGACTACTTCTAAGAAAGCAAACTTCCAACAGATAAATCTCTGGCCGCACAAATTAGAAAAAGAGCATTATGATACGCATTTGTCAATGACACGTTGTACCGATGAGCTTTTGATCAAATGTGGCTAAGATGCCTAGGGACCGAGGAAGCTGATAAAGTGGTAGCAGAAGTTCATGAAGGACTCTGCGGAGCACACCAGTCAAGTCCCAAGATGGCTACTAAAATCAAAAGAATGGGTTATTATTGGCCTACGATGGTGAGAGATTGTATCAACCACGCCAAGAGGTGCCACGAGTGTCAGATTCATGGTGATGTTATTCATCAACCACCAAATCCTCTACACCCAACGATAGCATCCTGGCCGTTCGAATATTGGGGCACTGATATAATCGGACCGATAGATCCACCTTCATCGGTAGGGCACCGCTTTATTCTGGCAGCAACAGATTATTTTTCAAAATGGGCAGAAGTAGCTCCATTCAGGGAAGTCATGTCCGAGCACGTGATCAATTTTTTCACCCACAACATCGTCTACAGATTCGGTGTACCACGCCGTGTGATCTCAGACAATGGCACAGCATTCAAGAGTACAAAAATCTACAAGTTCGTAGATCATCATAAGATTGACTGGCGGTACTCGTCTATATACAACCCAAGAGCCAATGGTTTGGCAGGGGCCTTCAACACGACGCTGGTAAAGTTGTCGAAGAAGATCCTCACCAAGAACAAAAGAGAATGGTATACAAAGATGGCAGAAGCATTATGGGCGTATCGTATAACCTACAAAACACCAACCAAAGCCACTCCCTACTCATTAGTGTTCGGGGCTGAAGCCGTCTTGCCACTAGAAGTTGAACTACCGTCTCTTCGGGTCGCTATCCAGAATGAGCTTACTCAAGAGCAGAATGCTCGCCTAAGAATGGAGGAGCTCGATGCACTCGACGAAGTTAGATTGCAAGCCCAACAAAACCTAGAAATTTACCGGGGAAGAATGGCAAAGTCGTTTGATCGGATGGTGCGCCCTCGATCCTTTCAAGAAGGAGAATTGGTCCTGGTGCTGAGAAGGCCAATCATCCCTCACCGAAGAATTGGTGGCAAGTTCGTATCCAATTGGGAGGGTCCCTTCGTCATCGAAAAAGTGTATCAAGGTGGAGCCTACCAGCTTATTGATCTGCACGGCATGAGGCCTATGCCACCGATCAACGGTCGACATCTGAAGAAGTATCATGCATAAGATTGTCCGAAGAAATGTTATGCTTAATGTATTGTGTATTTTATGCATGTTTATTAACATATACACTCTACATTTTTGAAATTATCTTGTGTTGCAAGAATGCATTTTAAAATCACCCTGCAGGACAGGGGGCATTTTAAATATTTATTTGGGTTGACATCGTGCCACGTGCCGAGATCCCCAAATAAATATTTAAAATATCAAAATTCTAAATTTATCTCATTCTGAAATGTCCCTGCGAGATAGGGTGCATTTTAAATATTTATTCGGGTCGACATCGCGCTATATGCCCAGATCCCCGAATAAATATTTAAAATCACTAACACAAATATTCTTTTATACTGAAGAATACAACAAATGCTTTTTCAAAGTATATGCAGGTGAGCTTCAAAAGATTGAGACACCACCTCCTCCAACAAACCAAGATTTTAAAGGTCAGAAAGAGACTTTTGTAACTACACACTCTAACAAATTGAGCCAGAATAGTCTGAAGTCTTTCAGCAGCCTGAAGCTTAAGGTTCGAGTGGGTGTAAGAGGTCGGATCCAACACGCCCAAATATGGCCGGATCGCTGGCAGCTCCGTCTACTCAACACGCCACAAGAAAGGCCGTAGTAGCGGAACCCCCACTTCGTCAACCCGTCAGTAGGGACTGTAGGAAGTACGAAGGCAAATTTGACTCGACAAGCTCAAGTGATCGTAGTCTACTAAATTCTCCTAATTGACTGGAGAATCAAGGTTCCAGTGGGAAGGAGAAATCTCGAGCAACTACCGAATGTGCGTAGGCTCCAAATCTTCAACCACAAAGGAAGACTCCAAATCTAACAACTTCAGCAAAATCAGCATTGGGAAGCATAATTCTCATAGCTCGAGTCTGAAGCCTGAATGGGTGTAAGAGGTCGGATCCAACAAGCCCAAATACGACCAGATCGCTAACAGCTCCATCTACTCAACACACCATAAGAAAGGCCGTAGTAGAGGAACCCCCATCTCAGCAACAAGAGGACGAAGAGCTGTCAAATCCCAGCTCTCCCGATCTGATGAACTCAAGTGACTCAGATTAAAGTCTCCTCAAGTGGTTAAGGGTCAAGATACTACCTACATTTGGTACTATCAATGAAATCCGAAACCTGTAAAATCCTTCAATAAATCCATAAAGCACAAAGCTAGGATCGAAGAAATTCTTCTTCAACAAGTCCACCAAAGCACAAAGCAAAGGACCGAAGAAAATATCCCAAAGTTCAGGAAAAGCCTGAGGCTGAACTAAGAGGATTCTATCATCAACAAGTCCGTTATGCACAAAGATCTGGACCGATGACTTCTCGCCATCGACCCATTACAAACCTAAAAGGTTTAGGTCACCGGCATCTACTCCTTCATCAAGCCCGCCAAAGCTAGAAGTAAAGGGCTGAAGGTACAAAAATCACCTGACAAGTCAGTAAGGACAAATCAGGTAATTCTCTGTCAATGTCCGCAGCACAAAGCACAAGACAGAAGGAACCAAAACTTCATGACTCAAGCTAAAGCTATGAAAAGAAGCATCTTGAATGATGCCTACAAATGTCCCTAAAGACTGGGGGCATTTTAAATATTTATTTGGGTCGACATCGCATCACATGCCGAGATCCCCAAATAAATATTTAAAATTTCTTGCCGAAATACAGTTAAAGGAGGGAAGAATAGAAGATCCTCTATAAACTGAATGTGCCATCAGCAAAATGTACAATCTGAGCAAAATATAATCAGTAAAAGTAACAGAAATATTACATCTACACATGATGACGGCAAAGAAGAATATTGAACATATAAAGGAAGTCAATAAATTAAAGTGATAGTGGCGTTAAAAGAGAACAAATGAGGGTGATTCTATCCACCATCGTCAATCTACAGGGTGATGCTCTAAAGACCTAAGAACAAAGTGCTCTATCATCATCCTAGGGATCTCTATTTAAACAAGAGCAAATACATCAACTGTATTGATGAATACAAGTGCATCTAAAGATCCACAGAGGCACGAAAATATATCCTCGAAGATCTACAGTATGAAAATCCGAGTGTGACATCCAAGCAAACTCTTGGAGATCCACTAAGTGAAAACCTCTGTGTGACATCTAGAGCAAAATATCTAGAGATCCAGAGGGTCAATCAGCATACAACAAACGTGATTCGCTCTAGACGCATACCACATTTATTGGGGGGCATTTGTTGACCTCTGCTGTGAAAACAAAAGAAAGCAAAAAAAAATGCATTACCTCCGTCGAATCCCTAAAATCCCACACCTCGGACTCGTCGAATCCAGGAATCCCGCTGAATGCAGCGCCGTTTACGTCGCTTCCCAAAAATCCCTCGTAGAACCTCGATTCGCTGCCACCCATGCTTATAAAATGAAGCCGAAGGGAGGGAGAGGGGATATCGATCGCAGACCACTCGACCAAAATCCTCTCGTTTCCTCAGACTCCCGCTCCTTCCTCCTTTACTCCGACGCCAACTCCATCTCCCTGCCCCTTTCTTGTTTGCGAGCCACACTTTCGATCCAGAGAGAAAGGGAGAGAGAGAGAGAGAGAGAGAGAGAGAGAGAGAGAGAGAGAGAGAGAGAGAGAGAGAGAGAGAGAGAGAGCCTTACACCGTCACCTTCTTCCTATAGCCTCCAGATCAGCCGCAAGTCTCCTCCTCCATAGCTCTTCCATTCGACGCCTCCCTCCAGGTCGTAGCAATCATCTGACCCTTCCTTTCCATAACCCGGCCCCCGTCGCCCCTACCTGTCTCGAATCCATTCGAATCAGCCGCATAGACTCCGCCTTCTGGCCGATCGCTCTGACCTCTACCCACGTCGACCTAGCTGCGATCCTCTATGTAGACGACTTTCTTTTCCTGTGGAATTGGAAGCTGCAACATTTGATCGGAAGAAACGAAGGGAGTACATTGGTGGTGAAGGTAACTTACTCCCATTCGCGTGCTTCCCTGGCCAAATCCAGTGAATTCGCTGATCTACGGGATCCCTAAATCCTATTTTAATAGGATTCAGTCTAAATCCTTTTCAAATCGGCAAAATTCTGTTCAAATCCTGTACAAATCATACATCCTTTTCATATTACGATTTTTTTTAAATATAATTGATTATTATTATTAATGATTAATTATATTTAATTAATATTAATTATAATTAAATATTTTGATTATATTTAATTATTATTAATAATGATCAGTTTTAAATTAAAATAAGTTATGATTAATTTTACTATAATTATAGTTAACTACATTGTTAATGATTAACTATAATTAGTTAAATTAATTATAATTAATTATTTTAATTTAAAATAGTTATTATTAATTATAATTAATTATGATTAATTATAATTAATTATTTTAAAACTATAATTAATTATTATTAAATATAATTAATTATTTTTAATAATTATTATTAAAAAAAAAGAGAAAAGAATGCTCTTCCCTTGCCTCGATCCTCGTGCCACGAACCACCGTCGGTCGCCAAGGTATAACCCTCCAACTCTAAAACTCCGAGAGCCCGCCTCGAGGCTTGCAATGCGACAAAACGACCACCTATACATGCTTTTCTTAGCGTGGTGGGAGGAAGTGCATCGCGAGGCTTGCAACAAAACAGGTAATCACTTCGAGAGCTCATTCCGTCGTTCGCGACGCACCGGCAAACCGCCTATACACACTTTTCGTAGCGTGGTGGGAAGGGAACCCGGTGCGGCGCCTACGACGAAGTGGGTGATCACCTAAAATCTCTTTTTCGGCATTCGCGGTGCGCCGGCAAACCGCCTATACACGCTTTTCGTAGCGTGGTGGGAAGGGAACCCGGTGCGGCGCCTATGGCGAGAAGGGATATTCATAAGTACCCGCTCGCGGGGAAATAACTGCATTTTTTCAAACAGGTACTTTCGAAGACCCATACACGCTTTTCGTAGCGTGGTGGGGATTGAAGATTTTACACGGCCGCGGTGTCCTCGAAAGAGGGCACCTAACATACACGCTTTTCTTAGCGTGGTGGGAAAGGCCCAGTTTTCTCGTAGTTTCCCCTAAATGGGGGAGACGCCGGGAGGTTGCCAAAATTTCGGGTGAACAGAAGACCTGACTTGAACAATATTTGGACAGTAGAGGACCCGTACTTGAACTCGAACTTAAGTGAACTTTAATATAACTTGAGAAGCAATCAAATTAAGTTCAAAATCAGATGATGTTGGATAGCGAGAGACTCAAATCTGGACTTTAACTTGAACCAAATAATAAGGATTTGAACTCAAGTCAACAAGCAAACAGGGGACTCGAACTAGAACGGGACTTTGATTTGAACTCAATTTGAACTCATATGAATGGATACGAGGGAGTTGAATGAACTGTATGGAACTGAACTTGCACTTGGACTTAGAACTTGAATGATTATGCACTCTAAGGACTTGCAACGAAGGATACTGATTCGAACATCAAATGAACAAGACTTGAATCAAGCTTGATCAAGAAGGACTGAAGTTGAACAATCACAAAAAACTTGAATCATGTGCAAGAGAACTTAAATAGAATTTGAACTTGATTTGAAAGTTAGTCGAAGATGAACAAGGACTTGAAATGAGCTTGAACTTGAACATTTATACTCAAACCAAAACTTGATTTGGACCAAGATGACTCGGATTTGATTTGAACATCAAATGAGTAAGACTTGAATTGCAAGGACCTGGACCGAATTGAATACAAAGATCAAACAAAGTGGACTCAAACTGGAATGAAAAAGGGCCTCACGTATAAATTGATTACAAGCTTTGACATGAGATTCCTTAATAATGATAATTAAATTGTGATGATCATTTCAATCATGCTCAAAAGCAAATGGATGTAGTCATAACGAATGGTGAAAGCATGCAATATGCTATGCGAAGAACTTAAGGATAATACCTATAAAGATCCTATAAATACTGCTCATTCATGAATGATAATGAAAGTTCCACTAATTGATCTCTACTTGAGATGATTACAATGCACAAATATTGAAGATCTCCAAATACCTGATTACAAGCAGCATGAAGCCTCCGATGTTCATATTGGTTAACTTATAAATTTGTGAAGAGAGTTCGAAGGCACCAACAAAGAAGAGTTCCTCAAATGATATACTAACCTTTATGAAACGACCCCTAATGAAAGCAATAAGACTTCCTACAAGCTTACATGGAGAAAAGCATAATGAGCACAATAGACTTCTTACTAACACGAGTAGAGACCATGTTATAACCTACTTGTGAGCTCCCACAAATTGTTGTAATGATCTCCTCATGCATACAACAATTGATCTATGAATTAGAAAGGTGGTGATGGAAGTTTTGCATCGCATACAATGCTCCGGTTCACGATAACAAAGAAAGAGACACATAAGAAAATACAACCATTCACTAATCGTCAGGCGTAAGAAGGCCAGTGATGAATGCAAACACCTACCATGCTATGCAGCAAGAGTGGTGAATAATGTAATGCTCTTGTAGTCAATCACCATTCAGCATCAAGCGAATACATCAGACCTCTACAAGTAAAAGAAAGATCTGCAATACATACAAGTTCCCTACAAATACAGATGTACGCACCGCATGTCATCTGTGGGTAGATACAAAATGACTTCAGCAAATGCAGTATCCTGTAGTCAATTTCAGCCCGCGAATGAATACATCTACCCACAACAACGATGGATGTATTATAGGGATCAGAACCATAGTGAAATGCATAAAGACTTGAAATGAATGCAAATATTTACCAACAAAAGCAGGAGATTCATTAGTGCACTACAACATACCTGCGTAAATAATGTAAGTAGTGCACGACAGTCTGCCTGTACAAAGCAGCAAATAACTCTAGTCCACGAGCTGCTGTAAGACGCCACCGGATCCGCAACTTTCATGCAAGCGGACAAAAGGCGTGTACAAATATTCCAAGAATACCCCCGCATATGTGCACTTTAATTTGTATACACATAGGTGCACTAAAAGGGGAAAATATAATCTTAAACCCGCATGGGCCCCAACGAGAGTGTTATTGGTACACACGTGACGTCTAGGGATGCTGCGCGGGTTAATAAGTGAATTCCAGTTCGAGCCCGATCCTCCTATACGGGTAGATAGGAGTCGACACGGCTCGAACCATTAAATAAATATGCGGTCGTGAGATCGACCGGAATATTTATTTTATAGTTCATATTAGGCCTTCAAGGCCTATAATCAAGAAAATTCACTTATAAAGGCTCAAAGCCTACGAAACCCGATCCTCTATCGACCAGTAGATAGAGTTGACAGGGTCCAATCAATAAAATATAAATGACCCTATCTATCCCGATGATGGCCGTGTTGAATGCAAATCTCAATCGGAGGGGTCCATTCACAAACACTTTCAAATGCCTCTCAAACCCCCACAAAATCCAAAACTCAACAGAAATTTCCCAAAATCCAAAATCTCCAAAAATGTCAAAAATCTCAAAAGTCTATAATATTTAAAATTGAAACTAAACCATCAAGCACTCAAAGCATGAAATTCATCCACCCTCCGCAACAGTTTGCCAAGGTGGACAAATTAAAATTTACTTCAGTTCACATAGAGCTAATGCCTGGTCGAGAATATCACTAGGATCCATTCTCAAACAATCTCCTGCCAGCAAGGACGTGGTACGAGTCCTCTAACCGACAGTTTCGCCGCTAAATGGCACTGCAGGATAAATGGTTATGACTCGGGGCCCTCTGAACCAGGTGGTCGCCGCCAAATGGCACCATTATATTATGGTTATGGCCAGAGCCCGTATGTTCCCCAATGGCATCAAATCCTTGAGACATGAATCAATAGGATATGATTGATAGGGCACAAAGCCCTCTGTTAGCTAAGGTGGATTCAAATTTGTCCCCTTAGACAAACACCCACCCCAGGTTTACAAGGTACCCTTGGACGAAGCAACCCATGGCTGCCGACAAGGATCCTTCTGTCAGGTTGGGTCGACTACCTCCTCTGACTAAGTAGACCAGGGACCACGATGGCCCGGGACGACGGAACCATGGGATCTTGATTGGGTCTATCATCCATTCCCCACCATCTGCTTTAAGTGCAAGATGGTGAAATTTCTAATTTTAAATATTAACCCTTTTTAATTTCCAAATCCTCCAATCTTTTAAATTCTCAAACTCTCCAATTTCTAAACCCATGCTGCTACTATATGCCAGACTCACGTATCTTTACGTATCTGATTGACGACTAGCCTTAATCGAAAGTTCTCTCTCGTTACCGGGAGGGGTAATTAACTATAGGGGCTTGCGCCTATAGGAAACCAGAACTCAGATCATAAAGTCCTCATGAAATGAGGGCGAAATCTCTGGGTAGCGTCTTATCTACTATCTCATCTGCCTTCCAAAATTTACCCCAGAACTTAGTCCGTTAAAACTCCCCCCGAAGAAAACACAAAAGTCGGGCGGAGGCCGGGGCCGAATTTTCGGAGCCCACAATATGATACAAATTATATTCTCCTCTGTGGTTGTTAATCGGCCCAAACCATTGATCAAGAAATTAGATATGCGTTCTTCTGACAATCTGTTACCAGCTCTACTACTTTGATTTTGTGGATTCTGTGATTTCGGAAGAAGATTAAAAAATGTTCACTGATATGTAAAATCATTATTGTTCTTATGATTAATTACCTGCTGCTGCTCTGGCGCTCTCTCATTAATATCAGCGGCTGTAGAGTGTATCCTTGTAGTATTAGTATTGCTTGAGCGCATACGAGGAGGTAATTCATATCCTGAATCATTAGTTGAATAAATGAGCAGAGTACAGATTGGGAATTGGAGAGGGAGACAGAGAGAGAGAGAGAGAGAGAGAGAGAGAGAGAGAGAGAGAGAATGCAGTAATGAAGAGAAGAAAAGAGAAGATGTGCGTACTGTAACGACGAGGACCTGTACTGTGCATCCATGGCGTAGGAACAGATCGCATCGTCCATCTCGCCGAAAAAGAATGCATCATCCATGGCGCAGGAACAGAGCGCATCCATGGCGTATAAACATAACCTGTGGGAACAGAAATGTGTGTTAATAACAGCGTATCATCTAATCGCTGCTGCACCCAAAATCCACTCTCCATATATAGCTCGTGAAACTGAAACAATTCTTCAAGTAAATTAACAAAGCAAGTCGTCGGAGAAGAAGAAGAAGAAGAAGACGACGACGACGAAGAAGAAGTGTGGAGTTGCTCGTGAGTAGAGGATGAGAGAAACTGGGAGGGAGTGATAGAGAGAGGTGCGAGAGATATTAGATCCGAATGCATACTTCTCTTACATTTATAGAAGCAGTTCAAACTAACGGTAATATTCAATTATGTTTTCAAATTAATAAAAATCTATGTTTGGAAACCAAATCAAATTGATAAAATATATTTATGGAAAGTAAATCCTCCATATTTCATCCTATTTGAACAAAGATTATTTATGATGTCGGAGTTATTCTAACGGTTTATAAGATCTAAAATGAATAAATTATTCAAACGGTTTATAAATTTAGTTGACTCCAAATTTTAATTTTAATATTGTATGATAATTTGTATTTTGATTCTATGAGTACTTGTTTTTTTTTTTTTTTTTTTGATAAAAAGACCGGTCTAATTAGTATAGAATTTTTCTTATGAGGGCATAATTGGCCGATTTTAAAAATATTATAAATTTAAGTAAATTTTTAAATGGACCGCCCGAAATGATTATACCCTACTACAAAGACACCACTCTAACTTCTTAGGAAATTACCCACCGTTGCTTAGTTTGGTTGGTTTACGAGTACGGTTGGAAACCCCCCAATCCGTGTTTGAATCCCCTCGAGTGGCAGTGCCTCTTAAGTGGGGCCTGATTAAGTGCGGGCCATGAGCTAGGTCACTAGGATGCATGGGTGTCTCTTCTAGGTCAGATGGGATTAGTTATGCCAAGTGCCTCCTAAGAGGGTGGCAGCAAGTATATACCCTGTTCCAAAAAAAAAACAAATTCTTAGGAAATTATTTTTTTCTAAATAGATATTATAGTAACATAAATTTTATTATACTTCACAAGCTTGAAAATAAATAAATAAAAAAATAAAATATATATTTCATTCAATATATTTTTGACGTCAAACAAATTAATTTGTTTAAGATATTAAGTTTAGAGTCAAATTAAAATTAAATAATTAAAGCTAAATAGAGTTCAACTATATTTTTTTAAATTTAGATTTTTATTATTAAAAAATTGCATAAGAGGTAATAAATACATTTATAAGATACATATACTTATATATAAATAACTTCATTTTACTACAAAGTTATATTAAATTTTAGTCAAAAACTTTCATATTTTGTTTCATGATAATTAATTAATCAAAACCATTGTTTGTTAGTTATATATATATGCACTATAATTGCGGCAAGAATAAGGTTAAAAATTTGGTACATTTCTATGCAAGAACAACAAAGGTATACATTCGTAAAGTTAATTAGCGAACCATATTACTATGGGGTTTTTTGGTGGCCAGCAAAAAGAGTGTAAATACTTCAAACATAGAAGATTTAGAATAATGGTGTTTTGTTTAAAATAAAATCAATGTAGTGTAAAATTTTGGTGCATTTGAAATTCACCATCTCATTTATTTTTGATGTATTTGAATTTTATCATATTTGGGCTATCATTACAATTGTTGTTGCCCACCACCATCGTCGGTAGCCACCGACAAACCCTGCCACTGATCACCATCATCGCCAGCTGCCAGCAAACCCTGTGCAGCCTGCTGCCACTGCAGGCCACAACGGCCACTGACCTTTCGCCACTACCTACTGCCCGCCACCACAATCATCGCCGGCCATAGCCGAGCAGCATTGCTGTCGTCGATTGCCACCCATCACAATTATCACTGCTGGCCACTAACTACCGTCGTCATCGCCCACTACCACACTCATCAACTGTCGCTGAGCACCGCCACCCATCATTGTTGTCAGCCGCCATCACCACCAACTACTCAGTAGCATTAAATAAGTATGAAGATTTATGGGTTATGAACTTATGATGTAAGATTTACTTTTCATCAATGAAATATAGTTTTTTCACGTATATTTAATAAATTCTTATCATTTTTCACTAAATTTTTTTTAAAGAAATTCCTTGTTGGTATTATCCTGCATAAACTCAAATTAGAAGAATTATTACTTCTCAAAGAACTTGAACTTCTCCGACACCATTCCTATATTTCAATATCCCAAACTTGAAAGTGATCTCTAACTTCTAAACAATGGAGAAGATAAATAAATCATAAATAACACTTACGAGGTAGAGGAGATGGTGCGGGCATGCTACGTAAGTCATGGCTGGAGGCAGAGGAGGCGAAGCAACAATCAGCAGAATCTTGGCTCGAGGTGAAGGAGGCAGAGTGGGAGAGCAATTAATGTCCTCGGGTCTTGGAGAAAAAGCCAAAGAATTAGCATTTATAATATTATATAACGTAACATCATATATATATATATATATATATATATATATATATATATATATATATATATATATATATATATATATATATATATAATTATTTAGAAATTCAATTATATGACATTTAAAAAATAATTCACTCAAACTCTCGATGCACAACAAAATGAAGCCCGATCCGAGCGTAAATGGGCTCGTTTGAAAGTTCACGATGATCCAAAAATACTTATGCAGTCTATTTTATAAAACAAAACCCTGATGAAACATTTTCAGGCAAAATCTCACTCCAATGAGACCTTGTACGCATGGAACTGCGTGAAAATGTCAAAAAATAAACTTTGTGCTCATTTCATGTATCCGCATACATAATGCAACTCTTGGAATCCAGAGATCCAAGCTCGATGGTGACAAAGGGCAACCTCAAGCGATGCAAGCTATCATCGCACACACTTATGCAAAAAGAAAGCAAATCAAACTTGATTCATGCCCATGAGGCAACCGACGGTCGCTATTAATATGGGACCATTCTACTGAGCATAAAGAAGAGTCCAAGGAACATATGTGGCAAAAATGCGGTTAATAACTTATATCCTGCATGGAAGATGATAAAGGTAATATTCAATCAACTAATTCTAATGATTGCAAAACATCTCAAGCGCCCAAATATATACCTCTCCACTCTCCTTGCTCTTTGCCACAATAGCATTACAGTAAATCTTAGCCTCTCCTTTGTAGCTAATATCTTCCTCTGTAACTGTTGAATGCTTAGCTTAGTACATATGCTTAGGTTGAATGAATGCTTTAAAAATTACTTAAGAATTTAAAAATTACTTAAGAAAATAAATACTATGCTTCTTCCTTTCTATCATTCTCTTCTCTATTTTTGCATAATACTTCTATAGTGAAGTATGTCATGTCCCATAATTTTATTTGAAAGAATTATTATTTTTATCATTTACTATAATATTAACTAGATCTATCTAGTTTTTTTTATCAAAATGAATGGTAGCAAAAGTAATTCTATTGATCAAAACATTAATATACATTTGTATTCATACTTCAAAAATCATATACAACATTTAGAAATCATATAATTATAATACATCTTTCCTTTTCTTGAGTATAAAAGAATAATTAAAGAAAAAAAGTAAACCTTAGGATTCTTGGTCAATCTCACCATCCTAATTATTTTTCTTGACCTAAAATTATTTAAACCATATATAATGAGTAAAATAACCCAACATGTCAGTAAAATTTTATAATTGAACTCAAAGCACGAAAGAAGCAGTATGCATGTCATCAATCAATTCATAACAGTAAAAATTAATATGATCATGAATCAGTGTAAAAATAGTAAAACTCAGATGTAATAATAGTAGAATATGTAAAGTAATAACACAGAACGATATATAAGATAATAAAATTGTATGGTATAAAAAAAATAAAATTTGTAGGCCAGCAACTCAGTATGATGTTAAATTAGTGAAATAGTGACCAATCATTATTAATTCATATGTCTTATCAGTTCTATTCAATCAGTAAATAAATTATATATATCAGTAGAATCAGAGCTTCATTGATAACTATCAAAATTATATCAATGCAGTAAATCTATAGCAGTAACAATACTTAATCAGTAGTAATAGACAGCATATCCAACCATTCTATATCAATATCAATTCAATATCCTTACCACATGTTTAGTATACCTAGAATACCATATGCTCGATATATCTCATAAGTAAACAATGAATCAATAATAGTAACAATGATAATTAATCAATAGTAGCATTAGTAATAGTATCAGTAACATTACTGGCTAAACTTGTAAAATAGTACAATAATAGTAGTAGAAATAATGCAGTAACAGCACAATTAACTATACAGTCGTATAATAATAGTGAATTAGTGGCATGTATTTCAGTAATCACACTAAATAAGTAAGGAATTCTTACTAAAGTGATGTTTTTCTAATAATCATTATCAATATCAAAATTGGAAATCAATAATCATTAGCTTCGTAAATAGAGTAGTCACTCTTTGCACATTGGCATGTTAACAACTCCATATAACTCCCAATAAATGAATCATCTGAATTAGTAGAAGATAACATCAAACCATAATATTTAAAGGAAAGCCCGACAGCCAACCATCCGTATAGTTTAGTCAATCCCCATCCAACATAAGTTATTTTTAGGAAAAATTAGGGGCAATCCTGCCCAATTTTCATTAATGTAATGAAAATATTACAAAATATTAAAACTACATAAATGTATTAAAAATAAGAAAAAACTTACAACCTCTGCAAAACTAATAAAAACTACTAATCCAAACAACCAAAGGACCATCTTCAAAATAGAAAAAGCACCATCTAATCACCTAAACAACAATAATTATTAAATATCTAAACAAAAAACTCCAAAAGCTACTAGTATAATCAGCAAGACATAAGAATCAGCAATCCAAAAAGACCAGTTGAATCTTCAAAAAGAGAACCAGACCCTTATAAAAGAATCCCATGATGCACATAGAGAAGTCCACTCCCCAAACTTCAACCAATCACCAATATATTCCTACATGAAAAAGGCCAACAATAAGCACAAGGAACTTTTCTTAAGACACCAATCCACCAAAAAGACTTCAAGCCACCTAAAAGAGTTGCACCAGCAAAGCCACCAAAAGTGCTCAACCAACCAATAGGGAGTCAAAATGGAAAATCCCTAGTTACTAAGAACGACCAACCTAGGAATCAAACTGGTTGCCAAGCTAACTATCCATGAGAAACCATTGGAAAAACCAAATCATCATCATCCTAATAACCAGCCTCTAAAACTTAACAGAGCCACAACTACTAGAGAAAGTTCCCTCAAGACAACCAAACTAGAATAAGTTCAACACCTCAGCCAAAACCAGAAAAGAATCCAGCCAAAACCAATAACACTATTAAAGAACATAATGCTTAATTAAATGAAAAGATCTCCAGGAGGCAATCTTAGCCAAAATAACATTCTTAATAATCCTTTCCACCGTAACAGAATAATTAAACTTCCTAGCAAATCTTCTATTATTCCTTTCTTTCCATAAAAAATAAATCGAGTAGCAAGTTGAAAGAAATAAAGCAGCCTTTAAGTTCTTCCCTTTTGTATTAGGTGAAATAAAATAAAAAACCTGATTAAAGTTTGGTTTGAGCATAAAAAACTACACCCCTAGTACTAAACCTGAAATAATTTGAAGGAAAAATCACACTCAAAGAAAAGACGTATATGATTTTTTCTCAGCTTTAGCGCATAAAATACAATTAAGAGGTACATTCAAATTCCTTTTACAAATAATATCTATAGTTTTCAAACCTTTCAAGACAGCCATCCAAGCAAAAAAAAAAAAAAAAAATCTCTAAGCATATCTTTTATGCCAAATTAAAGAACACCATTCCACTTTAGTTAAGCTAAAAGAAGGATGTGAATCCCCATTCCAAGAAAAGCATGAAACCATAGTATTGGATATAGGAATAAAAGATATGTCCAAAAACAATTCAGCATTTAAGTTCTCACGACTCTTCCAACCATCAGCATTTAACCAACACTCACAACAACATTATTTAAGGTCCCCAAATTATTATTAATTACTTCATAAAAAGCTCTTCCCTTACACCAAGGGTCCTAAATAAGAGAAAGAGAACAGTTAGGCCAAATTATGAAGGACAACTTACCTTTAATCATACTAGTAGTAGAAAATAAATTCTACCAACAAATAGAAGCTTTTTGAGGAGGAGGCTTCCAAAGAAAAATATACTTATGTTTAAGACATCCAAAAAGAAGAACAATACCATTAAGAATATGCCAAATTTGAGAACAACTATAATCAAAACTTAAGGCTATAGGATCTGGAATACTAAGACCTACATAATTCTTAGGTCTACAAAATGTCAGTAATAACCATGCTGTACTTGTTCCCACATACACATATTATTTTCATAGTATTATAATAGTAATATGAAAGTTCGTAAAGGTGGTTAAACCTTGTAGAACTAGCCCGAGGCTAACCAAGAGGGGGGGGGGGGGGGGTGTGAATTGGTATTTTAAAAAATTCTTTAATAAAAAAAATCTTTTTGAATTCTTTTTTGATATTTTAAACACAAACCATTTAAGCGGAAGCAAAAAACAAAAAAATAGAGATTTCAATATAGATCAGATCACATAAACAATTGAAAATAAATGTAAAAAAAATAAGTAGAAAGAATACAGCATGTTTATAGTGGTTCGGTCAAATCTGACCTACATCCACTCCCCAGAACCTCCCATTTCAGGTATTGCACTAATCAGTTAGTGTCTCTCCTTTTTCCCGCACAACAAGGAAGAGAATCCCTTACAAAATCTTTCCACTGACCTAATGAGTTAGAAAACCTAATCCTTTTTCACCCTCCTGGTGAAGGCAGAGAACCCGATAATCCTTTTATTCCCTTCTGGAGTTGGCAGAGAACCACATAATCCTTTTACTCCCCCTTGGAGTAGGCAGAGAACTTGACAATCCTTTTACTCCCACCTGAAATAGGTAGAGAATCTTGATCTGATGCTGATGATCGTCTCCCCAGAGCCACTAAGGAACCAAGGATGAAGAAGGAAGAAGACGATCGAATCCTTGCTTGGAGCAACCTTTATGAATCCCCTTATAAACTCCCCCTCATAAGATCCTCTCTCTCTGTCCCAAACTCTCCCTCTCCTCTAAGCTCTCTTAGATTAAAAAAATAGCAAAATATATTTTTAAAGAGACAATTAGAGAGCTTAAATAGAGAGGCTTCACTAAGTGCCCTAATTTTCAACTTACCGACAATATCATCTAGGATGATCTATCAATCATCCTATACAATTAGTTTAAATTAGCCCTTTTAGTTGGGATGATTTGGGTCTCTTGTATGATTAGAACACAAAGTTTGTTCTAATCGTCTAGGATGATGTGGTCATCATCTTATACGATTAGTTTAAAATCAGGCATTATCATCCAGCAGATAATTCAGGACATCCAGGAGATAAATCAGGATGATATGTAGAAATATATCCGATCATCCAGGATGATGTTACGATCATCCTGTATGATTAGTTCAAAAATAGGCATTATCATCCAACAGATAGTTCGAGACGTCCAGGAGTTAGGAGAAATTTTCCAGTACAATTCTGTGATCGGCCCGGATGATCTGATTGATCAATTTAACCTTAATTACTCTCCTAATCATGTGATTAATTTAGGCATGATTGTAACAAATCGTCTAGGACGATCAGGATCATCCTGTACAATTAGTGTAATTTTGTAAGTTAAAAATCTTGCTTAAATGAGTTTGGCGGCTGGGTATTTTGATTTAAGCATATCATCTAGGATGATGGGAATATCATCCAGGATAATTTTCTTAATCAGGATTACTTGACTCAGTTGCCCTAATTAGGGTTTTTATTTTTGAACTGATCATTCAGGATAATTTTGGATTGTCCTGTACGATATGATCAAAAATAGAAGTACTCTCAAACTCACCAAATTTCTCCTCTTAAGTGTGTGTGTGCAAGGTTACTTAGCTTGGAGATTCACTACATTATAACTGATTTAAGAAAATGTAGAAAATATATTTGAATGAAAATTATAGACTTGACTCAGTCTTAGTCTACCCGATCTTGAGCTGGCTTGAGAGTGAGCTTGTGGACCTAAAATGTTAGTATTCAATAGAGAAAACATATATGTAATGAACTTTAATTATTAGAAGATAGCATAGTAAATAATAATGTTTGTTATCATCAAAATCATAAGACTTGGGCCCAGATCTACAACATAGTAGGCACAAATTCTTACCCAATCACATGCGAGCATTCATTCATAATGTTTGTATTAATAGTATGCTTAAATAAAAAATACCAAATGTCTATTCATTTGCAAGTCATACAAAATATAATAACTTTCATTTTGTTCGATAAAATTTAGAAATAATCTAGTTAAAATATCAAGAATAATCAATACTATAACATACGAGAAGTTACGAGATAAAAGTTTATTAAATCTTGAGAAAATGTAATAAATTTAATTCAAGAAGAATCAAATGGTTGAAATCAAAATAATTAAAAATAGAAATAGAATAATAGTCACCTACCATATTCTAAGAAATTTTTGTAAAAGTAGAAAAGCTGTACGACGACAAAAAATATAGCTTTCTATTCATCTCTTCCCCCCTTCCTCTCACTTTCTTCTTTCTTCAATGGTACGAAAAGGCAATGAGGGAGTGACTGTAGAGCAAATTATATATATATGTGCCATGACGATAAGTTTTGGTGCCGCTGCGTTTCACTTACCTATTGCCCTAGTGCTCTAAAGCTCAGTGCCATAGTTCTTTAGTTTAAACAAAAATTTAGATTTTCATTTTAAAATTATTATTTTTAGAAACTCAAGTTGATACAATATACTCACCTTAGAAAAATATTATTCCTGACATTTACCTTATGGATTTGAGCATAAAATCAATATACAACAAATCTGTATGATAAAATTCAAATCAAGTCAAATCACATGTCATAAGTTATCAATTCCTATCATATAATCATGCAATTATGTCACTCACAGGTCATTTACTTATGCATGATATGTTATGTCATCCAATCATTCGAAATAAATTTCTTATGAGTAGAACTCTTAGGCTGTTATTGATTTTCCTAATACTATAAGTTATATATAGCATCATTGGAGTAGGTATAATTGGCCCTGGTGCAATAGACTCCTTTTTACTACCACTAACACCTCTATCATCATTCTTATTTATCAATCTTTCACTATATGCACTCAAATCTATAGTCTTTTGACTTTCAGTCGGTCTAGACTATCGTGCTCTAAAATTAATTCTTCCTCTTTGTGGATAATTTGGTACCTTGTATCCTTGTTGTCCACACTGAAAACATCAACCTGTTAAAAGGTAGCACTAACCGGAATGCCTTCTTCCAAAATGAATACATTTAGCATAGCTATCAGTATACACTATTGATCTAGATCCTCTTGAATCAATATATCTGCTTTTCTTATCCCTAACACTTCTCTATCTCAGCTTGATTCCTCTCTAGTTCTCCTCCTGCTAACATCATATTTGGAGCTCACATCATACTTGGATGTTCGGTACTGCCAAATCAATCTCGATCAATATGACATTTTCCACTAACTCAAAAAATTCTTGAATCCATAACGGTACTAATGGATGTGCTAACTCCCTATTCAACCCTCGTAAAAATTTGTAACACTTTTCTTTATCAGTAGGAATCAAATAACAAACTTACTTAGCTAATTCTATAAACCCATGTTCAGACTACATGACTATTTTGCATCCCTATTCCAAATTGATAAAAGCTTCTATCATCGAGCTGAAGGAGTTACAAACCATATCTTGAACACAGTAGTGAATTCATCCTAAGTGATCTCAGCTTTAGTTTTCCCCTAGAATTTCTCTCTCTACTATCCAACCTATCATCTCTCAGCCTCTCCTTCAAATAAAAACACATGTAATGGCACTTTCTTATTCTCTGGACACTACATATGCTAAAGATCTTTTCTATCCTCAATAACCAATATTTTGTAGCCTAAGGCCCTATACCTCCTTTGAATAATTGGGGCATCAATTTATGAAATGTTTGTAAATTTATCCCCCTTTTCTTCTTTTCTCCCAACTTGCTTAGTGTATGTATCTCCCATTACATGTGATATAACACTAGCCAACTGCATAACACTATCTATCAGCACTGGAGCAACATTGCATTGCTCATTTGGTACATTTTTTCTAGTAGGTCCATTTTAGTTGTTCACATGAATAATTCAGTCTGATATGACTAATTAACACATGGAACTAATTATATAAACAAAATAAAGCAAAATAATGCATCATAATTAACCCAATCTATCTAACTCACAATTAATTCTTATAGCTCTAGTAATAATTTAATTCTTCTAAAAACTATACTCTGATATCAATTTTGACATACCCTAGAACCTAATTTTGAAAAATTATTCTTTTTTATCATTTAATATAACTTCAACAAGAGTTATCTAATTTCATTTAATATGAACATAAGTGGAAGTAATTCTATTGATCAAAATATCAATATGCATCTATATTTATACTCTAAAAATTATATATAATACTCAAGAATCATATAAATGCACATCTTTTCCTTTTCTTAAGTATAAAAGTATAACTAAAGACAAAAGAAGCAAAACCTCAAGAATCCTGGTTAATCTCACCCTTCTTATCCTTTCGCCATCCTAAAATCATTTAAAATATATATAATGAGCAAAATAACCCAGTAAGTCATTAAAATCCATTAATTAAACTCAAAGCACGGTAAAAAAATAATATGCATGTCATTAGTTAATCCATAATAATAGTAATCAATATGATCATGATATAGTGTGTAAATAGAAAAACTCATATGCAATAAATATAAAATTTATAAAATAATAAGATAGTATGGTACAAAAGCTAGTAAAATAGTACATTATGAAAATAATAATATGTGAGCCAGTAACCTAGTATGATGTTGAATTGGTGAAATAGTGATGATCCATCATTAAATCATATGTCATATTTTTACTATTCAATAAATAATGATATTATACATATCAGTAGAACCAAAGCTTCAATTAGAGCTGTCAAAATTATATCAATGCAATAAATCAATATCAGTAATAGTACTTAATCAGTAGTAATCAACACCATATCCAACCATTCAACATTAATATCATTACTCTATCATAATCACATGTTCAGTATTCCCAATATACCATGTGCTCGTTATATCACATGATCAATAAATAGTGAATCAATAGTAGTATCGATAACAATATCTATAACATCAGTGGTAGAACCAATAAAATAATATAATAATAGTAACAATAATATTAAAATAATAGTATAGCCATATAGTAAAAATGAATCTATGGCATACATTTTAATAATCACACTAAATAAGTAAGGAATTCTTACTAAAGTAGTATTTTTCTAGTAATCATAATCAGTAACCATTAGCTCGGTAAATAGAGTTATCACCCTATGCCCATCATTACAGTAATAACTCCTTATAACTCCCAATCAATAAATCTCATGAATTAATAGAGGATAACACCAAACCATAATATTTAAAGGAAAGCTCATTGGCCTGCCATCCTCTACAGGTAAGTCAATCTCCATCTAACATTAATTAATTATAAGCCTTGACTTATTCTCCCACATGTTTATTATTTTTATAGTATTATAATAGTAATAAAAACTAGCTATTATCCAATCACATACAAGCATTCATTCAAAATGCTTGTATTAATAATATGCTTAAATAAAATACCAAATATCTATTCAAAATGCTTTAGTTCAAACATAAATTCATATTTTCATTTTAAAATTATTTTTAGAAACTGCTTGGTTTATTATAAAGTATATGTTTTCTATCATGGTATCAAAGCATGCTACTGCTTTGTAGCTCCTTTTTCATTTCTTTCTCACTCATGTAACCACTTCAAATATTCTTATATCGGATAGTGACTTCTGCTATGTCATTTTCTGATCCATTAATATTGAAAACTCCACATGTTGATACCTCAATTGTTCCATCCCAGCACAACTTAAGTTCTTTATGAATAATATGAAAAATATTAGTCATACAATCTCACCACTGACAACCATCCTAGTTGGTAGTCTCAAGTCCTAAAAGATTTCAAAGTAAATGGTTTTGAAGGATTTCTAGATGGAATTGAAAGTTCGATTGGGATGTTAAGCCCTAGTGAACTTGTCCCGAGGCTAACCAAGAGGGGGGGGGGGGTGAATTGGTTATTTAAAAATTTCACGATAACAATGAAAATTTTTTCGATACTTAGCAACGGAAACAAGTAAACAAGAACGAAAAGATCAATCACAGATATTCACCCAAGCAGTTTATATTGAAAAGTAAAGTGCAAAACTGAATCAAAAAAGCAAACAAGATTTTATAGAGGTTAGGTCAACTTGACCTACGTCCACTCCCCGGAGCCTCCCCTCCGGGTATTGCACTAAACAAAAAGTGTCTCTCCTTTTGCTCCCACAGCAAGGCGGAGAAGCCTGTACAAACACCTCCTTTCACCACACGGTGAGGCAGAGAACCCGACCTCCTTTTACTTCCTCCAGAAGCAGGCAGAGAACCTTCGAACTCCTTTTGCTTCCACCTGAAGCGGGCAGAGAACCCCGGATCTTCTTGTGAACGACCCTCCCACGACGAACACCGACTAGACGAAAGACGACGAGCGGAGAAGACGACTCTGATCCGTGCTTGGAGCAACCTTAGTGAATCCCTCACTAACTCCCCCTCACAAGATCTTCTCTCTCTCTCCCAACTCTCTCTCTCTAGGGTTTCTCAGGGAAGGAAGGTAGCAAAAGATTTTTCTTATTTTTAGAAAAAGTTCTTTTATAGGAGGGCTTAAAATTTGCCTTAAATCTCAACTGGTCGGCCAAGATCGTCCAGGATGATCGGTAGATCATCCTGTACAATCAGTTCAAATTCAACTATTTCAGCCTAGACGATCAGGCTCTTCTGGACGATCAGTAGAAAATTTTTTTCATATCGTCCCGTACGATCCTGCGATCGTCCGGGACGATTAGTGCAAATCAAGAAAAATCGTCCAGAAGATAGCTCGGGTCGTCCACAGAAACTTGTGCTGGACGACCAAAAAATGACTTGATCGTCCAGGATGATAGGGACATCGTCCTGTACGATTAGTTCAAAAAGGCCCTAAATCATCCTATACATAGTTCTGGACGTACAGCTTAAATGCACTAGACGATCAAGATCGTCCGGGACGATCCTGCGATCATCCAGGACGATATGATCATATCAACCAAAAATAAATTGCTTTCCTTAATTACCAGATTAAATTAGGCATAATTGTACTGAATCATCCGGGACGATACACGTATCGTCCGGGACGATACACGTATCGTCCGAGACGATCAGACCAAATAACTTAAAATAAAAACTTGCCTAACTTGATCTGGCGGCTGAGAATTTCTGATTTGGGCATATCGTCCCGTACGATCCAGAGATCGTGCAGGACAATCTGCTTAATCAGACCCTCTTAACTTAGTCACCCTAATTAGGGTTTCTGTTTTTACCTGATCGTCCAGGACGATGTCAATATCGTCCAGGATGATCTGAACAAAAACTGAACAGAAACTCTAATTCACTCAAGCTCTCCCCCTGAGTGTGTGTGTGCAAGGTTTCTTAGCTAGGGGATCAATTACATTACAATTGACTCAATAAAATGAAAAACAGTACATTGGACACACTTGGACCCGATCTTGACTTGGCTTGAGTGGCTCATGGTCTTTTGTGCCTGAAACAGATTAGCCAAGCAAAACACACTGGAAACATATTTGTCATCATCAAAACCAGATTTGCAACAGTCTCCCCCTTTTTGATGATGGCAAACATTTATAAATTAGTTTGAAAATAAAAGTAAACTAGGAGATCAAAACACAAATATTTTTTCAAATTTTCATTTAACAACTAAAACAATACAGGAAACTTGACTCATAAAATAGAAACAGACATGACTATAACTGACTCCCCCTTTTGACATCACAAAAAGGAGGAGGGAAAAACAGAACACGGAAATAAAATATAAAAGAGAACAACTACAAAACAGGAAACTAAATCTGAGGCGGATTCTGATCGGAAGGAGGAGGTGGCAGTGGAGGGTTGAAATAATGGTGAATGGCCTGAAAGTGGGCTCCAATCCAGGCGATATCCTGGTCATGCTGCTGTTGCTACTCCGCAGCGTAGTCAGTGAAGCGCTGGATGTCCTCGGCTTGCCACTGCTCCTGGGCAACCACGTAGGAGTCAAATCTGGCCTCCCACTGATCGAAGCGCTGCACTAGGTGGTCAAAAGGAGAGGTAATGCGAAGGGGTGCAGGTGCCTCTGGTGCAGTAGGAACTGGAATGGCCTCTTCCTCTTCTTCCTCAACATCCGGGGCGGGCTCCGGATGTAGTCGGGTGCTGTGTAGGATGTGGAATTAGTTGTTTGTGAAGAAGGAAGGAGGGACATCAGGAGGGACAGGATACTGAAGGTCATATTTTATCTCTAAGGTATAATGAATAAGATAACCTAAAGCTAGATTTGGGCGACGCCTGTGGCCCGGATCTCTAATGGTGGTTAGGTGTTCTATGTATCGGATAATCAGATTAGAGGCATTAAATTCTCGACAGGCCATGATGTAGTAGGTGGTCAAGGACAGGAGCGGGGTAATGTGAATTCGATCCCTCGCCTTTGGAATGACAGAGGAACGAAGGATGTGCTGAATGGTCCGGGCGTCCTTGAGAAGGGAAGTGCAAGCGTTGTTATGATAGGGTACATTGGTATTGCGAAGGAAGTGATTGGCGACACTCCAATCATAGTCAGGATCAGTGATAAGCGTATGAATTTTGTCGCCAGTAACAGACAGGTTGAGAATATTATGAAAATCGTGGGTCGTGAGTTCCACGGGGCGTTGATTTACATAGGATCGAAGAGTGGAATAGTCCGCGGAAATGCGCAAGTTGGCAAAGAAGATTTGAAGGAGTTCAAGACTGAAGGGAAAGGCTAATGTCAGAATGAAGGTGAGGGAGGTGTGTGCAAACAGATCTAAAATGGGATAAGTGAGAGTGCGGGGATTTACAATCTTAGAGTGCGTGATGCCCACATTACGATAGCATTCAAAAGCCGCCTGATCGGCGGCATTCGGGAAGCGAGTATCGACATGTCCGTGGGACAAACTGGCACCCTTTTGACGAGACCTTTTGCCACCAGCCATTAGGAACCCAAAGAGTAAGAAAGTAGAAGGAGAGTGGAAGAAAAATGGTGTGAAAAATCTGAAGAAAACTGCTGTTTATATAGAAAATGCCCTGATCGTCCCGTACGATCGCGATATCGTCCGGGACGATTTGGTCATTTATGACGTCCTGGACGATTGGTCAAAAAGGCGGTCTGATCGTCCAGGACGATTAGACACAGGCGATCGTCCCGAGGAGTCAGGCTGGACGACCGTTGACGAAAAGTATCGTCCAGGATGATTAGATGGATCGTTCGGGACGATATGCAATAAATATGTCGTACGGGCCGAATTCCAATCATCCAGCGGCAGACACGTGGATCATCCGGGACAATGAGGTGGATCGTCCAGGATGATGGACAATTATTGGTGCAATGTCAGCCGTTTGATCAGATCATGAAGATATGGATCATATCGTCCAGGACGATGTAAGGATCGTCCAGGATGATCACTAATAATTGGAATTTTTCAGCAGCAGGAGCAGTGTGGGGACGATTTTGAACAAGTCATCCAGGATGATATTTGGATCGTCCAAGACGAAGTGGATCAGCCAGGACGATAGTGGTATCGTCCAGGACGATGTGAAGAAAACAAAAAAAGATGAAGGATGAAGATGATCGATTATGATCCCAAAAACACAATCATGAAATCAAAATAACATAAAAATGAATAAAACTTATCGCAAAAACACATAAAAGCATTTTTTTTGATCAATCTGCTCGAGAAAATTAGAATTTTTTCCTTGATTTTAGATTCAAAAACCAATGACAGGATGATTGACAGCGCTGAAATCCAGAAAAGGTTGGAAATAATCAACTTTCATAACTCCGACCCCGGGCACCTTATCGATGCAAAGCTCTTTCAAAACAAAAATCCGATTTAGAAGAAAAGACATTAGATTTGAAAAGAGATCCTTTCAAGCCTCGTTCCAGAAAAATATCTGATATAATAGTGTTATAAAGTAAAAAATCTGAAATCAGGATTTTTAAAACTCAAGCTTTTGAAAATATTAAGTGGTGCACAGATTTCTCTAAGACATTTAACAATCTGAAAGGGAAGAAAGCTTGGTTTGGGCTCATTTTGTGCCTCTTTTTCAAATTGGTTGGCGCTTTGCACATCTTTTGATTTTTGATACACTTTGTATATCCAATTTGGCAATTTCGCATCTTTTCAGTTTTGGGCTCATTTTATGCCTCTTTTTCAAATTATCTGGCACACTGCGCATCTTTTATAAGCTTTCTCCTTTTCATAATCATTAAAGAGTCTCAGTTGTGAGATTATCTTCCATTAAAGAGTCTCTATAGATCATCCTGTACGATCAGTACAAAATCAGCTGCTTCAGCCTGGACGATCTGGCTCTTCTGAACGATCAGTAGAAAAAATTGTTCATATCATCCCGTACGATTCTACGATTGTTCGGGACGATTAATGTAAATTGAGGAATTTCATCCAGAAGACCGCTCGGGTCATCCAGAGAAACTTGTGCTAGACGACCCAAAAATGACTTGATCGTCCAGGACGATAAGGATATCATCCTGTACGATTAGTTTAAAATGTGCCCAAATTGTCCTAAGCACCACTCTGGACGTACAGCTGAAACACACTAGACGATCAGTTTCATCCAGGACGATCCTGCGACCGTCTAGGACGATATGATCGTATCAATCAAGTATTAACTACTTTCCTTAATTACCAGACTAATTTAGGCATGATTGTACTGGATCGTCTAGGACGATACACATATCGTCCGGGACGATCAGACCAAATATCTTAAAATAAAAACTTGCCTAACTTGATCTGGCGGCTGAGAATTTCTAATTTGAGCATATCATCACGAATGATGTAATGATCATCCAGGACAATCTGCTTAATCAGACACACTTAACTTGGTCGCCCTAATTAGGGTTTCTATTTTTACATGATCGTCCAGGATGATGTGACTATTATCCAGGACGATCTGAATAAAAACTTAAACAAAAACTCTAATTAACTCAAGCTCTCCCCCTTAGTGTGTGTGTGTGCAAGATTACTTAGCTAGGGGATCAGTTACATTACAATTGACTCAAGAAAAAGAAAATAGTACACTTAGACACACTTGGACCCGATCTTGAGTTGGCTTGAGTTACTCGTGATCTTTTGTGCTTGAAACGGGTTAGCCAAGAAAAATATAATAGAAACATATTTGTAATCATCAAAAC
Source organism: Dendrobium chrysotoxum (assembly GCA_019925795.1). NCBI lineage: Eukaryota > Viridiplantae > Streptophyta > Magnoliopsida > Asparagales > Orchidaceae > Dendrobium > Dendrobium chrysotoxum. The sequence continues at coordinate 50,792,801 of CM034305.1, read as the reverse complement.
TAGATTTACAACAATCTCCCCCTTTTTGATGATGGCAAATATTTGTGCAGTAGTTTGAAAAATAAAATAACTAGGAGATCTATAGATCATCCTGGACGATCTAGGTCGACCAGTTGAGATTTAGGGCAAATTTTGAGCCCTCCTATAAAAGATCTTTTTCTTTCAACAAGAAAAATCTTTTGCCACTTTCCTTTCCAGAAAAACCCTAGGGAGAGAGAGAGAGAGAGAGAGAGGATCTTGTGAGGGGGAGTTCGTGAGGGGTTCACGAACGTTGCTCCAAGCAAGGATCAGAGTCATTTTCTCCGCTCGTCATCTTTCATCATGTTGGTGTTCTTTGTGAGAGGATCGTTGGCAAGAAGATCAGGGGTTCTCTGCCCGCTTCAGGAGGAAGCGAAAGGAGTCTGAAGTTCTCTGCTTGATTTAGGAGGAAGCTAAAGGAGGTTGGGTTCTCAGACTCACCGTGTGGTGGAAAGGAGGTTTTTGTACAGGCTTCTCCGCCTTGCTGTGGGAGCAAAAGGAGAGACACTTTGAGTTAGTGCAATACCCAGAGGAGAGGCTCCGGGGAGTGGACGTAGGTCAAGTTGACCGAATCACTATAAAATTCTGGTGTGTGTTCTTTCTGATTACTTTCTGCACTTTAATTTTTTATGATTATCTGCTTGGGTGAAATTTGTGTTAAATCTTTTTGTTTGAGTATTTACTTGTTTCCGCTGCATATCATAGAAAAGATTTTCACTGTTGCTCTCGGATTTTTAAATAACCAATTCACCCCCCTCTTGGTTAGCCTCGGGACTAGTTCATCAAGGCTTAACATCCCTATCAAACTTTCACCCGCAACTCACAATTAACCTTTTATCTGTTAAGAAACTTAGCACTAATAATAATTTCTCTATTTTATTCACCTCTTATGGATATCAAATCAAGGATTCATTGAACAATCATCTTCTCATTCAAGGACCTAGTTGGCATGGGTTATATCTAGTTTCCTCAACCTCCTCATTATCATTTTCACAAACTACATTTCTCCCATCTCCAATATGTTCTTACCTATGGCACAATTACTCGGACATCATCATTATTCATCTCTACCATCTCTTGTACTTAAGCATCCATGTGCTCCCAAACAAAGTGTCATAAAACTCATTTTTCTTTATCTAAGTCATGTGCTTCAAAGCTATTACAACTAGTCCATTTTGATGTATAGGGTTAAGCACTTATTACTTCTTTTAAATGGGTATCATCATTATGTGCTTTTTATGGATTTATTCTCTTGATATTCATAGATATATCCTATGCTACAAAAATCTAAAACATTTAACAAAATTCAAAATTTTAAACTTTTGTTTGAAAATCAATTTGCCATGCACATAATAACCTTTCGATCAGATGGAGGTCATGAATATGTCAAGAAGACATTTCACTAGATTTTCTTCAAACATGGCATCACTCATCAAATTAGTTGTCTCTATACTCTTCAACAAAATGGAACTATTGAGTGTAAACATCATCATATAATCGAAACCTATAAACCTTGCTATTAGCCCACCTTCCCTATCACTTCTGGGTATATGATGTTCTTACTTTTGTTTACTTAATTAATCACATGCCCTCTCTTACTACCAATAACCTCTCACCTTATGAAATTATGTATCATAAATAGCCTTCATACCATCACTTAAAGGTTGTTTGCCCATGTTATCCCCTTCCACCTCACTCTAAACACAAACTATCTCCAACTACTCTCAAAGTTAGTTGTATTTTTTTTGTTTCAATTCGTAGCCAAAACGTAATGGGAACATTTTATCTTAGTTAATGTGTTTTGATGTTATTATTTTGTATTCCTCTATTATTTTGTATTTTAAGTTCAATTTTTTCCACATTTCATATTTCAATTTGCTTATAGGTTTTCAGTACTCATTCGCTACTAGTAAATATTGTTTATCTAGTTAATGATTTTTTTTTTGTTTTTGCATTTGGAACTGTAACACTACTTTATAGTTAACATATGCTTATTTTCTAATCTTTATCAGGTTATATTTTTTTAATTCTTATTATTCAGAAGTGTTCATGAAGATATTTTAAGATAATTATATCACATTTTCAGTAATTTTAATTTCTTTCCTCCATCATGATTCATTAGCCAAATATTACCATTTTTATCTATAATTTTGTTTCTTGATTATATTAGATTCTTGAGAGAATGACATTTACTTAAATAAGATTTATTGCAAGAGTTGTAATAATTACAACAGTCCTTAATATTTAAGTTCTTACATGAATTTCTAAAATTTTCTTTTTTTATGAGATAAAAAGATATCATCCAGTTATTGAAATACTATGCATGAGCTATAGATGATAATCTTTTTAATGATTTCATCTCTACCATCAAATTCAATTTATAAGGTACTAAATATATAGATAAAATAAAATTAGTGCCAAATATAAAGTTTGTTGTAATGGGTTAGTGTTTGGATCTATTAATTTTTTTAGAATCTATAGGGGTGTGTTGACCTCATTTTTGTATGAGGTCAATTTTCTAAATCAAAATCCCATCACCATACTTAAATCATTGAACAACAGTTCAAACCTTAAATAAAACTCTGTACTATGCATTGTTATAATACCTTGATCATTGATAGATAAAACCATCACTTGATAATCACCCTTGACTGTCATTTGATCACCCAATCAATCACCTGACAATCAGCAAATGATTGATAGTGCTATGATTGGTGGGAAAATTTATGTCACCACGCAGATTTTGATTTCTCCTATTTTGTAATCGAATACTGCATCCAGAATAAAATACAGTCTCGGGAGACTAACACAATATTCTATAATGGATTCAATATCAAAACATGGTTTTAGAAAATAATATTTCTATAGTCAAACACAATTCTACGAATAACATATCATCTCGAGAGATGAACATGAAATTCTGTAGAATGTGTTTAAAAATAGAAATATAATTTTGAAAAGTTCATCCATCCCTTTATTTAGGTGTAATAAGGAGAATATTGTATCATCTAAAAAGACGAACATAACATTCTTCAAAAACACCCAAAAGAAAGAATGGGTTTTATAAAAGTCATCATTTCTAAAATTGAATATAATAAATAGAATATTATATTACCTGAAAAGATAATAATAATATTTTATAAATATATTTAAAGTTAGAAATGAGGTTTTAAAATATGTCTGCGTTCCCAAAGATTTTTCCCTTATTTTATAAAAAATAAAATAAGGTTTATTTTAATCTGGGGTTCTCAATTCCCTATAGGGGCAAGCCCCTATAGTTAATTACATCCTAGGAGCGGTACTCCTAAGAAAACTCTCGATTAAAGCAGTGATTTCATACCCTCTGATTACAAAGTAGAAGACAAGGAAAGAAGTAGGGATTTTCAAGGAGAAAACTCAACATTGAACAGTTATTAACGAGCCAAAGGAAGAAAAGTACGAGATGCCGGATTCTGAGAAGCTCAGAGGCAACCTCAATCTACCCTATGTTGGGCTTTACATTTTAAGAGAGAAATTTTTAGGTTTGAATTGATATTTTATTAGAAATTTGGGATTTTATTCCCGAAGGGTGAGGACTTAAGATTCAGAAATCTATCTCAGAACCTAAATTTAATTTGGGTACTACAAAGTAGTGACCCGAACCTAGCTAATGCAGTGCAAATCTGGACTTACCCCGGCCTGAATTGGGGAGCCAGCTAACCACCTAGGCTCTTCAAATCCATGTGTCCAGTCTCTTATGTAAGATGGGTAGGGACGTTATTTAAGTTTTGAGGAATCGAGGCCGACATCTAAGACAAAATCTAATAGGCCCCTTTACTTATGTAGGGTAAATGATGCCTGAGAGCATAATACAATTAAAATTTTAAACTCTTTTAATTTGTATCTAATGCAATGCATGCTAATTGACTCAAATGCATAAAATGATTTATGAAGCAGTTTTAAAATCAGGCTTAGAAAATAGATTTTTCCCTAGAGATTGCACAACATCCCCTTGACAGAACTGCACCCTAATAGGTCAGGTGGTCTGCCAAAACCCGCAGGCAGGGAGGTGCCTAACAAGGAAGAGAAAGTAATAATATGCTTATGCTGACTCTCGGCGGTCCGAGCTTACTTCTTAGATTCGTTAGAGTTTCTATGTGAGCCTAAAAAAATTTATTTTAAATTTCAAGTAGAAAAAGTTTATCGTGGTCCTTACCAAAAAAATACTCTGATGCGTATCCAGGCTAAAACAAAATACGGCATGCAAGAGTCCTAAAAAAAAGCTACTGCACAAACAATGTAAACACTCAAATTAAATTATCCAAAAATATAATGTCCAATGTCCAGTTTATTTACAACTCAGAGTCTGCTAAAAAAGTAAAGTGGCCGGGTACCACTAACAATAAACCCGGATTCTAATCCTAAGACTGACGCAAGTGATTTCAAAATGGGATATACTTTTCTCTGTATCTTCGTTTTCTTCATCTTCACTTCTTTGTCTTCTTTCCTTTACAAGCTTCTTGGATCCGCTACGAGCTCCTTGGGTCAGCCGGGCCTGGATATCCAAATGAAAAGAAACTCATCCCCGAAGGGGTATTTTCTTTTCTCTGTGGATATTAGAACCACCCTAACTTGGCTTTCCAAATAGAAGAGAATACTCCCCTAAGGGACATTCTCTTCTCTTTGGATTCCGAGTTGGGTGTGATATCCCACTTTTGAATCACTTTCACGACACTTGACTTTAACAAATAATTACATTTACATCTCAGAAAGAAAAAGAAAATCTAAACACACCTGCAGGGTTATCTTAGACATTTATAATAAAATCATTCCCAAGCTGTTATATATTCATATTAAACTTATCAGCCACACTTGGCCATGCTCTTTTAATTTTAAGGGGGCTTAGCATTTTCTGAAGCACCTGCAGAAATTTTATGTTAATTTAAATCTTTAATTTGCCCCCTTTAATTTGGCCCTGCACGAGCATGGCCACCTACAGAAGATTCTGTGAGCATCCAGATCATTCCTATCCTAGGGGTAATCTATCGCCCATCACATCATATCTCAGATTGCAGATATAAATAAATAAACATACACACCAATCATTTTTACAAACAACATGTAATGAAAATCACGAGAAAGCCCGTCACACAGCAGCAAGAAAGTAAACACCGGCCTAACCTAGAGCTAAAGTCGGTTGTCCTAGTAAACAAATCTAAGTGTGTGCGGTAGGTCGTGTGGTTTAAAGATATCCTGAGTTTACTATTAGTTAAAGTTGTCTAATTGATTGAAATTAGTTTGTTAAAGGGTCAAAAGGGAATTTTAGTTCAGATTTAAGTTTTAGTGTCTTTACTGTTTTGAAGTTTACTTTAGATTGATTTTTAATTGTTAAAGTTGATTAATATAATTGGTTCTTTAGTGTATTTGAATTAACCATTTTTTTTTAGATTATTTTTAATTAATGATTTATTAAAATTTTCTAATGATTTATTAAATATTTTAATATTTTGTTAATTTTAAATCATTTATTAAAATTTTAATTGACTTATTAAAGTGTTAATATTTTATTAATATTTTAATAATTTTATTTAATTTGTTAATGATTTATTAAATTGTTGATGATTTATTGAAGTTTGAAGATTTTATTTAGTTATTATTTGATTATAAGATTCTTAACATATTAATTAGATTCAATTTTATTTTTATGTTCAAGTTCAGTCTCTTAGTAGTTATGTGTGTTAATTATGATTTTGTTATTAAAGGTTATATGATTTTTGTATATTTTTTTTTTTGGATTATCATTAGTGTATTTGAAATTCTCCTTAATTAATTATTTAAGTTTAATTAGAGTTGATTAAGGTTGTATTAATAACATACAATAATCCTAAGGGGAATGTCACTAAGTTTTCTATGTTATGTATTTCTACCCTAAAGTGTGCATGCATCCTAAGTCTAAATTCTCTAGGACTCAATCCTTAATTTTTGTCCTTAGATGTCACTAATGTTATATGGAATGAAAAGAATTTTGTTGTCACTAACCCTTAGGACTTTGCGCACGTGTAAAGAGGTTTAAGGATCTAAAATAGAATAAATAATCCTAATAAAATTGAAGTTGCTATAGGGACCTAGAGGGGAGGAGTTCGCACAAAACACACCACGGCCTCCTAGGGGCTTTCTAAGTTTTAAGAAAACTTACAACACCGGGGGCTATGACCCGGTGGATTACGCCCGTAGCACCTCTACCCGGTTGGATAGAGGCGACTGACACCTTTAATCTGCTTCCTCTTGTTCACTTGATTGGTACCGTTCCTCGCAGTTCATGCAAATAAAGACAAGACAATAGTGATTAGAAGCACATTTAATAATTAATAATGAAATGATTAAAATATACTAAAAATAAAACGTACCTTTCTTCGGGCTTGAAGACCGGCACAAGCTGTCTACCTTTTGAACATTGAACTTTTCACTTTTGATAGCATACTTTACATTTTATGAAATTTTTCTCGAGGCACAAAAAGGGAGAGTTGTAGAAGAAGGAGAAAGAGAGGGGTAGAGAGAGAGAGAAAGAGGGGCATTGCTTCCTTTAAAGATTTCATTCCTAATAGACACCCAACGAACTCATTTTCTCCACACCCACACCTTAATCTTTCAAAATCTACAAACTTTCCCCCACACACTTTCCACAAAAGCCTTCCACAGTTATATATGTCACCCTTCAAAAACATACACATGTTACCTTCCAAAAACACATATGCTTTTCAAGACATATACATTTCACCTTTCCAAAATTACACAATTCTCTTTTTCAAAGCACTTCACCTTTCCCACACAATAATTTTCTAACCTACACTTCCTCTTTAAAACATACAATCTCCACAATTTCACTTTTCAAATACACATACAAATGTCACTTTATCTTACACATTTGACTTTTCAAGAGACACACACAATTTACCTTTTCACACATACACTTTCACTTCTTACAAATAAATACACATGCTTCACTTTCCAAAGTCTACACTTTTACTATTCAAAATCACTCTTATACACTTCCCCTTTTCAACTTTTCATACATTTTACCTTCCAACGCATAAACACACAATTCACCTCTTAAAGCACACACATGATCACATAATTTATTTTTCACAATCATCCATACAGTTCATTATCCACATACACATACTTTGCTTTCACTACACCTTTACACACTTGGTACTCACACACTCTTCACTTTCAAGATCACACACTAAACTTTTCACTTAAACATACACTTTACATTTCTCAAAGAAACACACATAATTCACTTCAACACTCCATACACTTCATTATTCCACATTTTCACCTTTCCAATCAAACACAAATCGCTTTTCAAAATCACTTAATTCATGTTTCAAATTATACACACAATTTACTTTCACTTTTAAACATTTATGCACTTCACATACACTTCACATTTCACACCTACACACAACACTTCACTAATACACTTTTACACACTTCATTCCACTACACATTTCACTTTTCACCTTTCAAAACACACACTTCGCATTAAGGACATACACTTTCACTTTTCCAAAACCCACACAGCTTCCACTTTTCAACACCTCAAGTTTCACTTTACCACTCAAGACATACACTTCTCACTTTTCAAAGCAAACACTTTTCAAATTTTCAAAATCACACAATTTGTTTCTTCAAAACTACACACACACACACATTTCAACATACACTTTACTACACTTTTTCAAAATATGCACATTTTCACACATTTCTCTTCACTATTCACATATACACTTAACCCTTCCAAAATCACATTTTTCACTATTTAAAATTCATGTATTCCACTATTTAACAAACACTCCTCACCACTCAAAGATCTCACATTTTACTTTTAACACATACATCCACAAATGCCCTCCAAAACATACACCTCTTACTTTCCAAAGAACACACAATCACCCTTTAAAACAAACACTTCTCACCTTTCCAAAATCTACACCTCCCTTTGTCACACACACAAAAGAGGGCACAACTATATGCATCATTTTTCACCAATATACACCTTCTACTCTTCAACTCAATATTTATACCCAATGTAAAAAGGAGAAAGAGTACTTCATGCCATAACATGTGATGCAGCTTGATATATATCTATATATATATACATATATATATAGATATATATCATGACTATGCAATTTTAACCAACATCAGGACATGAAAACACATACGAATTTCTCTGTTTCAAACAACATCCACTTTGCTCATAATTTCATTTGCCAAGAAACTAAGGCCAATGCTACATTTGTATTGGTAACAGAAAGATGTTTGGTGAGAATACAAAAAGTGTTGCAAGTACTTGATACTTTTCCACCCTTCATTAATGTAACAATTTGACCAATGGAATTGCATGTAAAATCCTTCAGAAAATTAGGTCTCCTCGCACAGAAGTTCTCACTCAAAGGAAAACATAAATCTGCTCTTAATGTTTTAAACTTCATTTGAAGAAATATTACAGAAATCACTTTCTCAAGAGATCCATATCCAAACAAGATAGCAAAATGGAGATAAAACCATTGTATTTTACTCTATAAATTAAATCATAAGGGGAGCTATTTGTGTCAAACGAAAGAAAATGAGAAAACCTCTGATAGTTATATCCCTTGCTTGATGTACCAAAATATAGCACAAAAGATCAAGAACCATTATGTTTCTTTTTAAAGAATACAAGCATTTCAAACTCCAAAAGCCTTAAAGTATAAATATAGTTTCAATGAGAACATCTTATTATCATTTAGAATTGACAGAAGTAATGATAACCGCAGCATTCTCTTCCAGCATAAATGCAATCTTGATGCAAAGAAAACTAAAAGGAAACTTCAATCAATGGTTCTTGATTTCAAAATTCTAGAAAGAACAAGCTATTATCATTTCCTCTCAAAAATAGAAGTAATCCCCATTACTGATCTTACCAAACAAAGAAGGGGAAGAAGATTAATGGAGATGAAGGTGAAAGAGGGCAACGAAAAAGGAGAGGATGATGGGGAAAGGAAGAAATAGCAAGAAGTATACCTAAACTCTTGGCTTGGGCAAGAGAGGTCGTCGGACAAGGGCAAGGGTTGGACGGCTGCTGCTGCAGTGGGGCTTGGTTCAACCTTGGGAATGCATTACGAATAGGAGGCGACGGGAGGAGAGGCTTCAGCGAACTGCAGAGGGCGATCGGCTTGGGGCTGCACGAATAGAGAGCAAGAGACGGAGAGGGGAGAGCTCTCGCCTAGGCTTCTTGCGAATGGCTGGGAGGAGTTCCATATGGAGCTTTCTCTTACGAATCAGGAGCAGACTGAGAGGGAGCGGACAGGGGAGAGCTTGCGAACTAGAGAGCTTTTTTTTTTTTTTTGCCTGGAGTCCCTTGCAAACCGAGAGGAAGACCGAGCGTTGGGGGTATCGTGCGAATGAGAGAGTGGGGAAGAGAGGGAGTTGTGAACTGGAGCCTTTCGACCTGGGGGGGAGTTCGTTTTCGTGAATAGAGAGGGAGAGCGACAAGCAAGGGGGATCGGAGCATGGAGACTTCGCGAACTGGGAGCTGATGGGAGACCTGGGGCGGTTTCCCGAGCTGGAGAGCGGTCATTTCTGTGAACTGGAGGGGAGATCCGAGAGCAGTTCGCAAATCTGAAGGGAATTAGGCGGTTCAGATCTTGAACTGCCCAAATCAAACCCACTAACAACTTAAATGACTTTGAAATTATTACTTTACCATTTTCTCTCTTGATTTAAATCAAGGGCTCACATAAAATCCTATTTTAGTGAATGGTTAAAGATTAAGATCCAATTTTAATTTGAAAGAGAATTTTTTTTGAGGAATAAGTTAGAATGAACTTAAATATTTAAACAATTATTTTATATTAAATTTTAAAATTACGATAGCTTTAAATGATTAATTTCATCCTCTCTTTTTTTTAATGTCAATACGACTTTAATTGAGTCGAGAAGAATGGAGTCAGTACAAATTGTGTTAAAATCGGGTTTGATTTGGGTCGGATTACAAGTCTGAATCAGTGCTACGTCAGTGGGTATCCACCTAAGGGAGGTCCTGTAGGTGACGTCTACACTAGGCTGCGAAGACCTATGTGCTAGAGATTTGGTTTGGAAAATATTGACCTCGAATAATGAGGTCAACAATGATTTTTCCAAATCAAATCTTCCCTTAATCATTGACATTCAATGATCATATTCAAATCAAATAAAATTTAAACATCCTAATCCATCATTATACATCACCATTGATTATCAACTAATCTCTTATTTAATCACTAACAATCATCATTGATTGTCAATGATCTGAACATTTCAAAACCTAAACTCCTCAAATCATTGATTATATCAAATCTAAATTAAACTCATTGATCAAATCCATTACAAACTCAAAATTCCAAAATCCAATATTAGAGCCAAACCTAAAACCCCTTTGTCTATAACCTATTTTTGGAGAAATTTTTGTTGCCCTAAAATCTGACTAAATGACTTTAGATTCCTGATCCATCAGCTGCATATTGATTAGGCATGCCCCTAGGGTCAACTAGATCAATTTAAAGGTATCTTAAGATTCTTAACCCCTAAAATTTAAAGAATTTTCATAGGCTGTAGAACCTTCAAATATTTATAGCCTATGCCACTAAACATGGTATGTTCTAATTTTAACCTTGAACAAACCTTAGTACCACCTACAAGAAATCCTAAACATCATTTAGAATGCACTGAACCAAGTTTCAACTCTTAGTCAACACTGGTTAACCAAGTCAACCTAGGTTGACCAAAGGGTCCTTTTAGCCCTTAAATATGCATTCAAAACTAAATGATCTCACCAAACCATGGAACCTCCTCTAATAAGTTCAAAACACCATTGAGAATGTGTTGGATCCATCATTGACCCCTAGTCAAACCTAGTTGACCATATCCACACTAGTGTTTTTTTAGAAAGCAAATCAATTGCATTAAAAAAAAAGAAAATACAATTACAAACTACTACCCTTTACAACTAGATTCCTCCTTTATCAAACTAGAAAAGAGAGGAGGAACCTTATTAGAAACTAAATCATCCCAAAAAAAGCTACTAAAAAGAGCATAGTTAGCACATAAATTTGCTAACTTATTACAACTTCTATTAACCCAATTAAACACAACGACATTGTGCTCTTTTAAAGAAACCATTTCATCTCTCCATTTGCCATCCAATTTTTGCAAAAATCTGATAACATTTTGATTATCTCCTTCGATGATAATACCTTTGTAGCTAAGCATCCAATCTCTCTTAACCTTGACTATAAATTGAATTGCCATGAGTTCAAGCTGTCCAACATCCCAATGTAAGCATGAATGACCATAAGCAAGAAGAAGTCTCCCTTCACTATCATGAACAACACCTCCAATTCCCATGCTATAAGTTTGCAACAAAGCTGCATCTACATTGATTTTAATCCAATTGGGAGGAGGAGGGTGCCAACGATCCAATAGTCTAGATGACTGATTAGTACCCCAGTGTCCCAATTTACAATTATCCATCATATAAGAACTACCAGCATAACTAACAGAATTCGAAGTAATCACCATCGTGTTCTCCTTCTTGCCTTCATGTAACCACTTGTTCCTTGCTTTCCAACTAAGATAAACTACATTGCAGTAGACATTAATCAGAAATCCTTGGTCTTTACTATACTTGTCCATTCATTTCCAACAATCTTGGAATGAGTCAAAAGAAGGAAGCCCAAATCCCCATTTGTTGAGATAACTTGATACCTCCATCAGTTTCACACAGTTAATGGTAATATAGTCTAGATCTTCCCTCTCCTTGCAACCCCAAGGACAATCAAGTTCCTCTTGCATTCTTCTGTGAGACAAAAATTGGAAAGTAGGGATTGCATTATTAAACACTCTCCACCAGAACACTTCCACCTGTGGCTTTAACTTCACTTTTTTCAAACTTTCAGAATAAAAATAGCAAGTAGATTCCTGAATCCAGACATTATACGCCTGTTCAGAGACCAAACTACTAGAATTTTTGTGAATTAGCTCCAAGCAATCTCCTTCCTGAAACTACTGGATTTCCCACAAATCAAACTTATAAGCTCTTCTCCAAAGAAAATTTTTAACTCCTCCACATTCCAATGACCATTAAAAATAAACTTGTCCACTGTTAGATCCTCCTCCTCCGGACTGGTAACAAACGTAGGCCACCTATTCAAGCTTTTGTCTAATACCCATATATCCTTATAAATATTAATTGAGCAACCATTCCCAATCCTCCATCTAACCACTGATTTCAGGAACTTCTCACCATTGGTAAGGATTTTGCAAGCAGCAGAAACTCCCCTTCTCCATCCCGTTCCACCATTGAACAACCCATATTTTGCTCCCAGAATTTTATACAACAAAGAATCCTTCTCCTGAGTAACCCTCCAAGCCAATTTAGCCCTCAAGGGACCCACCATGCTCACACACGATCGAAGACCACGTCCACCTTCTTTACACGGTTTGCATAAGTTCTTCCAGTTCACATAGTGGAGACTCAACCTTCTATCCTGCTTACTCCAAATTAAATTCCTACAAACCTTATCCAACTCCTTAAGAATTCCTTTAGGAACCAATGAAAGAGTAGAATAGAATGTAGGAAGAGAAAGCAAAATAGATCTAATAAGGGTGAACTTCCCTGCCAACGAGATAAGTTTACTTCCCCATATATTAACCAACCTTAGAACCTTTTCAGGGATAAAATGAAAATTAGCAGCCACCTTTACACCAAGATAACTAAACTCATTAACTGCTTTAAAACCCATAATACGTTCTATGGATCTTCTCCATTTATCATGGAAAAATTGTAGAAACACATCAGTCATAATATTCTAATCTTCTACCACCAACCCATTCTCATCTTTAACTTTATAAGTCCAATTTGCATTCTTCCTAGCCAAGGCAAAAGAATGGAAAATTTTAGAATTCGTATCAACCTCTGACAACCATTTTACCTTGGCTCTCTGTTTCCACCAAGTACTCAACCATGCCAACACTGAATACAGCTCACAGACATAAGACTTGAGCAGCCAAATGTCTTCCTCAGAGAGCCACCCGACCTCTACCTCCTTTAATTGCAGCTCCAGAATACCCTTTTTAAGAAATTCCTTATGTTGATTATAATCCTTATGCTTTTCTTTGCTCCAAAAGAATAGAGACTTTAAAGTCCTACAAAATTTCTTATTTAACACTTCTGCAGCATTCGCTCCTGTCCTTTTGCTCCAAACAGATCTCACAATGCGAACAGATGTTGGATATGAAGCCCATACTTCCTCAAACCTTATGATTCTCTCATTAGTAAAACTGCTCTCCAAGAACTTCAAAATAATTAGACAATGATCAGACACTACTCTAGCCAGATGTCTTAACACCAAACGATCAGAAGAACTCAAGGCAACTGGATTGATAAAGCATCTGTCTAATCTCTCCAAGATAAGAGCTCCCCCAACCTTGTTATTGCACCAAGTAAATTTAGGTCCTATCACCCTTACCTCATGCAAATCATTACTAACTAGGAAGGACTTCATCTCTTTGGAACCTTGAGAGAACTTAAAGTTCCTACCTCCTCTTTTATCCTCCTTGGACAACAAACAATTGAAATCCCCTCCAACAGCCATAGGAATCTCATTAGAAGAAAAAGCTCCCAACTTCTCCCAAATGATCCTCCTTTGAACCACCTCTTTGCTACCATAGACAGTAGCAATTCTCCAAACTCCTTTCTTAGCAACTTCAAGATCCCTTATGACCACTTGATTAGAAGCATCTAATAAAGAAAAAGAAGCCACCTTAGTCTTCCAAAGCATAATAATACCTCCTGACATGCCTTCAGCAGGGACTTGATAAAAATCCCAATCATCTCCAATAAGATAACTAACATCTACCTTACTAAAAAAGGAAATTTTAGTTTCCAACAACCCCACAAAAAACACTTCATGATCTCTCACAACTTCTTTTAGATATAGAGAAGTCTACTTCTTCCTAGCTCCTCTACAATTCTAGAAAACCATTGAAGTCATTAATGAAGCAATGGGGATTGAGTCCCTGCCTTATCTTTACCTCCCCCATCCACTTTCCTGCCTCTTGAAAGCAACTTAATAGGACCAAGTCCTCAGTTCATTCACAAGCTTCACCTTTGAATAAGAAGCACTAACTTTCTTGACCTCCCCTGCAGCCTCTACACTAGAAACCTGATCCGTTGAAACACTACCTTCACTACCTTCAGCCTTCAATTCACTACCATGGTCCACCACCCCGTTCTCAATAGCCTCCAACAGTATACAATCTTCTTCAACAGCAGCAATAACAATCTCCCCTTCCTCAACCAGATCTTTGAGAACCGTAAATTTGTTCCCCCCATTCTGAGCAGGAGCCATGCCTCCAGCAGAATCCTTCTTTGCATCGAGAACAACATCTAGTTTAGGTCCACCAATGTCATCATAATAAACAACTTTGCTAATACCTTCCTCAAAACCACCCTCCCTAACACCTTTCTTTAAAATAGAAATTTTTGAAGGCTCCTCAGTTACCACAGAAACTTTTCCCACAGATTTTTTCAACCCCAATTTTCTACCATGGATGCCCAGATTAGGACCCTTCCTCCCATAACTTACATGTAACCAAGGACCATAACCATTACCTTCCTGCTCAGAAGAACCCCTCACATTCTCCACCACCTTACTAACATAACTGCTACCCTGAAAACCAGCCTCCTTCACAGGCCGCTCCACCTCTTTGGACCCTTCATGAACAGACCCCAATCCTTTCTCAATACAAATGTTTTTGGCATGACCAATTCTACCATAATTGTAGCATAGATTAGGAATCCTCTCATACTCTGTTTGTTGGAAGAACCTCCCCGAGCTCCCCTCCACCCAAACACCAAAAGGCAAAGGTTCTTCTAAATGAATATGAACACAAATTCTAGCAAACTCCCTCCTACTCCATTGAAACATATTATCATCTATTACAAAAGGCTTACCAATCTTTGAAACAATTCTACAAACATTTGTAGCATCCCAACATTGTAAAGGCAAGTTTGACATTCTAATCCATATTGGCACAGTCAGACCCTTCAATGAATTAGGGGCGAAAGATGGCGACCATTTATCCACACCAATTATGTGTCCCTTGACATACCAAGGACCGTTGGAAAGCACCATGTCCACCGACTCCTCAACATTGAAAGCACACATAATCCATCCTTTCCCAAGCCATGTAAGTTTAAATTCACCCATTTGGGCCTACTGTCTCCTCAATTCTGAATTGATAACATACTGGGGAATATTATCCCCGAAGACTTTCACCACCATCACATTCTGTAAATTTTTTTTTAAATTTTCTAACACCTTCTCTTCTCATAACAAGACCGATGAGCCGTCTTCTGATAAGTAATTCCCGATATCCAAATCTGTCACTTTTTTATGGGACTTCTTGAGCCACACATTTGATAAATCATTACCTACTGAATCCTTCTCCTTTGCTACCTCCACCACTTCCACTATAGGATTACAAGAATTCTGCTCTCCTGAAACACATTATCGAACTACCTCCAGATCTTTCTCCCCCACCTTCAAACTATAATCTCCTGGATTAGGAGCATCTGAACCATTCCCATTAGTTATCCCAACCACGCTAACTCCCTCTACTTCTTTTAGAAAAATCGAAGATGAAGCTTCAGCATTGAACCAGTTCAGACGTGTTTGAAAATCCATCTTCTTCGACACTTCATCGCTTAGCACCACATTCTTTCCATTACCCTCAATCAGAACAGAGCTCTTATCTTTTAACTGCCAACCTTTGTTAATAATTAAGGGTTTCCCATAATTAGAACTAATTGAAACACCATTGTTGGCTGGCCTGACCAACGCCTTCATAGCATCTCCACAAAATACAGGTGGAGAATTGTTGAAGAAAGATTTAGGAAGCACCCCGAAAGCCTCAGACATGGAGCTACGATCACCCCTCAGGCCCAAACCCGACGAGGGGGCTGGCGATCGTCCGCCTTCATCGAAAAATAAGTAGAACTCGCCAATCTGGAAATTTGAAGTCCCGAACCTTCTCTCTCTAAAATCCTGTACCTTCTCTCTCTAAAATCATGCACCTTCTCTCTCTAAAATGTTCAGTGGACCATTAAGGAATAATTTGACCAAAATCATCCTCTACATTAAAAAATTTATTTCTCAATATTTTGACCAAATATTGAACCAAACTAATGGGAAATGTTCATGAGGTCAACATGATTCTCCTAAAACAATTTTAAGCCTTGAGCAACATGGTTTGGCAAATAGGGTTTAACTAAGTGCTTAAAATGGGATTTTCTTGATCTAAATCACCACCCTTGTCAAAATAAATTTTGAAAATTGCTGTTACAGGTGCGTATTAAACCCATGCACACACTCCAAGAGTTTGAACCCATGGTTTAACCTAGTTTAAAAGTATAGATTGAACCAAGCTCTTCAAAACCCATATTTTTGGACCCTGGACCAACCCAGGCCAAGTTGGACCCAACCAATGCATTGATTTCAAGAGGCTTAGAGTTGATTTGGTACAAAATTAAGAAAATACCATAAATTAAGCAATTAAATAAATATGAAAATACATTAAACTTCAATAATTCATAACTAATTATAGAAAACTTTAAATTGAGCAAATTAAAATGCATTGGACTTATCTCTGGGTCAAGTATTTATGAAAAATATAAAAACTTTAGAATTCTTTGTGAATCAAAATGTAAATATTTGGGTTAAACTTAATACATAAAATGCATTAAACTTATAAAATTCATAACTAGTTCAAAAAAAATCAAAATCAGCAAACTCAAAGGCATTTGACACATGAGGCCCAAGGTCCTCGTGCTCGTTATGATAATGCCATGAATAATTTTGACAGTATATAAACACTAACATATAAATTTAAATAAATTAGTAAATAATAAATTAAATTCAAATAAAAATAATTAATAAAACATAAAGACATTATAGCTTTTAATGTCCTTATACTTGATTCTTTTTAGGAGAGAAAAGGTTTATTGGATTTAGAAAACTTTAAGGACAAAAATATTTAATTAAAATGAAAGGCTCCATGCTATCAATTTACCCTAGTCTTGGAAGATTAGTAGTCTTACATTTTTGTGTCTAAGACACACTGATCAATTGATTTTGGCACTTAGAAGTTGTTGAATGCTTTGTTCTTTAAAACCTAAAGTTAAATAACTTCAATAATCAAAATATCCTTGTGAGAAATTTCAAACCTTTAAATCATTAAAACTTAAATTCAAACCAACCTTTAAAGACCTTGAACAAATAAATTCATTTATAGGCTATTCTAAACCAATAAAGCTTAGGAATTATCCATGCCACACAATCTTTCTAGATACACTTAGACGGTTTTTTAAGAGAACAAACTCTAGCCTAGGCTAGGCCGGTGATTTGATTTGATTTTCATGTGCTTTTCATAGAGAGTATCGATGGGGGCTATGGAGTAACCTAAAGAATTATGAATATAATTTAGAGCTATATCTATCCTTAAATAATATTTAGATTTTCTTTGATGTAAAAAATTATAAAAAAGCCTACTTAATAAACATAAGTATAAGTACCAAATCAAGTAATATAGTGATAAAGTAGAGTATCGATACTACAAGAAAGAATGTTTACTTGTAAATACTAGTACTATCTACTTCAACTACAATAATTATCCTACTCAATAAAAATACGATTTGGTGAAGATTCAATCACCCCATTAAAATTAATAACAAAGTAATTGATACACTTATATGAATCAAATGTTTTGGATTGATGAAATATAAAAATAATATATTTCCTACTTATTTTCTTAATAATGTGATGTTTTTTAGAGCAAAAGCATCATCAACCGTTAAGTCAAGCGCGAATAGACAAATGATAGGTTAAACACATTCCACTCTTAATACCATCTAAACTCCTAGTCTGTCACCCTATGAAAATATTAGAAGAGTAAGTAAAGTATGTACTATTAATCACCTCCTCATGACAATCCATTTCTATAAATTTGATAGATGAGAAGCATTATGCCTATGCTTACATCATACCAATCCAACATACCTGGTTGTGTCTACTTTTTTATTCCTAGGCTCCACATTGCACCAGATATTAATTATATATATATGGCCACTATGTGTATTAAATGAAGATATGATATATTATCATATTATTAATTTAAAGTTTAAGAGAAATTATGAGTATTCCATATTTAATTTACACCATCAATCTAAAACTTTAAGAATTAGCCAACCATGAATAATAATTAGAGCAAACTCATTTCATTAATAACATACAAGAAAAAATGTACAAAAGAAAAGATATCACTAAATGGTTCCATGTTCTCCTCTGCACTCTTCCTTGAACTTACAGAATTGCTTCCACAAACACCGACCAAATACTCTAAAGAAGTGGATCCAATGCTCTTTGAATTCCCTTAGTTGTCACTCCTAAGAAAATTTAAGAGAGGGACTTTGAAGTCTAAATTTTATTAAGTGACTGAACTCTCTTAATAACATAACAAATATACTATTTATAAAAATATACATAAAATGGATTCTACCGCCACGACGCTAGAGAAACTTACGCTGTGATGCCCATAAAATGAATTAATACCACAGCACTGAAGTATTTTCTCCACTGCGGTGCTTATTGACATGGACCCACCATTTAATGAATCGACACATCGCTTCAGTGATAGATCATGGCTTAAATAGTTATAACTGTAGTGCTATAGCGTTGCTGACATTTGAGCACTGTAAAGTCTACGTGGCTCTCCTATGACTCAACGACACTAGAATTTAGTGTCGCAGTGCAATATAGTCTGAGACTAGGCTTTGTAGTACTGACTCCTTCGACGCTACATCACTGTGATAGTTGACTGGGCTTTGTGACACTGACTCCTCAGATGCTGTGATGCTGTTATAAATAGAGATTGGGCACCACCATGTCTATATTTGGGCGCTACGATGGTATCAATGATGGCACCACAGATGTATTATGTCTGACGCCATGTTGCTGTGCCATTCTTGAAAATTTTACCCATTTCTTATATTTTTTTGTACAAACACCACTCAAACAACATATTTTCACTGACAAATTAACATATAAAATATACTATTATTTTCATTTATCAAATTCTCAACAACTTAAACTCTTACTTGTTCTCAAGCAAATAAAAGCTTGTAATTCTGATCAAATGATTAGCAAAACTAAAAAATGATAATTTAAAATTACTATAATATAAGAGAATACATTGTTATTTAGAATTAGTAAAATGAATTAAAACTAAACTTCTATTTTAGAAAAGTACAAATATTTAAACTTCATCAATCATTCTTGTAATTACCTAATTTAAAATAATAGGTTATAAATTTAATCATTATCTTTTGAATGTTGAAGTGAATATTGTAGTTTTATTAATTGGATGCGATTATAGTTAAAATTATACTTTTATTAGTTCACCATCCCTTGAATTAGCTCTCTCATCTTATCCTTTATAATTTTTGTATAAGATTGTATTTCAAAATTTTAAGCTTTCATTGATACCAATTTTTTAATGTACTCATCTTCTTTTTTTTTTTTTTTTAATTTTCATTTCTTTTTCTTTATAAGAACTATTTATAGTTCTTTTTCTTTTCTTTTCTTTTAAGGAGTATATAATTAATAATTTTGAATATCAGCTTCTATTTTTAGGATTCTCATATAGTCTTAATAATTTTAATATATGGACATGATGAGATTACTAATTCCATTTTCAGGTTGGCTATGATTTCAAATTTTAATCTACTCATATCTAATTTTTAATATTAATTATTCATCTTATAATTTTTATAAGTTAAATTTATAAAGGTATAATCTATAAATTCAAATTAGGATAATAGCTTAAATGGTTGAATGAGTTAATTATTAGATTTTTTAACCTATGAAGTATAAATATAATTCATTTAAACCAAGATCTAGGATTTTATTATTATCCTAATTTTTTCTAATTTTAATTATCATTTTATAAGGGTTAATTAAATAATCAAAATTTAAAAGTATTGAGAGGACAATAATAATTTAAGCATGAAGAGAATTTGCTAATATGTAAATAAACACATAAACAAGCACTACAAACACATGCTTCTATATGAGTGATAAAAGGCGCATAAAATATGTGTTAAAAATAAAATATGACATATCATTAATAACATGACAAACTTATAGGATAACCAATGCACATGGCACCCATCATTCAATAATGACTCTCATAGCCAAATTTTTTAGTTAAGTTCAACTACTTAAGCCAATATCTCCCACCACTTCCTTTTCTCCTACAAAATAGTAAAGTTGAACAACAAAAATCCATACACAACCTTAAGAATTCTTTACTCTACTAATCACATAGTTTTAATCTATATCCATTGACTTTGATGGCTTACAAAGTTTTCTTATCCTGTATCATGATGACACCAATAAGAAAAATTCTAATAATAGTGAAAGGACCAATCCATTTAGATTGGATTTTCCCATGGCAATACTTTTTCTTATAATCAAATAGCAACACATCTTGCTCAGGAAAGAATTCATATAAGAAAACTCTACCACCATGAATTTTTCTTGTTTCTTCCATATACTTCTTATATTCATGTAACTCTTGTTTGAATTCTTTTAACTTATTAATAATGGTAGAACTTTGCATGTAGAGAAGGGAAAAAGAATCCTCATTCATGGTATGATTTTCATTTTGGTTCTTTGAAGAAGATGATGCATGGTTGATTCTACCCATTGCTTAGGCTTTTGATTTCCAAGAGAAGAAGTATGATACTCACTAAAGAGTAGGTAAGAACTAAAAAGAGAACTTCCTCCTAATTGGTTTTATAGATTTTAACAGGAGGGAAGTTTGAATTTTTGAAATTTCAAGCATTAAAGCCTGTCGGGGTACTGCGGGGTTCAAAGATATGGCACTGTGACACTCCCTTCTTCTCTCTCAAAGATTTTTTTTGAAGCATATTAAGCAAAACCTAATCTGGTGGATAGGGTTGCCTCTCTAAAAAGGGATAAGTTTATAGTCTTCAGCCAGACTGGATAACTAACTAGACCTAAGGTTGGGTTACCTCCCAAGAAGCGTTGAGTTTATAGTCTTCAAGAAGACTTTGCCCTAATTTTCCATTTGGTTAAGGTGGATGATTACCATTCTTTAATTGGGTCACATTACTATCTCTTTCCTTCTCTTTAGGACAATCAAGATGAAATTTATAATTTTGTTATCTAAACCCACTAAAGAATGTTATCTTTATCTCCCCAGGTGATATATCATTCATGATGATGTGTTCAATTTCAAAATTAAAATCCTAAACTCTATATTTTAATTTTCCTAAAAAAAATCCAATTGATTTACACTTTCCAACCAAAATTTGTAAATAAAGTTTTGAACCCATTCATAGGTCTTTGAAAGTGTTTTATGCATAAAAATGATTGCGTGTGTTCTAAAGTAAGTCCCTAGGGTCTAGAGAAAAATTTGGCAAAATTGAGAAAGTAACTATTTGAGTGCCTCAGTAATGAGTATCCGAGTGCCTTAGCCATACTATAGTACTATGCATTAAATAGTACTTTATAGGGCTCCTAGCTCTTGAATTTGAATTTTGAACTAGCACTGCAGTGCTTAGACTATTGTGTCGCAACACTAGTCCATTAACGCACTTTAAATTTAAAATATTTCCATTATTCCATTTATTTGATGCATGCAGTCGACTGAGCATGAGAGAGAAAGAGAATGTTTTGGAAAAGAAGAAGAGGGATTTTGAGCCACTTCAAGCCATTTTTATCGTTCAGCTAGTTGAATAATTATTTGTCTTGAGACAGGTGTCATTTTGCTTGTCTTAGTTTTCAAAATTTTGATATTTTTGGAAATTATTAGATAAAATTTATATTTTCACTATTTAAAAATAAAGATAACTTTGTATTGGTAGAACTTTCACTGTATAACTTTTTATATGTTACTGAGCACATTATTACAAATAATTTAAGTATTTTCTAGAAATTTTACTTAGAGTGTTTTGGATTTTGTACAATTTTTATCAAATAAAAATTAATCTAGACTCTAAAAAATAATTTTGTAGTTCAATTAAAATCTTAGAAGGATGTTTTATATAATCACTAGTAATTTAATTATATTTGGAAATTATATATTTTTATTTAGTAGTTTTTATGTTTCCTGCCATTAAGGCCTTTTGGTAATTTTTGAATATAGTCAAATTAAGCATAAATTAATGAAATGCATTAAAAATATGTATAATGGTGAAAGAAATGAGTGATGATATGATGTGATGCTGACGCCAATGGGTCTTCGAGGTGGTATTCTATTATATTGGCGCTAGTGGGTGATCAAGGTGGGATTTTTTTATGCTAGGGCTTGCGAACAACCGAGGTGGGATTCTATTAATGAAGCTATAAAGATATATAAAAATTTGGGTTGAGAGCAATTTTGATAAAATTAATATCAGCTTATAATTCTTTTGGTTTCTATATAGCTTTCAAAATTATTTAAAATACTTTTAAATGCTTATATAAAATTTAGTTTAAATTTTTTCTTCAGTTTCAATTTCAATTTTTTATGTAGTACTATAGTTTATTTTTATAGTATAGTATTTTAAATTTTCTTTAATTTTAGTTAATTTTTCTTTTTTTGGCTATGATAGCCTACTAAGCCATGTTCACTCCTATTTTTACTTCCATTTTCAGGCCATGGGAAAGGCAAGGAGCGAGATAAATAGTTTTGGATAGTAGGATATGATTTATGATGCATGTATGACTTTTTATTAGTTAGTTTTACAGGCTTGGTTATGTTTAGTATTACTAGGAAGAGATCTAATGGGTCTACTACTCACAAAAATTCCAAGCTGACTTAGTTGAGTTTTTAAATTTTTAAATGAAGCAGCTTGGTTTTGTAATTGAGTTTTCAATTATATGACCAAATCTGCTAGTGGTGTCTTCCTAGTTCCATTCTAATTTCATTAATTTAATCGAGGAGGATATGCTGGTTTTGGATTTTGTAGATTTTGACCTGATAGTCTAGTACGATCACTAGATAGTCCAATACGATCAGTTCAAATTTATATCGATCGTCTCGTATAATATTGGGGATCATCCGGGATGATTAGATGAATATTTATGGTATTTCATGTTGTACGATTAGGGTTCATCCCATGCATCGATCGGGTCATATAGTACGATCAATACTTATCATCCTATATGATCTATTTGAATAAATTAACCATAATTACTCCCCTAATAACATGATTAATTTAAGTATGATTATCATAGATCATCTAGTATGTTGTATATCATACTGTACGATTAGAATAAAATTTGAATCTTAAAATCTTGCCTAAAGTATGATTGGTGGCTATTTTTATGATCATAACTAATCATCCTGGATGATCTAAATCATCCAGTATGATTAGTTAGATGAGATGATTGTACAGTATGATATAAATCATATAGTATGGTTAGTTCAAAATTTGAACTTCTAGTTTTGACTCAATCTCACTCCCCCTGAGTATGTGTATGCATGGTCACCAAGCTAGCATACACCCTTACAGGACTTGACACAAAAAATCAAAAATACATCAGTGAATATTACAAAAATCATTACAACATAACCTATTCTACCTAATATTGAGCCTTGAATGTTCATTGGATGGTGCATGGTGTTCCTGAAATGTTAGTACACACACAAATAAGTATACATTGTAAATACTAGGAGACATAATGATGTGATCCATAATATTTATTATCATCAAAAATATAAACTCGTGAGCTTGAGTTACAACAAATTATAAAGTAGTTTTTGTATAAATTAAAAGTGGATGGGCTCCACTAACACTTCCAAGATTCTAATCCTATAGAATTATTCAAGTTTTAAAGTGGGATATTTTTTTATCTTCGTTTCTTCTGCTACTTTCTTTAGGCACCTTAGATCAATCTGGTCCAGACATCAAATTGATAAGAACTTCTTCCCGAAGGGGTGTTTCTTTTCTCTTTTGATCTCAAACTTCCAAGATTTAGATCTCAAAATAGAAGGAATTGTCCCTTAGGGAATGCTTATTTCCTCTTTGGATTCCAAATTAGATACCATATATCCCACTTTAACTAACTTTCACAACTCTTTTAAATTTATATTCAAGAAAATTTAATAGATTCTATATAACTTGCATATTATCCTAAGTAGTTTATATAAAATTATCAAAAAATTTAAGCAATTATATATGTTTCATTTACTCATTTTTTTGAGCAAGCACACTCACTTGGCTATGATTTTAATTTTTTTGGGGCGTAAAAATTTTTGCACCTGTGGAAAATTCTATTAACACATTTTAATTAACCCCTTTTTATAACCATGCATAAGTATGATCACCTACAAAAAATTCTGTTAGCATCCAAATTGCTCCTAACCTAAAAAAATATAACACCTATTACATATCATATCACAAGTAGCATGGTAAAATCATCACATAATAAGAAACCAAAATCACATCAAAATATGAAAACTAATATGCATAAAATTTTGCATTAAATCCATGCCCCAGAAATAAGAGTAAGTAAAGGAATAATGGCGTAGCATGAAACTAGAGTTGGTTGTGCTATAAGCCATCTATGGTGTGTGTATCAGGCTGTGTGGTTTGGATATATCCTAAGTTGGTTGTTGTTTGGATTTCTTTAATATTTTTCTTAGTTTATTTTTGGGCTAAGGTGGAGTTTTAGTTTAATTTTAATTTTGGAGTTTAATGTTCAATTTAAAATGAGTTTTAAAATATGATACAATTAAGCTCTCCAATCAGAATACATATAAGGTATAAAGGCTCTCTTTTATTAATAATTTATTATTAATTATTTAAGTTGAATAATAACTACCATTATTTATACCAGGGTCATGAGGTTTATTTCACCGCCGCTGGGGTTAACTTAATACCCTTATAGGCCTTGGTTGCCCAGTAATTATCTTTGAATTTAAGTTTGATTTTATTTGGTAAATTATGTTATTTATATTTGTGATTATTTTGTTATTAAGTTTTTGTGTTAATCATTAGCTTATTATTGATTTTCTATTAATTGGTTCAGGGTATTGTCACAATGGGCACACGGATATGGCTTCCTTTGGACACTTAGCCCCACAGCTTGAGGCAATCTAGCCTATAAATCTTATTGATGTTATTTTGCTAATAATTTAATTTCAACTTATTGCTTATTGATTTATTAATCTCATGAGCTATGGTTTGTATTCCATCAAATTTGTTCTTACCATTGTTATAATGTGCATATAGACCAAGACCTCCTTATGACACGTAGCCCCATAGTCGGAGGTAGTGGATGAGTATAAATTATGTATTATTTTATGTATTTTATTTTTAATAAAAATATATTATTTTAGTTATTTTTTGGTAGGAAAAACTAAAAAATGGCAAAAATTCTATGGAGCCCACAGCACTGAGGTGTCTGACGAAACCATGCAGCAACAATGCCTTCAATATCACTGAGGCGCCCTAATTCTGACATTGTGGCACCATGTTCTCTATTTGCATGTGCTATGGTGGCAACAGAGACAACATAACAGCATTATCATTGCCATAGTGTTAGAAAGTCAGGTTGGCAGTACAGGATTCTCTATTTTTAAATACTCTGGTGCCACAATTTCTCATGCTTTGGCACCATTCTTTTTCCATTTGGGCACTGCAATGCTCAAATGTCCACAGTTCCATGGAGTTATAATTTTAACTTCTAAGGGCCATATATATTAGTGAAGAGATGTGATTATTCACTAAGTAACTGATCCATGTCAGCAAGCACCATGGAGGTTAAGAATTTCTAGAACCGAGTCACTAATTTACTTTAAGGGCACCGTGACATCAATCTTCCAAGCATCGCAGTGCCCAATTTCCTTTTTTGTGTTCCCTTATAAATAGTTGCAATGTTATGTTTGTAAGGGAGTTTAATCACTAGCGTAAATTCAGTACTTTTATAGAGTACTTTTTTTTGTTCCCTCTTAGAGTAAGATCTAAGGGAGGCTAGGGAAGTACAAGATACAATCATTTAGAGTGTTGCCTATATTTTCTTAAAGGAACTTTATAAGTTAAAGGTAAAAGGAGTGTAGAGGAGATACTTTGAGCCTTTATGGTGATATCACTCTTTTTTTTTTTAGGGGAAACCCACAGAGGGCCTATGTGTTAATACCAGAAAAAAATTACACCATCCTTAAAAGGGTCCTCAAGCTCACTAATGCTCCGACGAGCTACAAAAAGAAAATAAAAGAAAAATCCTAGGAGCTCGAGGTCCCTGCTAATAAACAATACAAGAAGCCCTAGTAACATTCTATGGTGCGCAAGAGCGAGCACCCAAAAAAGAAAAGAGGACCAAAAACTGGAAAATTGATCCAGCTTCTCAGCAAAAAAATAGGTCATAACTCTTAAGAGTATAACTTTTCAGTGCAGCCATCCAAACAGTAGAACGATCACCTGCAAAACTAAGCACTTGCAAAAAAGATAACACCACATCCAAAAGGGTAACTACCACAATCCAGGCGAAGCAGACAAAAAACTGGCAAAAAAGATGATTACTATACAACATAAATAATATATAACAATGATTACAATACCACTGAAATAAAGTATCAGAAGGAGAACTATTAAGCACCATAACCAGAAATCGAAGAAACCCAAAGTATCACGGACCAGCATAGCTAAGGAAGTAATGACAATCCAGAGCACCATAGGGATCTTGATGCCGCTCAATCCAACCCATCAGCCACCCCCCAGCATAATGAACTGAATCAAGAGGAATCAACAACCTAAGCCCCAAAACTAGAGCACAATAGCCCACAAAACCAGCAACCATCAGGATGCACCACAAAGCGGAGCCAGACCACATAATACCCATCATACTCCAGAAACACTCAATACTCAAGCTACAACTCCCACAGACCGTCCCAGTGAGGAGAGCAACAAATAGGAAATCCCTCCAGTTTAGGAAGCCATCAAAGCTAAGACCACTAAAACCAGAACAAATCTAGTAGAGATCAACCAACCCACAGAAGTAACACGAGAAAAACAAGCACCAACACCAAAAGGCATCAAAACCAAGCAACAAACACCAATCATAAAATGCAAAGCTCACCAACACCAAACCCAGAAAAACCACGAAAGAACAACAACAAAAAACAAAGCAAACAACCAGCAACACTACCAAAAGAGTACAGAAAAAATTAGGAAACCACATAGGGGATACCAATTTCATCCAGACGTAATAACCCACAAAGAGGAACAGGTATAGAAGAGCAAATAGCATTGGTGAAATAATCCAGACGGCAACCCCAGTGTGCCAGCCAAGCCGCACAATCATTAGCATCTTTACATATAGTATTAAACGAGTGATTAAGGGTTAACAACAAATTTTTAATCTCTCTAATCTTATAGAAAAGAGTAGAATTGCACATCGTATCCTCCTCCACCAAAACGGTTCTAAAATCAAAACCAGAAATGGCCTCAATAAATATGTTAAATAACTTAAGGGAAACACACACCTCAATGCCATAAAGAATGGCATAAGTGATAGCCATAGAATCATTCCCCTGATGGATCGGGCCAGCAAAGGCAAAAAGAAGGTGACCACTACTATCTCTAATAGTACCACCATAGCCCCCAGAATTATCATAACAGAACCCATCCATATTTAACTTAAACAAATCCTTAGGAGGCTTGGTCCAAAGGATGCTAAAAACATGAGGTTCACCAGTCAAAGAAAGTCCAAGCTCTTTCCCAACAAAGAGATAATTTTTGAAATTCTTATAGGACATTAATTTCACAGACATAAGAGAACAAATCTTATCTTTAACCCACTGAATCACATTAAGATAATTCATTTTCACATTATTAAAAATTGAATTATTTCTTTCCAACCAGAGAAACCAAAGAATAATACAAGGAATGACATTACGGATATGCCCTTTGGACTTAATAAACCAAGCATTAAGTAAAGATTAGAGAGAAAGATTGCTATTAAAACAGTTTAACCAAAAAATATCATCAAAATACACCCAAGTATGAATAGCCACAGGCCCAGAGATTAAAACGTGATGCATGCTCTCAATATGGTAACAACATTGGCATTTGGAAGCCAATTTAAAACCTTTTTTAGCGAGATTATCATCCGTGGCTAAATACTTATGTAAGGTTCTCCAAACAAAAATAGATATAGTAGAAGGAATGCTCATATGCCAAATACAAGAAAAATTTTTATCAAAATTTTTATTAGTACGAAAAGCAAGCCAAACATCCCTTAAGTGGAAGTTACCATTACTAGAAAAATCACATAAAATAATGTCCTTATAGCCATTATTAATGGGCAAGTTAGAAATCTGTTGGATAATGCATTGGGGAATAACATTAGCCAGCTTACCATAATCCCAATAATAAGCATTCCAGAAATCATTGGCCTTAACAGACGCAGTAGAATCCATATGTAAGATAGAGTCAATAGAATGCTTAGCAAGCCACCTGTCTTGCCAAAAGAAAATATTCCCATCACCAAGGCCCCAAGATATATAGGGCTCCATTTCCCATTTGACTTTACAAAGCCTTTTCCACACTTTGGAATCACCTTGTTTAGCAACACAAATAGTAGGATGTTTAAAAAAATAGTACTTATAATTCATAAAGTTAGCCCAAAGGTTACTATTAATGCGAAGTTTATACCAAAGTTTGAAACTAAACGCCTTACTAAGATCATAAAAGTTCTAACATCTAAGACCACCTTCAGCTAAAACACCACAACAATTATCCCAAGCAGCCCAAATGATTTTAGAGCTAGAGGTAGTGCCTTTCTAGAAAAACTTGTTAATCAGTTTATGGAGTCTATCACAAACACCTTGCGTAGGAAACATAGTTTGAAAACTATAAACAGGAAGAGCAATAAGAACACTTTTAATAAGAGTAATTCTAACACCAAAACTAAGAAAATTAGAATCACATGATAATAGTTTATTTTGCACCGAGGCAATGAGATCATCAAACAAACAGGATTGCCTCCTCCCAATAAAGAGACGAACCCCAAGATATTTGATGGGTAAATATGCCTGAGTAAAATAGGTGAGATTTTTAATAGCAGAAATACGTTCATTAGAAATTCTTTTAGAGGAAATAACACAACTTTTGTTTTTATTGAAGGTAATACCACTGACCTTCTCAAACTTGTACAAAAAATTCATAATTTTCTGAATTTTACTACTCAAAGCATTAGAAAACACAATAAAATCATTTGCAAAACATAAATGAGATATAGGAAAGCTACCCAAAGTCTTAAAATAGAGATCAGGATTACTAGCAAACAGATTAGAAAGACCTCTAGAAAGAAATTCAGCAGCTATAATGAAAAGGGCAGGAGAAATAGGATCTCCTTGTTTAAGACCATGAGAAATTTTGAAAAAACCATTATTAGACCCATTAATAATAATAGACATATAGTCATTTTCAATACAATTTTTGATAAGGTTAATAACGATAGAATCAAATCCAAAAAGTTCAAGGATACGGTATAAAAAACTCCAATTCAGATTATCATAAGCTTTAGCCATATCAAGCTTCAAAATTAAGTTGCCACCTCTCACCTTAACATTTAAGTCCTGACATAACTCTTGAGCCAACAAAATGTTATCCGTAATAACCCTGCCTTTCTCAAAACCCATATGATTAGGAGATATAATTTTAGGAAGAATAGCAGCAAGGAGATTAGTAAGAATTTTAGATAACAGCTTGTTAAGAAAAGTGCAAAGGCTAATCGGTCAACAATCATTCCACTTGTTCACCTGATTATTCTTCGGAATGAGCACAATAGATGTGGAAGTGAAAAACTTAGGTATAGGGTTACCCGTAAAGAAATCAGTCACAGCAGAAAAAATATCATTATCAATAATATTCTAAGATTTTTGAAAGAAAAGAGCAGTAAAACCATTAGGCCCAGCAACAGACTCTCTATTCATATCGAAAACCATCTCTTTAACCTCCTCAAAAGAAGGAGTCCTAGAAAGGGCATCATTCTCCTCAGAAGAAATGAGAGAAGGAATGAATGGATGATCACCAATTAAAGCCTGCATAAAGCTCTTGTTGAAACAAGAATTAAAATGATGCACAGCTAAACTAGCAATTTCAACAGGATTGTCAGTAATAGAACCATCATCCCTACTAATTTTATTAATACAATTTTTAGCTCTCCTTCTCTTCACCATCACATGGAAATATTTAGTATTACTATCACCATTAACCAAATACTTAGCAGCAGCCTTTTTTTTCCAAAAGGCCTCTTCTTGAGCTTGTAAATTAAAAAGTTCCTCTTTAGCCTTCTTTAAAAGAGAAAAGTTGACATCAGAAGGATCATCTTGATAAGAAACCTCAAGGGAATAGACATGTTGCTCAGAGTTCAAAATATTAGAAAAAATATTTTTAAAGACATGGTGATTCCACCACTTAAGCATTTGTTTCAACCTTTTAAGTTTTAACCAAAGCCTATTCATACCAAAGATGGAGTTATCAGGATGCAACGGTGCTTGCCAATTATGCTTAACAACATCAAAGAAAGAATCATGGAGATGCCACATGTTTTGAAATCTAAAATTAGAAATAATAGTAGAATTTCTAAACTTACTAGTAATAAGTAAAGGAGAATGATCAGACAAAGTTCTACTCAGATGTTGGACATTAGTAATGATGGGAGAATTAAGCCAAGAGTCATTAAACAACACACAGTCCAATCTTTGCCATAAATGCCCCCTATTCTAAGTGAAATTATCACCAATAAAACCAATATCAATCAAATTACAAGTTAAAATCATATTATTGAAATCCTCCATAGAACGGATAGAGGGGGAAGACCCACCCATCCGTTCAGCAGGATTAGTGATAGCATTGAAATCACCACCAATAAGCCAAGGAAAATTACCAATTTGAGAAAAGTCAATAAGTTGATCCCAAAGCAGTTTTCTATTGTAAAGAGAAGAAGAAGCATATACTAAACAAATACAATAATGAAAATTAAAAACCTCAACGCTACAATGTAAAACTTGAGTAAAATCCGCAATCACCTCAATTTTAATCGGTTCTTTCCAAAAAACCCAAATCTTGTTAGCAACATTAGCAATAGCATGATTAAACCCTAAAAATTGAGAAGTATCCATCAACCTATAAGTGGAAATATGAGGCTCAAGCAACACAAGGATTGAAATGTTGTGCACACGACATAAGTTTTTAACCCGGGTTCTAGAAGAAGAGCAACCAATGACCCTCACATTCCACACAATAGCATTAAACATAAATAAAAATTTAATGGGAAGTATTCGATCTAGTGTTTTTTGGAGGTTGTAAAGATATGCTCTTAGGTTTTCTCCCTCTTTTACTATGCACCTTAATAAAACTCAAATCATTATCATCACTAGCTAACTTTTTGGTGGTAATATTCAGATCTTCAGTATCTGTTAAAACATCACTTCTATAATAAGAAGAATTAAAATTCTTACTATCACATGGATGATTCCTTGTCCCCACCATAGGAGGACCGTTATCCTCCATAAACATGCCATCATCCTCCAAAGAGGCAAGATCAACATTGCATTTATCAGTAGGCGGCCCGTGCACAACAACCAGAATTTCCCCCTCTTCTAAGTTTCTGTCATCTTCTCCAACAGGAAATTAAATGATAATATTAGGACCAATGTCAACTTCCTGTTCAACCAAAGATGTAGAGGCATTATGAACAATCAAATTAATATCATTATCAGCACAAACATTTTGCAAGTCATTAGAGGAAAAGATAGTAACAGGATTAGAATTGTTTTGGTTAATAATATTAGATAAAGCTAGCTAAATGGTGATATCACTCTTATATTTTTATTCTTCTATGAGTTAATGAAAATGAGGTTGCTTATCATTTATTCTATGTCTGACTAATTCTCTTATATATTTATCGCATTTGTTTCCCTAGAGAGAGTTCCATTTTTCTAGAGAGAGAGTTCCAAAAATTTTGAATTTTCAATTTTCCATGACTGGGAGTGATCGACAACAATTGCTGGCGAACATTCCACCTTCTTCAGTAAATGTTTCTCAAAGAATTCTGAAAGATAATTCAAGTTCTCATTCAACAAATGGAAGAAAGCATGTCATTGGTTCTTTATTGATCATCAAGGAAGTTACTGAAGTAAGAAAATCATAAAGTTTGTTAAATCATGTTCCTATTTTTGGTAAGAGAAAAAAGTATTATTTTAGATTGTCAAGAAGTTTCTATTAAGACATTATTGTCTCAAGAGCATTTCAAGAAGGATTTCCATTATCAAGAAAAATTGAAGGATAATGAGGCTTCTTCATCAATTGGTCCTATTTTAAAAGTTAATAGGTTTTCAACATCAATCTCTTTGATAATAATTAAGAATAATGATCATGAAGATGTCAGAGTTATTTCTTTTTCCAAAGAGGATATATGTTTGCCTAAGGATGTTTCTGAAGCAATAAATGGTATTTCTTACAATGAAAATGAAGTTCTTGTCAATTCTAGAGTCAGTGATTCTTCAGATTTGATGAACGATAATATCAGTGCTTGGAAAAAGCGCAATATTAAAGTTGTTAATCCTAAAAAAATGTTAGAAATGTTAGAGGATGGGGTTGCTATTAAATTGGATTCTAAAATTAAAAAGCTAATATTTTCAACCTTAAAAATTCTTTGGTGATAAAGGTTTTCGGTAATACCATTCCTTATTCTATTATATGTGAAAGCAACGAAATAAATTTGGGTCATTTCATCTTACAAACTTATGAATGGAATGGATGCTTTGTTCATTTTATTCGATTGAAGCCAAAGAATCTATTTTTAGTGGAGGACCATGGTATGTAGGAAACCATATTATTGGCATGGAAAATTGAAATCCTAGTTTTTCTCCTCTTTCCCTGAAGAATTTATGTTCTCATATGGATCCATTTACCTCATCTTCCTTTATTTTGTATTGCTTCAATGATTGGGACACCTATGTTTTTAGATGGTAATATGTTTAATTGGGGGAGAAGAGAATTTGCTATAATATTTATTCGTATTAATCTTGATGTTCAACTTCATCCAGGTGTTTGGATTTAAGTATCTAAAGGAAGATTTTTTCAAAATGTCGAATACAAAAAGATTTCAACATTCTGTTATAATTATGGAAGAATTGGTCATACAAAAATTAGCTGTAATCAATCCTGAAATTTGAGCAAGAATTCTTCCCATGTTAACTCAAAAATTCAAGAAGAAAGTAATAAGGATCTTGGGATAGTTGTGGAAATTAGTAATGCAGAGAATAATAATGATAATTATAGTCATTGGATTCATTTGAATTATAGAAGGAAGAAAATTTTTTTCAATCCATTTGCTCCTAATGATGGTCAGAATAATGATAACATATACAAATCAGCTTCATTGAAGAATACAAATTTACAAGACAAATTGTTGAATCCTAATATTCCTGTTGTTGTTAAACCTGTTGTTGAATTAGGTAAATTAAGTGGAAAATCTGGTGGTGAAGATTTCCAAATTAAGGAGAAGTAAAATATGATGATATATTATCATATGCTGAAAAGCTTTGTAATATTAAAGTATTAAAATTTGAAACATTTAATACTTCTGTAGGAAATTCTGATGCTTATATATCTGCTTCTTATAAATCTACAATAGATGAAGCTTTAAA
Source organism: Dendrobium chrysotoxum (assembly GCA_019925795.1). NCBI lineage: Eukaryota > Viridiplantae > Streptophyta > Magnoliopsida > Asparagales > Orchidaceae > Dendrobium > Dendrobium chrysotoxum. Next base: position 50,758,985 of record CM034305.1, on the reverse strand, counting down.
TTCATATGTTACAAATAAAGTAAAACTTGTTGTTGAGAGTAAACATGGTTCTATTATTACAGTATATTCTAATGCAGAAAAGAATGTGTAATTCAAGTAGTGATTAATACTGAAGAATAGAATTTTTCTCAAAAATATGAAGCTGCTTTAGAAGAAAGGAAGTTGAAAGAAGAATGCGAGAAAGAAGTTGCTGCTGTTGAAGATTTTATAGAAGAAAATCATCATAAAGCTGCCATAGATGTTGTTGTATTACCAAAAGAATTAAATTCTAGAAAGGTTGAGGAATCTGCTTCAAAATCTAATTCTGGGGATGTTGAGGAATTGGAGAAGTTTGGAGAACTAGGGATGTTACCAAAAGATAACTTGGATTCATGCTTATCAAATTAGACATGGAACAAGCATACGATATTATATGTTAGGACATATTAAACAAGATTTTAAGTATTATGGACTTTCTAACTAAGATTGCTAACTTGAATTTTTAATGTGTAAGCCATCCGAAGTTCTTTATTATCATTAACAGAAGGAAGAGTGACTAGATCATAACTGAATGTGGTTTTCGACAAGGTTGCCCGTTATATCCTTGTCTTTTTATCTTGTGCTCTAAATTACTATCTAAGCTTTTCATGAAAAGGGAATTAGCTTGGAATTGACCTTGCATTAAATGAAGAAAAAGTATCTCATCTATTATATGCAGACAATGTTTTAGTTATATTAAAGGCTTCAAGGAAAAATGCCAAACTTCTTTAAAAAATTCTGATTGATTATTGTAACTGGATAGGAAAACATGTTAATATGAACAAATCTATGATTTTGTATCGAAAAAGGGTTTCAAAAATGTGGAAAAGAAAGATAAGCAATCTTATGGGACTCAAAATAGCTGATGAAATTATCTACTTAGGAGTTAAAATGGCAATGAGAAGACTGAAAGCTTAAGATTTTCAAATTGTATTGCAAAAGGAAATGGAAAAAATCAATACATGGGCTTCTCATTTGCTTTCTTTGGCTAGTAGAATTCTGTTGGTGAAGATAGCTTTTTCTTATATTCCTCCATTCAGTATGACTCATTTGTTGATTCGAAGAGGTGTTCTTAATGATATTTACAAATTCTATAGAAATTTTTTATGGCACAAGGAATAAGGAAGGTAAGGTATGCATTATATATCATGGAATATAATGCGTACTTCAATGAATATGGGAGGTCTTGGTATTCAAGGAGCAACTGAAAGACAAGCTCCTTTAAGAGCTCGGTTAGCGTGGAATTTCATTCAAAATCAAGACTCATTTTTAAACAAAGTTTTGAAGTCAAAGTACAATGAAGACATTTGGAATGAAGAAATAAAAAGTAATTCATCTCTCTCTTGGCGCATTATAAAAGATGGAGCTCAATTTTTTAAACCTATAATCAGATGGCTGGTATGTAATGGTTTAAAAATAAGTATTGCTAATGATATATGGAGCCCTATTAGGAGATTGTTTGGGGATATTTTTTTAATTAGTGTACTTCCTACAGGTTTTGTTGACTTGACAAGGAAAGATTGTGATATATTTTACATCACAAAGTAGGTTGTATCTTTCATTTCTTGATGAATGCTATTTGCAAAATTTTTTTTAAAAAAAATAAAGACTAATTCTCTTATTTTGGATTTATGATGTAAAGTGCATGTTGATTATTAATGTAGACTCTTCTTCTATAAATGTTAAATGATGTTTTTAGTATTATCTCATACTTTATTTAATGCACATAGTGGCCATAAGTGTAGTTAAAATATAGTGTGATGTAGACCCTCAACAGAGGAATGCAAAAACAACCAAGAATATTGAGATAAGATATTTGCATGCCTAAATATAGGATGTTAAATATTCTAGGTTCTTGAGGAAATATTATAACTATAGGAGGTCAGCAGATATTATTTTTACCCCTTACTAGCTTGATAGAGAACTAGGGATGTATATGCTCTGAATTACATCTACAATTAAGAGTGTAATTAGGAAAGATATGAAATTTTTATTCATCAATCCAAAACATTTTTATTAAATATTGTATTAAATATTTTTATTATTTTATTCAATGACAGAATCTCCATAAATATTATTTTTATTTTAGCAGGATAATTATTATAATTTGAGTAAACAATAGTAGTTTATTGCAAGTTAGCATACTTCCTCATGGGTTGGACACCCTACTCTATCACTTTATTACTTAATTCAACAATTATAATTACATATGTTTAGTCGGGTTTGTTATTTTTATATCAAAGAAAACCTAAGTATTATTTAGAGGTGATAAAGTCCAAGATTTTTATATAATTCAAATGTTTACTCCAAAGCATATATCCTATCAAGTTTTTAGCATCGTAGCCCAGGAAGTATTTTGTTTTTAATTTTAACTATATTATTAAATTAATTGCATAATTAAACCTACTTGTATCTTTTCCTTTTATTTTATTTTATTTGTTTTTCACATATTCATGGTTGCATGCTTTATAGACATAGAAAGAAACCTTTATTATTTTACTCGAAATATAAAGAACCCTTACAAAAATTTGAAAAACCAAAAAGATGGTAAAAATTGAGGAACTTATATTAGATCAAGATCATGTTAGACCTCTTAGGGATTATGCTAATCCTTTAGTAGATAAAATTCATCAGAGTGTTAATTGACCTATGATCCATGCTAATAATTTTAAATTAAAATCTGCCATAATTCAAATTGTTCAAAATTCTTTGTTTTGGAGAACTCCTGCTGAAGATCCCAATTTATACTTAGCCAACTTCTTAAAAATTTATGCAACATTTAAGTATGATGGTGTCAGTAATGATGTTATTAGACTTGGATTATTTCCATTTTTTCTAAGAGATAATGCTAAGATGTTGTTGAATTCCTTATCCCTAGGCTCTATAACTACTTGGAATGAGTTGGCTTATAAGTTCCTTGATAAATATTTTCCACCTTTAAAGGCTACTAAACCCATAAATGATATCATTTCTTTTACCAAGTTTGAAGGAGAATCAATTTATGAGAGTTGGGAGAGATTTAAGAAAATGCTTAGAAATTACCCTCACCATGCTTTAGCTGATTGGTTGGTTATTCAAATATTTTATAATGGATTAGTAAGATCTCCAAGAGCAATCATAGATGTTACAACTGGAGGATCATTCATGTATAAGCCATTTGAGGAAACATATGAATTAATAGAAAAAATAGCTACTAATAATTTTCAGTTGCTTTCTGATAGGGTAAATCCTAAGGGAGTAGCAAGAATTTATGAATATGACACTTTGTCAATGTTAAATGTACAAGTTGTAGTAATTTTTAATAAGTTGAGAACAATAGGAGTGAATTCTAGATTAGGAACAAAATCATTCATGCAATTGGAGGATTAAAATTTAATTGAAGATAATAATATCCAAGCAATTGAGAATGTTAATTTGATTAGAAGACAAAATAATCCCTATTCTAATACATATAATCCATGTTAGATGAATCATCCTAATTTTAATTGGTCAAATAATGTTGTTGTGAATAATCAATGGAATTCTAGTCAAAATAATCAAGGAGTAAATTTAAACAATCCTTAACAACCTGCTATTAATTTTATACTAGCATATAATATTGGATTTAATCAAAGCAATTAATTTGGAAGTAGAAAATTACCATTGGATGATGTAGTGATACATTTAAGAACTCAATTATAAAATTAAGCTATTTCTATTAAAAACTTGAAAACCCAATTAAGTTAGCTTGCAATTTCATTCAGTAGTAAATCTCTTAGATTATTGCCATGCAATACTGAAGTTAAACCTAGAGGAAAAAGAAAAAGATCTAAGTGATAATCATTTGAAGATTGGTATCAATGTACCCTAGCCAAATTGATAAATCTTGGCAAGTCTAGATGAAGACTATAAACTTAGTGTTGTATTGGAGGCAACCCAGATTTATGTTTAGTGTGTCATGTTATTTTGAATTTACATGAGTCATGTTACATATGTTATTATTCTTAACATGTTTTTTTTATTCTGATAAATGAAGTTATGATCTAAATTTAATTAATAAGAAATGAGCACAAATTTAATTGAGTACCACATCGCTAAATGATCTAACACCACAGTGCCAACCTCCTAAGAACTGCAATTTTGAAAATAAGCCTTATAGCACTAAAAACTTTAGGAATTATCCATTTTAAACACTATTTACTTGGCTAATTAGCACTACGGTGCTCATTATTTGAGTGCTGTAATGCCCAGTAATTCAAGTCAAAAAGTAAGGTTCTACCAAGTCAAAAGGAAAGCTGTACAATCATAACTTTAATTATGAAACTTTGGTGAGCACCGTAGCACTGATAACTAACACTGTGGTGCCATTACACTTTCATTAATATTTCATTAATAGCATCTTAGTAGTTGCTGACTAAAGCACCACTGAGCTAACATATATTTAACATTGTAGCGGTGGAAAATTCCAAAGTGACGCTACGTGTTCCCAAAACTAGCATCACTGTGCCATGTAGCCTGGACCATATTAGTGCTTGTTAATTTGACCATTTTTTGTATTGTTCATAGATTGAACACCACGGTGCTATTTCTCGCAGTGCTGCAGTGCTCCATCGAGTTATAAAATTGGTGGTTACATTTTTCATTTGATTCATAGCATATAAACTCCTTCAATCTTTTCTCCTATATAATCCTCTCAAGCTTGATGGCCATTAAAATGTTTGGAAATAATAGGGCTTTCTTTTCTTATGATAAGAGCAGATTCATTTTTGTTGATGCCGAATCCAGATTTGCTGATTTAGTTATGACCAAATAGTTAATTACTGAGAGGGGCTTTCAAAACCCTACCCACCAAATCATGTAAAAAATTACCAATAGGGGTTTGGAACATTTCTATGAAGAGCATTTTGCTGTAATTGTAAATATGGTTAGAGATTTTTTGCAAATGGAAGAAGGCAGTGGATAATAAATGCCATATTTGGGGTAAGTGGCTCCCTTTAAATTCTATGGAAATAAATAAAATTTATAAACTTAGGGACTTTTAATTTAATGAATACATTACTTTTATTGGGACACCTATAAATCCTTAAGATATTTTAATATACTTTATGGACTTAATAGCGACTCAAGCTGGAAAAAGAGAGAGAACAAAATTATTAATTTCCATTCCACCTACCTAACCCATACCTCTAAGGCTTGGCACTATTTAATCTTAGCCCATTTGCTACCTAGTTGAAATGTTAGTGAAGTTACCCATGATTGTGCCCTATTATATTATGCTATTCAAATGGGGTATTCCATGGATGTAGGGTATTGCTTTACATCTTCTTGAATCTTCCTGAACTTCATCATTAAATGCATGGAGTTTGTTAATGATAACAGAACATTGCATGTGGATAAGAGAAAATTAATCTTTATTTTTCAAATGTTCTTCCCTCTTAATCCTAGAGGAGGATTGCCTTTGCTTGGTTCTACCCATTGTTAAAGTTGAAATTCCAAGAAGAGAAAGATATTACTACATTCACAAACTAACAAGGATTAATAGTTAAACTTTCAAAATACCTTTTTTATAATGTTTAAGTGAGAGAGAGTTTTAAAATTTTAATCTCTAAACCACTTAGTCTCGGCTTAGCGTTACGGACTAATAGTAGCGTTGCTGCGTTTCACATCTCCAAAGATTTTTTTTGAAGCAAATCAAAATAACCTATCAACTAGGTTGACTCCCTTGAAATACTAATTTTATAGTCTTCAACTTGACTTAATCACTTACTAACTCTACTTTCGGGTTGCCTACCACACAGCTATGTTTATAGTCTTTAACCAAACTTGCCTAGATTTTTCAATTGGATTAGGATAAATTATTTCCATTCTTTAATTGACTTCTATTATATCTTTTTATTTTTCTTTCTAGTTAACTTCAGTATTGCTCGATAAAGATCTAAGAGGTCTTTCACTAATTAAAATTACAAGCTGACTTAATTGGGTCTCTAAATTTTTAATAGAAGTAGCTCAATTTTGCAATTGAGTCTCTAATTGCATAACTAGATCTTCCAATACTACTTTTTTAATTCCAAATTGATTTCTTTGATTAAATCATGGAGGATATGTAGGTCTAAGATTAACAACAGGTTATTGAGAAATTGTTCCAACTTACTCCTTGATTATTCTACCCATTATTCCATTGATTACTACTACCTAAATTATTTGACCAATTGAAATTAGGATGGTTCCTCTAACTTGAATTATATATATTCAAATAGGGATTATTTTGTCTTCCAATTACATTAACTTTTTTTACCTCTTGCGCAATATTATCATCAATTGAATTTGCTCTATAATGAATTCAGTTGCAAGCCTTAAATTTACTCCTATTATATTCAATTTTTTTTGAAATTCCTATAACTTGTGCAGTCAAGACTAATAAAGCATCATATTCATAAATTCCAACTACATTTTTAGAATTTATCCTATCAGCAGGCCACTGGAAATTATTAGTAGCCATTTTCTCTGGTAATTCATAGGCTTCCTTAAATGACATAGACATTAATGATCCTCCAGCTACATCATCAATTATGGCTCTAAGAGATCATACTAATCCTTTATAAAATGTTCGAATAATCAACAAAATCTGGTAATGCAAGATGTGGGCATTTTCTAAGCATTTCCTTAAATCTTTTTCAACTCTAATAAATTTATTCTCCTTCAAAATGAGTAAATAAAGTTATATCATTTCTATGTTTGGTATTTTTTGAAGGTGAAATATATTTAGCGAGGAACTTATGAGCTAACTCATTACAAGAAGTTATTACTCAGGATAAAGAATTTAACCACATTTTATCTTTATCTCTTAGAAAAAAGGAAATAATCTAAATTTAATAGCATTATCATTGACCCCATTATACTTAAATGTTGCATAATTTTTCAAGAAACTGACTAAATGTAAATTAGGATCTTTTATAGGAGTTCCCCCAAACTAAAAGTTTTGAACCATTTAAATGATAGTTGGTTTTAATTCAAAATTATTAGCTTAGATTGTAGGAATATTTATACTCTGCTGAATTCCATCTACTAAAGAGTTTACATAATTGTTAAGAGGTCTAGAATAATTTTGCTCCAACTCAGGTTCAACAATTTTCAAGATCCTTTTAGTTTTCCTAATTTTAGAAAGGATTCTCTCAATTTTAGGATCAAACGATGAAAGTTCCTTTATATAGCTATAAAGAATGCAACAAAAAATATACAAATAATCAAAGTAAAATAAAATAAAATAAAATAATAAAAAAGTATAAGTAGGTCTAACTATGCAATTAATTCAACTATATAGTGAGAATTTTGTAAAAAGTAAAATACTTCCATGAAAATGGCACCAAAAACTTGATTGGGCTGTGGAGTAACCTATAGAATTATAAAATAATTTAAGACTCTATTAATCCATAACAATGCTTAGATTTTCTTTGATATAAAAATTATTAAAATCTCATTTAATATATGCAAGTATACATGCTAAATCAAGTAATATAGTGATAGAGAAGAGTATCGATTCTACGAGGAAGATATGCTGAATTGCAAACACTAGTACTATTTACTAAAAAATTACAATAATTATCCTACTCAATGAAAATACATGTTGTGGAGATTCAATCACTTAAATAAAATTAGATAAAGGTAATGAATATATTATATGGATATAATTTTTTAGATTGATGAATGTAAACAACATATTTTCCTAAAGAATATCTTTTAATTGTGATGTTATTCAGAGCATAAGCATTCCTAAATCTCTGTTGAGCTTGTAGGAATAATGGATGTCCACTTCTTACATTTATATCATCTCCTTAAGACTTTAGTACATTTCATACCATATGCCTAGGTATGATGCATACTAATTTAATATTCATGGTTATGCTTGCTTCGCTCCATTTGACGCCCCATATTAAACCTAATTTTAACTACGCATATGGCCACTTTGTACATTAAATTAAGATCTGGTAATATTTAAAACATCTCTTTAATCATTTAAGAAATAAGGGAATTTATTAGTACTTAATTTTATATTTACATCATTAATCCAAAATTAGAGAATTTAGCCAGACCTAGACTAAAATTAAAGAAAACTCATTTTCATTAATAGCGTGATAGAAAGAAAATATAAGAGATAGTATCACCAAAATGGTTCAATAGATATCCTCTACACTCCTTCTCTTTGCTTACAGATTTGCTTCCATAAATATAAGCCAAACACTCTAATCAGGGTATGAAGTACTTCACTAAATTTTCTTAGTTACCACCCTAAGGGAGATTCAGAGAAGCACTCTGAATTATACTGAAATTATCTAAGTGATTGAAGTCCCTTACAAATATAACATGGTAACAATTTAAAAGAAAACATAAAGTAGGCATCTGGTACTGTGGTGTTTTAAAGATAGGCACCACTGCTCTCAACAAATGAATTAACACTGCTGCATTTCTTTTCTAGTTCTGCCGCGGTGCTGGCTGATGCAGATTAGTTACTTGGTGAATAGTCATGTCACTTTGCTTATAAATTATATCCTTGGGAAGTTACAATTGCTACGCCACAGTGTTGCTGACTTTCGAATATTATGATACCGAAAGAGCAATTTGGGTGCTGAGGCACTATAGAATCTAATGCCACGACACTGTCCGACAGAGGACATGTCACAACAAAGCTAAACTTTTGACACCGCAGCGCTATTCGACAGAGAAGTCGACACAGCGATGTCGATATTATGTACTATGATGATGTCTTTGATGGCGCTGCAGTATTATTTATTTTGATGCCATGGTGCTATATAAAACTTTGAATTTTATGTATTTTATGTATTTTTTTCTATATAATACAATTAAAATAACACATTTTTATTGAAAAATATAACACATTATTTGCACTTATCATCTTTGTTTCTCTTTTTGTTTTTGCATTTATCATTTTTTGAATGGTCTAGTTGTTGCTAGGTTTTAACTTAAACTGGAGAATGGTCTACAGCTTAAAGTTGGGTTTAATAATAAAAATTTCTTCTCTCTTTTAACTGGTTAGTTTCACAAAAAAGTTAAAGATCATATTCTTACTATTATCCTTATGGTAGATTTCTAGCTCTTATAGAATAAAAGGAATAACAGTAAGTATAATGTTGTTGAAATGAGCTCTCAGAGGGTTATATGCTCCTTGATATTCAAAATTTAATAACTATTTAATGCTAAAGTTCTGTCTCTGTTTGGTCTCCTAAGCAGAGGGATTAGAATTTGGACTACTTTTTTTTAAAATTGACTATGACAATTTTCGAATGCCATTCATTTCTAAAATTGTTTGGTGGCTTAAGCCTTCTAATGATCTGTTTAAACTTAATATTGATGGCTATATATCTACTTGTGGTTATGGCTGTGGAGGTTTAATTCATGATCATGAAGGGAAGCTTGTGCTTGTTTTTGCATCTAACATTCCTAAATGCAACATTTTATGTGTTGAGTTGATTACTCTTTTTAAATGTCTGATGCTTTCTAAATATTTGGATCAAAACAAACTCTAAAGTTTTGAATCTTTAGTTAATGCTAAAAATTGTAACATTGCTAGTAGTTTTTACCTTTTAATAAAACCTTGTACTGCTATGTTAGAGAAAAAAATGTCTTAAGAGTGGAAGAGGATATGACAAAAGAAGAGGAATTTCTATTAGATTTCTCTCTCTTATATCAAAATTATAAGACTCAAAGCCTTTTTATACTTGTACAAAGATCATTCTAGAAACACAATACAGAGATTTCCATAATAAAAGTTCAACTAACAACCACTAAAAGTTATTTCATATTCTAGAGATTTCTTCTATACAATTTCCTAGATACAAAAAAATACTTGCTAATTAATTTTGGATTATATTTTTAACACTCCCCCTTAAACCAAAATATTATCAACCACTCCAAGAAGTATCTTTAATTTTATGAACCATTCTGCAGCTAATGTCTTTGTGAAAATATCTATAATTTAATCTTTGGATTTCACATACTCCACTTGAACTTCTTTATCCTTGATCTGATATTTATATAATGAAAACGAACATCAATATGTTTACTTCTCTTATGATAAATTGGATTTTTTTGATAATGATATTGTTGATTTATTATCAACATAATAGATTTTTGTAGCTTCAACTTGAGAATATCTAATCTCTTTTAGTAGCTTCCTCAGCCATATTACATGACATGCACATGATGATGCAACAATATAATCAACTTCATAAGTAGAGAGAGCAACAATTAGTTGTTTTGGTGAGCTCCATGAGAATGCAATGTCACCCATATAAAATAAAAATCTGCTTGTACTTTTTCTATCATCTTGTTCTCCAGCCCAATCACTATTTGAATATCCTGAAAATTGAAATTTGTTAGAATGAGAATATAAAAGTCCATGATTTTATGTACCTTTAATATATCAAAGAATTCTCTTGGTTGTCTTCAAGTGTGTCTTAGTGGGGATTTTTATGTAGTGGCTAACAATTCCAACTACATATAGAATGTCTGGTCTTGTACTTCTTAGATATCAGGCTTTCAATCAAAATTTTGAACATGGTATTGGATCTACTATCTTCCCTTCTTTTTTCTTTGATAGTTTGATTCCACATTCCATTGGAGTGCTTACTAGATTACAATTCTCCATGTTGAATTTCTTTAGAACTTCCTTTGCATATATTTCTTGTGTGATAAGTATTTCTTATTTATTTTTGCTTTACTTTAATTCCAAGAAAAAATTACATGAGTCTAAAATATGTTATCTCAAATTCTTTTACCATAGTTTGCACAAGCTTCTTGAATAAAAGTGGATTATTGCCAGTAAAAATAAGATCATTCACATATAAACAAACAAGTAATATATATCCATTATTATATTTTGACACATAGATAGCATTCTCATAAGGGCATTGGATATAATCATTTTGTTTGAAGTATGAATCGATTCTTGCATTCCTTGCTTTTGGAGCTTGTTTAAACCCATATAAAACTTTTTTTTAATTTCTAAACTTTTGATTCATGCCCTTTTTTAATATATCCCAATGGTTGTTTGACATAAACTGTTGTAACTCGGGCTCACGAGTTCTTATTTTGATGATAACAAATATTATGGTTCATCTCCTAGTATTTGAAATATATATTTGTTTGTGTGTACTAACATTTCAGGAACAACATGCATCAATCCAAGAAAGATTCAAGACTCAAGAATGAGTAGAATAGGATTTATTGTATTTCTCATTGATGTACTTTTTGATTTCTTGAGTCAAGTCCTGTAAGGGTGTATGCTTATTTGTGACTATGTGTACACATACTCAGGGGGAGTGAGATCCTGTCCAAACCAGAAGTTCAACTTTTGAACAAATCGTACTGGACGATATTTATATCATCCTGGATGATCCAATATGATCTCAAAACCCTAGCCGTCATGATAATTTAGGTAAGGATTTAAGAGTCAAAATTTGTTCTAATCGTCATGGACGATATGTATATAGTACTGGACGATTTGTGCAAAATTTATACTAATCGTCTTGGACTATCCCAGGATCGTATGGGACTATCAGGTCAAATTCTGCACATCGTCCAGGACGATCCTGCGATCGTCCGGGATGATGTTCGGTGGTAGAATTGAGTTTTTAGGGTTTTTTGAAGCCGTCTTTTGGAGCACATCGTCCTGGACGATACGACGATCGTCCTGGACAATCTTTGCCGCCAGAACTAATTTGGAAGGGTTTTTGGAGCTCTTTATTTAAGCTTTCTCAAGGCACTTGATAGGTGTCTTTGGAAACCATTGAGGCTTCGTTCTTTTGAAGAAAACTTGAAGAGAGAGCTTGAAAGGGAGAGAGAAAGAGGTGGAGTTTGAGAGGGAGAAGAGCCTGGGAAGGGGGATTCTCGAGGGAGTGTGAGGGGGTTCACACGGTTGCTCCGGCAAGCTTGCACCTAAGTACCATCGGATTCAAGGGTCTTCTCGAGGGAGGTTTTGGGAAGAAGAAGATCTCTTTGGTGTCAGAGGACCCGGCTACTCCGCCGCACCGGGGAAGGTGGAAGTGATTTTGTAAGGGCTTCTCCGCCTAGCTGTGGGGGCTGAAGGAGAGACACTATTTGATTTAGTGCAATACTTGGAGGGTACCTCCGAGGAGTGGACGTAGGTCAGGTTGGACCGAACCACTATAAATCCGGTGTGTTCTTTCTTATTATTTTCCGCACTTTATTTTATTGCGATTATCTGCTTGGGTGATATCTGTGATTGATCTTTTTATCGTTATTTTAATTCGTTTCCGCTGCACGTTATAAAAAGATTTTTGTTTTGTTTCAAATATCCAATTCACCCCCCCTCTTAGTTAGCCTCGGGACTAGTTCATCAGGGCTTAACATCCCTATCGAACTTTCAAGTGGTATCAAAGCGGGATTCATAAAATCAAGTTTTTAAAAACTTTTGAATTCGATCCATGGCTAATTTTCGTAATCGTAATATTGCGGAAGGTTATTCAATCACCCGACCACCACTTTTTGAAAATATTACTTTTGATTTTTGGAAAATTTGTATGTCTACTTTCTTGCAATTTATTGATTATCGCATATGGCATATGATTCAAGTTGGTTATTCTGTATCGTCACGTATTATAAATGAAATTAAAGTTGATATTCCTTTTTCTGAATGGAGTAGATCAGATCAGATCAATGCTCAATTGAATGCTAAATATTTGAATTATTTTTTCTGTGCTTTGAATTCTAATGATTATATGTTAATATCCGCATGCACTTCTGGAAAAGAAATTTGGGAAAAATTATGCACTACATATGAAGGTACTTGTGAAATCAAGCAATCTAGGCTAAATATTTTAATGCATGATTATGAACTTTTTAGCATGAAACCTCATGAAACGATCTTGGACATGTTCACTAGGTTTTCTCAAATTGTGACATCATTACATGCTTTAGGTAAAGACCTTTCAAATTTTGAAAAAGTCAATAAAATCCTACGTTCTCTACTTGATAAAATTGATGCCAAAGTCAATACAATTTCTGAATCTAAAAATTTGAATGAATATTCTATTGATAATCTGATTGGCTGACTCATTGCCTACGAGCAAAGTTTGGGTCAAAAGTTTTTGGATGCAGGTGAAACAATAGTGCTGAAAACTGAAGACATTGAAAAAAGCAACTCAGAAAGTGATGAAAGTGAAGAGTTAACATCAGCAACAAATAAATTGAAAAATCTACTAAGTACAAACATCAACATCTAAAGTGGAACAAAGATAAAAATGGTAAGAATGTAAAGTTCTCTTCTGATGTTATCTGTTTTGGATGTAGGAAGCCTGGACATATGAAAAATCAGTGCCCGAACTTAAGAACCCTTCCTGAAAAGGAAAAGGGTAAAGCTAAGCAAATTATAATAAGGGCTGAAAATGCAAAATGAAAAATGTCCTGGGCAGATCTAGCTTCTGAATCATCTGATCAGGAGTAAGCTGATGTAAATTAATGTTCTTTTTGTGTGTTTATGTTTTTTGTTTTATTTTTGTGTTATTATTATTTATTCATTGTGTTTTCTGTGTTTTAGTATTTTTATTTTTCCTTTTAAAATTTTTAATATTTTTTATTGTTCCTCTGATCAAGCACACACATAACATCTCTTATTTTAAATCATTTTTTTAAGATCTTATTTTCTAAAAATGGAAAATTTATCTCATGTACTTTCTAAATACTTTGTTAGTTGTAGTTGATTTCTCTAAAATCAAGTAAAGGAAGAAAACTCATGATTTTGTCTCTCTATCTCATTTCTTTGAATAAGGCTATCTTACTTTTGAGTCAAAATCTGTTTCAGATTATAAATTATTTTTTGAAATTAAAACTTTTTTTTATCTCCCAATATTTTGTCTATCTCATAGGAATCTTTTACAGATTATTGAACCAACTTCAAGATTATCTTATTCAGGTTGTTCGTCTTTATCATAAGAATAAGGTTTGCTAATTTTAAAGATTTAGAAAGGAGGCAATCAAAAGATGCGCAATGCGCCAAACAAATTGAAAAGAGGCACAAAATGAGCCCAAAACTGAAAAGATGCGAAATTGCCAAATTGAATACATAAAGTGTATCAAAAATCAAAAGATGCGCAAAGCACCAAATAAATTAAAAAAGAGGCACAAAATTAGCCCATAAAAGCTGCTTCCATTCTTGTAAATATCTAAAGTTTAGAAAACTCTTATGACTTTTTGATAGATTCGTTACTTGAGTTTGAAAATTAAGATTTTTTGATTCATTACTTTGCATCAATCTTCTATTAGATGTATTTCATGAAAGAAGTTTTGAAAGATTTTTATTTCCTTATCTAATTTGTTCCTTGATTTAGATATTGGCTTAAAAAGTTTTTTAGCCTTTTTAAAACCTGAGCTTGGTTTAACAATTTCTGAATTTCTAACCTTTCTGGGTTATGAGTAGTCAATTCATGCCTTACTTAGCTTTTTGAATAAAATCAAGGGGTAGCTTTCTCATTACAAGAAAATTCTTGATTTTATAAAAATTTCATAAGATCAGAGACCGTTTTTGATCTTTTAGTCTATTTTTGTTTTACTTTTATATTTTCTGCTCCTCTTCTTTTTGATAATGTCAAAGGGGGAGAACGTACTATTGTATTTGTTATATTTGTAAAGTTTATTTGTATTATAATTGTACTATTTTATTTGTGACATTTATTGTATAGTTTTTTTTAATAATAAAAAAAAATTCAAAAATTGTGTTTCTCCCTATTTTTAAAAGTCTTTTCTTAGTGAGGGGGAGATTAGGAGAAACTGTTATTTGCAAATCCAACCAGAAATATTTTCTATCATAAAAAAGGGAGAGATTGTTGTAACTCGGGCTCACGACTTCTTATTTTGATGATAACAAATATTATGGTTCATCTCCTAGTATTTGAAATATATATTTGTTTGTGTGTACTAACATTTCAGGAACAACATGCATCAATCCAAGAAAGATTCAAAACTCAAGAATGAGTAGAATAGACTTTGTTGTATTTCTCATTGATGTACTTTTTGATTTCTTGAGTCAAGTCCTGTAAGGGTGTATGCTTATTTGTGACTATGTGTACACATACTCAGGGGGAGTGAGATCCTGTCAAAACCAGAAGTTCAACTTTTGAACAAATCATACTGGATGATATTTATATCATCCTGGATGATCCAATATGATCTCAAAACCCTAGCTGCCATGATAATTTAAGCAAGGATTTAAGAGTCAAAATTTACTCTAATCGTCCTGGACGATATGTATATCGTACTGGACGATTTGTGCAAAATTTGTACTGATCGTCCTGGACTATCCCAGGATCGTACGGGACTATCAAGTCAAATTTTGCACATCGTCTAGGACGATCCTGCGATCGTCCAGGATGATGTTTGGCGGCAAAATTAGGTTTTTAGGGTTTTCCGAAGCCGTCTTTTGGAGCACATCGTCCTGGACGATACGGCGATCGTCCTGGATGATCTTTACCGCCAGAACTAATTTGAAATGGTTTTTGGAGCTCTTTATTTAAGCTTTCTCAAGGCCCTTGATAGGTGTCTTTGGCAGCCATTGAGGCTTTGTTCTTTTGAAGAAAACTTGAAGAGAGAGCTTGAAAGGGAGAGAGGAAAGGGTGGAGTTTGAGAGGGAGAAGAGCCTGGGAAGGGGGATTCTCGAGGGAGTGTGAGGGGGTTCACACGGTTGCTCCGGTAAGCTTGCACCTAAGTACCATCGGATTCAAGGGTCTTCTCGAGGGAGGTTTTGGGAAGAAGAAGATCTCTTTGGTGTCAGAGGACCCGGCTACTCCGCCGCACCGGGGAAGGTGGAAGTGATTTTGTAAGGGCTTCTCCGCCTAGCTGTGGGGGCTGAAAGAGTGACACTATTTGGTTTAGTATAATACTTGGAGGGTGCCTCCGAGGAGTGGACGTAGGTCAGGTTGGACCGAGCCACTATAAATCCGGTGTGTTCTTTCTTATTATTTTCTGCACTTTATTTTATTGCGGTTATCTGCTTGGGTGATATCTGTGATTGATCTTTTTCTCGTTATTTTAATTCGTTTCCGCTGCACGTTATAAAAGATTTTTGTTTTGTTTCAAATATCTAATTCACCCCCCCTCTTGGTTAGCCTCGGGACTAGTTCATCAGGGCTTAACATCCCTATCGAACTTTCATAAACTTCTTCTTCAATGACTCCATTTAAAAATATAGATTTAACATTCATTTGATAAATAGACCAATTATTTTTTGAAGCAAGAGAAATAAATAAGCGAATAGTTTCCATATGAATAATAGGAGCAAATACCTCATTGTAGTCGATGCCTTCTTTTTTGCTTGTATCCTTTTGATACTAGTCATACCTTATACTTTTCAAATTCTCCATTTGTATATTATTCACTTTGTATATGCATTTTACACCAATAGCTTTATGAACTTTTGGTAATATTGTGAGCTCCCATGTTGCATTCTTTATTAGAGATTTGATCTCTTCATCCATAACACATCTCCATCTTTCATCTTTTATGGCTTCTTCATATTCCAATGGTTTATTATTTACAAGTAAGCAAATAAAATGAAGCTCGTCAGTTACCTCATAAAGCTCTCTTAAATTTCTTGTCTTTCTTTGTCTTTGATTATCTTCTGAAGTATTTGGAGAATGTGAATCTTATAAATTTGTAGACAATTGTTCTTCATGTTGTAGCTCCACAAGTACTTGCTTTTCCCTTTGAGTGTCTTTATTTTGCCAATCCCATGCTCCTTCTTCATCAAACTCTGCATCCCTGTTAAAAATAATTTTTGAAGTTTTAGGATCAAATAGTTTATAAGATTTAGATTGATACCCGATGAAGATGAGTTTGGAGCTTCTATCATCCAGCTTAGTCCTTCTTTGTTCAAGAACGTATGCATATGCAATGATCCCAAACACCATCAAATGAGATATATTTGGCTTTCTTCATGTCCATTCTTCTTTTGGTGTCATGTCCTATAAGCTTGAGGTTGAGCACCGATTGAGTGTATAGACAACATATATCACTGCCTCGGCCCAAAATTCTTTAGGCATATACTTGCTTTTAATCATGCTTTGTTCCATATTAAGAATAGTGCAATTTTTCCTCTCTACTACTCCATTTTGTTGGGGTGAAAAGGGTGCAGTTAATTGATGTCGAATGCTATGTTCTTCATAATATTCTTTAAATACTTTGGATGTAAATTCGTCTCCTTGATCTGATCTGATGGATTTTATTGAAAACCCACTTTCTTTCTATGTATTTGCTTTGAACTTTTTAAATATAATGAAAGATTCGGATTTCTCTTTCAAAAAATAAACCTATATTTTTCTTGAATAATCATCAATAAAAGTTAAGAAATATCGATGCTTACCAAAAGATGCTGGAGCAATGGGCAATGGGTCCACATATATCCGTGTGGATTAATTGAAGAGGATTCTTTGCTCTAAAGTTTGCTTCATTTGGAAAACTCTTTCTTGGTTATTTTCCAAATACACAACCTCCATAAATGTGATTTAGATGATTGATATTTGTCAACCCATATACTATTCTTTCTCTCGACATATTATTTAGTTTTCAAAAATTTAAATGCCCAAGCCACATATGCCAAAGCCATGATGGATCTTTCACACATGTCTTTAAACATTACATTACTCCATTTTTTATATTAAGAAAAAACATCATATTTCTTGTCATCTCCACTTGGGAAATTAATTCATTTGAATTATTTTTAATATTGAGCTTTTTATCCTTCATATAAATGTCAAATTCTTTCTCAAATAATTGCTCCAAGCTTTAAATATTACTTTTCATATCCGACACATAATAAACATCAGAAATAAATTGATGAGTTCCATCTTTAAGAAGAATAAGAATTTTACCATTTTCTTTTACCATATTTTTTGAAGAGTTGCCAAAATAAATTTGACTCTCCATTGCTTCCATTTTTATGAACATGTTTTTATCCCTGTACATATGATTACTTGCTCCAGTATCTAAATACCAATTATTTTATTTTTTATTTTCTCCTTTCAATGCTGATAATAAAACTGGTTCCTCTTCCTTCTCTTTAATAAGGTTAGCTTTCTCTTATTCATGATAACATTCAGAAGCATAATGACTAAATTTCTTGTAAATATAATAACGAACATGATATTTTTTGTACCTTTGATATCTTGGCTCTTTCTTCCACTCGTCATTTCTTGATTTTAGACTTTCTTTATTATTTCTTTGATATCCACCACATCCTCGTCCACGCCCTCGGCCACTTCCAAAGCCACGGCCACGACCTCGACCTCGACCACAGCCTTGTCCATAAATGTCTCGATCATTTGAATTATCTTCATTTTTTGTGTCGTCTTTGTCACCTTTTAATGGGAGCTTTGATTGGAGAACTTGTTCGATAGTATCTTATTTTTTGTTTGCTCATAAGCCATTAAAGATCCCATTAGCTTCCTCAATAGCTACTATAATATGCTAAAATTTATCATTTACTGAACGTAGAATTTTTTTCAATCACTCAAATATCTCTTCTAATTTTTCTCCATACCTTCATAGTTGATTGACGATAGTCAAAACTCTTGTGAAATAGTCCTCCACATTTTTTTCTTCATTTATTTGCAGTGCCTCAAATTCAGCTCGGAGAGTTTGAAGCCGAATCTTTTTTATCTTGTCTATGCCTTCATATGCAATTTGAAGTATCTCCCATGCTTGCTTAGAGGTAGATGCACTGGCCACTTTCTCAAAGTTTGCCTCATCTAATGCTTGATAAATGAAAAAGAGCACTTTCTTATCCTTGTTTCTGCTTTCTTTTAACAGTTCCCTTTGAGTTGTTGATAATGCTGCTTCATCTTGATGCATGACATAGCCTTTTTTAACTATCTCCCAAATATCTTGCGAACCAAATAATGCCTTCATTTGAAGACTCCAATTCTCGTAATTCTCTATTGTGAGATGAGGCACTTGTCATTGAACTTGGCTCTGATACCAATTGTTAGAGAAAAAAATTATTTTTAAGAGTGGAAGAGGATATGACAAAAGAAGAGGAATTTCTATTAGATTTCTTTTTCTCTTACATCAAAATGACAAAACTCAAAGCCTTTTTATACTTGTACAAAGATCATTCTAGAAACACAATCTAGAGATTTTCATAATAAAAGTTCAACTAACAACTACTAAAAGTTATTTCATATTCTAGAGATTTCTTCTATACAATTTCTTAGATACAAAAAATACTTGCTAATTAATTTTGGTTTATATTTTCAACATGCTATAGATATAGAATTACTCATATTTTGCGAAAAGATAATGCTTGTCTTGATTGGCTGGCTATGGAAGGGTCTAAGAATAATGGCAATGTTTTGTTCAATGGAAACACCTCTCCTAGTATTTTAGGAGGCAAAATCATTCTTGATGCTCCGGGCTTACCATATGTCAGAAGGTAGCATTCTGCTGGAATCTCTTCAGGCAGTGTTTAATTATGCGTGTCTGTTCTGATTTTGTTGTTCTGGCTGCTAGCATTTTTATGCTTCGTCTCTATTCCATGGGTGATTTCTTTCAACTAGACTTGATCTTCATTTTCATGTGCTGATGAAGTGTTTCCTTGTGGTATTTGGATTTTTGTTCATCAGGACGTTGTGTGTGTGTGTGTGTGTATATATATATATATATATATATATATATATATATAGAAAGGGACTGATGGATTTGTTTTGGGCCATTTCTTATGGTGGCAATTTGCTTGGTTTTATTGGTTGATTACCTCCTCGTTGTTTTCTCGATGGATGAGACTGCTTTGTGCCAGGTTTGATTTTCTCTCGTTTATGCCTTTTTTGTTCGAGGGCTGTAGTTCTGCTTGTTAGTTGTGTTCCTATGGGTTCTCTCATTTCAGTTTTTTGTTGATCTTTATTTCCTGTTGGTGGAGTTTTTCTTACGGATGCGATTCGTTTGTTTTGGGGTTTCTGCTGTTGGTTCGTTGGCTGCTACATCCGGTTGTTATTTGTTGTTCTCGGTGCAGGAGTGTTGCTAGTCTGTCTGCTGTATGAGCCAGTGGGTTTGTCTGTATTTGCATCCTTGCTAATGTTTGGTGTTTTTGTAGATTCTGGGTGGACAATGAGGTTTGTTTTTTAGTATTTCGCCACTTTTTGGTCTGTTTTTTGCTTTTCTTTTTTGCAGGATGTAGTGCTTATATCTGGATGCTCTTCAGGTATATCAAGCAATGGCATTGGGGATATTTCATCTTCTACTTTTTTTGGGTTTGCCTTTTTGCTGGCCGGATGCTTATTTTGATTAATTTTGTAACTTAGTTTGGGATCTTGCATCCTATGAATTTTCTTTTTTTTCTTATTGTAGCTTTTTAAGCAGTAGTGGGCTGTGGTTCCTTTTAAGGACATTATAATTTTAACTTTGATGTTATAAAACCCTTTCCATAATAGGGCCTTTTAGTTTATATTTTTGCAAAATGTTTTTGAAATAAATTTTTATGTTTTTTTTTTCATTTTTAAATGAAAACTTGTGAGAGATTGCTATTACGATAATCCTAATAGCTATTAATCTAAAATCATACAACATTCAAATGAATCATCAAAGCAACTAATCAATCAATTCATATTTTTATTGAATTTTTTTTTTCAAGAGATATAGAGTAATTAGGAAAATTCATGCACACTTCACATAGGTAAACTCGAATCCAAGACCTTTTGGCTGTGATTCCTTTTAAGGACCTTGTAATTTTAAACCTTGCCCATAATAGGTCTTTTTAGTTTGTATTTTTACAAAATATATTTGAAATCAATTTTTATGTAATTTTTTCATTTTAAAATGAAAAATTAGTAAGAGATCGCTATTACGATAATCCTAGTAGTCATTAATCTAAAATCATACAATATTCCAATGAATCATCAAAGTAACTAACCAATTAATTCATATTTTTATTGAATTTTTTTTTTGAGACATTTAGTGAAATTAAGGCAAATTCATACACACATCACAAACGTAAACTCAAATCCAAGACCTTTTGGTTGATAGTCAAAACTCCCAACCAACAGACCAAAATGAGCTACGTTTTATTGATAAAACAAACACATCTAAAATAGAGAGAGGGAATCTACTTTCACACATACAAAAACACACACACTCTCACACACACAATCATAAATACCATTATATGCTTAGCTATTCAATTCTCGTGTAGTAAAAACGGAGTTTCAGTCACCTCTCCGATTATCAAAGTTGAGAAACTTTCCTCGTCAAAATTCCATGGATCCCAATCTGTACCATTCCTCGTACGAAATGAAAAGTAGTAGGGAGTTTCGGACAAGTCCCACAAAAAATCAATATCCTCCCCCTCGATATCGAGCAGAAAGTTCCCTCGAAGTTGAAACTTTGTCTTCACTTGGCGCTCTACCCGCCCATCAATGGTCAAAACCAACTTCGCATCGTCATCTTCAACAAACTCATCCACTTCTATCACAACGCTGTGTTCGACGCCATCGGTTTTAAATCGAACGGAAGAAGTGGAGTACGCACCGTTCTCTTTTGTGAGACTCAACGATTGATCCATCTTCAATGACAGGTCGGGGCGGCGAAAATAATCGAAGGTGTATTTCAGCCTGCTCATTGTGGTTTACAGAGACCTAACTTCTTTACGCTTTAAAAAAAAGTTTTGATGTTAATTTATAGAGCTCTAACCGAACCGAGGATCTAATATATGGGAGGCAAGTATTATGATTCAACGTTATTAGCTTTTATATAAGGAAGAAAATCTGCATGGTATATTAGACCCACTGTTAAATATGGATAGTAATTTAATATTAGATGGAAATTAATAAATATAATTATAGGGAATTAAAGTCGGTTCACATGAAATTGTGGATTATTTGCTAATTAACATCTTTTATTTTGTTTTTTTTATTTATATTTTACGAAAGAACATTGATATTTTGTAAGAATTCTCATTTAAGACTTCGTTTGGGATGATTTTTTACTGTTTCTTAAAGCAGCTTTTTAGTACAAAATTTTTTATTTTTATACTAAAAAGCTGCTTGAAGAAGCAATAAGAAAGCCGTTTCAAATGAAGCCTAAGAGGAATTGTATTCATAGTTTGTGTCTAATTTTGTTCGTCCTTTTTAAAGTTTAGAGTTGATGCTGTCAAATCATTAGAACTATATCTATTTTCCCTCATGTTGATGTCTAGGTGGGAAGTTTTGATTATCAAGGGGTTTTAAATTTGAAATTTGCTTATATGATATGTGTATGAATTTATATTAATTGACTCTAAGTCCTTACCAAAAAAACAGCCTAAACAAAGCAAATTCACGCCAAATATCAATGATCCTTCTGAACACTAAAAAAAGGAAAGTTGATATTACCAAATACCCTCCGGTTGTTCCAAAGCAGTCAATCTGTCATATGAACCTGATTCAATTCCCCGTAATTTTATTCATTAATTTTGAGCAAATATTATACTGTTATTCATATTTAACAGCAGATCTAAACCATTGTACTGTTATCTATCATGCAACTTTATTTTTTTTCCTTCTATAAACTAAAGACATGGAATAAAAAAGGCTTATTATTATTATTGACCATATATAATCATTATTCCTAAAAGTTAAACAAATTGATTTGATTCTCAAATAAAATTGATGTTATATAAATTTATATCTAATTAAGTATTTTTTACAATACATAACGTAGCTTTCTCTTTCAATCACAATGAAAAGCTTTATCAATATCTGCTCAAGTACTGACGTCGTGAATTCTCATATATATCATCACCATCCTTCGGAGCCTGGTCATGATTCTCCTGTGCCTGAACCTCGTTTTGCAGAACATAAAATCCATATAAGAAGGTGTGGCGGCGTATTCACTGCTCCTGAAGCTTGTTTCTCGCCTAATGGTAAACAACACAACGTTCAGATAATTGTGAAGGAAAGTGAAGAAGGTGGGATATTGACGTTGCATATTGATGGAAAGAAAGAATTTGAGGTGGGAACAAGACGAGGATTTCGAGGTAATGCGGAGCTTTATGTTGATGGAATGGCGGTTGACTTTTGTTGGGATGTGCTTCAATGTCCGATGAAATTTTCATTCCGTACGAAGGTTGGTGGTGAAGACCCTACTGGGTGGTCTGAGATTTATGGGGAGTCCAGCAACAGGCGTGAGGCCGGGTACTATTCACTTTTGATGTTTGGTATGGTTTGACCGATTGATTTTAGTTGGTGGGATTGGTTTATTATGAAAACGGAAGTTAGAATATCTGTCATGGCATTTTAGTTCTGTATGGTCTTAACGACCAGTGAATTTTTATTATTAATGTTTATAATAATTTGCTTAAGTGTTTTTTTTTTTGGGATATTGAGGTCAATTAAAGAAAACTCATATACACATCACATATGTAAGTGTCGAACTCAAGACCTCTTGGTTGATAGCCAAAGTTCCAAACCAATAGACCAAGGTGAGTTGTGTAATTTGCTTAAGTATTAATAAAAATATGGATTGATTGGTTAAAGAATTTAATTGTTTGTTGGGAGTATTTGTGATTTTGTATGACTAACTAGGTGAACTATTAGTATAAGAATCTCTTTGTAAAACTACTTTTATATATATATATATATATATATATATATATATATATATATATATGGAAAAAATTGACTTCATATTAATTTTATTTTTTGGAAAATTTATTTGAAAAATTCTCTTATGGATAATAATGCCTCTAATAGTGACTGAGAACAACCACACCTCAGAGCACAACACAAGACAACTCAGACCACTTGATTCTAACAGCCTAATACAATATCTACCCTACACATATGTAAAGTGAAAGTGAAAGCATGACATAATACATCATCATTCATAACGCTGTATACACACACACACACACGCACACGCACACGCACACGCACACGCACACGCACACACACACTCCTACTTAGGAAAATAATGCTAGAGCTTTTACTTTCTACAATAATGTTTCTTTAATATTAGTTCTTTATGATATCAGAGCCTTATACCTCACGGTACAAGCTTCAGAGATGGAATAGTCATCGTCCTCACTGCTAGGCGAAGCTTCTCCGTATGTAGTCCCTTTAGATTCTCATATTCCTGCTCCTCTCAAGTTTTTCCTCTCTAACCTCAAGACCATTGTCCCAACACAACTCACCAACGACACATAAGATATGTGGAAATCCCAATCCCTGAATCTCTTCACTCCCAACGGCTTCTCCAAGTATATACTCGGCATTGTTGAAATCCCACCCTCTACCATTTTTGCATCTGACTCAAGCCTCATCCCCAACCCCGCGTACCTTCAATGGCTTCTAATAGACTAGAACCTAGCAGCAACGCTATGCTATACTATTACTACCTCTATTCTTCCCTACGTCCAACATCTACACACCAGCGGCATGATCTGGCTCACTGTAGAACGCCATCTTCAAGCCACAAATTGTTCCAGTGTAATCTAGCTCAAGAATTAGCTTCACAACATTTCCATGAAAAACTCCTCCATGACTCAATTTTTCACTGACATTAAAACTCTAGTAGACAACATTTCAGTTGCCAGTTCTACCATAGACACTAAAGATGTCATAATGAACACTCTCAATGACCTCCCTCCCTAATATCAGTCATTCAAAACCTCAATCTGAACCAAACTCACGCCTATGGATCTAGACGATTTCCATTCTCTACTTATCAGCGAAGAGCTCAACTTTGCTACTGACTCTACTAAAACTGAATTATCTCCAAATAATTCTTATGCTCTCTACACTACTCTCAATAGAAGAGACACTCGTGGCCGTTCACGATTCTACCACAAATCCATCAACAGAGACTCTTGCACCTCCTAATTACACCTCATTTGTACCCATCATTTTTCAAATCTGTAACAAAAAGGACACATCGCCAATAATTATTGGCATCATCTGAACATTAACTACAGCCCCACTTGTACCAGCTCTGCTCCAATGGCATTCATCACGTACTCCTCATTGACACCTCTGAATGAGTGGATACTCGACTCAGGGACCTCACGAAATCTCACACCTTATATTAACAATCCTATCCAGCCTACAACTTACACTGGGACTAATCAAGTTGTTGTCGGTACTAGGTCCACCACACATGTTTTTCACACATGTCAAGGCCTTCTCCCCACTCCCACATGTAAGCTACTCTAACCTAACCTTCTCCATGCCCCGCATATATCTCATAATCTTCTCTTTGTCTACAAACTCACCAGTGATAACAATCTTACCATCTAATTTAATGCATTGGGCTACAAAATTCTGAATCAGCACCACCAATGCATTCATCAAGGCCCCTCCAATAATGGTTTAAATCCACTACAGCTTCCCTCTCAGCCAATTCCTTAATCCCTTGTTGGGTCTCTCACCAACAAACTCCACTGGCAACAACAACTTGGACATCCTCACCCTCGCACTATTGCCATCACCTCCAGATATAACAAAGACCTATATAGTCCAACCCACTCATTTAACTGCTTCTCATGTATGGCCTATAAGAGCCACAAATTATTGTTTGTACTTTCTAACAATCGCAAATATAATCCGTTGAAACTTTTACATTCTAATGTATGGGGTTCTTCCCAATGTTATCAAATCAAGGATACAAATACTATTTACTTATAGTTAATGACTTCTCAAGCTATATCTGGCTATTTTTAATGAGAGAAAAATCAGAGGTCACAAATCTCTTTATCCAATTCAAAATCCATATTGAACAACAACTACCATTTAAAATAAAATGTCTCCACACAGATTGTGGAACTGAATTCATGAATCAGTCTATCAATTCCTTTCTTCAAGCTCACAGTATCCTCCACCAAACCAGCTGTCCATACACTCCAGAAAAAAATGGTCTTGCCGAGCACAAGAACAGACAAAACATCGAGACTTCCAGAACTCTATTTCATGATGTCAATCTCCCATATACGTTCTGGCATGATTCCACTCTCACAACAACATACCTAATCAACAAAAAGCCTACCCTGGTCACTAATCAACAGTCAACATTTCAGCTCCTCTTCAAAAGTCCCCCATCCAATTCACATCTTCACATATTCGGTTGTGCATGTTTCCCATGGTTTCCAACTTTCACTCGCCACAAACTAAAACCTCTCTCTACATTATGCATCTTTCTTGAATATTCCTAGAACACCAAAGGCTACAAATGCTTTGACCCATCATCAGGTAAAATTATTCTATCTTGTCATGTTCAATTTGATGAATAAACCTTTCCCTCCATTCAACAACCTTCCTCTGTCCTTCCCATGGTCACTTGTCCACCTTCCAATCTACTACTTCTCACTTACTAGCTATCAGCAAATCAATACACAACCACACTCAACCACCTCATCCACTAAGCTCCCCTTCACCATCTATTCCATCAACCTCCACCGAACTACATGCGCCTATCATTCCTACTCCTATGACCTCACCAACTTCTCATCCTCCAACTCACCACATGATTACCCAGTCCAAAAATGCACACCTAAAACCACACCAACTCCTTAATTTACTTGCATCAACCATACCTCCAACATAACCTTCCACCTTCAAAGAAGCATTCCAACACCCTGAATAGAGATATGCTATGACAGCCGAATTAAATGCCTTGCAAAATAAAGGCACAAGGACACTTGTTCCAAAGCATCTAACACTCCCATTCTTGGTTGCAAATAGACTTATTGCATGAAACTCAAGCCTGATGGTTCCATTGAGCGATACAAAGCCAGACCAGTAGCCTAAGGTCTTCGATAGGAATATGGAATCAATTACTTGAGACCTTCAGTCTAGTTTCCAAAATGCCATCCATCCATTCTGCTTACTCTTGCCATCTCCAAACAATGGTAAATTCATCAATTAGACATATCTAATGCATTCCTTCATGTCCCCCTTTTTGAAACTATCTACATGTCATAATTAAAGAGATTTGAGGATGATGACTCTCCAACCAATGTATGTTTTCTCAAGAATGTAATATATGGCCTCAAGCAATCACCACGATAATGGTTTCAAACATTCTCCAGCCACCTTTACTCCCTCGACTTTCACAAGAGCTATGCTAATTTGTCCCTATTGTTATATAATTCCCAAGGTCACTTCATCTATTTACTCATATACGTTGATGACATTTTACTCACAGGGAATTCCCCTTCTAGAATCTAGCACATCATTAAGAATCTCAACACTAAATTCTCTATGAAGTATCTTCCTGTCCAATTTTCATGGCATTCGGATTCAATAACACAATAACTCATTGTTTTTATCTTAGGAATAATATGTTATATCTATACTTAACAAAGCTAGGTTCACTTCCTACAAATTTAGATCTACACCAACACATGCCAAACCAAACCTCACACTGAAGCTCATGGGAATCTCCTTTGCGCCTGACGACTCAATATCTGACCATCACTGGCCCCGACATTATATATGCAGTGAATCAGATGTGTCAATATATGCATCATCCTCTTCCTCAACACTCTCAACTGCTCAAGTATCTACTCAGATACATTAAAGGAAAAACTTTGTGAGGACTTCCCATTTCACCTGGATCACTACAACTTACGTCATTTTCTGAATCAAATTGGGTTGGTGACCCCTCTACATGTTGCTCGACCACCGGATACTGCTTCTTCCTAGGATCCAATATCATTTCATGGACAGTCCAGAAGCAACCTATGGTTTCCAGGTCATCTTCAAAATCAGAATGTAGGGCATTAGTTGCAGGCACCGTAGACATCATTTTGTAGCAGTGATATTGCAGGAATTCAACATACTTATGACAAAGCCTACCATCATTTACTATGACAGTCTCTTTGCCATAGCTCTTGCTACCAACCTAGTGTTCCATATACATACAAAATACATTGAGATCGACAACCACTTGATCTGGGAGCACGTTTAAGCTCACCGCCTCAAGCCACAATAGATATCATCTACAAAGTAACTAGTGGATATACTCATCAAGCCTCTGCCACTCAAGTAATTCCATCATCTACGCAAAAAACTGACAGTTCGGCCTCCTCACCGTTAGTTTTAGGGGGGCTAATAGTGATTGAGAATGACCACACCTCATGGTGTAGCACAAGGAAACTCACACCACATGATTCTAAGAACCAAATACAATATATACCCTACACATGTAAAGTGAAAGCATGACACAGTACATCATCACCCATAACATTGTATATATATAATCCTACTTAAGAAACTAATGCAGAGCTTTTACTTACTATAATAATGTTACTTTAATGTTAGTTCATTAACATCTGAGCTCGATCTCATGAAGAAAAGATTATACAGCTGATTTTTAAGCCCGATCTCTCAAAGGAAGATCGAATAATTGCTTGGGATGAACTACCAGAACCTATTATCATGAAAAAATAATTTTCCATCTCTAGCTAGGATGAATGACTTGATATGGAACCACCACCTGAATCATAATTTAGGATCCATAAGCTATTCTATAAAAAAAAAAAAACTTATATTAATTTAGCTAACAACCTATTTTCATTATGGCACTAATTGTGTTTATCAATGCTAGGTGAAACAAAATAGAGCATCTATTAGTAAATATTAAAGCAACATAAATAATGAGCTATTCAACAGCTATATCATTAAGGAAATCAAGAATGCTAAAGTAAAATGAGTACAGCTGTAGTTTCATTCTTCTAAGATAAGAGAAGCATTAAGATCATAATGGGGAATCAAATTAGCTACATTTAAAGTAGCAGATAGATTATAGTCATCTGTGAGATTTATTTTATACTCATTGTTATTGATTTTTCTCATTATTATAAAAGGTCCATAAGTTTTGAGTTTAAGTTTACTAAAAGCTCCTGGAGCAAAACATTATTTTCTTAATCAAATCCATACAAGATCTCCTTCCTTGAATTTAACCCTTTTTTATGACTTGTTGGCTTATTTTTGATACATGCTATTTTTTTTTTTGATCTATTATCTCTGGAACTTGTTTATGCAACTATTGAATCTCTACACTACATTGTTAACCCTTTGAGCTAAAAGTGGTTGGTTGCAGGAATGATACTTAGTCAAGAGGAGTAACTGGTTTACATCCATAAACTATCTCAAATGGACTTCATTTTGTGGACTGATTTGGCGACCGATTTGAAGGCAAACTCAATCAGAGCTAAAATTTAGTCCCATTGATGAATGTTTTTTCCCCCAAAGCAACATAATAAGTTGTCGAAGCTACATTTGATAGTTTTAGTTTGCCCATCAATTTGAGGGTGTATAAATAAACTATATTGTAAATGATTTTCTAGTTTTCCCCACAGAGTCTTCTTGAAGTGATTTAAGAAATTAACATCCCAATAAGAAGTAATGGTTTTTGGAATTCCTTGGAGTTGAATGATTTCTAAAAAACATAAGTCAGCAACATGTGTGGCATCAAAGTTTTGATATAGGGAACAAAGAGTGCCATCTTGGAGAATCAAGCGACCACCACCATAATAGATTCCTTGTTTCTTTGGGTGCAGGGTAGTCCTACCACAAAGTCAAGACTGGCCTCTATCCAAGTAGCGTTGGGCATGGGTAGTGGCAAGTACAATCCTACATTGTTGCCTATTATTTTTGCTCATCTATAAATATGACAAGTTTTAACAAATCTCCCAAATTCCCTTTAAAGTAAGGGCCAATAAAATTTTTTTGTTAATAGTGACAGTGTTTTATATTTATCAAAGTGATCGGCAAAGCCTCCCTCATGGCATTCAGCCATTAAAGCCAATCTAGTAGAGCAGGGAAGAATGTGTAGACAGTTGTTAAAAAATAAATAACCATCCTTCACATGAAAGATTTGGGAGGGCCCATCTTGACATTTACTCCAAATATTTTTAAAATATGAATCCTGAGGATATAGTTATTTTAGCAGATCAAATCCTATAACTTTAGTTTTTAAAACATGTAGGAGGAGGTGTCGCCAGCTGAGAAAAATAATTATTTAATTGCAGTGGCCTGATTTAGGTTTGAGGATGTAGTGGAAAATGGATAAGAATTCAAACCACATCAATGTCTTGATTTTAATTTATTTAGATGATTAAGGAAACAAAGAGCTTCATGGTTAATAAAAAAATGAATTCATTAGCTTGCAAATATTATTTCTAATGATGTAAAGCTCAAATGATTGCATAAAATTCCTTATCATAGGTAGACTATCTTTGTTGGGCATTGTTTAACATTTTACCAAAAAAAAGCTATATGATGTTCGCCTTGACCAAGAACCACGCCAATGCCCACATTCGAGGCATCAAATTCAACATCAAAAACTTGAATGAAATTATGAAATACTAAGATAGGTGCAGTCGACATATGTTACTTCAAAGAATCAAAGCTTACTTGTGTATCTTTAGTCCAGAGGAATCAATCAGTACATAGGATTTTAGTCATTGAGGCAGCCATCAAACTAAAGTTTTGAATGAACCTTCTGTAAAATGATGCAAGCCCATGGAGTCTTTGGATGTAATAAAAGGATAGTGGAATGAGCCAGCTACGAATTGCATCTACCTTGGACGAATAAACCACCAAACCACCAGCCAAAATTTGTTGGCACAGGAAGGTAATTTTTTCTATTGCGAAATGGAATTTCTGCACATTCACAAAACATTATTATTCTTGTAGAAGTTTGAGAACCTAGCAAAGGTGTTGTTGGTGTTTAGTGATATCATGATTGTAGACATGGATATCATCGAAATAGGATACTAAAAATTTGTATAAAAAAGTTGTAGGATATGAGTCATTAATTGTATAAAGTAATTGGCACATTGCTGAGCTCGAAGGGCATGACCATCCAATCATACAACCCTTCATATGTCTTGAAAGCAGACTTCACTCATCACTAGGCCTCATTAGTATTAGTGGAAACCCGCCATACAGGTCAATTTTAGAAAATATCTTCTTTCCATGTAATTGATTGCAAATTTTAGTGATGTGGGGAATAGGAAATTAGTATTTAATAGGGATTTTGTTAATATTCTAGTTGTTTATGCATATCTTATATGTTTTATCCTTGTTTGGAACCAATAATGCACGCACGGTGCAGAGATGAAACTACACTGCACAAAGCCTTTAGTTAGGAGCCCCTTAACTTTCCATTTGAGCTTGGCCTACTCATTTGATCACAATCTATAAGCGGGGCGATTATGGATTACAGTTCCAGGTACAAATTCCACTATGTTTTGAATTTCTAGCTCAGGTGGTAAATCGGGTGGAATGGAATTCATTAAAAAGTCCCTATAATCATTTAAAATTTATTGTACAGCTAACTGGTTATTATAGGTGGTCTCATTAGTCTCAAATAATACAATAACAACGACAACAACAACATCAAGCCTTTGCCCCACTACGTGGGGTCAGCTACATGAATCCTTTTTCTCCGTTGTGTCCTGTTAAAAGTCAAATTCTAATTTAAATCTAACAAATCCTATTTTTGCTTCTCTTAAACCCTCCAAAAATAGAGATCTCTTCAAGAGATGTTTATTAGGCTTGGGCTCATTGCTGACCTGTCTATAGTGGAACCAAAACAATTTTTTTTCCATGGTGTTTAAATGAATATGTATTGGTTGTGCCATCATGGACTATTTTTCTATTAAATTTCCATGTTTAGCCCAAGAGAAGATGATAAGTATCCATTGGCACCACCTCACACCATACTTGTTCTTCAAAAGTTCCAATGGAAAAATTGATGAGACAATATTTGGATACTTAAACCTCATTTTCCTTATGAATCCAAGATAGTGTATACGTGTTTGATTGAAAAATATATCGTTTTGAAAAGGTTAATTATCTTTGGAAAAATTGAAATTTTTAAAATTTTTAATATTTGAGATCGAACGATTTTTATGAATGATATATCACCTCAAAAGGTGAACATATCGTTCACAAATAGGTTCAGATTACAAATCTTTGAATTTATCCTGATTATCGTAATCAAACTCAAGGAAAAATAGCATATGATCCAAAAGGATCAAAGTGATGTTTAATCCACTATTTGACTATGCTAATTTGAATAGATATATCATTAATTTTATAATTAAAGTTATGATTGTAATTGATATATCTATCCGAAGAAAGAAGATATAAATCATTATCGATAGTTTGAATATGACGATAATGATCGTTAGGTTTGAATTTCCAAATTGATATATCTATTCAAAGAAAGAAGATATCAATCACTATCGATAGTTTGAATATAACGATAATGATCGTGAGGTTTAAATTTCCCAAAGATAATTAATTGAAGGTTTTGAAAATTTGATTTTGAAAGTCTGGTCTGGGTTTCTAAATCTCCTACGAGCCCAAGCCCTCGTAGTTAATTACATCGTAGGAAACCAAAAATTTTCCTACAAATACTCTCGATTAAAATAGCGATACGAATTTCATTTATATTTTAAAGTTTGATGTGAAAAGAGGTAGGGACTAAAATTTTTAGCAGGGATTGGTTCAAGGTTGAACAGTTATTTTTGGAGTTCAAAGGAGAAAGTGTAAGGAGTGTTTTAAGATTCTAAAATAATTCAAAAACACTCCAGTCTATCCTAAGTGTTGGGCTTGAGTTTGATGGAAAGTGATTTAATGTTTGAATGACTAATTTAATTAGAAAATGAGAATTAGATGCCTAGAAGGTTAAGATATTAAGTTTAAAAATCTGCCTCGGAACCTAATTCTAAAAATGGATACTTAAAAAAATCAGTGACCCAGATCCTAGCTAATGCAATACAATTCTGGACTTATCCCGGCCTGGATTTGGGAGCCAACTAAACTACCTAAATGCTTCAAAATAATGTGTCAGGTCTTTTAAATATAGAGTTGTGGGGATGCTATTTAAGATTGGTTTAAAGAGTTGGGGTCGACATCTACAGAAAATTCCTAATTGATCCCTTAACTGATGTTTGGTGAAATGCTTAAACTAAAATGCAATTAAAATTTTAGACATTTTAAGTTTGTATCTAATATAATGCATGCAAATTGACTCGATTAAATGCTTAAATCAGGATGAAGAAGTTTTAAAATTAAGCTTAAAAATAGTTTCATCCTAAAGATGCACATATCCCCTTGGACAGAATTGCACCCTCATAGGCCAAGTGGTCTGCTAAAACCCACAGGCGGGGATGTGCCTAGCAAAAGGAAGAGAAAAGTGCAACAACTATGCATATGAAAAACCCCTAGTGGTCCTGGGCTTACTTCTTAAAGCATTAGAATTTCTATGTGAGCTTAAAATTTTAATTTTGATTAAATAAAAAAAGTTTTAACGATCCCTCCTGAACCTCCGATCGGGTTCCAGGCTAAATAAAACACGATATGTAATAATCGCCAAAAAACTACAAAAAGTAGGCAATTCTAGTATCACAATCAACACATCAAATAAATTAATGAAATAATCAAATCAATTAGATTAATGCTCAAACTAAAAGTACATGTGGCAAGTGCCACTTAATTATACAACCCAAGGTCTGTAGGAAAAGTAAAGTGGCTGGGTACCATTGACTACAACCCGAATTCTACTACTAAGACCTAAGTGACTTTGAGAATGGGTCTTCTCTTCGTTCTTCACTTCTTTATCCTTCTACAAGACTTCTTTGATTGTCAGGTCCGGATATCCAAATGAAAAGAAACTCCCCCTGGGTAGGGGTGTTATCTTTTCTCTTTGGATACTTGAAAGTATCCTAAACTGTATTTCCAAGCAAATAATTACTCTCCCCTAAGGGATGTCATTTTTCTCCTTGGAATCCAGTTTGGATCATTATTATCCCATCTCAAATTACTTAACATTACAACTTAAATTTAAATCAAATTATATTAATCAAAATTTAAAAATTTAGACTTGATGCTGCAGGGTTATCCTAATAATCAGCAGTTATATTTGACATCCCAAGTAGTTATAATTAATCTCAAGTAATTAATATTTAAAATTAAAGTACTCAAATCACAGTCATTCTTGGCCATGCTCTTTTAATTTTTAAAGGGGGTCTTAAGCGTTCTAAAGCATCTGCAAAAAATGTTGTTAATTTTTAAAAGCTTGATTTTATTATGCCCCCTTTAATTTTTAAATGCCCTATGCGAGCATGACCACTTAAATAAGATTGAATTAGTATAAATCATCCCTAACTTAGGGGTAGATCTAATGTGTAATCAGTCATAACACAGAGTGTAAAAATTAAATAAATAATCACATCAATTACTTAAATCTAACAACCAGCATGCAATGAAAACCATGAAAAACCCATCACACGTAAGTAGCAGAAAAGTAAATACTGGCCTAGCTTGAGACTAGAGTTGGTTGTCCTAGTAAACCATCTAATATGTGTGAGGTAGGCTATGTGGTTTGGATATATCCTAAATAGGGCAATTGGTTAAAGTTGTTTAATGTTCTGGTTGGTTGAAAGGCTTAAGGGACTTAAGATTGAGTTTAAGTATTAATGGCTTAAAATTAATTTTAAAATGTATTTTAAAATATTATTGATTACCATCTTTGTTTCACACCGAGGCCATGAAGTTTATTTCACCTTCCTTGGGGCTATGTTAATAGCCTCGTAGGCTTAGGTAACCTAGTAATTATCGTATAGTTAAGTGTTTTAATTATTTAAGGGTTTGAGAGTTGATGATTTATATTCAAATTAATTGGTTTCTGGTTTTAAAGTTAAATTAATATTTTCTAGAATTTTTAGAATATTTATTAAATTTTGGAAAATTTTGGATTATTTTAATGATTTAATTAAGGGGTCAAAAATTAATATTTTGATTAAGAGTTATTTCTAGAATATTAATATTTTATTAAAATACTAGACCTTAATACGATCAGTTAGATTATAAGTGTGTTGGAATTAGATTTTTCTAGATTTTATTATGAAGGTTTGAAGTTTTGACTTGATTTTCAACTAGGTTTGACCAAAAGTTGACTTTTTTAAATTTGATTGATTTCTAGAAATTTGATATTTTTGATCAATATTAGTCCTTAAGATGAGTTGAATGCCTTTGAGTTTGCTCAATTTGGAGTTCATTTAAAATAGTTATTAATTTTTGAAGTTTTGGGTATTTATTGAATTTTTAAAATTTGCTTAATTAAGGGCCTTTTATTAATTTGAGTCCAAATGACCTCCAAACTCCTTGGAATCAACTCTAAAGATCCGAAATGACCTAAGAAGAGATTCCTAAGTATTTGAGAGAGTTTTAAAATTTTTAATTAATTAAATTAATTAAATATTAAATTTCACTTAAAATTAAATTAAGATCAAATTTGATGTCCAGTTAAAAGGCTTTTATTTTCCACTGATTAAGGGTTTAATTTTGTTCAGTTAGATGTATTATTTATAATTTTTGGATTTAAATTTGATTTATTAGAATTTTTAGAAGTTTCAAGGCTTAATTAATGTTTAATTTTGATTAAGTTGATTAAGGGGCTTAATGACTTCAAAATTCAGTGGAGAAATTTCTATCGACTGAGCATGTCACTAAGTTTAAATGGTTTGAGTTTCAAGTCAATAGGATATGTATCCTAATTATTAGAATTTTTCTAGGTTTTCTAATCAAGTCCTTAATTATTGTCCTTAATGATGTCACTAGATTAAGTGGGTTCAAATTAATGTTTCTAACCCTTGGACATAAACATATAAATGCATAGAAACCCAATCAATTTCTAAATCTAGGAGAGCCCTAAAGCTAGGTGGTATGTGCGTCCTAAATATTTAAGCTTAAAGAAAAACTAATTAATTAAGAGGCTTAATCAATGAACAATTAGCAAAACTAAGTGCTTATTGATTAATAACCATTCCCCATTAATTCTATTCACATGCTCAAGCTATGTTTAAAATTCCAAGGGATCTCCCAAATTTTAGAGATTTAAAATATTTATAATTTTAAAAAAGTTTTAAAATATATACATATACATATATATAAACCTATATATAAATATAAGTTTTAAATTAAAATAATTAAAAGTATTTTCAAAATAGGTTTAACATATTAATGAGAGATCTTCTGACTTTTCAAAGTAGTTTTAAAATAAATTTTAAATTTTGAAAATAATTAATTTAATATTTAATTAAATATTAATTAAATATTAAAATAATCAAATAAATCAAATTATTTAAACAAGTTTAATTTTAATTTCAAAATTAATTTTAATTTAAAATATTCAAAATTCTAGAAATTTTGAGGTGTTATAGGTATTTTTTTTATAAATTGAGTTTAATTTGAAATTTTGAAGTTTAATGTTAATTAAATGTATTTAAATTAATTTAGGATTGATTAATATTTAAAATGAATATTAAATTAAATTTAATTAAACTTTGAATGTTTCTGAAATTATAAATTATTTAAAATAATTTAATTTTTCAAAATTATTTGAATTTTAATCTTAATTAAAACATTTAAATATTGATTACATGATCAAATATTTAATCAAGTAGTTAAATGTCTAATTAAGAAATTAAAACAAGTTAAAACATATTAGGTATTTTAAATTGGATTTAATTTTAAGATATTCAAATTATATTTTCTGATTAATTAATATGTTTTAAAATAAATTTGAATTTATTTGGAAATATTTAATTAATCATTTAATCAAATATTCAAAATTAAGTCTTTTTTTTAATTATTTAAAATATATCTAATATTCTAAAATAATTTTAATTTTAAATTAATGAAAATAATTTTTTAGAAATTATGATATGTTAAATTTTATTTTTGGATTTAAAATTAATTTATAATAAATTTTTTTATAATTTTCTTCATTTAAAATTGATTTTAAAAAAATTAAAAAAAAATTCAACTGGTTGCGGCGCCGGCGGCGGCTGGTGGACCACGTGGCACACTTTGATTGGGCGTAGCATACCGCGGGTAATGATTGCCTGGAGGTGCAATGATTGCGCCGCCAGTAAGCTTCGCGCGATGATTAAACTGCATACGTGGTTTAACTTATATGAGTCAGCTTGAATTTTCTGTCATCCGATCTTCCACGAAGGAGATGGAAGGCTCAGATCGAGCCAAACAG
This sequence comes from Dendrobium chrysotoxum, assembly GCA_019925795.1. Classification (NCBI taxonomy): domain Eukaryota; kingdom Viridiplantae; phylum Streptophyta; class Magnoliopsida; order Asparagales; family Orchidaceae; genus Dendrobium; species Dendrobium chrysotoxum. Next base: position 50,721,935 of record CM034305.1, on the reverse strand, counting down.
AGAGTTGATCCACAGGATTAGGGTTGCGGTTGAATAAACGTGCGGAATAGCGCGATCAGAGCCATTGATCTCAAGATCAACGGCTCAAAAAGCATGCAGTTCATGCACAACCCTACTAAAGGCCCCAAAGCAAAAAAAAAAAAGCTTTGTTCTCTCGATATATTTAACAAAAAAAAAATAGAGATTAAGATAGTGAAGAGCATTTGTGTGGAGTCACTTTTAAAGTCTAAAATGCACTTTTCAAAAAGTTATTCTAATCTAGGTGTTCTAAACTAGGGTTAAAGTTTATACCTTATACAATGGATGGATTTAAATGATTAAAGATGCTCTAAATTTGTAGTTTGTCCATGTTTCTTTCTCTAATTGAAACCGGGGTCTGAAACATGCCTGATTATGCAGGAAACACCTTGGATGGAGTAGGGCTTGAGTTCGTCGGAAGATCATCACCGGCGAGCTTCCCACCGCTAGATTTTTCTTGGAAAAGGTAGATGAGCCTCTTAAGAGCCCAAATGAAACAATTTTTTGTCTGGAGAGACTCAGGATTGTGAGAGATTGGAACTTGAAGAATGAGCTTGATTTCAAGTCTTTTCCCTCTATTCAACTGTCCTGAGGTATTTGGATGCTTTGATTGATTTGAGAGCTTCCCCTGATGCATGCCATTTGTCCCTAGACAGTTATTTGGTCAGGGAATAAAAGGATACAAGGACAAGCCATGTGGAAGGCTATTTTGTCCTTGTAAGCACATGTGGGGATTAGGAATAGGTTCAAACTTAACCCAAGAATTAATCTTGGCTCAAGAACATTCCAGAGACCACTTAAGGCTACTGGAGTGATTTAAATTGACGTAGGGAGGAGTTAAAATGGATATTTTGACCATATAACGGTTATTTGGCCAATCATTAACTGGTTTGACCAGTCAATGGTCCATTAAAGCTGAAGTGGCAATAAGGGGAGCCTTAAATGCTAAATAGAAGGATCCTAAGGCAGCCTACTAGAAGTTTGCATGATCAAACCACAACCATGCACTTTTGACCAAGATTTTTAAAGGCTTAACTTGGTCAAATTGACCATGATGTGACTCCAAATAATTTTGAATATACTTGAACCATTTGATGGAAAGGGCTTGAGGACTTGGAGAGCTTGGTTATATTGATTTGATTAGATTAAATGATTTGATTCAAATAAGTCCTATTTGATTGGACTTGGGCTAAGTAGTCAACTTTTGATTGGGTCAAGGGTTTCAAACACATTCAGATCATTAGGGGAAATGATTAGGAGAGTTTAAAAGGATTTGAGGTTGATATGGGGCTTGATTGTGTTTAAATGGGCTTAAGAGTTTAAATAGGTCAAACTGAGTTAACCTGGTCAACCAAGTTGACTCAGGGCCAAGGTCTAGATTGAATTAATTTCAAATGATATTTGAAGTCTGGTAGAAGTGTTTTTAGGGGTCAAATAGGTCATTTTGGTCAACTGACCTGTTTGGGCCCTTAATTGGTCATTGGGTCAACCTGGTTGACCAAGTCAACCTAGGTTGACCCAGGGGATAGAAGTGGGTCCAATAGATTGGGTTTGATATTTGAAATTTGCTAGAAGTGGTTGCATTTGATTTTGAGCTCATTTAGTCCAAAGAGACTATTCACACCCTAAGGGGTATTTTAGTCATTTTGATCCCTGGTCAACTAGAGATCAAAATGAGTCTAAAAAAATGCAGTTTACTACTCAAGAGGTCAGGATTATGGGTCTAGATGTGATTAGAGGCTTTGGATAAGTCTCAAAGGTCAAAATCCACTGGGTGGTAGGTCCAGTGGCATAGGCTGTAAATATTTGAAGGTTTTACATCCTTTGGAAATCATTTCAATTTCTAGGGTTAGAGACCTTAGAATGTGCTTAAATTTAGAGGGTTACCTCTAGAGAAATGTCACATCAGTATGCAACTAACAGACCCTAAATCAGAGGTCATTTAATAGGGTTTTGAAGTGTTCAAAGATTCACTGGAAAAGGCTTTCAGGACCTAAGCCTTTAATCTTGGATTTGGGTCTGAATTTTTGGATTTGAATTGGAATTTAGATTTAAATGACTGGATTTGAATTACCCAAATCATTTATGATCATTTAGAGATCATATGTGATAGGATAGGGTTGAAGCTTGATCAAAGATAGAATCAAGGTTTGAATTAGAGTTTGGATTTTAAACTAGATTAAATTCTGGATTTTGATTGAGGTTTGAATTGAGAATATGGATTAAAGTCTGGATAGAAGTTTGGATTAAAGTTTGGGGTATGGATTGATTGGAATCTAGATTGGTACAAGATCTAAATTGATCCTAGAATCTAGAGTAGGTCCTAGGGCCTAAGAAGATCATATGATCTGGAGTCTAAAAAAATCCTAGGGTCTAAGAAGGTCCTAGGATCTGGAGTCTAGAAGGATCATGGGATCTAGATAGATCCTAAGGTCTAGATTTTGGAAGGGTTCTAGAATCTAAGAAACACTAAAGTCTGGGGTTATCTAGAATCCTAAGACGTAGGCAGGCCAAAAGGTTTTGAAATCTAAAAGAAACCTAGGGTATGAGAAAGTCTTGGGATCTAGAGACTAGAAGGATCCTAAGGTCTAAAAATCCTAAGATCTGTGATCTAGAAGAATCCTAGGTCCTAAATAGATCTCAGGGGATGGATCCTGGGAGGATCCTAGGATTTAGATTAGCTTGGAGTTTGATTGAATTGAGTTTAAAATTAATATGGGATTAAGATTGATTTGAATCTGGATTGATATTAAAGTTTGGATTGATCTATGATCAGATTGATCCTAAGGGTTGAAAATATCCTGAGGTTTGGATTGGTCTTACTAACCTCATACAAAAATGAGGTCAATAAATGGACCCCCAATATGTGTAATAAAATGAAGTTCTATTGCACATATTGGTGTTGACCGAATAAAATGGTCAGGTCTTGAGTTTTGATTCTAAGGGGAAGCAAAATTTTATCCCTAGGGAATCAGGGTTTGAATTGATAATAGGGCAGTGCCATGGAAGGCGTACTCTACCACTAGTGGGTCTGGTCCTAAGGGAAAGGAAGAGTCTATCCCTAAAGGAGAACAAAGTCTGGGATATCGTTTAGGAAGGAAGAACTCCTAACTATAGAGCATTGAATCTAAATTTGATTCTAAGGGGAAGGAAATCCTAACCCCAGAGGATTGAGTTTGAAGTTGAAACTAGGGTAGTGCCACGAGGGGCGTACTCTACCACTAGTAGATCTAATCCTAAGGAAGGGAAGAAAACCTATCCTTACAGGAAAAGAAGACCTGGGTGATCCTATAGGGAGAAGGAACTCCTAACTACAAAGGATCGAATTTAGATTTGATTCTAAAGGAAAGGAAATCCTAACCTTAGAAAATTGAATTTCAAATGATACTAGGGTAGTGTTGGGGACAACGTACTCTACAACTAGTAGATCTAGTCCTAGTAGAAGGTAGAAAACCTATCCCTAAGGAAAAGAAGGGTAGATAATCATATAGAAAGGAAGAACTCTTAACTGTAGCAGATCGAAGTTGAATTTTGATACTAAGATAGTGCCACAAAAGGCATACTCTACAACTTGTAGATCTAATCCTAATGGAAGGAAGAAATACATGTCCTTAAGGATAAGATGAGTGAATTCAGGAAATTAAAAATGAAATTGAGATTGAGGAGTCCAATCCTACGGGAAAGAGAATACTTAATCCTAAGGAGAAGAGAACCTGGATGATCCTACAGGAAGAAGGAATTTCTAGCTATAGAGGATCTAGTTTGAATTTGATATTAGGGTAGTGCCACGAAGGGCGTAGTCTACCACTAGTAGATCTAATCCTAAGGAAAGGAAGAAGAACTTAGCCCTAAAGAAAAGAAGGTTTGATTTTGTAACTTAAAATTGAATCCAGGACAGTGCTGCAGAGGACTTACTCCATCACTGGGAAGTCTAATCCCAAGGGAAGGAAGAAGAGCCTAACATTAAGGGGAAGAAAGTTTGATTTTGGACTTTGAAATTGAATCTAGGACGGTGCCACAGGGGACTTATTCCATCAATGGGGAGTCTAATTCTAAGGGAAGGAGAAAAGCTTAACCTTGAGGAGAAGAAAGTTTGATTTTAGAATTTGAAATTGAATCCAGGACGATGCCTCAAGGGACTTATTCTATCACTTGAGAGTCTAATCCTAAGGGAAGGAGAAAAGCCTAACCTTGAGGAAAAGAAAGTTTGATTTTAAAATTTAAAATTGAATTCAGGACGGTGCCACATGGGACTTATTCCATCATTGGGGAGTCTAATCCTAAGGGAAGGAGAAAAGCCTAACCTTGAGGAGAAGAAAGTTTGATTTTAGAATTTGAAATTGAATTCAGGATGGTGCCACATGGGACTTATTCCATCGATGGGGAGTCTAATCCTAAGGGAAGGAAGAAGAACCTAACCTTAAGGAGAAGAAAGTTTGATTTTGGAATTTGAAATTAAATTCAGGACGGTGCCACATGGGACTTATTCCATCAGTAGGGAGTCTAATCCTAAGAGAAGAAAAATACTTACTCTAAGAAAAAGAGAACTAGATGATCTCATGGGAAGGGAGTATTGCCTCCTATAGGAGATCAGGCTTAAAGTTTTGAATTTTGAAACTAGAATGGTGTCGTAGAGGGCAATATTCATCACTAGTAGATCTAATCTTAAGGAGAGAAAGCACGATGACTCACATATGTCCTTAAGGAAAGGATGACTGGAGGACTTTGAGGGAAGGAAGCATTACTTCCCACAGAAGATTGGATCTGGAATTTGAACCTAGGATGGTGCCACAGAGGGCGTGCTCCATCACTAGAAGATCTAATCCTAAGAAAAGAAAGCACGATGACTCACATCTGTCCTTAAGGAAAAGAAAATTGGAGGACCCTGAGGGAAGGAAGCATTGCTTCCTACAAAAGGTCGGATCTGGATTTTGAACCTAGGATGGTGCCACAGAGGGTATGCTCCATCACTAGAAGATCTAATTCTAAGGAAAGAAAGCACGATGACTCACATCTGTCCTTAAGAAAAAGAAAATTGGAGGACCCTGAGGGAAGGAAGCATTGCTTCCTACAAAAGGTCGGATCTGGATTTTGAACCTAGGATGGTGCCACAGAGGGTATGCTCCATCACTAGAAGATCTAATTCTAAGGAAAGAAAGCACGATGACTCACATCTATCCTTAAGGAAAAGAAAATTGGAGGACCCTGAGGGAAGGAAGCATTACTTCCCATAAAAGGTTGGATCTAGATTTTGAACCTAGGATGGTGCCACAGAGGGAGTGCTCCATCACTAGAAGATCTAATCTTAAGGAAAGAAAGCACGATGACTAACATCTATCCTTAAGGAAAAGAAAATTGGAAGATCCTGTGAGAAGGAAGCATTGTTTCGCATAGAATTGGGTCTTGATTTTGAATATAGAATGATGCCACAGAGGGCATGCTCCATCACTAGAAGATCTAATCCTAAGAAAAGAAAGCACGATGACTCACATCTGTCCTTAAGGAAAAGAAAACTGGATGATCGTGTGGGAAGGAAGCACTGGGACTCACACCTAACCACAGAGGATCAGATTTAGATTCTGAAATTAGGATGGTGCTATAATGGGTGTGCTCCATCACTAGTGGATGATCTTGTAGAGAGGAAACTTACTCTATACGAAAGATCGAGTCTGGATGATCATGTGGGAAGGAAACTTGCTTCACACAAAGGATCGAGTCTAGATGATTATATGTAGAGGAAACTTGCTCTACATAGAGGATCGGGTCTGGATGATCATATATAAAGAAAACTTGCCCTATACAGAGGATCGAGTCTGGATGATCATATGCGAAGGAAACTTGCTTCACATAGAGGATCGGGTGTGGATTGATCATGTGTAGAGGAAACTTGCTCTACATAGAGGATCAGGTCTGGAATGATTATGTGTAGAGGAAACTTGCTCTACATAGAGAATCAGATCTGGATTTTGGAATTTGAGATTTGAATGATTTTTCAATTTGAATTGATTTAGTTTTCAATTTGAAAATGTTTGAATTTGAAATTTGGTTTGATTTTGATTTGTTTGAATTTGAAAGGTTTTTAAAATTAATTTGATTTGAGTTTGAATATGGAGAAGTCTTGAATTTGATTTGATTTAATTTTGAATTTCAAAGTTTTGAAATTTGATTTTGAGTTTAAAGGGTTTTGAATTTAATTTTTAGTTTGACACTTATCTAGCATAGTACTTCCTAAAGAGCCTCCCCAATGTTTGAAAATATTGGGTGGCATTCTTCAGGGTTAATCAGTCGATTAAAAATTCTCTCATAAATCATCATCAGAATGAACGATCCAGTCAATGTTGATTCATGATTTCTATCGATTCTATGATGGTTTAGAAGTGATCTCCAAAAGACTATGACCAAGTCTCCTACTTGGGGAGTTCTAAAGTGACACAACTTGTCAATATCTTGAATCAAATGTGACTTATAAAATTTCAAACTTTATTGAGCATAATTTGATTTTATTTGGGGTCCTCAAGCTCTTCAAATCAGAGTCGGGCACTCTGCTCAACTATAGTTTGATTTTGAATAGCAATTCCCAGTGAAGGAAACTACGCTCCGAGATCGGAATGATCTAGAACCTAGTATAAGGTGTGGTTTGATTATGAACGATAATTTCTAGCATTAGAAAATACTCTCCTAGTGAGATTAATCTTGGACCCAGCATAGAGTGTAATTTTGTAGAGAAGGCCTTAAAGGAAAGATGCCTATGTGAAAGGACTTACACACACTCCTCAAGGACTAAATTTGAATTTTTATCAAGAGTAGAAGATTCATTCTTCTTATTAGAAAACTTCCTCTAGCTATTTAGACCCTGTCGGAATGACAAGCGGGAACAAAATTTAGAAGTACAGTGAAGAGTTAAGTGACTCCAGTAAACCTGAAATGATTTCAGGATTTAGGTTTTGTTGACCCAGACCAGGTTTCATAGAAACTAAACTGGGGTTTTCCTTGAATATATTGAATTAAAAAAATTTCAAACTGGTTTAAGTTGAATAAAGAAATTTAATCTTTTCAATTCTCTTGCACAAGAGATTTTTGTATCTTGATAGATTATCGATGCACGACGAAAATTCTGGATTCAAGATTTTCAAAATCAAGCAATTGAAAATTGATTGGATCCCTTTGAGATTCAAGAATTTAAAAGAAGGGAGCCTCTTTCTTTCTTTTTCTGGTGGCGCACATTGTGCATCTTTTGATTTATAGTGCATTTTGCACTATTTTTTGAATTTTTGGTGCATTCGCCCATCTTTTGATTTCAATTAAATTTGAGAAGAGGCTGCACCTTCTTTATTTCAATGTCAGGATTACATCTCAAGTATAAGAGAAGAAAACTCATTCTCTTATGCAAGGACGGATAATCCTCAAGGCGGACCCAGTCTTTTTGATATGGGTGATAGCTTGACTTTTAAAAATTATTGAACAGATTTTAAACACACGAGGGACATCTATTAAGATATAAAATTACTAAAAATTTGAGAAGATCTTCATTTAAGAGATTAACTTAAGTTTGACATTGATTTTAATTCAACAGTTAAATCAATCCCATAAAAGAGGTGGGAGAGAGGGGTATTCAAACATTTGGAGTCAACTACAACTTTCTCCTGCTTAAGACTTAAATTAGAGGTCAATTTCTATTAAAAAGATGATTCAACTATCTTGAAAGTTTAAACTCATTACACTTGAGAAATTGGAAGCTTTCCTTAAAAGTTTCAAATATAGGTGGCAAAATCCCAACAGTATGGAATTAGATTCCTACGATCTCCTTGGAGAGAGAGACTGTTATTGGTTTTGCACTATCCTTAGAAGTTGTTGCATCACTTTAATCAAAAAGATTTATCTTGATAAGACCCCATTGATTGTTGAATTTTGACGGTATCACTATCTGATATAAACTTAGATTATTTTCCCTCTCATTACTAGTGGTCTAGTAATTAGGAGAGTGGCACATCGAGTGGTTTCTACACCTCCTCCTCTCTAGTTAATGTTATGGGACACATATAGAAACGTGACCTAACATCTTCTAGTAGAGTGGATGGGTCATAATATTCAACTGGGGGCCTAGGGCCTAGTGCTGGTGTTTATTTAGTTCTGGTTTGATTGATTCTCGCCATGTAATAGTCGAGAAGGTGTATTGAAGATCGTGCTCTCATTTCTACAACCTCCTTCCTTTGAGCAACAGGAGAAGGGTGAAAATGATTTCCACCAGGGAAGGGGTACGTAGAAGGAGCAACGAATTATTTATTAGCCTTAGACTCGATGTACTTTAAGGCTTTCGCCTCAGTAGTCTTTATGGCCTTAACAACCTTCTTTCTGACTCTACAAAGGTAATTCTTCCTTTTGTTCTTGCTGGCAACAGGGATGCTAGAACTTGACCCAATCTCAGATTGAGATGGTAGCCCTCCCATCATTATTGACTTCTAGTTATCATCCTCCTCAGTAGAGGATATAGTGGGTAAAGGGGTCATAGGGACCTCCATCTCAAAAATGGGGGAGTCAACTCCTGACCCTAAAGTGATCTCAACTAAGGGGATATCCCTTTGTATTTCGACAGACAGATCAATCATTTCTTCTCCATCGACTGATAACTTGAAGTCTTGGAATTGCATTTCAAACTGGATGAAATTACTAGAAGTGATTCCTTCTACTATCAAGTTTTTATCCAGGGAGAAGATAAGTTTCTCAGCCATTTGAGTGCTTAATTTCCTACAATTAAGGAAAGATGATTTGAATTAGTTAATCTTGAAATTAAATTTGAATTTTAAATTTGATTAATATTATTCAAAATTTTATAACTCAATTCATCATGTTTACATTCAATGCGGTGGTTCATAGAATTGATGAGGAGAACTTAGGAGATGAATTTGACTCTCGCGCTGCACCAATTGATATGGGGCAAAATGTCAAAGTTCAGACTTGATCAAGGCTTGTAGTTTAAAACTGGACATGAATTGACTTTAAAATGGAAATCAAATTCAAATTTCATGTTGAAATTATATTTGGACTCAAAGTTAGATTTGAATTTGAACTTGAGGCTCAAGTCAAATAGATCTTTCTTCCAATTTTATGACTCAACAGGTTGAGTTTCACTCAATTATGTAGGTTCACAAAATTGATATGAAAGATCTGGGGATCAGGCTTGACTCTTTTCGTTTTACCAATTGACTTGGGTCGAAATGTCAATGCCCGAGTTTAAGTTTAGAATCAAATTTAAAGTTAAATTTGAAGTTAGAATCAAACTTAAATTTAAGGTAAAAATTGAATTTAGACTTGAGGTTTTGAATCTTGAGGTTAAGATTAGATTTGAATTCAAGGTTGAAATTGAATTTCAATTGAGATTGAATTTAAGTTTGAAATTGGATTTAAACATTAGGTTGGAACTAAATGGATCTTCTTTAAAATTTGGAACTCAACATGTTGAATTTTATTCAAATATGTAGGTTTACCAAATTAACCTTAAGATCCTAAGAAATTAGGCTTGACTCTTTTCACCCCACCAAGTGATTTTGGGGTGAAAATATCAAAGCCTAGAATTGACTAGAGAATTTTAGAGTTGTGTTGCATATGTTCAATTACAATAGAATGTTATAGAAGACACATGGGAGTGAGAACTGAAATTGGTTTAAAAGATTTCCCCTCACTTTTGAAACTCAAAATTTTGAGTTTTATTTTCAACATAATGGTTAGCAAAAATTAAGGGAAAATTTAGAGACCTTATTTGACTCTTTCACCACACTAACTAGCTTAGGGTGAAATGTTAAAATCTAGGTTTGATTAAAGAAATTTTGAATTTGGGTTTTGAGATTAAGATATTTTCTGTGAATTGCGAAATTTAGCATGTAGAGATTTATTGGCATGCGAGTTTGCAACATATACAGAAAGATTTTGAAAAGCTTGGCTTGACTCTTTTGCTCTACCAATGAACTTGGAGGCAAAATGTCAAAGCCCTCCTCTCTTTTCACATATCTTAATTGAGTTGGCCACACTCACCCAAGGAAGAAATGGGTAGAAGGACCAACAGAAGAAAAGTAGTCAAAACTACTGATGCAATAAAATTTGTAGCGCTATTAAAGATAGAGAGATAGATTTTCCCCAGCAGAGTCACCATTTTATGTTGGATTGAAAAATATATCATTTTGAAAAGGTTAATTATCTTTGGGAAAATTGAAATTTTTAGAATTTTTAATATTTGAGATCGAACGCTTATTATGAATGATATATCACCTCGAAAGATGAACATATCATTCCCTAATAGGTTCAGATTACAAATCTTTGAATTTATCATGATTATCATAATCAAACTCAAGGAAAAATAGTATATGATCCAAAAGGATTGAAGTGATGTTTAATCCACTATTTGACTATTCTAATCTGAATAGATAGATCATTAATTTTATAATCAAAGTTATGATTATAATTGATATATCTATCCAAAGAAAGAAGATATCAATCACTATCTTTAGTTTGAATATGATGATAATAATCATCAGGTTTGAATTTCCCAATTGATATATCTATCCGAAGAAAAAAGATATCAATCACTATCGATAGATTGAATATGATAATAATGATAATCAGGTTTGAATTTTCCAAAGATAATCAATTGAAGGTTTTAAAATTTTTATTTTAAAAGTCTGGTCTGGGTTTCTAAATCTCGTACGAGCGCAAGCCCTCGTAGTTAATTACATCGTAGGAAATAAGAAATTTTCCTACGAATACTCTCGATTAAAATAGTAATATGAATTTCATTTAAATTTCAAAGTTTGATGTAAAAGAAGGTAGGGACTAGAATTTTTAGCAGGGATTGTTTCAAGGTTGAACAGTTATTTCTGGAGGTCAAAGGAGAAAGGGTAGGGAGTGTTTTAAGATTCTAAATTAATTCAGAAACACTCCAGTCTATCCTAAGTGTTGGGCTTTAGTTTGATGGAAAAGATTTAATATTTGAATGATCAATTTTATTAGAAAGTGGGAATTAGATTCCCAGAAGGTTGAGGTCTTAAGATTAAAAATCTGCCTCAGAACCTAAGTCTAAAAATGGGTACTAAAAAAATCAGTGACCCAGATCCTACCTAATGCAATGCAATCCTTGACTTACCCCGGCCTGGTTTGGGGAGCCAGCTAAACCACCTAAACGCTTCAAAACCATGTGTCCGGTCTTTTAAATATAAAGTGGTGGGGACGTTATTTAAGATTAGTTTAAAGAGTTGGGGTCGACATCTAGAGCAAATTCCTAATTGATCCCTTAACTGATGTTGGGTGAAAGGATTAAACTAAAATACAATTAAAATTTTAAACATTTTTAAATTTGTATCTAATGCAATGCATTCAAATTGACTCGATTAAATACTTAAATCAGGATAAAAAACGTTTTAAAATCAGGCTTAAAAATAATTTCATCCTAGAGATGCATAGATCCCCTTGGACAGAATTACACCCTCATAGGCCAAATGGTCTGCCAAAACTCGCAGGCGGGGAGGTGCCTAGCAAAGGAAGAGAAAAGTGTAATAACTATGCATATGAAAAACCTCTGGCGGTCCCGGGCTTACTTCTTAAAGTGTTAGAATTTCTATGTAAGCTTAAAATTTTAATTTTGAATAAATAGAAAAAGTTTTAACGATCCCTCACGATCCTCCGATCGGGTTCCAAGCTAAATTAAACACGACATACAATAATCATAAAAAAACTAGAAAAAGTAGGCAATTCTAGTATCACAATCAACACATCAATCAAAATAATGAAATAATCAAATCAATTAAATTAATGCTCAAACTGAATGTCCATGTGGCAAGTGCCACTTAATTATGCAACCCGGGGTCTGCAGGAAAAGTGAAGTGGTCGGGTACCACTAACTACAACCTGGATTCTACTACTGAGACTCAAGTGACTTTGAGAATGGGTCTTCTCATCATTGTTCACTTCTTTATCCTTCTGTAAGGCTTCTTGGATTGTCAGGTCTGGATATCCAAATGAAAAGAAACTCCTCCTGGGTAGGGGTGTTATATTTCTCTTTGGATACTTGAAAGTATCCTAAACTATATTTCCAAGCGAATAAGTACTCTCCCTTAAGGGCTGTCAATTTTCTCCTTGGAATTCAGTTTGGATCACTATTATCCCATCTCAAATCACTTAACATTACAACTTAAATTTAAATCAAATTATATTAATCAAAATTTAAAAATCTTGACTCGATCCTGCAATGTTATCCTAATAATCAGCAGTTATATTTGACATCCCAAGCAGTTATAATTAATTTCAAGTAATTAATATTTAAAATTAAAGTACTTAAATCACAGTCATGCTTGGCCATGCTCTTTTAATTTTTAAAGGGGGTCTTAAGTGAAAGTTTGATAGGGATGTTAAGCCCTAGTGAACTAGTCCCGAGGCTAACCAAGAGGGGGGGGGGGGTGAATTGGTTATTTAAAAATTTCACTGGCAACAGAAAAATCTTTTCAATATTTAGCAGCGAAAACAAGTAAATAAGAACGAAAAGATCAATCACAGATATTCACCCAAGCAGTTAATATCAGAAAAGTAAAGTGCAGAATAGAATCAGAAAAGTAAACCAGATTTTATAGTGGTTCGGTCAACTTGACCTACGTCCACTCCCCAGAGCCTCCCTTCCGAATACTGCACTAAACAAAAAGTGACTCACCTTTTGCTCCCACAGCAAAGTGGAGAAGCCTGTACAAGAACCTCCTTTCCACCACTAGGTGAGGCAGAGAACCTAACCTCCTTTTGCTTCCACCTGAAGCTGGCAGAGAACCCAACATCCTTTTGCTTCCTCCTGAAGCAGGCAGAGAACCTTGGATCTTCTTGCCGACGATCCTCTCCCAAAGAACACCGACACGACGAAAGACGACGAGCGGAGAAGACGACTATGATTTGTGCTTGGAGCAACCTTAGTGAATCCCTCACTAACTCCCCCTCACAAGATCCTCTCTCTCTCTCCCAAACTCTCTCTCTCTAGGATTTCTCTGGGAAGGAAAGTGGCAAAAGATTTTTCTTGTTTCAAGAAAAAGTTCTTTTATAGGAGAGCTTAAAATTTACCTTAAATCTCAACTGGTCGGCCGAGATCGTCCAGGACGATCGATAGATTGTCCTGTACGATCAGTTCAAAATCAGCTGATTCAGCCTGGACGATCTGGCTCTTCTGGACGATGAGTAGAAAAAGTTATTCATATCATCCCGTATGATTTTGCGATCGTTCGGGATAATTAGTGTAAATTGAGGAATGTCGTCCAGAAGACAGTTCTGGTCGTCCAGAGAAAACTGTGCTGGACGACCAAAAAATGACTTGATCGTCCAGGACGATAAGGGTATCATCATGTACGATTAGTTCAAAAAGTGCGAAAATCGTCATGCGCACAGTTCGGGTCGTACAACTGAAATGCACAAGATGATCATGATCGTCCGAGACGATCTTACGATCATCCAGGACGATATGATCGAATCAATCAAATATAAATTACTTTCCTTAATTACCAGATTAATTTAGGCATGATTATACTGAATCATCTAGGACGATACACGTATCGTCCGGGACGATCAGACCAAATATCTAAAAATAAAAACTTGCCTAACTTGATCTGGCGGCTGAGAATTTCTGATTTGAGCATATCGTCCCGTACGATCCAAAGATCATCCAGGATGATCTGCTTAATCAGACCCTCTTAACTTGGTCGCCCTAATTAGGGTTTTTATTTTTTACTTGATCGTCCAGAATGATGTGACTATCGTCTAGGACGATCTGAACAAAAATTTGAACAGAAACTCTAATTCACTCAACCTCTCCCCCTGAGTGTGTGTGTGCAACGTTACTTTGCTAGGGGATCAGTTACATTACAATTGACTCAAGAAAAAGAAAATAATACACTTAGACACACTTGGACCCGATCTTGAGTTGGCTTGAGTTGCTCGTGATCTTTTGTGCCTGAAATAGGTTAGCCAAGCAAAACACAATAGAGACTTATTTGTCATCATCAAAACTAGATTTGCAACAATCTCCCTCTTTTTGATGATGGCAAACATTTGTACAGTACCTTGAAAAATAACTAGAATATCGAAGAATAATTTTTTTTCAAATTTTCATTTAACAACTAAACTAATACAGGAAACATAACACATAACAAAAATAGAAACGACTAAAACTGACTCCCCCTTTTGACATCACAAAAAGGAGGAGGGTAAAATAAAACACTGAAACATAAGTATAAAACAGAAAAGAAAACAAGTACAAAACAGAAAACTAGAACTGAGGCGGATCCTGATCGGAAGGAGGAGGTGGCGGTGGTGGGTTGAAGTAACCATGAATGGCCTGAAAGTGAGCTCCAATCCAGGCAATGTCCTAGTCATGCTGCTGTTGCTGCTGCACAGCATAGTCAGTGAAGCGCTAGAGGTCCTCAGCGTGCCGTTGCTCCTAGGCCGCCACATAGGAGTCGAATCTGACCTCCCACTGATCGAAGCGCTGTACCAGGTGGTCAAAAGGAGAGGCAATGTGAAGGGGAGCAGGTGCATCTGGTGTAGAAGGAACTGAAATAGCCTCTTCCTCTTCCTCCTCAACATCTGGGGCGGGCTCCGGATGTAGTCGGGTGCTGGTAGGACATGGAAGGAATTGTTGGTGAAGAAGGAAGGAGGGACATTTGGAGCTACAGGATACTGCATGTCATATTTGGTTTCTAGGGCATAGGCAATGATATGTCCTAAGGCGAGATTGGGACGACGGTGATGACCTGGATCCCTAATAGTGGTGAGGTGCTCTATGTACCGAATAATAAGGTCAATGGCATTAAATTCCCTATATGCCAAGATGTAGTATGTGGTCAAGGACAGTAGTGGGGTGATGTGAATTCGATCCCCTGCCTTAGGAATAATGGAGGAACAAAGGACATGCTGAATGGTCTGTGCGCCCTTAAGAAGTGAGGTGCAAGCGTTGTCATGATAGGGGGCATTTGTATTGCGAAGGAAATAATTGGCGACACTCCAATCATAGTCAGGGTCGGTGATAAGTGTGTGGAGTTTGTCGCCAGTGATAGAAAGTTGGAGAATGTTATGAAAATCCTGGTAAGTGAGTTTGACGGGACGCTGATTTACATACGAGCGGAGGGTGGAATAATCAGCAGAAATACACAAGCTTGCAAAGAAAACTCAAAAAAGTTCCGTGCTAAAAGGAAAGGCGAGAGTCATGATGAAAGTGAGGGAGGTATGTGTGAAGAGGTCAAGAACAGGATAAGTAAGAGTGTGGGAATTTACTATTTTAGACGGTGTGATCCCCACCTCACAATAGCGCTTGTAGGTAGCCTGATCGGCTGCATTTGGGAAGCGAGGATCAACAAGCCCCCAGGAGGAGCTTGCACCCTTTTGCCGTGAACGTTTGCCACCAGCCATTAGAAATAAAAAGTGAAGGGAAGTAGAGGGAGTTTAGAAGAAAGAGTGTGGAAAATCCTTAAGAAAATGGCTGTTTATATAGAACTTAGCCTGATCGTCCCGTATGATCGCGAGATCGTCCAGGACGATAGGTACAATTATTACGGCCTAGAAGTTTGGTCAAAAAGGCGGTCCGATCGTTCGTGATGATCAGAGATCGTCCATGATGATTAGACACAGACGATCGTCCCGAGGAGTTAGGCCAGACGACCGTTGATGAAAAGGTATCGTCCACGACGATTAGGTGTATCGTCCAGGATGATTAGGTGGATCATCTCGGATAATGTGCAATAAGTGTGACGGACGGGCCAAATTCCAATCATCCAGCGACTGACACGTGGATCATCCAGGACGATGGACAATAATTAGTGCAATGTTATCCATTTGATCAGATCAGGAAGATATGGATCATATCATCCTTGATGATGTAAGGATCGTCCAGGACAATCACCAATAATTGGAGTTTCTTAGCAGCAGGAGCAGAGTGGAGACGGTTTTGAATGGATCATCCAGGATAATTTATGTATCATCCAGGACGAAGAAGATCATCCAGGACGATCGGTGAATCGTCCAGGACGATGTGCAGAAGACAGAAAAGGATGGAGGATGGAGATGACAGATCAGGATCCCAAAAACACAACCACTAAAATGAAAAGACAAAACAAAAAAAAAAGAAAACTCGAAATGAGAACAGAGAAAAAATAATGATTTTTTTTTTCTTTGACCAGTCTGCTCTAGTAAAATAGAATTCTCCTTTGATTTTCGATCCAAAGACCTATAAGAAGACGGTTGACAGCGCTGAAATCCAGAAAAAGTTAGAAAAATTGACTTTCATAACTCTGACCCCAGGCACCTTATCGATGCAAACCTCTTTCAAAATAAAAATTCAATTCAGAAGAAAAGAAATTAGATTCAAAAAGAGATCCTTTCAAGCCTCGTTTCAGAAAAATATCTGATATAATAGTGTTACAAAGTAAAAAATCAGAAATCAGGATTTTCAAACTCAAGCTATTGAAAATATTAAGTGGCGCACGAATTTTTTTAAGACATTTAACAATCTAAAAGGGAAGAAAGCTTGGTTTGGGCTCATTTTGTGCCTCTTTTTTTTCAATTTGGTTGGCGCTTTACACATCTTTTAATTTTTGATACACTTTGTGTATATTTTAGTTGGTGATATTTCGCATCTTTTCAGCTTTGGGCTCATTTTATGCCTCTTTTTTAATTTATTTAGCGCACTGCGCATCTTTTGTAAGCTTTCTCCTTGTCATAATCATTAAAGAGTCTCAACTGTGAAATTATCTTCCAGATATAGGAGATGACTCTCCACAATAAGGAAGAATGATTCATAAAATAAAAGTCATATATCATATGATAAATGCAATCACTTGGTTTAGAAAATCATAATAGTGACTCAAGACTTTGAAAATACTATTCATATGAGGTAGATTACTGTAGGAAGACAAAACAAATCTCTATTTCAAAAACTAATGTTTTAATTTTGAAAAAGATTTTTATTCAAAAGAAACCATACACCAGTAAAGGAGTTAGAGGAAGAGAAATAATCATCAACGTTTCTTCCCTTTAACAGATCCAGTGGAATCAATCACTGCTTACAAGCTTTCAGATAAAACAAGGCAAAACTCTTAGTCAGAAATCCATTTTTTTTTATTTTCAAACACATAAAACAGTAGAGAAATGAGATGAATCAGTAAATAAAATAGGTAAAAACTAAATCATATCAAAATAAATACTCAAATTAAACTGACACTAAAGCTAAAATAGAAAGCAGAAGAATAAAAAATAAAAACAACTGAAAGAAAATAATCAAATCAAATAACTAACTAACAAGAACAAAAATAAATATCAGAGAAATCAGAAATCAGTAGCCATCAGAATCGAGCATTTATATCAATCACTCCTAATCTAGTTCTCAAAATACTGAATGAGTCAAAGGCCAGTGGTTTAGTGAATATGTCAGCCAGCTGATTTTCAGTTGCTACATGATCTAGCTCAATGTCCCGTTTTGTGACATGGTCCCTAATGAAGTGATGCCTTATATCAATGTGTTTGGTCCTAGAATGTTGGATTGGATTCTTAGAGATGCAGATGGCACTAGTATTATCACACAGAACAGAAATTGTGCCAACAGGTAAACCTAAATCCAAAACTTGTTGCTTTAACCAAAGAACTTGGGCCACACAACTTCCTAAGACAATATACTCAGCTTCAACAGTGGAGAGTGCAACTGAGTTCTATTTTCTACTGGACCAGAAGACTAGAGACTATCCTATAAATTGACAAGTTCCAAAAGTACTCTTTCTATCCACCCTACACCCTGTAAAGTCAGAATCAGAATATCCAATGATCTCAAAAGAGGTGCTGTGTCTAGGGTACCAGATTCCTAGGTTTGGGGTCCCTAAAAGATATCTAAGAATTCTCTTAACAGCAATCAGGTGGGACTCTTTAGGATCAGCCTGAAACCTAGCACAAAGACAGACAGTAAACATGATATCAGGTCGGCTAGCAGTCAGGTAAAGTAGTGATCCTATTATTCCTCTTTACTTCTTCTGATCAACAGATTTTCCACTTGAATCCTTATCTAACTGTACAGAGGAGCTCGTGGGAGTATTGATTAGCTTGGCTTTGTCCATTTCATATTTTTTCAAAATGTCCTTTGTGTATTTAGATTGATTGAGAAAGGTTCCATCATCCATTTGCCTTATGCTAAACCCCAAAAAGTAAGACAATTCTCCCATCATACTCATCTCAAACTCCTTACTCATTATCTAAGATAACTCATTACATAAATACTTATCAGAAGATCCAAAAATTATATCATCAACATAGATCTGGACAATGAGTAAGTCATCCCCTATTCTCCTCAGAAAAAGGGTGGTGTCTACACTCCCCTTAACAAACTCTCTTTCTAACAGGAATGTGCTAAGCCTCTCATACCAAGCTCTAGGTGCCTGTTTCAATCCATACAAGGCCTTTTTTAATTTATAAACATGATTTGGATATTAGGAACTCTCAAAATCTGGGGGTTGTTCTACAAAAACATCCTCTTTTATTACCCCATTTAAAAAGACACTCTTGACATCCATTTGAAACAGCTTAAATCCCTTATAACAGGCAAATGCTAGTAGCACTCTAATGGCTTCCAATCTAGCTACAGGGGCAAAAGTCTCCTCAAAATCAATCCCTTCAATCTGATTATACCCCTTATCCACCAACCTTGCCTTATTCCTAACCACCACACCAGAATCTTTCATCTTATTCTTAAAGACCCACTTGGTTCCCACAATACTTTGATTTCTAGGACTTTCTACTAACTCCCAAACATCATTCCTTACAAACTGATTCAACTCTTCTTGCATAGCTACGATCCAAAACTCATCCGAAAGGGCTTGATTGATGTTGGTGGGTTCAGTCATTGAGATAAAGGCAGAATGGTTTACTTCCTTCCTAAGTCCACGCCTAGTCCTAACACCTTCAGAAGGGTCTCCTAAGATTAGTTCTTTAGGATGACTCGAAGAATATCTCCAATCTCTAGGCAATGTGGTTTGAGGTTCTACCCTCTCCTCCAGATTTGCATTTCCAACCCCTTGGGTAATCTCCTCTACCTCTTCTTCTTCCTCAATTCTATTCACCTTAGGATCAGATTCACCAAACACCACATGGGTTGTCTCTTCCACCACCAAAGTCCTTTTATTGAACACCCTAAAGGATTTTCCCACACTAGAATAGCCTAAAAACACTCCTTCTTCAGATTTGGGGTCAAACTTTCCTAAGGGTGATTTCCCGTTGTTCAGAATGAAAATCTTACAGCCAAAGACATGGAGGTGGGACAGGTTTGGAGTTCTACCCTTAATGATCTCATAAGGTGTCTTGTTCAATTTTGATCTCACATTCACCCTATTCAGCACATAACAGGCAGTGTTCACCGCTTCAGCCCAGAAGTATTTTGGAAGTGAATACTCGGTAAGCATGGCTCTAGCGGCTTCCACTAAGGTCCTGTTCTTCCTTTTAGCTACCCCGTTCTGTTGCGGGATCCTAGGAGCTGAAAAATTGTGACTAATCCCTTGCTCCTCACAAAAACTTCCAAACTTCACATTCTCAAACTCTCCATCATGATCACTATGAATAGTCAGGATCTCACAGCCTAACTTCCTCTGAATCCAAGTGGAGAAGGACTTAAACTCATCAAATGACTCAGATTTATGGGACAAAATTTTAATCCAAGTGAACCTCGAGTAGTCATCTACAATCACAAATCCATAGACTCTCCCCCCTAAGCTGGCAGTGCTAATGGGTCCAAAGAGGTCCATGTGAAGAACTTCTAAAGGTCTAGAGGTGCTAATGTCCTTAACAGAGTGAAAAGAGGACTAGACTTACTTCCCTAACTGACAGGCATTACACAGGTGATCCTTAGTGAACTTAAGCTTGGGCACACCTCTAACTAAGTCCTTTTTGGTGACTCTCCTAAGAGTTTTCATACTGGCATGACACAATCTCTTATGCCACAACCAAGACTCATCAGCAGTAGTTTTTAAGCAAATTGAATTCTCAGATTTAATGCAACTTACATCCAGCTTGTAGACGTTGTTGATCATTTGCCCCTGCAAAACAACTTTATCATTTAAGATTAAAATGCAGCCAGTGGGCACGAATTTGATGTTGTATTCTTTATCACAAAGTTGACTGATGCTCAGCAAATTGT
This sequence comes from Dendrobium chrysotoxum, assembly GCA_019925795.1. NCBI lineage: Eukaryota > Viridiplantae > Streptophyta > Magnoliopsida > Asparagales > Orchidaceae > Dendrobium > Dendrobium chrysotoxum. Next base: position 50,701,735 of record CM034305.1, on the reverse strand, counting down.
GTTTCAGTTCATCTACAAGTAAAACATTATCAATCATAAAATTCTTTGAATCACCAATTATATATGTGCCTACCACCCTCCTGGTGGTGTTATCTCCAAGTGTAACCTTGCCTCCAGCCCTGGCCTCCAGCGAAATGAACTGATTTGCATCTCCAGTCATGTGTCTAGAACATCCACTATCCAGGTACCACATGCTCTCACGAGGTCTTGTGTGAGAGCACCCCTACAAAAATATCAAACGTCAGTCTTAGGAACCCAAATAGGTTTGGGTTCCTTCTTATGAAAAGAAGAATGCAATGCATGCGTGTTGTGCTGTGAAACAGGCAATTTGGGTCTCCACACCCAATGTGTACTATGGTGAACAGTGCAGGTGTGGGAATTGTGTCCTAACATGCCACATGAAAAATATCTAACACAAGGAAAAGGATTAACTAAATGTCGTGAGTGATAGTGCCTCTTCCTAGAAGTGTATGAAACATGCTTTGATGAACTTGCAATAGATTTTTTAAAAGGTGGCGGTGCATAAAACTGTTCAAAAGTAGGTGGTTTTTTGTTCTTTTCAAAAGCAACAATTTTCACTCTTAAAAATTAGCTCTCCTTATTAAGACTAGCAATCTCAAAAGTTCTTGCACTTTCATTACTTTCTAATTCACATGCCATATCATTCAATTTCTTAAAAGCAGCTTCTAATTCAACATGCGATATTTTTAATGCATCATGCTCAATAATTAAATCAGAATGCTTTCTATTCAGTTCATCAAACTCATCAAGTAAAGACATGTGATTGCTATCAATAGTTGAATGATCTTTAATCAAAACAACATGCTCTTTTTGTAAAGTCAAATAATCCAGTTTCAAACTAGCATGGGTTTTCTTAAGCTTCCTATACGATTCATAAATTTTTTTAGATACTTCAAGTAATTGATCGTAAGTAAGCTCACATACCTCTTCCTGGTCCGACTGACCAGGGTGATCATCCGCCATCAGACATAAATTTGTTTCCTCCTCTTCAGCTTTAGTCTCAGAAGAGTCGGATGCAGAGTCTGCCCAGAACGCCTTTTGTATCTGCTTCTTATCCTTTCTGAACTTTGGTTTCTCCTCACCCTTCTCCTTGCTTGGGTGAGCCTTGAGTGTAGGACAATCCACCTTTATGTGTCCAGGCTTCCTGCATTCAAAACAAACAGATTCAGATGAACCTTTAAAATTTCTACTGGTCTTACCTTTGTTCCACTTTTGAAAGTTCTTATTCTTCTTCCTTAGAAAGCTCTTGAATTACCTTGAGATTAAGGCAACATCATCGCTATCAGACCCGAAAGTGCTAGCATCTGAATCTTTGTCCTTTAGCGCCACTATCTTCTCCTTCTTTCATTCACCTGCATCAAGTTGTCTTTGGTTCACCCCTTGCTCGTAAGCAATGAGTGATCCAAGTAAGCTGTCAATAGAGTAAGTATTTAAATCTTTAGATTCCATGATCGCAGTAATCTTAGCATCGTATGAAGAAGGCAAACATCTAAGAATTTTGTTCACTCTTTCTTAATTAGTTAGTTCTCTTCCTAGAGCATGCAAAGAGGTAACAATTTGAGTGAACCTAGTATAAATTTATGAAATCGTCTCACTAGGTTTCATGCAAAAAAGTTCGTAATTATGTAATAAGATGTTTAACCTAGACTGTTTTTTGACTTTAGTTGTACCTTCATATGTTATACACAATCTATCCCAGATTTCTTTACCCGTTGTACAAGTGGAAACACGCATATAGTCTTCAGATTATAAAGCACAAAAGAAACAGTTCAAACATTTGGCATTTAATTGTGCTAAATCACGATCATCAAAAGTCCAATTAGCAAAGGGCAATTCAGTTTTCACATTGTTAATTAATCTAAAAGGTGGTTTGTATCCATCCTTAACTAGCATCCACATACGATAATTGATTGATTGAAGAAAAGTAGACATGCGTATTTTCCAAAAATCAAAAGGAATATTATCAAATAATGGTGGTCTTGTAATAGAATAACCTTCAGCAGTATTACGATTGTTATAGTCAGCCATGTATCAAATTCAAAAGTTTTTAAACTTAAATTTTGAATCCCGCTCTGATACCACTTGAAAGTTTGATAGGGATGTTAAGCCCTAGTGAACTAGTCTTGAGGCTAACCAAGAGGGGGGGGGGGTGAATTGGTTATTTAAAAATTTAACTAGCAACGAAAAAATCTTTTCGATACTTAGCAGCAAAAATAAATAAACAAGAACGAAACGATCATTCACAGATATTCACCCAAGCAGTTAATATCAGAAAAGTAAAGTGCAGAACAGAATCAGAAAAGCAAACCAGATTTTACAGTGGTTCACTCAACTTGACCTACGTCTACTCCCCGGAGCCTCCCCTCCGGGTATTGCATTAAACAAAAAGTGACTCTCCTTTTGCTCCCACAGCAAGGTGGAGAAGCCTGTACAAGAACCTCCTTTCCACCACCAGGTGAGGCAGAGAACCTAACCTCCTTTTGCTTCCACCTGAAGCGGGCAGAGAACCCAACATCCTTTTGCTTCCTCCTGAAGCAGGCAGAGAACCTTGGATCTTCCTACCGACGATCCCCTCCCAAAGAACACCAACACGACGAAAGACGATGAGCGGAGAAGACGACTCTGATCCGTGCTTGGAGCAACCTTAGTGAATCCCTCACTAACTCCCCCTCACAAGATCCTCTCTCTCTCCCAAACTCTCTTTCTCTAGGGTTTCTCTGGGAAGAAAAGTGGCAAAAGATTTTTCTTTTTTCAATAAAAAGTTCTTTTATAGGAGGGCTTAAAATTTGCCCTAAATCTCAACTGGTTGGCCAAGATCGTCCAGGACGATCGATAAATCATCATGTACGATCAGTTCAAAATCAGGTGATTCAGCCTGGACGATCTGGCTCTTCTGGACGATCAGTAGAAAAAGTTATTCATATCGTCCCGTACGATTTTGCGATCGTCCGGGATGATTAGTGTAAATCGAGGAATATCGTCCAGAAGACAGTTCGGGGTGTCCCGAGAAAACTGTGCTAGACGACCAAAAAATGACTTGATCATCTAGGACGATAAGGGTATCGTCCTGTACGATTAGTTCAAAAAGTGCCAAAATCGTCCTGAGCACAGTTCGGGTCGTACAGCTGAAATGCACAAGACGATCATGATCATCCGGGATGATCCTGCGATCATCCAGGACGATATGATCGTATCAATCAAATATAAATTGCTTTCCTTAATTATAAGATTAATTTAGGCATGATTGTACTGAATCATCCAGGACGATACACGTATCGTCCGGGACGATCGGACCAAATATCTAAAAATAAAAACTTGCTTAACTTGATCTGGCGGCTGAGAATTTTTGATTTGAGCATATCGTCCCGTACGATCCAAAGATCGTCCAGGACGATCTGCTTAATCAGACCCTCTTAACTTGGTCGCCCTAATTAGGGTTTCTATTTTTTACTTGATCGTCCAGGATGATGTGACTATCATCCAGGATGATCTGAACAAAAATTTGAACAGAAACTCTAATTCACTCAAGCACTCACCCTGAGTGTGTGTGTGCAAGGTTACTTAGCTAGGGGATCAGTTACATTACAATTGACTCAAGAAAAAGAAAATAATACACTAAGACACACTTGGACCCGATCTTGAGTTGGCTTGAGTTGCTCGTGATCTTTTGTGCCTGAAACGGGTTAGCCAAGTAAAACATAATAGAGACATGTTTGTCATCATCAAAACTAGATTTGCAACATTAAGCGTTATGAAGCACCTGTAGAAAATATCGTTAATTTTAAAAAGCTTAATTTTATTATTCCCCCTTTAGTTTTTAAATGTCCTAACACCTTGTATAAGCTTAATTTTATTATGCCCCCTTTAGTGTGTGAGGTAGGTTGTGTGGTTTGGATATGTCCTAAATAGAGCAATTGGTTAAAGTTGTTTAATGTTCTGGTTGGTTGAAAGGCTTAAGGAATTTAAGTTTGAGTTTAATTATTAATAGCTTAAAATTGATTTCAAAATGTATTTTAAAGTATTATTTATTACCACCTTTGTTTTACCCTGAGGCCGTGATGTTTATTTCACCTTCCTTCGGACTATATTAATAGCCTCGTAGGCTTAGGTTACCTAGTGATAATCGTATAGTTAAGTGTTTTAATTGTTTAAGGGTTTGAGAGTTGATGATTTTTATTCAAATTGATTGGTTGCTAGTTTTAAAGTTAAATTAATATTTTCTAGAACTTTTAGAAGATTTATTGAATTTTGGAAAATTTTGGATTATTTTAATGATTTAACTAAGGGGTCGAAAATTGATATTTTAATTAAGAGTTATTTCTAGAATGTTAATATTTTATTCAAATACTAGACCTTAATACACTAAGTTATACTATAAGTATGCTGGAATTAAATTTTTCAAGATTTTATTATAAAGGTTTGGAGTTTCGACTTAATTTTAAATTACGTTTGACCAAAAATTGACTTTTTCAAATTTAATTAATTTCTAGAAATTTAATATTTTTGATAAATATTAGTCCTTAAGATGAGTTGAATGCCTTTGAGTTTTCTCAATTTGGAGTTCATTTGAATTAGTTATGAATTTTTGAACTTTTGGGTATTTATTGAATTTTTAAAATTTGCTTAATTAAGGGCCTTTTATTGATTTGAGTCCAAATGACCTCCAAACTCCTTGGAATCAACTCCAAAGGTCAGGAATGACCTAGGATAAGATTCCTAAGTGTTTGAAGAGTTTTGAAATTTTTAATTATTTTTAATTAATTAAATTTATTAAATATTAAATTTCACTTAAAATTAAATTAAGATCAAATTTGATGTCCAATCAAAGGGCTTTTATTTTTTATTTATTAAGGGTTCAATTATGGTCAGTTAGACATATTGTTTGTAATTTTTGGATTTAAATTTGATTTATTAGAATTTTTAGAAGTTTTTAGGCTTAATTAAGGTTTAATTTTGATTAAGTTGATTAAGGGGCTTAATAACTTCAAAATTCACTGGGGAAATTTCTATAGGCTGAGCATGCCACTAAGTTCAAATGATTTGAGTTTCAAGTCAATAGGATGTGTATCCTAATTATTAAAATTTTTTTGGTTTTTTAATCAAGTACTTAATTATTGTCCTTAATGATGTCACTAGGTTAAGTGGGCTCAAATAAATGTTTCTAACCCTTAGACAAAAACATGTAAATGCATACAAACCCAATCAATTCCTAAATCTGGGAGAGCCCTAAAGCTAGGTTATATGTGCATCTTATGCATGCAAGCTTAAAGAAAAACTAATTAATTAAGTGACTTAATCAATGAATAATTAGCAAAACTAAGTGCTCATTAATAATCATTCCCCATTAATTCTATTCACATTCTCAAGCTATGTTTAAAATTCTAAGGGATCTTCCAAATTTTAGAGATTTAAAATATATATAATTTTAAAATAGTTTTAAAATATATACATATACATATATATAAACCTATATATAAATATAAGTTTTAAATTAAAATAATTAAAAGTATTTTCAAAATAGGTTTAACATATTAATGAGAGATCTTCTGAATTTTCAAAGTAGTTTGAAAATAAATTTTAATTTTGAAAATAATTAATTTATTATTTAATTAAATATTAATTAAATATAAAAATAACCAAATAAATAATTTATTTAGACAAATTTATTTTTAATTTCAAAATAAATTTTAATTTAAAATATTCAAAATTCTAGAAATTTTGAGGTGTTATAGGTATTTTTTTTATAAATTGAGTTTAGTTTAAAATTTTTAAGTTTGATGTTAATTAAATGTATTTAAATTAATTTAGGATTAATTAATATTTAAAACGAATATTAAATTAAATTGAATTAAACTTTCAATGTTTCTGAAATTATAAATTATTTAAAATAATTTAAGTTTTCAAAATTGTTTGAATTTTAATCTTAATTAAAACATTTAAATATTGATTACATGATCAAATATTTAATCAAGTAGTTAAATGTCTAATTAAGAAATTAAAATAAGTTAAAACATATTAGGTATTTTAAATTGGATTTAATTTTAAGATATTCAAATTATATTTTCTGATTAATTAATATGCTTTTAAATAAAATTGAATTTATTTGGAAATATTTAATTAATCATTTAATCAAATATTCAAAATTAAGTCTTTTTTTAATTATTTAAAATATATCTAATATTCCAAAATAATTTTAATTTTAAATTAAAGAAAATAATTTTTTAGAAATTATGATATATTAAAATTCATTTTTGGAATTAAAATTAATTTATAATAATTTTTTTATAATTTTCTACATTTAATTTTTAACAGGTGGCGGCGTCGCCAGTGGCTGGTGGACCATGTGGCGCTCTTTGATTGGGCGTAGCATACCGTGGGTAATGATTGCCTGGCGGCATATTAATTGCGCCATCGGCAATCATCGCGCGATGATTAAACCACGTATGCGGTTTAACTTATCCGAGTCAGCTCAGATTTTTCCCATCTAATCTTCCGCTGATGTGATGGACGGCTCAGATCGAGCCAAACAGAGAGTTGACCCACGGGATCGGGACTGCGGTTGAATGAACGTGCGAAATAGCGTGATCACAGCCATTGATCTCAAGATCAACGGCTAAAAAAGCATGCAGTTCATGCACAACCCAACCGAAGGCCCCAAAGCAAAAAAAAATTCTTCGTTCTCTCGATATACTTAACGAAATTAAAAAAAAATTTAAACAAAGATTAAGATAGTGAAGAGCATTTGTGTGGAGTCACTTTCAAAGTCTAAAATGCATTTTTTGAAAAGTTATTTTAATCTAGATGTTTTAAACTAGGGTTGACGTTTATACCTTATACAATGGATGGATTCAAGTGATTAAAGATGCTCTGGATTTGTAGTTTGTCCACATTTATTTCTCCAATTGAAATCGCGGTCTGAAACGCGCCTGATTATGAATGAAACGCCTTGGATGGAATAGGGCTTGAGTTCGCTGGAAGATCATCGCTGGCGAGCTTCCCACGGCTGGATTTTTCTTGGAAAAGGTAGATGAGCCTCTTAAGAGCCCAAATGGAACAATTTTTTGTCTGGAGAGACTCAAGATAGTGAGAGATTGGAACTTGAAGAATGAGCTTGATTTCAAGTCTTTTCCCTCTATTCAACTATCCTGAGCTATTTGGATGGCTTTGATTGATTTGAGAGCTTCCCCTGATGCATGCCATCTATCCCTAAATAGTTATAAGGTTAGGTAATAAAAGGACACAAGGACAAGACATGTGGAGGGCTATTTTATCCTTGTAAGCACATGGGGTGATTAGGAATGGGTTCAAACCTAATCCAAGACTTAATCTTGGCTCAAGAACATTCCAGAGACCACATAAGGCTACTAGAGTGATTTAAATTGAAGTAGGGAGGAGTTAAAATGGATATTTTAACCATATAATGGTTATTTGATTAGTCAAATGGTTATTTGATTAGTCATTGACTGGTTTGACCAGTCAATGGTCCATTAAAGCTGAGGTGGCAGTAAGGGGATTCTTAAATGATAATTAGAAGGATCCTAAGGTAGCCTACTAGAAGTTTGAATGATCAAACCACAACCATGCACATTTGACCAAGATTTTTAAAGGCTTAACTTGGTCAAATTGACCATAATGTGACTCCAAAAAGTTTTGAATATGCTTGAACCATTTGATGGAAAGGGTGTGAGGACTTGGAGAGCTTGGTTATATTGATTTGATTAGATTAGATGATTTGATTCAAATAAGTCCTATTTGATTGGACTTGGGCTAAGTTGACCAAGTCAACTGTTGATTGGGTCAAGGGTTTCAAACACATTCAGATCATTAGGGGAAATGATTAGGAGAGTTTAAAAGGATTTGAGGTTGATTTAGGGCTTGATTGGGTTTAAATGGGCTTAAGAGTTTAAATTGGTCAACCTGAGTTAACCTAGTTAACCAGGTTGACTCAGGGCCAGGGTTTGGACTGAATCAATTTCAAATGATATTTGAAGTCTGGTAGAAGTGTTTTTAGGGGTCAAATAGGTCATTTGGGTCAAATGACCTGTTTGGGCCCTTAATGGGTCATTGGGACAACCTAGATTGACCTTGTCAACCAGGTCGACCCAGGGGCTAGAAGTGGGTCCAACAGATTGGGTTTGAAATTTGAAATTTGCTGGAAGTGGTTGTATTTAATTTGGAGCTCATTTAGTCCAAAATGACTATTCACACCCCTAAGGGGTATTTTAGTCATTTTGAACCCTGGTCAACTGGATATCAAAATGAGTCTAAAAAAATATAGTTTATTGCTCAAAAAGTCAGGATTAAGGGTTTGGATGTGATTAGAGGCTTTGGGCAAGTCTCTAAGGTCAAAATCCATTAGGTGGCAGGTCCAGTGGCATAGGCTGTAAATATTTAAAGGTTTTACAGCCTTTGAAAATCAATTCAATTTATGGGGTTAGAGACCTCAGAATGAGCTTAAATTTGGAGGGTTATCTCTAGAGATAGGTCACATCAATATGCAACTGACAGACTCTAAATCAAAGGTCATTTAATAGGATTTTGAAGTGTTTAAAGATTCACTAAAAAAGGCTTTCAGGACCTAAGCTTTTAGTCTTGGATTTGGGTCTAGATTTTTGGATTTGAATTGGACTTTGGATTTAAATGACTGGATTTGAATTTCCCAAATCATTTATGATCATTTGGAGATCATAAGTGATAGGATAGGGTTGAAGCTTCATCAAAGATAGAATCAAGGTTTGAACTAGAGTTTAGATTTTGAACTTGATTGAATTCTAGATTTTGATTGAGGTTTGAATTGAGAATATGGATTAAAGTCTGGATAGAAGTTTGGATTAAAGTCTGGGGTCTGAATTGATTTGAATCTAGATTGGTACAAGATCTAAATTGATCCTATATTCTAGAGTAGGTCCTAGGGCCTAAGAAGATCATATGATCTGGAGTCTAAAAGAATCCTAGGGTCTAAGAAGGTCCTAGGATCTTTAGTCTAGAAGGATCATGGGATCTAAATAGATCCTAAGGTCTAGATTCTTGAAGGGTTCTAGAATCTAAGAAATCCTAAAGTCTGGGGTCTTCTAGAATCCTAAGACCTAGGAAGGCCAAAAGGTTTTGGAATCTAAAAGAAACCTACGGTATGGGAAAGTTCTAGGATTTAGAGACTAGAAGGATCCTAAGGTCTAGAAATCCTAAGATCTGTGATCTAGAAGAATCCTAGGTCCTAAATTGATCTCAGGGGATTGAGCCTGGGAGGATCCTTAGATTTAGATTAGCTTGGAGTTTGATTGAATTGAGTTTAAAATTAATATGGGATTAAGATTGATTTGAATCTGGATTGATATTAAAGTCTGGATTGATCTAAGATCAGATTGATCCTAGGGTCAAGATTGATCCTAAAGGTTGAAAAGATCCTAAGGACTGGATTGTTCCTACTGACCTCATACGAAAATGAGGTCAACAATACAGTTTGGGGTAGTCTTCTATTGGTAATTTGAGTTTTTCAATCATTTTGGTGGACACCACATTCTCATAGCTTCCATTGTCAATAATCATTTGGCATACTCTCCCACTTATAGTGCACTGAGTCTTGAAATTATTATGGCACTGACCAAGTTTTTCTTTTCTAAATTTATTAGCCATCAGATGACCAACAAATTCCCTTCATTATCAAGAATTATAGTTCTTTTTTTAGGCAGTACGTGATCATATTCAAGAAATTCTTATTCTATAATAACTTCATATTCGTACTCAAGATCCTCCAAAAGGGTGACGACTCTATGATTTGACATCCTGATGCGATATGGCCAAACCCATGGCATTTATGAGCTAGGAGTATGCTTGCACCAGATGTGCCCCACCCACTGCTATGAAGGAGGGTGTCTTCTCCATTTTTTGATCCATGTTTGATTATCTTCTTGTTGAAGCCGCTCCTACTCCCTTCTTCCTCACGGGTTAGTTCATTACTTTGGAACTATTTTCCTTGACATTGTTGCTGTTGCAAATCTGGTTTTGATGATGACAAACATGTCTCTATTGTGTTTTGCTTGGCTAACCCATTTCAGGCACAAAAGATCACGAGCAACTCAAGCCAACTCAAGATCGGGTCCAAGTGTGTCTAAGTGTACTATTTCTATTTTTCTTGAGTCAATTATAATGTAATTGATCCCCTAGCTAAGTAACCTTGCACACACACACTCATGGTGAGAGCTTGAGTGAATTAGAGTTTCTGTCCAAATTTTTGTTCAGATCGTCCTGGACGATCAAGTAAAAATAGAAACCCTAATTAGGGCGACCAAGTTAAGAGGGTCTGATTAAGCAGATCGTCCTGGACGATATTTGGATCGTACAGGACGATATGCTCAAATCAAAAATTCTCAGTCTTGAGATCAAGTTAGGCAAGTTTTTATTTTAAGTTATTTGGTCTGATCGTCCCGAACGATCCAGTATAATCATGCCTAAATTAATCTGATAATTAAGGAAAGCAATTTATATTTGATTGATTCGATCATATCATCCTGGACGATCGTAGGATCGTCCCGGACGATCATGATCGTCTAGTGCATTTTAGCTGTACGACCCGAACTGTGTACAGGACGATTTGGACACTTTTTGAACTAATCGTACAGGACGATCTCCTTATCGTCCTGGACGATTAAGTTATTTTTTGGTCGTCCAACAGAACTTTCTCTGGACGACCCGAGCTGTCTTCTAGATGATATTCCTCGATTAACACTAATCATCCCGGACGATCGCAGGATCGTACGGGACGATATGAACAATTTTTTCTACTGATCGTCCAGAAGAGCCAGATCGTCTAGGCTGATGCAGTTGATTTTGAACTGACTGTACAGGACGATCTATCGATCATCCTGGACGATCTTGGCCGACCAGTTGAGATTTAGGGCAAATTTTAAGCCCTCCTATAAAAGATATTTTTCTTTGAACAAGAAAAATCTTTTGCCACTTTCCTTTCTAGAGAAACCCTAGAGAGAGAGTTTGGGAGAGAGAGAGAGAGGATCTTGTGAGGGGGAGTTCATGAGGGTTCACGAAGGTTGCTCCAAGCAAGGATTAGAGTCGTCTTCTCCACTTGTCGTCTTTCGTCGTGTTGGTGTTCTTTGGGAGAGGATCGTCGGAAAGAAGATCTGAGGTTCTCTGCCTGCTTCAGGAGGAAGCAAAAGGAGGTTAGGTTCTCTGCCTCATCGTGTCGGTGAAAAGGAGATTTTTGTACAGGCTTCTCCGCCTTGCTGTGGGAACAAAAGGAGAGACACTTTGGTTTAGTGCATTACCCGGAGGGGAGGCTCCGGGGAGTGGACGTAGGTCAAGTTGACCGAACCACTATAAAATTTGGTGTGTTCATTCTGATTACTTTCTGCACTTTTATTTTTCTGTGATTAACTGCTTGGGTGAAATTGTGATTGATCTTTTCGTTTGATCGTTTTATTTATTTCCGTTGTAAATCATAGAAAAGATTTTCATTGTTGCTCTCAAATTTTTAAATAGCCAATTCACCCCCCCTCTTGGTTAGCCTCGGGACTAGTTCATTAGGGCTTAACATCCCTATCAAACTTTCAAGTGGTATCAGAGCGGGATTCAAAATTTAAGTTTAAAACTTTTGAATTTGATCCATGGCTAACTTTGGTAATCGTAATACTGCTGAAGGTTATTCAATTATACGACCTCCATTATTTGATAATATTCCTTTTGACTTTTGGAAAACTCGCATGTCCACTTTCCTTCAATCTATTGATTATCGCATGTGGATGTTAGTTAAGGATGGATACGAACCACCTTTTAGACTGGTTAACAATGTGAAAACTGAACTACCATTTACTGATTGGACTTTTGATGATCGTGATTTAGCACAATTAAATGCCAAATGTTTAAATTTTTTTTTTCTGTGCTTTAAAATCTGAGGATTATATGCGTGTATCTACGTGTACAACTGGTAAGGAAATCTGGGATAGATTGTGTATCACGTATGAAAGTATAACTAAAGTCAAACAGTCTAGATTAAATATTTTGCTATATGACTATGAACTATTTCGCATGAAACCTACTGAAATTATTTCTGAAATGTATTCAAGATTCACTCAAATCATCACTTCTTTGCATGCCTTAGGTAGAGAACTTACAAACTACGAATGAGTGAACAAAATACTTAGATGTTTACCTTCTTCATATGATGCTAAGATAACTGCAATCACTGAATCTAAAGATTTAAATACTTACTCTATTGATAGCTTACTTGGATCACTCATTGCTTATGAGCAAGGGGTGAACCAAAGATAGCTTGATGCCGGTGAGAAGAAGAAGGAGAAAATAGTGGCATTGAAGGCCAACGATAGCGATTCTTGCTCTTCTGGGTCTGATAGCAATGACATGGCCTTGATCACAATGCAATTCAAAAGCTTTCTAAGGAAGAAACACAAGAACTTTCAGAAGTGGAACAAGGGTAAGTCCAACAAAAATTTTAAGTGTTCATCTGATACTATCTGTTTTGAATGCAGGAAGCCTGGACACATTAAGGCTGATTGTCCTACACTTAAAGCTCATCTATGCAAGAAGAAGGGTGAGGAGAAACACAAATTTAGAAAGGACAAGAAGAAGATTCAGAAGGCATTCTGGGCAGACTCTACATCTGACTCCTCTAAGACTGAAGCTGAAGAGGAAGAAACAAATTTGTGTCTGATGGCTGATGATCACCCTGGTCAGTCGGACCAGAAAGAGGTATGTGAGCTTACTTACGATCAATTACTTGAAGTATCTGACAAAATTCATGCATCGTATAGGAAGCTTAAGAAAACCCATGCTAACTTGAAACTGGATTATTTGACTTTGTAAAAAGAGCATGATGTTTTGATTAAGGATCATTCCACTGTTCATATCAATCACATGTCTTAACTTGATGAGTTTGATGAATTGAATAAAAAATATTCTTATTTAGTTACTGTGCATGATTCATCGAAAACCACTCATGTTTATTTGGAGAGAGCTTTTAAAGAATTAGATACCATGGCATGTGAAGTAGAAAGTAGCAATGGTGGTTTAAAATTTGAAATTGCAAGTTTAAATAAAGAGAATGAATTTTTGAAAGTGAAAATCAGTACTTTTGAGAAAAACCAAACACCTCCTACTTTTGCACAATTTTATGCACCTCCACCTTTTGTAGATTCAGATTTAAAATCATCAAAGCATGTTTCGTATAAACCTAGGAAGAGGCACTATCACTCACGTAGATTAGTAAACCCTTTTCCTAGTGTTAGATGTTATTCATGTGGCATGTTAGGACATATTTCCCACACCTGCACGGTTCACCATAGTACACAGTGGGTGTGGAGGCCCAAACTGCATGTTTCACAGCACAGCACGCATGCATTGTATTCTTCTTTTCATAAGAAGGAACCCAAACCTGTTTGGGTTCCTAAGACTGACGTTTGATATTTTTGTAGGTGGGCTCTCACACAAGATCACGTTAGAGCATGTGGTACCTGGATAGCGGATGTTCTAGACACATGACTGGTGATGAAAATCAATTCATTTCACTGGAGGCCAGGGTTGGAGGCAAGGTTACACTTGGAGATAACACCACCAGGAGGGTGGTAGGCTCATGTATAATTGGTGATTCAAAAAATTTTATGATTGACAATATTTTGCTTGTAGATGGACTGAAACATAACTTGCTGAGCATCAGTCAACTTTGTAATAAGGGATACAGCATCATATTCCTGCCCACTGGCTGTATTTTAAGCTTAAATGATAAAGTTATTTTACAGGGGCAAAGGATTAACAACATCTACAAGCTGGATGTAAGTTGCATTAAATCTGAGAATTCAATTTGCTTAAAAACCGTTGCTGATGGGTCATGGTTATGGCATAGGAGATTATGTCATGCCATTATGAAAGCCCTTAGGAGAGTCACCCAAAAGGACTTAGTTAGAGGTGTGCCCAAGCTTAAGTTCACTAAGGATCACCTGTGTGATGCCTGTCAGTTAGGCAAGCAAGTCCAGTCCTCTTTTCACTCTGTTAAGGATATTAGCACCTCTAGACCTTTAGAAGTTCTTCACATGGACCTCTTTGGACCCATTAGCACTGCCAGCTTAGGGGGGAAAGTTTATGGATTTGTGATTGTAGATGACTACTCGAGGTTCACTTGGATTAAATTTATATCACACTAATCTGAGTCATTTGATGAGTTTAAGGCCTTCTCCACTTGGATTCAGAGGAAGTTAGGTTGTGAGATCCTGACTATTCATAGTGATCAAGGTGGAAAGTTTGAGAATGTGAAATTTGGAAGTTTTTGGGAGGAGGAAGGGATAGTCATAATTTTTCAGCTCCTAGGACCCCTCAGCAGAACGGGATAGCAGAAAGGAAGAGCATGACCTTAGTGGAAGCCGCTAGAGCCATGCTTGCCGAGTATTCACTTCCAAAATACTTCTAGGCTGAAGCGGTGAACACTGCCTGTTATGTGCTGAATAGGATGAATGTGAGATCAAAACTGAACAAGACACCTTATGAGATCATTAAGGGTAGAACTCCAAACCTGTCCCACCTCCATGTCTTTGGCTGTAAGGTTTTCATTCTAAATAACGGGAAATCACCCTTAGGAAAGTTTGACCCCAAATCTGATGAAGGAGTGTTCTTAGGCTATTCTAGTGTGGGGAAATCCTTTAGGGTGTTCAATAAAAAGACTTTGGTGGTGGAAGAGACAACCCATGTGGTGTTTGATGAATTTGATCCTAAGGTGAATAGAATTGAGGAAGAAGAAGAGGTAGAGGAAATTACCCAAGGGGTTGGAAATACAAATCTGGAGGAGAGGGTAGAACCTCAAACCACATTGCCTAGAGATTGGAGATATTCTTCAAGTCATCCTAAAGAACTGATCTTAGGAGACCTTTCTGAAGGTGTTAAGACTAGGCATGGACTTAGGAAGGAAGTAAACCATTCTGCCTTTATCTCAATGACTGAACCCACCAACATCAATCAAGCCCTTTCAGATGAGTTTTGGATCTTAGCTTTGCAAGAAGAATTGAATCAGTTTGTAAGGAATGATGTTTGGGAGTTAGTGGAAAGACATAGAAATTAAAGTATTGTGAGAACCAAAAGGGTCTTTAAGAATAAGATGAATGATTCTGGTGTGGTGGTGAGAAATTAGGCAAGATTGGTGGCTAAGGGGTATAATCAGATTGAAGGGATTGATTTTGAGGAGACCTTTTCCCCTGTAGCTAGATTGGAAGCCATTAGAGTGCTACTAGCCTTTGCCTGTTATAAGGGATTTAAGCTGTTTCAAATGGATGTCAAGAGTGCCTTATTAAATGGGGTAATAAAAGAGGATATTTTTGTAGAACAACCCCCAGGTTTTGAGAGTTCACAATATCTAAATCATGTTTACAAATTAAAAAAGGCCTTATATGGATTAAAACAGGCACCCAAAGTTTGATATGAGAGGCTTAGCACATTCCTGTTAGAAAGAGAGTTTGTTAAGGGGAGCGTAGACACCACCCTTTTTCTGAGGAGAATAGGGGATGACTTACTCATTGGCCAGATCTATGTTGATAATATAATATTTGGATCTTCTGATAAATTTTTATGTGATGAATTTTCTAAAATAATGAGTAAGGAATTTGAGATGAGTATGGTGGGACAATTTTCATACTTTTTAGGGTTTAGCATAAGGCAAACGGATGTTGGAACCTTTCTCAATCAATCTAAATACACTAAGGACATTTTGAAGAAATATGAAATGAATAAAGCCAAGCCAATCAATACTCCCATGAGCTCCTCTGTTCAGTTAGATAAGGATTCAAGTGGAAAATCTATTGATCGAAGAAGTATAGAGAAATAATAGGATTACTGCTTTACCTGACTGCTAGCCGACCTGATATCATGTTTAGTGTCTGTCTTTGTGCTAGGTTTCAGGCTGAGCCTAAAGAGTCCCACCTGATTGCTATTAAGAGAATTCTTAGATATCTTTTAGGGACCCCAAACCTAGGAATCTGGTACCCTAGGCATAGCACCTCTTTTGAGATCATTGGATATTCTGATTCTGACTTTATGGGGTGTAGGATGGATAGAAAGAGCACTTCTGAAACTTGTCAATTCATAGGACGGTCGTTAGTCTCCTGGTCTAGTAGAAAACAAAACTCAGTTACACTTTCCACTACTGAAGCTGAGTATATTGCCTTAGGAAGTTGTGTGGCCCAAGTTCTTTGGTTAAAGCAATAAGTTTTGGACTAAGGTTTACCTGTTGGCATAATTTTTATTCTGTGTGATAATACTAGTGCCATCTGCATCTCTAAGAATCCAATCCAACATTCTAGGACCAAACACATTGACATAAGGCATCACTTCATTAGGGACCATGTTATAAAAGGGGACATTAAGCTACATCATGTAGCAACTGAAAATCAGCTGGCTGACATATTTACTAAACCACTTGCCTTTGACTCATTCAGCATTTTGAGGACCAGATTAGGAGTAATTGATATAAATGTTTGATTCTGATGACTGCTAATTTCTGATTATTTTGATTGTTATTCTGTTTTCTGTTAGTTAGTTTTTGAGTTGATTATTTACTTTCTGTTGGTTTTATTTCTTCTGCTGATTTCTATGTTATCCTTATTATTAGTTTGATTTGAGTATTTACTTTGATGTGATTTGCTACCTAATTTTATTCACTGGTTCATCTCTTGTACTTACTATTTTATGCTTTTTAAAATCTGATCACTGCTCACTACTTCTGATAATCTGAATTTCTGACTGGGAGTTTTACCTTATTTTTATTTGGAAGCTGGTAAGCAGTGATTAATTCCACTGGATCTGTTAAAGGGAAGAAATATTGATCATCGTTTCTCTTCCTCTAACTCCTTTACTGGTGTATTATTTCTTTTGGATAAATATTCTCTTCAAAATTAAAATTTTAGTTTTTGAAATAGAGATTTATTTTATCTTCCTACAGTAATCTACCTCATATCAATAGTGTTTTCAAAGTCTTGAGTCATTATTTTGATTTTCTAAACCAAGTGATTTCACTTATCATATGACGTATAGTTTTTATTTTGTGAATTACTCTTCTTTATTGTGGAGAGAGCCTCCTATGTCTGGAAGATAATTTCACAGCTGAGACTCTTGAACGATTATGAAAAGAAGAAAGCTTACAAAAGATGCGCAGTGCGCCAAATCAATTGAAAGAGAGGCACAAAATGAGCCCAAAGCTGAAAAAAAGTGAACTGTCGCCAACTAAAAGATACACAAAGTGTATCAAAAATGAAAAGATGCGCAAAGTGCCAAATAAATTAAAAAAGAGGCACAAAATGAGCCCAACCAAGCTTCTTTCCTTCAGATCGTTAAAGGTCTTAGAAAAATCCGTGCGCCACTTAATACTTTCAAAAGCTTGTGTTTGAAAATCCTGATTTCTGATTTTTTACTTTGTAACACTATTATATCAGATATTTTTCTGGAACGAGGCTTGAAAGGATCTCTTTTCGAATATAATTTTTTTTCTTCTGAATTGGATTTTTGTTTAAAAAGAGATTTGCATCGATAAGGTGCCCGAGGTGGGAGTTTCGAAAGTCGATTTTTCTAACTTTTTCTGATTTTCAGCGCTGTCAATCTTCTCCTTATTGGTTTTTGAATCTAAAATCAAGGAAAATTACTGATTTATTGAAGGAGCTTGATAAAAAAAAATTGTTGCTTTTTCTGTGTTCTCATTTTGAGTTTTCTTCATTTTTGTTTTGTTTTTTCATCTTACTGGTTGTGTTTTTTGGGATCCTGATCTGTCATCTCCATCCTCCATCTTTTTTTATTTTCTTCACATCGTCCTGGATTATCCACATATCGTCATGGATGATCATCTTCATCCTGGACGATCCAAACATCATCCTGGACGATTAATTCAAAGTCATCCCCACTTTGATCATGCTGCTGAGAAACTCCAATTATTGGTGATCGTCCTGGACGATACCTACATCATCCTGGACGATATGATCCATATCTTCCTGATATGATCAAACGGCTGATATTGCACCAATTATTATCCATCATCCTGGACGATCCACTTCATCGTCCTAGACGATCGACGTGTCAGCCGCTGGATGATTGAAATTCGACCCATCCGTCACACTTATTGCACATCTTCTTGGATGATCCACCTAATCGTCCTGGACGATACCTTTTCGTCAACGGTCGTCCGGCCTGACTCCTTGGGACGATCGCCTGTGTCTAATCATCCTGGATGATCAGACCACTTTTTGACCAATCGTCCTGGCCGTCATAAATGTCCATATCGTCCTGGATGATGTCACGATCGTACGGGACGATTAGGCCAAGTTCTATTTAAAAAGCGGTTTCTTCATCTTTTCTTTCACACATCTCCCTCTACCTTCTTTCACTATTGCTTTCTAATGGCTGGTGGCAAACATTCGTGGCAAAAGGGTGCAAGTTTCTCCTATGGGCATGTTGATCCTCGCTTCCCAAATGCAGCCGATCAGGCTGCTTTCGAGTGCTATCGTGATGTGGGGATCACGCATTCTAAAATAGTAAATCCCCACACCCTCACATATCCCATTCTTGATCTGTTCGCACACACCTCCCTCACCTTCATCCTTACACTAGCCTTTCCGTTTAATCTTGAACTCCTTGAAGTTTTCTTTGCCAATTTGTGCATTTCCGCGGACTATTCCACTCTTCACTCGTATGTCAATCAACGTCCCCTGGAAATCACTACCCAAGACTTTCACAACATTCTTTAACTTTCCGTCACTGGCGATAAACTCCACACTCTTATCACTGACCATGACTATGATTGGAGTGTCACCAATCACTTCCTTCGCAATACGAATGCCCCCTATCTTGACAATGCTTGCACTTCACTTCTTAAGGACACACGGACCATTCAGCACGTCCTTCGTTCCTCCATCATTCCAAAGGCGGGGGATCAAATTCACATCACCCCGTTACTGTCCTTGACCACATACTACATCTTGGCCCGCAGGGAGTTTAATGCCTTTGACCTTATTATTCGATACATAGAGCACCTCACCACTATTAGGGATCTGGGTCATAGGCGTCGCCCAAATCTAGCTTTAGGTCATCTCATTCATTATGCCTTAGAAACCAAATATGACCTTCAGTATCCTGTCCCTCCTGATTTCCCTCCTTCCTTGTTCACAAATAATTCATTCCACATCTTACACAGCACCCGAGTACATCCGGAGCCCGCCCCGGATGTTGAGGAGGAAGAGGAAGAGGCTATTCCAGTTCCTGCTGCACCCGATGCACCTGCTCCCCTTCGCATTGCCTCTCCTTTTGACCACCTGGTGCAGCGCTTCGATCAGTGGGAGGCCAGATTCGACTCTTATGTGGCTGCCCAGGAGCAGCGGCACGCTGAGGACCTCCAGCGCTTCACTGATTATGCTGCACAGCAGTAACAGCAGCATGACCAGGACATTGCCTGGATTGGAGCCCATTTTCAAGCCATTCACGGTTACTTCAACCCACCACCGCCACCTCCTCATTTCGATCAGGATCCGCCTCCGTTTTAGTGTTATATTTTTAGTTGTTTTCTTTTCTATTTGTACTGATGTTTCAGTATTTCTGTTTACCCTCCTCCTTTTTGTGATGTCAAAAGGGGGAGTCAGTTGTAGTCATTTCTGTTTTTTGTTATATGTTATGTTTCCTGTATTGCTTTAGTTGTTAAATGAAAATTTGAAAAAAAATATTTATTTTTTGATCTCCTAGTTTTTTTTTCCAAACTTCTGTATAAATATTTGCCATCATCAAAAACGGGGAGATTGTTGCAAATCTGGTTTTGATGATGACAAACATGTCTCTATTGTGTTTTGCTTGGCTAACCCGTTTCAGGCACAAAAGATCACGAGCAACTTAAGCCAACTCAAGATCGGGTCCAAGTGTGTCTAAGTATACTATTTCTCTTTTTCTTGAGTCAATTGTAATGTAACTGATCCCCTAGCTAAGTAACCTTGCACAGACACACTCTGGGGGAGAGCTTGAGTGAATTAGAGTTTCTGTTAAAATTTATGTTCAGATCATCCTGGACGATAGTCACATCATCCTGGACGATCAAGTAAAAATAGAAACCCTAATTAGGGCGACCAAGTTAAGAGGGTCTGATTAAGCAGATCGTCCTGGATAATATTTGGATCGTACGGGACGATATGCTCAAATCAAAAATTCTCAGCCGCCAGATCAAGTTAGGCAAGTTTTTATTTTAAGTTATTTGGTCTGATCGTCCCGGACGATACGTGTATCATCCCGAACGATCCAGTACAATCATGCCTAAATTAATCTGGTAATTAAGGAAAGTAATTTATATTTGATTGATACGATCATATCATCCTGGACGATCATGATCGTCTAGTGCATTTCAGCTGTACGACCCAAACTGTGTACAGGACGATTTGGGCACTTTTTGAACTAATCGTACAGGACGATCTCCTTATTGTCCTGGACGATCAAGTCATTTTTTAGTCGTCCAACACAACTTTCTCTGGACGACCTGAGCTGTCTTCTGGACGATATTCTTCGATTTACACTAATCGTCCCGGATGATCGCAGGATCGTACGGGTCGATATGAACAATTTTTTCTACTGATCGTCCAGAAGAGCCAGATCGTCCAAGCTGATGCAGTTGATTTTGAACTGATCGTACATCATCCTGGACGATCTTGACCGACCAGTTGAGATTTAGGGCAAATTTTAAGCCCTCCTATAAAAGATCTTTTTCTTTGAACAAGAAAAATCTTTTGTCACTTTCCTTTCCGGAGAGGCCCTAGAGAGAGAGAGAGTTTGGGAGAGAGAGAGAGGATCTTGTGAGGGGTTGTTCGTGAGGGTTCACGAAGGTTGCTCCAAGCAAGGATCATTGTCGTCTTCTCCGCTCATCGTCTTTCGTCGTGTTGGTGTTCTTTGAGAGAGGATCGTCGGCAAGAAGATCCGAGGTTCTCTGCCTGCTTCAGGAGGAAGCAAAAGGAGGTTAGGTTCTCTGCCTCACCGTGTCAGTGAAAATGAGATTTTTGTACAGGCTTCTCCGCCTTGCTGTGGGAGCAAAAGGAGAGACACTTTGGTTTAGTGCAATACCCGGAGGGGAGGCTCCGGGGAGTGGACGTAGGTCAAGTTAACCGAACCACTATAAAATCCGGTGTGTTCATTCTGATTACTTTCTGCACTTTTATTTTTCTGTGATTAACTGCTTGGGTGAAATTGTGATTGATCTTTTCGTTTGATCATTTTTTTTTGTTTCTGCTGCAAATCATAGAAAAGATTTTAATTGTTGCTCTCAAATTTTTAAATAACCAATTCACCCCCCCTCTTGGTTAGCCTCGGGACTAGTTCATTAAGGCTTAGCATCCCTATCGAACTTTCAGTTGCTTCTCCAATTTAAGAGCTAGATTAATGACATCTTATAATGTATAGTATGGTTGCAGTTGCTGTTGCAATCCGGGATCCCAAACTTGTGATTTTAATGATAACAAATATTATTGATCTAATTTTCATTTCTCCTAACATTTACATTGTATATTTATTTCTATGTGTACTAATATTTTAGGTACATCATACACCATTATAGATTATTCTAGGCTCAAGATTGGGTAGAATAGGACGTGTTGAAATAGTCTATACTTTTAATTTCTTTCATTTTATATTTCTTGAGTCTAATCCATATAAGGGTGTATGCCGAATTGGTGACCGTGCATAAGCACAAGAGAGTGAGAAAATAAATTTAAAAATTTTGAACTAATATCATAGTATGATCCAGATCGTACTGTACGATCAGTTATTCATAAAATCAGTTAAAATGGCTAATCATGTCATTAATATTTTTTAAAAAAACATATTGTACAAACATGATCGTATTGTATGATCTATTTAATTTTAAAATCCTAGCTGCCAATAAAATTTAAGTAAGTATTTTTAATTTTCAACTTTTTACTATTCGTACTATAAGAATACCTTTGTACTGTACGATATTTAAAAACTTATTTAAATTAATCTCTATGATTAGTCAATCAAATCAATGTTTAATTAATATGGCAAATCTTACAGCATGATATTAATTGTATAGTATGATAGGCATAGACGAAATTCGATCATCCCGGATGAAATCTTGATTTTTGAACTAATTATACAGTATGATGTTAATCGTACTGGATGATTGGAAGAGACGATTTCCAATTTTCCCAGCAATCGTCCCGTATGAACTTAAGATAGTTGAACAAATCGTACTATACAATCTTCATATCGTAGTGTATGATCAGTATACATATCTTGAATAGTTCATCCCATGGATGTTCCATCATACTGAACGATCTTTGGTTTCGAACTAATCGCATTATATGGCTTAAGATTTTGACGTACCATGAGGGTTCAAGTATATAGGCATGACCTTATTTAGATCGGTTTAAATTTGAGCAAATTTTGAATGACTAATGAGATTAGTAAACAATCTGTAAATACAAGTGGTGTTCTCTCATTGGATAATTTTATCCAAAATATATTTTAAGGCAAATTTCTTTAAATAAACTTATAATAGGGTATTTGATTAATTCATTATGAGACATAAATTATCCACTAATTCCTTATCATTATATTCATTAATTCTATCAAATACTGTATTATTATCCATATTTAACAAAAGCT
Organism: Dendrobium chrysotoxum; assembly: GCA_019925795.1. Taxonomy (NCBI): domain Eukaryota; kingdom Viridiplantae; phylum Streptophyta; class Magnoliopsida; order Asparagales; family Orchidaceae; genus Dendrobium; species Dendrobium chrysotoxum. Next base: position 50,679,070 of record CM034305.1, on the reverse strand, counting down.
CTAAAGCAACCTTCATATTCCTCTCAGCACCCACTCGAAGCTTTTATAACTAATTATACAATATTAATTTTTTTTCCTTCTATAAATTAATCGAATGCATGTATCTTAAAAATTCCAAAATTTCAAGTAGGTTGGGGCACTATAGATTAATTATATTTGAGCTTTTTTTTTACTGCACGTAAGAGAGTAAACAAACATAAAATTTTTTGCTCTCTACTTCAATCACGATGATGGGGTCTACCGATGTCTGCTGCAGAAAAGAATTGGAGGATTCTCTTATACAGAAGGAACAAGCTCTGGAGGATTATCTATCCTATACATAATCAACAGCCTATGGAGGCTCCCTTGTGCCTCAACCTTGTTTTCCAGAACAATTTAGGCAAAGAGATTCGTCTAAGAAAGCATGGAGGCGGGTTCAGAGTTCCTAGAGCTTGTTTTTCAGCTAATGGTGACAAACACAATGTTCAGATAATGTTGATGGACGATGAACAAGGCCGTGGGAAAATGAGGTTGGTTGTGGATTGAGAGATTTTTTACCAGGTGGCAAAAATAATGCGAAATTTTGAAGGGAGCGTTGAGTTTTTTGTTGATAGGATCATGGTTGAATATTTAGTTTATTTTGATTAGAGAAGTTATTGGAGTCTTTCTATCTATTATGAGTGTTTTTAGTGTTTAATGAGTTTTCAATATGAATGATTGTAGCAGTTACTGTAACAATATACTAATGAAAAAATGCATTAATTACTTGATTTAATTTTTTTAAAAAATTTTGGGTAAAACCCACAAAAGTGCATATGTGATAATTTAAAATAAAATGATACAAGTCCTTAAGGGGACCAAGAGCCACTAATACTCAAAAGTTACAACCAAAGTACAAAGAAAACCTAAGAGCCCCATCTAAAGTACAATTAAAACAACAACATCATCAAGCCTTTGTCCACTACGTGGGGTCGGCTACATGAATTATTTTTCTCCATTAGGTCCTATTAAAAGTCAAATTCTCATTTAAATTTAATAAAAAACGATCATTGCTAATATTTTCTAACCAAGTCTTTTTAGGTCTATCTGTACCTTTTTTAATAAAAGTCAAATCTTATATCTATACTTTCCTAACCGGGTCATCGGAAGGCTATCATTTAATGTGACCAAACCATCTAAGATGACTCTATCTAATCTTATCTTCCACTGGAGCTACGCCAACCTTTTCACGTATATGCTCATTTCGTATCCTATCTCTAAGGGTAAAGCCACTCATCCACCTGAGCATCCTCATCTTTGCAATGCCTAAACTTAGTATTATGCTTTTCTTTTAATGGCCAATATTCTGCACCATAGAGTATTGTAGGTCTCACCATCATCTCATAGAATTTTCCCTTAAGTTTGTGGGGGACTTTTCTATCACACAATAAGCCCGATGAAATCCTCCACTTCAACCATCCAACTTGAATTCTACTGATAATATCCCCATCTATTTCACCATCACTCTGAACAATATATCCAAGATACATAAAACGTGTACTCTTATTAAGGACTTGATCACCCAAAGTCACAATCCCCTCTAGGTCTATTACCACTAAAATTACACTCCACATATTCAGTTTTAGATCTACTCAAGAGAAAACCTTTAGACTCTAAGGTTGACCTCCATACTTCAAGTTTACCTTTAACTCCCTCTCTAGTCTTATCTACAAGAAGAATATCATTAGCGAAAAGCATACACCAAGGTACATCCTCTTGCAAATGTCTAGTGAGAACATCTATGACTAAAGAAAAAAGATATGGGCTTAAGGCCGATCCTTGATGTAATCCAACCAAAATAGGAAAATACTTGTCCAAACCACCTTGTGTTTGAACACAAGTAATAGTTCCTGCATACAAATCTTTAATGATTTAAATTTAAGCATAATTAACTCCTTTCTTTTCAAGAACTCTCCATAGCACTTCTCTTGCAACTTTATCATATGCTTTCTCTAAATCAATAAATATCATATGTAGATCCTCCTTATTCTCTTTATATTTCTCCATCAAACCTCACAATAAAAATGGCTTCCTAGGTGCATAGCAACTGCTTCCGTAGCTGAGCAGCAGGATCAACAAAGAGAATAAAATCTTGAGATCTGCAAGAAAAAACAACCTCCAAATAGCAATATGTAAGCACAACACGAAAACACAAGTAAGCCAGTAGAAGGTCGAAACACCAAAATTAGCTATAGGCAGGGAGCACCCACCAAACAATCGAGCCAACCAAAAAACTGAGGTGATACTAACCCAAACACCAACAAAAGGATACACAACCCAAAACATCAAGGCAAACCCAACATCACCAGAGGAGTCAGACAAAAACATAAGAAAGCAGAGCAACCACCGAAGACAACCCAAAAAAAGGAGACAGAAAACTCTAAACGGAACAAGATAGAACAAAGGAAGACTAACCCCAACGACACAAACAAATGAGCTATGAAATTGAAGGATTAGAATAAGCATTAAATCGTGTAGGTCTACCAACTAAATACTTAAAATTGTGCAACAAGATTTTGTTTTTTATTTTCCTTGCTCTTCTTTCCACAACCCACAAAGTAGCCCTCATTAACCACCTGCACAACATTTAAATCACATTCCTCCATCAGACAATGTTGGAGATCAGCAAAAGACCCCCTAGCATCCCATTTATCACCCGATTGAGAACAGATCCAATCAGAATGGTCAACTAGATCAGCCAAAAGCAAATTTCCACCACCCAAATCTCTAAGCGCATCTTTAGAAATAGGTGAAATAGGTTAGGTAATATTAGGAACCTTCTTAGAGACATCCAAACCATCAGGAAGAGTAAGAGAACCAATTAAAGTGTCATGATTCTCCAAAGATCTCAAACCAACAGAGTTATCATTCCCTACATTGTGACCAGCCCACTAGGCCACAGTCTCCACCATAGGAGTACTAGCTAATTGGAAATCAACAATATTAGCAGCTGAAATGAACGTAGGTAAATCAACCAACTCATTACTAATACCCTCACAAACCACTGTATCGTTCACAACAAAAGCAACACCATGAGTCAACGTAGCATTCACAGCCGTAGTAATCTATTTTTTTACATTTTCCTGAACAACAACATTAGCATTACCATTGGAATTTAAGTTATATGTGACCTTTCACTAGCAACCATAAGTTCATGGAAGGTCAAGGGAACCTCATCTAAAAGGGGGTGAAGAATACTGCAATTTGCTTTTAAATGCCCAGGGATTTGTAGTAAAAATAAAGGGAGGGAACTCCTCCATTTTAACATGTTGTATATACCCAAATTTTTTAGGGCCAATCCACTCTCTATCGGGATTGTGTTTGGTGATATCTAACTCAACCAACACACTAGCAATAGATGGCCAAAAGCCAATCGAAGTGGCATTATTTGTTGTTAACGGCCTACAAAATAGTGTTCCCAAGCCATGAAGGATACGAGGAGAGAAGAGATGGGGCCGAAGGTTCGGGAAAGAGATCCAAATCGTGATAATTGGTGATTCCACGTCATATAGCAATTGGTAATAAAGTAAGGTCGATGAGAGAAAACTCTACTATAATCCAAATCATTAACTAATTTAATCAATACATGCTTGGATTCCAGATATTAACCGAGAAATCACCAATGCACTTGAGATTGAAGAAAAATTTATGGATTGAATCGAGAGCAGGTATATGACCTGGAAATTTACCAGTTAACACAAATTCGAATGGGGCCACAAGAGCAATGATCTCCTCCTCTGAAATTCACAGTGATAGTAAACCATGATGAGAAGTGGCTTTAAGATCAGGAAAAGCCAATGAGGGGGAGGGCCCAGATAGTGCATCATGAAAGATTTATTTTGCCCATTTAAAAAACCTGGATCGTTTAACCGATTGACCGCCATTTCAGCTGAATAATGGCCGAAGGTAGAGAAATCAGAAAAATAACCACAAAACCAAACATAGTAGACAAAGACAAGTAGAAAAGGAGTAGAGAAATCACTTCCCAAAAGGCGAAACAAGCTTCAAATGCCACGGCGGCTAGCATCATCGAGGAAGAGCGGCAAGGGCAAAAACCCTAGCAGAGTCCATCTAGCATCGTGAGGTTGACCTCAACAAATTCTGATTACTTAATTTATTGATTCATTTGGATATTCTATGATTTAAGATGTTGGAGTAAAAGACCTATCATTTTCTCTATAAAATTTATGTATATATTTAAATTAGGAAAGTTCGAATAAGTTTGTCAAACAAAAGAAGTGCTGAAAGGAAGAAAATGGTTAAAATAATTTGCTTGGATACGTGTCTATATTATGATGGGATTTCTACATAATGGCTGAAATCATTATAATTTCCTTACAACGTTTAAAATGGGTGAATTTTACATCAATTTTATCACCTATATATATATATATTAAACCTGTTACTTTATTTGATCTTTAGTTCCCTTTGAGTCATAAATAGTTTTAGCTTGCTTGTTACGTATATTATCATGAAGCTCCTGCTGACTTTGCCTGTACCTGCACTAATATTAAGTAATATCATTAGCACTAGTAAAATTATATTTATGATCATTAATATTATGATTAATGCTCAGGCTCATAAGGTTAACAAAGTCGATCCTACTTTGTAATGACCGCAAATATGTATATTGAGGTAAATGAATTATTACCCCTTTTCATATTTAATGAAATCAAATGTGATTTATAATTTTAGATAAATACATGATGTAGACATAATTAGTTGAACATATCCAACTAATAACAAATATTAAACAAGTGAGCAGATGACAAATATATTAAATAGTTCTTTGAGCAATAACAATTGTAAAAAATGAGTTTATTGCTAATCCTACCTAATAATATTAATAAACACACATATAAGGTTTGATATAAATAAGATAAAATACTACAAAAAACAACAAACCGCTATAAATACTCCAAAATATTTCAATTACTTCTCTTCTTGACATATAATAAATTGCCACACAACAAAACAAATAGTAACAAACTAATTAGAAATAAACTTGAGATGTTCCATGGTTACATAGACCAGGTCGGCGATCCTAAAAGTCTCTAACATTATTAAATTAAAAATTTTGTGCTAAAATTATGTTTTAAGAAGCAATAAAAAGTTATACCAAACAAAGCCTAAATTAGATAGACCAGATTGGCGATACTAAAAGTCTCTAACATTATCAAATTTTCCTTCGTGAAATGCATAATTTCCCCATGCTATTTTTGCTGTTGTTTTCACCATCCATCTTCTTGAGATATGTGTTGATCAGGTTTTAGTTCAAGTCTTGTGAAAGATTCATCAAAGTATCTTGAAGATATTTATCTAAAGGTTTTGCTTGTGGAGGAGGCAGTGGAGCTGCTATCGCTTCTTCTTCTTCACCACTATTATTAAAATTCACAACTCTATATCTCTTCTAAGGAAAACGTGGAATGAATGATCAAAGAAAGGAGTGACAATGTGGCTTGGATAATATATATTTGTAATATTATGTTTGGATTATGACATGCACTAGTTCAAGATTTGCTCAACACTTTTTTCTTTTGCAAGTTGAGTAAGATGCTCATGTTAGTGAATGAAAGTATTCATGACAAAGAATCTAGTGAGCCATCCAACAAAATATGAAAACAGAAAGAAGAGGTTATGCTTATCATTTTCTTTTCTTAAGGAATGACATTATAATGAAATACATATTAAATAATAATAATAAGGGAGTTCCGATTAACTCAATCAAGTTTCAATATCTAAACAGCTATGCTAGGGTTCTTTCCTAGCCGCCTTCATCTGCCACCCCAATTCTTCTCCATCCTACGGGAGCTCCTACTTTCTTTCTCAAAGAAAAAATCCTCACTCTCCTCGGGGAAGTCTTTCTCAAGCTTTCTCTTGTTTCCCTTCTCTTTAGTAGCCATCGGTTGCCTAGGGTTTTGGTTTTTCTATTTTATTTTTCTCTCTATGGTTTTCCCTCCATTGACGGTTTCATCTGAAAAAAATTAGTTAATCACAACATGCTTAATGACCTGGGCTTTTTGACTGGTAAAAACAAATCTAGGTCATTTAAAGATGTTTTATCCGAATCATTCTCCTCCATGTCATTCCCGAAACTCAAAGCCACCACCCTATGTGGGATGACGGAGCTTTGGATTTTGGAGGAAGAGGTAGAGGCTTTGGCGGCTCCTTTGAAGTTCGCTCAAATAGAAAAGTTTACCACCCTAGGGAAAGATTGGATTTGATTCAAAATTTTCTTTTCAATCTTAGGTTTAGTGGCAATTTTTCTGTTACTTTGTTAGATACTTTTCATGTTCTCATCAAGCTAGTTGATTATCAAGCTTATATCCATATATTTTGGCATAAATCTTATTATGTTAATAATTGTTATATGAAAATTATTAAGTGGTCATCATTCTTTGATTTGTCTTTGGAGTCTCCCAAAATCCTTATTTTGGTTTACTTTCATAAGCATAGACCGCACCCCTTCTCTCCTAGGATTTTTCATGGTTTGGGCTTTCTCTTTGGTAGTCCATTATAAACTGATAGTATGTCGGCTAACAACACTAGGCCATTTATTGCTAGGGTTATAGTTGAGCATGATATCTCTAAGCAGTACCCTATTAATATTAGATTTTGTCAGAAAAAGTTTGCTTATGTTCAGAAAGTGGTCATGGATGATTTTCCTACTTTTTGTGATCATTGTAAAACTCTAGGCAAAGTAAAAATGAATGTCATTTTCTCCCCTTCATTTGTGGAAAAAACATATATTAAAACCTAAAATTCTGTTGAATGAATCTATGCAAAATCTACATCTTAATCCGGATGGTGAAGGGCATATTGTAGCTTGTGAACTAGTTATTGAGGACTCTTGTGGTCAAATATTATTTATCTTGGCAACCCTTCCACTATTGCTCCTTATGGACAAATTAAATATGTGAATGTTGACCACTCAATTTGATTTAATATATCTTTAGACAAATCTGCATAATTAGTGTTAATTACCCCAAAGAATAAACTAATACTTGTATTAACAATTTAAGGGAAGAAAAGATTTATTTTTGTATCCAAACTCGGCATAGGCAATGTAATAATTATCCCAAAGGATAAAATCACAGTTACCTATCATTTTAAATATGAAATTGACTCAGGATGAGCATTAGCTAACATCCAAATGTTTTTCTCTTCTTAGCGAACTGAGAGAGGGTTTATTTTATACTCGGATCTTGAATTACTATAGAGGCAAGCCTCTACAGCCAATTATATCTCCAAAGAGAAACTTTTGATTAAAGTAGATATTAGACTCTAAACATATAATATAATCATGTATATAAGCAAGTTGCCTTAGATATTTAGAAATATCAATCATTTCTTCCAAAATATTATTAAATTTTATAGAAAATACATTTATATTTAACATTTGTATATATTTATTATTTATTAGGAATATGAGGTGTGCGGATATAACTGGGCTTATGCTTGCTTGGAATGAGCAGCCAGCTAACAACCTATTTGATAAGCCATCATCCTAGATGAAATGTAGGATAAAGATAGCTACATCCTAAGAGTTTGAAGGAGTAAATCTAACTCCCAATTAGTGACTCAATATGAATCTTCACTTTAAGTTCAAGTGACACTATCAAGAAGACTCACTAAGAACTTTATCTTTTATCTTAAACTAAATTTTCTAACCACTAAAATTTTGAGGAAATTTCAGCAGCATAATAACCCTATACCAACAAGAATAGCGTAGCATCCTTTGGGCACAAAAAGGTTATCCCCTAAAGGAAGGGATATCATCTTTTGGAGCCCCACTTACATATATAAGCAGAAAATTATGATTCTTTTACAACTCTGGATACTTTATAACTCGATCTATATACAATTCTACTTTTTATCGACTCTGATACATGCACATTACATCTCATAGGTATATTCTACTAACTCTTATAAGAAAAATAAATAACAGAAAAAAGAAATAATATTAGTATATAAAGTGCAGCAATTGTGTAATATCCTTATGCTTCTAATGTAGTCCTTAAAAAGCTTAAGTGCACCAACAAAAATTAAAATGTATGACATTCAGAGTGTAGAAATATAAATAACAAAATAAAGGGTACTCTCAAAGCAAAGCACCCGACAAGCAATCCACAGTACCGATCTAACCTATGCTAGAGTTGGTTGTCCTAACAAACCATCTAAGTGTGTGAAAGAGGTTGTGTGGCTTTGGTATGTTCATCGAAGTTTATTGTTTAAGTTGCATGCATTATTAATGTTTGTTTATTAAAGGGTAGAAGGGGATTTTAGTTGAAGTGTATGTTGTATGCATTTGGATTTTATTATTTAGATTTTAAGGATTATAGTTGATTATTTAATTATAAAAAACTTAATAGATTACTAACCCCAAATTAAAAGGGTTAGTAATTTATAAGTCTTGGAAGGCTTTACAAATGAATATGATCATCCCCCATATAGGATAGATGACCACATAAAACCTTAGGAGATTTTTATTTATTAAAGTATTTAGGGATAGAGAGAGGGACCTTTCAATCCAATACACACGCCCTCCAAGTGGAACCAAGCATGATGTATAGGGCCCGTGTGTCATTTTTGTTGAGTTAAGGGTTATGAAAATTCATTTAATCCCTTAACTGAATATGTGTGTGCCCTCCTAAAAGGAATCAAGCACCACATAAAGGGTTGGGTGATTTAGGTATACTAGAGGCTTTGAAATGTAATGCTTAATGTTCCCCAAATGGAAGAAAACATCAAACATAAAGCCTAATTATTTAATTTGAGATTAATTATCAAATTTAGTTGATTAAAAATAAATTTTAATCAAATAAATTATCAAATTAATGAATTTATAAATGTTAAGGATACAATGTAAACTAAATATTTGGGAATTCAATTAATTTACAATTATACATCCATTTAGTTCTAAAATGGCTAGGTTATATCAATAGGGTGGTGTCATTTAACCTAGCCAATGATGAACCTAAATAATTAAGTACATAGTGAGCAATTGAAGGAATTTTTTAGAACAAAAATAATGCATTCACTCACTAAATACTCAACATAACCCATTAAATTCACCTCCAAATGATTAAGCTCTGTTTGATAATTCCATAGTATGCTTGAATATTTAAAATGGATCCAAGATGAATTTGATATACATTTTCAAAAATCTAATTAAAAAAGTGAGTAATGGATTTGAAAATTCATTTACTAACAGAGTTGATTTCAAATAGGGCTAAGAAAATTACTAAAACATACAAACATAGTCTAATCCAACCCAAAACAAATTGAGTTCAATTAGCTAAGTAATTAGGAGATAATTAGGAAAATTAAGAAAACCATATAACCTGAATTACCTTCTTAATATTTAATATTTTTGACCTATTTTATTTTTAAATGAAAGATATTTTTATTCTAAAGAAAATAGGTATTACTTGTAAAATTTAGTTAAATATTTAATTTTGTATGATTTTTTGAAGTTTCTATAATTTAAAAACCATTTAAATATGAAAGTTCGATATGAATGTTATGCCTAAGTGAACTTGTCCCTAAGAACACTAATACGAAAGCAATACTTTCAATTTGATATGAAAGCTAATTAACTTGTAAGAAGAACCAATAATGATGTTGATATTCTAATCTACATAATAAAAATAGCTATCATAGATTTACAACATCCAATTAACAAAAAAATAAAGTGTAGAAAGTAAAAGGTAGAAATTAAAAAATTAGAACAAACACACCAGAGATGTATAGTGGTTTGGTCAAATAATGAACTACTTCCACTCCCCGAGGTCCTCCTCTCCAGGTATTGCACTATCACTATAGTGTCTTTCCTTTAGCCTAAAAAGGAAGGCAGAGAAGCCCTTACACAACTCACTTCCACTAATCATGGTGTGGTGGAGAACCGAAAGCTTTATCACCCTCCTAGTGTTGACAACAAACCTTGAATCATTTTTTCCCCTTCTGGAGAAGGCAGAGAACCTCAGTCTCGTTTCTTACCCTCTTGGTGATAGTAAAAAACCATGAACTCCTTTCTCACCCTCTTGGTGATGGCAGAGAACCACAAACTCCTTTCTCACCCTCCTGGTGATGGAAAAGAACCATAAACTCCTTTCTCACCCATCTGGTGATGGAGAAGAACCATGAACTCCTTTCTGACCCTCCTGGTGATGGCAGAGAACCATATCCTTAAGTTGAAGAATATCTTCCTAGAGCCACCCAAGAAACCTAGACAAACACTTGAAGGAATAAGGCAAGACACTTGCTTGGAGCAACCGTGTTAACCCCTCACACTACTTCTCCTTCACACATAAGCTCTCCCTTTCTTCTTCTCAAAGCTCTCCTTGATCTTCTTCTCAAAGCTCCCTCTCAAGAACACTCAGCATCCAAAGACTTGAAATAAGTCAATTTAGAGAGATTAAATATAAGGCCTCTCAAAAAGCCTTAAAATTCACTTTTGTTGATATTGATCATACAATATGATCTAAGATCATACAGTTCAGTTAGTTAAAATCATCCTGTTAGTATGGTACAAATTATAGAGTATTGTATGATTAGTTCAATTTATTGCACTAATCATCTAGTACGATATAAAGGGTAATTCAATATGATTAGTTGAAACAACATGGTTTATCATCCTGTATGATAGGCGACGATAAATTATAGTCGCATGCAGGATCTGGTCATACAGTATGATTGGGTCCAATCATCCAGTACGATCTTATTGGAAAAGTTAACCAAAATTATTTTTCTAATTATTGGATTAATTAAGACAAGATTTAATTATATCATACAATATGATATCGATCATATAGTATGATTAGTATAAAATTTGAATTTTAAAATTTTGCCTAAATTATGATTGGCATCTGGGATCTAGATTTCAACTGATCTTCTTGTATGATATTAATCATATAGTATGATTAATTAAAATTATATTAATTATCATAATTAGCTATTTTAATAATTTTCTGATTAGCTGGTCATACAGTACAATATTCATCATATAGTATAATTAGTTCAGAAAACTCAACTTCTGATTTTGTCACTAACTCACTCCCTTGAGTGCGTGTATACAGGGTCACCAAGCTTAGTATCCACCAAATACATAATAGACTTAAGAAATCTAAAAATAATAGAACTCAAAATTATAGACTTGTATAGATGCTTTGACCCTATCTACCCAGTCTTGAGCTAAATAATGTTGGACAGTGTATGGTGGACCTGAAATGTTAGTGCACAAAAAAAAAAAAAAATAGATGTGCAATAATAGCAATTACCAAGAGATATCATAGTAATGAATCCAATAATATTTTTTATCATCAAAATCACAGGACTTGGGTCCAATTTTGCAACAAAATAAGTTTCATTAAACTAGTTAAACCATGTGGTGGCGGCAACAAGCCACACATCAACTTCTGATTAGCGAATTCAAAACTACAGTGGTGTTGAGCTTAATGGACAATGATTGTGTCACCAATAATCCTTGGCAATTTGATATGATAATAGTGACATCACTAATGATATACGGTTTCACTTATTATCGTCAGCACACACTTGCAGCCACTCAATTGCATGCAGTTTGGAATGAATGGTTATGAAGCCGTCAAATGTAGATCCAAATGGCAAGATATCATAAGTAGTTCGGTTGGAATGGAATACGACAAAATTTGGGCTGTTGATCTTATGATCAGCAGATCAAATTTCATGCAGTTCATTTATCATTTAACTAAACCATAGATGATGAAGATTGGCTTTTCTCTAAAACCAATGGACCAAATCTTGCAAAATTTTAGATAGAGCTTATTTAGGATTGAATGAGTAATGGGGGAGTTATTTTGCATTCTAAAATGCAATTAATGAAATGTTATTTAAATGTAAAGCTCCTAAACTAGGGTTTGTAATTTACCAAGATTGGAAGAACATTATAAAGTATACTTTAGCTCATTTTGCTCCTTATAACCTACAGAACACTTCTCCGTAAGAACTCAAAGGCTGAAATGGTCTGTATCACGATCTATTGGCCTTGGATAGACTTAGGGGCATGGGGTGGCCAAAATCTCATAGCTGGTGAGCTTTGACCACCAAGTTTGGACTTGGGAAATCTAGAGGCGGACCTTGGGAGGCTAAAAAGAAGAGATCAGAGCTTGGAGGCTTGGGTGTGGGTGAGAGAATACTATGGCTTGGTATAAGTCATTTTGTATATTTTGGCCAATTCAAACCCTATGGGCCTATTGGATGGTTGTGATTGCTTTGGAAGTATTCTTAGATCCATGCTTTATTTCCTTAGGTGGTTATGAGGACAGGGAAAAAGGACAACAATAGAACTATGATATGGCAAAAACATAGTTTATACTCAAATTGGAAGGGTCCGCTTTCTTATTTAGGGCTAATCCATGGATTATGGTAAGTTAGGAAATGTTTAGGAAGGTTTTAAAATCATTTATAATCGGTTACAAGGGCTAGAATAGAGGAAAGTTGTTTGCATTAGCTAAGTTGACCATTTGGAGATTATTTGAAGACTTTGTTGACTGTTTGACCAGTCAACTTGGTCAGAGGATGTTGAGGTGGAAAGTAGGGAATGGTTCTTGCTATTATAGGTAATTAAAAGGACTTAAAATAATGAATTAGGTGTTCGGTGGTAGTGTTGACCATATATATGGGTTTGACCAATTTAAACATACCAAGCTTGAGTCATCAATGGTTTTAAATATATATGAACTATGAAATGAAATATTTTTGAGTAATTGATAAGATTGGAGAGCTTTGATTTAATTGAATGCATTAATTTAACCCAAGTTGACTTGGGTTGACCAAACATGTGTCCAGTTGACCAAGTTAACTGGTGATTAGGTCAAGGGGACCAATTATGGGCATTTTAGCAGGCATTATGTTTAGGGAGATTTATTATGAATTTAAGTTTATTTAATGTTGAATTGGAAATGTTTGATGTTGATGATCAACTAAGCTAGCCTGAGTTAGCTCAATTGATCATCTTGATCAGTCACTAACTCAGGGGTCAATGATGTTGGTTTTAATATATAGGGTTCCTAATAAAATGATTTGGACATGATTGAGGTTATGGGTGCCAGTGCATTCAACTAGGCAGTGCACTAAGTCAGTTGATTACAGTGCAGGGCTATAACTATATGTAGGCAGATGAATTTATTTTGTTTACTTCCAAAAAAAAATAATATAAAAAGAAAATTTTCAATAACTTATCTTTAAAACTATAATAACTATATAAAATGCTTTTTGTAGAAATTGTTTTTATTATTAGTACAATCATTTGAAGTATTAGAGGTGTGGGAAAGATTGAAACTCATTTTGGTATTTGTAACCATTGTAGTATTTAACAAATTTCCTTTTTTAAGCTCTTCTTGAGCCTATGATTTATATTTCTAAGCTTACAACTTGTTAAAAGCAGTTGGGATTTGACTACTCTTATGCAAATTCCAATAGTAAAATTTGGATTTTTTTTTTTGGAAAAATACTTTTTCATTAACAAGAGTTGGTGACTTTCATAAAGTCTTGCATTGCAAATTTTCTTTATTTAATGTCACTACTATGGGCTCCATTGTGTATGCAAAATGCCTTATAGCTGCTATGTTTCCTTTGTGGCATAAATTGCTTGATTTTCATAATAATTACAAAGGAACTTGGTTTGTTGGTGGGTATTTCAATATAATCTCGAATGCTTTTTAAAAATTTGGAGGTACCCCTCCTTTATTATCTGCATTGGATGACTTTAATAATTTGATTTTGGATTGTGGCTTAATGGATATTAGTTTCACTAGCTCCAATTATACTTGTTCTAATAATAAAGTGTGGGAAAGACTTGATAGGATCTTATTTAACAATTATAGGCTTACTTGTTTTCATATTACCTTCATTGTACATCTTAGTGGAACTACATCTGATCATGTTCCTTGGTTGTTTAAAATTAATCATGTTAATTCTAATTGGTTTTCCCCTTTTCCTTTTCAAAATATATGTCTTCAAGCTCTTGATTTCTTTAAGGTGGTTAAAGTTTATTAGTTGGCTTAGATGCCATATTATGAGGGAAAATAATGATATTGTTATATTGGACTTAAAAGTTAAAAAAATGTCAAATAGATCCTTAGATGGTGAAACAAAAATATCTTTGGTAACATCTTTTCCAATATTTCAAAAGCTGAAGACGTGGTCATTGTTATTGAAAAGGATTTTCCTATTGATAATTTTGATGATAAAATATTCAGTTGAGTAATGCTAAAACAAATATTTAAGGCTTACACCAAAGTGAGGAAACATATTTTTTTAAAAAAATCTATTTCTAAGCACCTCTTTGAGGGAGAAAGAAATATAAAGTATTTCCATGCTATGACCACAAAAATAAATCTCGATCCTTTATTAGTAAAATTAAATTAGAGTATGGGGACTAGTGTGATGATCAGGAAGTGATAAGTGATTTGGCTATCTCCTACTTCAATATTTCAATCGATAGGTTAAGGATGTTGGGGAAATCTCCCATCCTCAAATCATTCCTTCCCGTATTTCTCTTGAGTTTAAAATTTTCACCTCCTTAATAGATATAAAAATGGACTGATGTTACGGGGCCCAATGGTTTTTTTTATTGCTTTCTTTAAAACATTTTGGCAAGGTTTTTGTAATGCTATTTAGGATTTCTTCGATGGTGATAACATTCGAAAGTGTTTTGCTAGAACTTCCATTATTATGATACCTAAAAGAAATAATCCTGAGAGTTAGAATGACTCCAAACCTAGTAGTCTATGTATAACCTTTAATAAACTTATTATTAAAATACTAGCATCTTGAATGGCACTTATTCTTATCAAGATTATTTCTATGAATCACACAAGTTTAGTGAAAGGTAGAAGCATTTCTAATAATGTCCCTCTTGCTCAAGAGTGTATCCATTATATTCATAAAAATATTCCTTGGCATAACTTAATTTTTAAACTAGATATCTCTAAAGCTTATGATGATATCAATTGGTCTTTTGTTTTGACTGTGCTTAATCACTTTGGTTTTGATGATAGATCCATTAAACTAGCATATTAAAAAGATTGTTGAAAATGTTTGGTTTTCTATCATTATTAATGGGAAATCTAAAGGTTTTTTCAAAGCTACCTATGGTGTTAAGCAGGGTATCCTCTATCTCCTGCTTTATACATTATTGCAGTTGAATATCTCTTGGGAGGTTTGCTTCATTACTCTTCCTTTTTTAAAAGTTTGGCATATACGAATACTGGTGGTTTGAAAATGTCTCATCTATGCTTTCCTGATGATATCACCCTCATCTATAATGGTTCTATTAATAATATTACGAGAATTAGAAATATGCTTAATGCTTTTGAAAATGAAAGTGGCCTTTAAGTTTAAAAATAACAAGAGCACTTTTACAGTGGGTAAAGTATGTCTTTGGATCAGTGCAATAATATCAATTTGATTACTGGTTTTAAAAGAAAACTCTTCATATTTATTATCTTCACACTGCATTGCATAAATATCACAAAAAATCTTTCTTGTTTGATAAAATTTTCTCTAGTATCTCTAAAAAATTATCTGCTTGGGAATTTAAATCCCTATCTATAGCGTCTAGGTTAGTGGTGGTAAAGAGTGTCTTATGTTCTATGCCGATTTTTTCTTTTCAAACTGTTAAACCTACTCTTGAAGTATGCTATAGATTAGAAAAACTCATTAACAATTTTTTTTTAGGGTTCCAATTTGAATAATAAAATAATTCATTGGTCTAATTGAAATTCTTTTTTTGGTCATTTCAAGGAGGGTTTTAGGTTGTAAATCTATCTATGAGATGGTCAAAGACATCTCTTATAACTTGTGGTGGAAATTTGGAACTAATGATTGCCTTTGGGCTTATTTTATGAATGAGAAGTACTGTAAAAATATACATCCTAAGCTTTGCTGCTTTAAGATGGGTCAATCTTTTATTTGGATAAGGTTGCGTAATATTAAATGGTTTGGAGAAATGACTTTCCAATGGGAAATAAGAAATGGTTTTCTCATTTCTGGCTGGATGATTGGACAAGTTTTGAGTCTCTTGATTCCTACTTCAACACTCACACTACCTGGTCATTATAGGTGTCTTTCTTCATAAGGGATGGTAAGTGGTGTGATAATACTTTATTACTTTAAGTTCCTTAAGTCATTGCAGATATTACTTGTCCTATTTCGATAAATTCTTTGTAAATGATCAACCTAATTTTGAATTTTATGAGAATGGTGACTTTAACTTAAATAAGTGTCAGAAAATTTTAGAACCAAGAAGGTTGGTAATAATATCTTTGATAAAGTGTGGAATTCCTCTACTACTTTACATATCTAAAAATTCTCTTAGAGAATTCTAAGGTTATGTCCTCTTGGATATAAGGCTAAAAGATGAGGGTATTTGTATTCCCTATAAATGTCAATGTTTCTTTCATATTGAAACTTTAGATCATATTTTTTAATTTGTCCTGTAGCTGTTAGAGTGTGGCTTGTGATGGAGAAAGATCTTTGATTGAGTACCAACATTAATTGTAATAATTTATTTTCTTTTTAGCTAATTGGTTTGATAAAAGATCAAAAGGTTACATTATTATTTATATTTTTATGGTTGTGTTTTGGCTTTTATGGATGAAGAGAAACAATAATAAACACCATAGTATTAAAATGTGCTATGATAGGATTATTTTTTATTTGAAGTCAAAGATTATGCAACTTTTTAATGTAAAGGTGTTGACACATAAACACTTTAGAGGGAATGATGCTTGGTCCTCCTTTTTAGTATTCATAGTCATAATACTAAGAGGATTATTAGTCCCAAAATTATGAGGTGGATAAAACTGTCTGTGGATGAGTTTAAACTCAATATTGATGGTTCTGTTTCTAAATGTGGTGTTGTTTATAGTGGCATAATTTGGGATCATAAGGGTATGCTTATGTATGGTTTTGCTTCCAACATATCTAATTACAAAGTTATGGACTATTGATGGTTATGGTTGCTCAATTCAAAATTACCATCATAATTTTGTTGCAATTTGCGATGGAAAATTCTGTCATAAAATATGATACGCTTTCATCATTTTGATGTTTGTGACAGAAATTCAACCTCAAATCCACCAAACCTATAGCATAAATAAAAAAAGAGCACCTACCATCAGTTATTAAGCATTTCAAGAATAACAATCCAAGCATTTCAAAAGTTGCTATTAATAATGCTATATGAAGTAGTTAATAATGCTAATATTTAAACAAACACTTTAATAAACATAAGAAACACACTGTTCTACAATCACACTCCAACTACTTTAATAGACAATCACATTCCAACTATTTTATAATTACTACAACACAATTAAAGTAAATATAGTTCTTATACATTAAAAAAATTTATATCAAAAACCTAATAAGACATTCTAAGTGGAATGTATTCTCACTCTCCTGCTCAACCGATGCAGGCACATGCTGATTTCTATCAATCTACTTGTGATTTTTGGGCATTTTTTAATTAGCTATGCTGTCAAGTTTGCTACTTGTTGGCTATACAACTCGCCTGGCTATTTACAGAGTAGTTGGAAGCAGAAGAGGACTGTCCCTGATATGTATAGGTCTGTGAGCCTAATCCATAAACTTATCCCTTCTATATTTTCCCTATTGCCTATAACCAAGGGTGGTAGTCAAAAATATCTCTGGATAATGAAATATTCCTCATAGTACAACATATATATGTTAACACAACAATATATTTTTATAGTTGTTAAACTAAGTTTGAAAATCAATTTTATAGTTCGATATAAATCTGTTAGAATTATATTATCTACTGATTTGGTCTCCTTAAGTAGGGCAATGAATTGATTAAAGTATTCTCTAGGTACATTATATTCTATCTTTATTCTTAACATATTTACAACAATAGATAACTCTAAGTGAGTAGTGCACCCATTCCAAATTGGTTGTTGAGTTGCGTACTATAAATTATAGAATTTTTGTGCCTCCTTATTTGAGGTCTCTTTTTGTATATTATTAAAATTATGTCCCAGTTGTATCATAAACCAAGTCCCCAAGCATCTTAGCTCTATCTTTCTCAACTATGTTGGAACTTATAGACATGTTGCATTGAGAGTCAAAATGAGGCTCGTACTCACCATGTGAAATCTAATACCAATATTCTTGTAAGAATCCTCTACGATATAGATTAACAGTAATCTCATCTGGTGTGAGGTTGGCTTGATTTTTGTGTTTAGAACATGGAAGATGAAACCTTCCCATCGATAAAAAGGAAGAAAATTGACAATCTACCTGGATGAAATTATTCATTTTGTTCAAAAATTCTTCTGTTAATATCTTGCATCCAGGCAACGATCAGTTATACATCCAACTTCTATAGTTTTAAATATTCATAATACACTTGTGATATAAATTCCTACAACAAAATAATAAGATTTGTATCAATATAATGTTATTTATGTATGATTACTTTTTATAAAAAAATTTAAATAATGTTACTTCACAAGCCAGAATATCGCATCTTTACAACACTTTTCTTAATATTATGCTTCTATTTTAATGGCCAACATTTTGCACCATAAAGAATTATAGGTCTCACTCACATCTAATACAATTTTCCCTTAAGTTTGATGGGGACTTTTTTATCACCCAACAAGCCTGATGAACTCCTATAATTCAATATACAAAATGAGCATATATGTGACCAAACTATCAAAGGTGACTCTCTCTAATCTTATCTTCCACTGGAGCTACTCCAACCAATTCACGTATATGCTCATTTCGTATCCTGTCTCTAAGAGTGAAGCCACTCATCAACCTGAGCATCCTCATCTCTTTAATACTAAACTTAATATTGTTTTTCTCTTTTAATGGCCAACATTCTGCCCATAAAGCATTGCAGATCTCACTCATCTTATAGAATTTCCCTTATGTTTGAGAGGTACTTTTCTATAACCCAACAATCCTAATGCATTCATCTATTTCAACCATACAAAATGAGCATATATGTGACCATAATATTTAAGGCGACTCTCTCTAATCTTATCTTCCACTGGAGTAACTCCAACCATTTCAAGTATATGCTCATTTTGTATCATATCTCTAAGAGTAAAGTCACTCACCCGCCTAAGCATCCTTATCTCTGCAACACTTAACTTAATATTATGCTTCTCTTTTAATGGCCAACATTCTGCACCACAAAAGCATTACAGGTCTAACCACATCTTATAGAATTTTCCCTTAAGTTTGAGGGGTACTTTTCTATCATACAACATGCGAGATGCATTCCTCCACTTTAATCATATAATATCTCCATCTATTTCACCATCACTATGAATAGTAAACCCAAGATATCTAAAATATGTACTCTTACTAATATCTAAAACATGTACCCAAAACCTAATAATACTTCTATAATTCAAGTTAACCTTCTACTCTTATTAACAAGAGAATATTATGATGAAAAAAACAAACCTTTTCTCTATTGATCGGTGGTAGGGTATGGTCGATTCAAGGATTTGGACAAAGAAGCACACAAAAGTAAGAAAGAAGGATACCTTCAAAATGAACAAGATCTCTTTGCAAATGAGGTGTCACTTTGGATGTGATAGGAAGGAACATCGTTGAAGGTGGCGATATGACAGGAATATGAATGTTGTTCAAAGAAGGGAAGTGATGGGAAGGAACATTGTCGAAGGTGGCTAAGAAGCACAGAAGCAAAGTTGAAGCAGGCTAAGGAGAGCAGTCAAAAAAATAGAACAAATGAAATAGATGCACACTCAATCAGTTAGAAATGGTAGTTTGCATCATATTTGCGGCAAACTTGCGGCATATTCATCATCATAAATTTGTGGTAGATATTTAACTCTCAAATTTGCTATCATAAATTTTTTTTTTTCACAAATTTGTTGCCATTTTCAACAAAAAAAATTCCCCGTAAAGCCTACAACAAATTCGCTACAAAAGTTGACTTTCCTATATTGTAAGTACCTTGCTTTTCAAATTTGTTGAGTTGATTAGTTTTTTGGCTCTCTTTGATGAGGGTCGTGGTCATGTTATTATTATTTCATTCATATGTATACTAATTATCCTTTTACTCCTATTATCGCTTCTTACTGTTAGAGTTTTGTTGTTAGAGTTATGGTAGTTTGTGTCTGGGGGTCTACTGTTGGGTTTGTCCTTACAATTTTGTTGGTTTTATGGTTATGTATTGTTATATAATTTGGTTCCTTAGTTTGGATGTCACCACCCCCTTGACGTGATTATTTAAATTTCTACTATGTCTTGGTCTTATTCCCTGCTAGTCATTAGGGTTTTCGCCTTCATGCTGGGTTGGTTTGTGTTTGTGGCTTTATCTAACTTGTAATAAGGGTCCTCTTCTGGTCTTGGTTTGGGGAGTAGTTTTCTTTCCTGCTTTGCTTCCTGCCTGCTTCATTCTCTTTTCTACACTGTATTTATCCTTTGTTGGTTGATGACTAGTATTATTTTCTATTTTGTAGTGTTTGGGGTCCCTCTATTCCCTTCCCCCTTCTGCCTCTTCTAGAGGATGGGTCCTAGTATTATTGGGTGGATTAGCTGGTGGAATTTATGTTTTTTGTGCAATTCCTCTTCTTATTTTTGAGTCTGGTTATGACATATGGATTCTACTATGTTCTATTGGGGATGCATCTATTTGTATTATCTATGTTTTTTTATTTTTGTAGCTATTATTTGTGCCTTCTTATTTTTTGTAGATATCTCCTAGTTTGTACCTGGATGTTTTTAAAGTATACTTAAATCTTTTTGCTATTATATTTTTGGGTTTCACCTCCTTGCCCGCCTTTGCAATTTTATTTACCCTTTAGCGTTTAGTTGGGGTAGGTTTTCTTTCTCTTTTGATTGTAGCTCTTTGACAATTAGTGTGTTCTTGATCCCTTTTAGGACTTGTAACTATTTTTTTATGATATAAAATTAACCTTTTCCCCCTTAAAAAAAGAAAAAAAATAATGAAATACATATTAAGCAATACAATTATTCTTTACAAGGCCACTAATTAGTGGTAAGCAATGTGTCAAATGTTAGTTGCAGAGAGTGATGTTGTCATTTGTCAAATTATATGTAGGATCAAAATGTCTGAAAGTATATTTTTAACCAAAATTCCCCTCTATATAAAACATGATTAACCCTCGACTCATGACTCATTCAAACTTTTGATTAAGAGAGTTGGAAGAGTGTCCCTTCATTTAGTACCTTCTCTATCTCTAGTGATTTTAAAGCTTGTGTGATCAATCTAGAATAAAAATTCATAATGATGGTCTCTATGTTTAAACCATAATGATTCATGTATGTAGCATATACCTATATTTAGGAAATAAAAATGTCGGTAGAAAGTTTAGTGTTTATATTTAATAGTCATATTAATATCACCAATGCTTTAGATGTGGTGAGAAAGGGTGATATATGAGGGTGCTCTTCTTATATTAAAAATTTCACACAAAGAGTTAAGGGAAGACATCCAATGAAGAATGATTATAAAATCCTTTCTCAATCCATCTTAAATATTTTTAAGAAGTCATATCATCAAGGTCAAGTAAAATAAAGTCAAGTAGAGAATCTTAGTTAATCATTCTCTCAAGGAAACTAAACTTCTTAAGATTAATTGCACTTGAGGACATCTCTAAGAGATATTCTTAATACAGAAAACAAGTTTTTATTTTAATTTTTTTTTGTTAACATAAAGCATTTATTATAATTCAAATATTCTTATCAAATTTAGTAATATATGTTTTAAAATTTGTTAATCTATAAGTCAGAGGGTGAATCACTTAATATATGTAAGACAACTGTGTCTACCCTTAAAAGTTGACGTGATAATGATCTTTTATAAGTCACCAAAGAATAAAAAATATAGCAAAAGGCCTCAAATAAGTGATGGGTAAAGCAAAAGAATCCAGGAAGGTAGAAATAATCTAATTTGAATGTCATGGCTTAATTATTCTAGACAATCAAGCTTGAAACAATATAACTGTGAAGGTGGTTGACCCAACCTAGCTGTTAGGTGCTTTGTTAGTAACCATGAATTATATCATCAAGAGTTTACCTTTTAATCTCATCTAAGGAAAAGAAAAAAAAAACATATAATTTCTAAATAGATGAATTCTATGAGATATATTGAAAAGATGTAAGACTTATAATGACTAGTGATATAAGTACAGCCTATAAAAAGAGGGAAATGAGATAGCCTAATAATACAAAACTAATGCCCTACTTAATCAGACTTACAGTCTTATTTTGATTAAGATAGCCACTCCCTTGTTTTTTTATGACAAACAACCATTCTCATCACTCAAATCCATACCCACAAAGAAAAGTTTTATCTTAAGAGACTTGATATGCATGCAATCTATATATCCTTAAGTGACAATTTTATATATGTGGAGAGTGCTTGCGCTATGAATATGAACTATTGCTTGGTGATTTTAATCCTTAGCAAAGCAATAATTTATACTTCATATAAGATATACAAAGAAAATAATTTTAATTAAAAAATTTGGCACGAAGCCATGCAATATGTTTTAATAATTTCTTCCAAATATATATTTAAAGTTAGCTATAAATTTAATAGAGGAGGCCATTTTTCTGAGGAGCTTATTATATTTGTGTTACCTACAAACTACCTATATAAGAGTAGATAAACATAGAAATAGAAAGCCCTTTGGGCTGAAGAATAAGTAAAGGCTAGTGTAATAAGAAAAAGCAATTATTCCTAGAATAAAAATTAAAAAAGCACTTGCTCTTTGAATATACATGCTCATATTAATCCTAAATTTACAAAATAAAAATAAAAATAAAACTTCAGAAATGCTAAAGCATATGACTTTCCACTTCTACTCTTTATCACCTAGTTAAAGCTCTTACACCTCATCTTACCTAGCCCTAAGTACTGTTAGATTTTCCTTAGTTCTCCCAATTTTATTTAATTTCGGGTATTCTTGAATGAGTTCTAAAAAATATACTTTGTTGGAAATCTTTATTTATATCTTATTGTATACATTTTTAAAAAAAATTAAATATTAAAAAATAAATACCTGAGAAGTTTTTATATTATATCATAGAGTAAAATATGCCATTTAACATCACACTTCACATCAACAATATTTGATCCAGCATTTTTAAAATTTTAATTTATGATCCCTAGATAAATAAAAGGGTAAATGGCCATATATTTGGTACCTATAGGAATAATATGTCTATCATTGGAAGAAAAATAGCCAACCTAGCTATATGCCAATCATGAGCATCCTAGTTATTCACATAATGAATGCCAAATTATGGAAGAATATGATCTTGTGTACAAATGATGACCTATATGCACTCTTCCCTAATATAATTGGCTAAGTCGTTATGACCCATCACAACATCTTATATATTATGATGGGGCAAAAAACTAACTCATCTTAGATTGAATCAAATTAAGGTAAGTCACTTTAATATTGAAATTTTAAATTTAAATTTTAAAAATAGATTTGATCACGTTAAAATTAAAAAAAAATGGGATAAATTGGCAAATATTAAAAAGATAAAATTAAAAGATTTTTTTGAAAGCTTTGGCCATATGTATGTCTTATATTAGTTAAACTAATTTTGAAACTTGATTGTTCATATTCTTGAAAAAGGCATACATATAATATGTTGATTCTCATTATTTGGTGAATTGTTAATCAATAATACAACTTATCATAACTACATGCTATAAGCCACCTAAGAAATCAATGTTGAATAACCGCTAGAATACGTAACATACAATAATAAAAGGAGAGAGAGAGAGAGAGAGAGAGAGAGAGATGCTAAAATTAACTATCAAGATCAAGATTTAAGTGTTTGAATGTGGTGAAAATTTTTGACAGAGTGAAATATTTAAATATTTAGAAAGAGCTTCAAATATTTAGATTGCTAGGAAATTCAAAATGGAGATAATATACTTAGAGAAAAATATTTTAGATGCAAATGTATATCAATAAGGCTATACAATGTAATGCTTGATTAGAAGTTAATGACTATTTTTAAATAGAACTAAACTGAAGGGGAATGGAGAGTCCAAATAGGTGCTAATATGAAGGCACCAATTTAAGTGTAGTAAACCTAAAAGGGAATAACTCTATTGCGGAATGACATAGCCAAAATGCTTAACATAGCTAAGGGTAAGCATATGCATAAATACATGCCTAAAGAAAGGTAGATTTGGTCAAAAGATCATGACAAAATTAAAAGGAAGTTCCACTAAAATAGCATGAGTAGATTCAAATAGCATAGCTTGAAGAAAAAGACTATATGAAGAATGAATTTGGCCAATGGAGGATGACAAAATCTCTTCTTTTTTTTAATGACAAGGAGATTAATAATGATTGAGTTTGGCCAAAAAAATGACCAAACTTAAGATGATTCTTAGCAAAAAGAGAATATGACAAAATGGATGGATAATTTACTTAAAGAGGTCTGATTTTACTTGAAATATACTTATATAAAGTAATATGGATAATTAAATCATAAGGGAATGAATAGATTATCAGGTAGAAGCTAAGTCAGTATATCAATTCAAAGTGATCAAATGCATGCAAGTGATGTTAACTAAGGTAAATCAAAATGGTCTCTTCAAACAACTTCAAGAGTATTATCACATGTAATGTCACTTGGACCTTGAAAGAGATAGGGTAAACTACCCTAAAATACTATGTAGGTTATTTTAAGATGAGAAGTTCCCTAGTAGTTAACCACTAACAAGCTTTGCAAACATTATTATTTAGAAAGTAAAGTGTAAGAATTGGCCCATGATATCAAACCTAACTATAGGTCACAAAGTGGAAAATAAATTATTCAGGTTAATAGATTAAAGTTTAGTGCAATGATTAAATGAACCTAGACTATTATCTAAATTCAAGAGCAAGGTCCAAAGTGCATATGACAAATAAATAATATATTCTAAATGGCTAGTGCACAAAAATTGATTAAGGGTCAAGTTTGTTGGACCAAAGCATGACATAGGTGGATGCATATTATTTTAATTAGGATTTTTTTTACAAAAAGTGAATTAAATGAAAATTTTATTTTGGAAACTTTAAAATTTCTAAAAATAAATTGATAAACCATTTAAAAATTCTTAAATTTTAAAATATCAAAATTAAAAATAATTTAATACATTGAGATATTTAAAATCAAAATTGATGTTTAAAAATTTGAAATTTAAAGTTTTGAAATGTCAAACTGAAATGGTATGCTAAAGTCAATGAAAAAATTCAAATCCTAACTTATTTTGTAAAGTAAATAATTAAGAAAATTAAAAGGTTAATTAATAAAATATTATGTTAACAAATTCCATGTGAAATTTAGCTTATTAATTCATTAAATATGTTTAATTAAGTCATAATATATTCTCAAATATTAAGGGTATTTTATAAAATTATATATATATTTTAATTAAAACATAAGGGGTCAAAACAATACAAAATATCAAATAAATTAGGAAAACTCTAACAACATTTGGAGATATGAAATTTATTTGCTTTATCATCAAGCTTAAATAAACACTGATTAAATATATATTAATGAAAATTTCTATAGTTTATTATTAAAGTGGGTGTTTTAATAATAAATAATATGTAACTTAATGCACACACATCCATGCATATGAAATATACATACAAAATTTGACATATACACTTAAACGCATGCAACGACCACTCCTAATTAAATAATCTCTTCTTTTTCAAAAGATTATTTGGATTTTTCATTACTAATGCAAAAAATGTCTTAGCTATAAAGATTATTAAATAATATTTTTAAAAATTAATCTAAAAAATATTCAAATGAGTCAATAGAAATTAAAAGGGCTATAACGGAATAAAATAATTCTTAAATAGTAAGGTTTAGGTTGAAATTTGATTTTCCTGATTATTTCGTTTTATATAAATTAGAAAAATTTAAGAAAATACATTTTGATTTTAGATAAATTTTGAAAATGCACTCATTTTTTGAAAATAAGTTGTACCGTAAACCCTAAACCCAATATTTCCATGGCTCTTTCGGGTATGTTTCCTATAAAAAAAAATTGAATGAGAAATTGACTCCAAATAATTCCAAAGAAATAAGGATATGCTTAAAAAAATCTTTTTGGCCTATGGAATGCATGGAAGTAGTTTGGTAATTTTTAAAATTAGGATATCTTGACTAAAAATTGCAAATTTTATAAATTTTATTTGGGGTAATTTAATTTATTTAATAAATATGTTATGATATTTTTTTAAATTATTAAATTTATTCAGTAATCTTAAAATAGTCTGAAATAAATCAAGTAGGTTTATGAATATGTCATTCATACTTAATTATTTCAGACTTTTTAGAATAAATATGCATTTATGGGATTTTTATATTGTAAAAAACTTTATTTAAAAGACCTAATTAGTCAACTAGTGAATATGTTTCCTTAACAAAAAGTTTAAGGGCTTAAAAAGACATCCTTGAGTTGCCATATGAGTTTAGGAGCTTGACCTAACAATTTAATAATGACTTAAATTATATATATATATATATATATATATATATATATATATATATATATATATATATATATATATATATATATATATATATATATATATATATATATTGAAAATTACACTAAATTTGTTAGAATTTTTTTTCTAAATTTAGCAAAATTAAATGTTTACTTAATTTGGCTCATTATTTTGTACACAATGAAAATTTTAGCAAAAAACACTAAAATACATAGGGAAATAGCATTAGTAATTGGATATCATTTAAAATGATCAAATGTCTAGGATATTATTTTTATCCCTGACCTCTCATATTGAATAAGAAACTTGACAATTTATACTAGCATCTCCTTAAGCTTATCCAAATTAACACTTCCCTCAACAAGATTTATTTAGGAATTCTTGTTGGAGTGTATCATTTACATAGAAAGGTTCACTCAGTCATGGAAACAATTAACACCACACCAAATGTCCTAAGGGGTCACCTAGAACTTTGAATGCTCTCCTCTATGGTTGGTTTCAACTATCAAATTCGGTCTCTCACCATTAGTGAGTTGATGTGCTAATAACTTATTTTTGATTAGTCTAGAATAGATTGGATGTGTGGGTTTACCAAGGTGTGAGCTCAATCAGAGAACTCAAGGTGGCTCAAGGTCCGTAAGTTTCTTGGAAAGCTGCTAGAGTTTTTGGGATATTTGTTTTATTCCAGAGAGGTGTTAAAA
The DNA here is from genome assembly GCA_019925795.1 of Dendrobium chrysotoxum. Lineage (NCBI taxonomy): Eukaryota > Viridiplantae > Streptophyta > Magnoliopsida > Asparagales > Orchidaceae > Dendrobium > Dendrobium chrysotoxum. Next base: position 50,651,790 of record CM034305.1, on the reverse strand, counting down.
ATGAACGCTTAGGATAAGATTGGATGGTTTTCCTAATAATCATAAACCAAAATTTAATCTTTGGTTAACTAAGGTGAAACAAAGTTTATCTAACTAACACTTCCTCCCATGAATGTTGAGTAGTTGAGATCTTGGTAAAGAGTTAGGGATGTTGGTATAGGATATTTACCAAACTTTAATTTAGGGATACTAAATCCAATTAGCCTTTGCTACTCATTCTTTAACTATAATTAATACATGCTAAAAGTAATAAATTAGCTTAAACATGGGCTAAGGTTAATATGTGAGTTAGCTAATGGTATCAACTATCTAATGAGTTTAATTTGGTAAGCTAAATTGGGCATTGAGGGCATTAGGCTCACTTTGCTCAAAGTGATCTAATTAGGTCAAGGTGATCAAAATGGTCAAAAGTTGTCACCTCTTGGAGTCAATTGGATTGAATTGGGTTGGCTTAAGTCAAGGCTAACCCAGAGTATCTCCATGTTTAATGGATTGAAATAATTTGAAGCTTAAGGGAAATTTGTTTTAATTTAACCCTTTTTTGTTAGAACTAAGCTAGGCTAATTGGCTCAAAATTGGTAGTATTAGTGGGATCATAGGGATTTGGTTTACATATGGAAATCATATGGGAGTCCTATGGTCTATTAATTTGATTAATCTGGGGTCTCAAGTTGAACTGTGTTATCGGATTCCAAATGGATTAATTGTAAGGCTTCACCTTGGGTGGCCTAGTCCAATTGAGTTAGTTGGGCCAAATCTTTAGATACTTAAGCTTAATTAGATTGTGATGAAATTATGTAATGACTTTGTTCTATTCAATTTGATCAATTAATGATAACTCAATTTAAATGATTACGTGAATCCTATAGGGTCAATTGAGCAGCATTCGGTTAATTAACCAAACCAAGGGCCAATTAGATCAATTTTATGAATTTGAGTTTACTAAAGTCAATTTGAAGAATTTATTTCAATAATGTTATTCAAATTGGCCAATTTTGTCTAATATGTTCATTTGGATTAATTTTGGTCAAATGAAAAAATTAATCAAATTATGATGGGTCAAGGGCCAATAAAACTGAATCACATATAATTGATTAATTAAAAGGGTTTCTAAGGGTTTGCATGGCTCAATATGATTGGAATGATCAAACTAGTTTTATGTTGGGTGAACAATTGCCCATTTCAAGTGCTAATTGGGGCAACGTTATGTATGCTTGATGAAAAAAATTTATTTAACATAAAAAAAATTTTATTTGATTAATTTGATCGATTTTGATTGAATTAATCTTATAGTGTCAAATATGTTTACTTGGGATAAATTAGGTTAGAAGGTCCAATAAGTTTCATAAAAGTCCTATTCAACTCTATCAGCTTAATAATAATCTATTTATGGAAGGGTTTTCCAAAGGAAAAAGTCCAATCCCCTAGTTTTGTTTCAATTAACCTAGTTGGATCAAATTAGATTGAGTTTGAGCTTAAGTAGTCATGTTTATTTTAACGGTTAACCTATTTATGTTTTGATGTTCTAAATCCTACGGAAAAGATTTGGCCATCTGTTTGGATCACTTGGTTCTAAATATTCAAATTTATCTAGATTTAATGAAATGCTAGGGTTGATTTGACTAATAATCAAACTTGAGCCCACATTTTAAGCTCAAGATTTCTCATGGTCAACTATAATGTTTAAGAATATAATTGAATTATTGAAGAATAATGAGTCAAACCAATTTAAATTATGATTAATCCTTGAAAGAGGTCTACTCTAAGGCCAACAATTATCAAACCTATCAAAGAGAATTGACTTTGACTTGGGATTGAATATTCAATGGGTTACACTTATGATCTTTGCTAATTCCAATAGGATGCTATAGCCATTTTCAAATCAAAATCTAATTAGCAAAGGCTAAGGGATAAGGAAGGGTTTTTATCTAGTCTTAGCCTGGTTTAACCTTATGAACTGAGCAAAAAGATGAAAATTTAGATCAAAATTGATATAGATGAGTGCTAGAAATATATCAGGGAATGTGTCACATTATACTCTCAAATTACTAGGATTATGAATGACTAATCCAAGCTCTATGTAACAGGAAGCTTGAACCTAATCAAACCTAACAATTGAATTATATGCAACTTTGATATTTTTGTAGCCAATAACTCTATCCATGGCACTTATAAATGAGCACCGTGGAGTTTAACTCATCATATTTCATTAAATATCAAAATGAAATATAGAATTGATACTTATCAAAGGAATATCATTTACTAATCACTTTTAGGAGAGTTGAGTTCAATGGGCACTTTGACAAACTACATATGAAGAACATAGCCATAATTTTCAACCTAGATAATGAAGTTGGCCTTTAGAGGTAGGCTCATGTATTTTCCCTCTAAATTAATTTAACTAATACTTGAGTGAGATTCAATAAAGTTATAAGAAGTTGATGTTCCATCCAGATAACCAATATTTTTGATCTCTTAAGGCGCACAATGCATAAATGATTTTATTATAGATGCCTTGTTGTATGAAAAACCATTTGAGTGCATAATTTAAATACGTATTAAGCTCTAGAATAGAATTAAAACATTATTATTTATCATTTTAGCAATTTAAATTGTATATCCTTGATGGGGATATTAATTGTGGCATTGAATTATGCTTAAGAATGGGTTGTTAGTTATTACGGGTTATGCTAAAACTTGTACACACAAGAAGTATCATGGGATGCTAAAGTTGAATATTTATATTTGGTTGAAAATGGGGGTATCTCATAAGATAAAAATTGTTATGTTATGAGCCTATTATTTTATTATTTTGTGCTTATAATCCTTATATTTTATGTAGGAAATTATAAATAAATAAAAATATTGAATTAATGTTGTAGCACAAGAAAAGTAGCGCTAAAACTCATTTAAGCACTGCGCACTAATGACCTCAGCCCCGCAGCGGACATCTTACCAAAAACTTGTTGGTGAGCTTAGCACCAAGGAGCTATTCTGTCAGTGTAGCAGCGCCGAATCAAAGCACTGCAGGGCCATATTGCCCAGCATCGCAGTGGAATAAGACTGGAAAGGTGAACTGACATGTCAATTCAACAGTGCCACATTTCCACCAAGATAGCGCCATAGAGCTAGTTCAGAAAAAATGAATTACTATAAATAGTTCTCTTATTAAGAATCTGTATGAAACGTTAAGAATCTCTATGTAATGTTTTTTAATGATTGGTTCCACTTAATGCAATTCATAGATGCTTGTCATTTTGTTGGTGAGTCGTTCATAAACACTAAAAAATCATAATTTCTACAATCATTGTTGTAATGCATATTTCAAACTTGATTTAAAAAAGTTTGAACCCTACTCAAACCTAATTTGAACCTTATTCAAATAGTGTTCAAGCATTGTTTGAATCTCTATTTAAAACATTATCCGAACCCAATTTAAACATTGATTCAAATATTCTCGAGCCCTACATGAACATTGCTAGAACATTACACAAACCTTATCCAAAACTTCTTCATATGTTGTCCAATTAGGTTAAAAGCATGATTGAACATTGTTCAAACATTTATTTGAATGAACTTGTGCACTATTTTTCTAATATAAATTAGTTAGAGCCAAATTCGTTCAAAATTTAATCCAATAAGAAGTCCATGCATACAAGTGGGGGCATTTTGGTTCGCAATATGCTTTCAGGCATATTCCTCCACAACTATTGAGTCATATAAAGTTGATGCAACTATATATATGTATAAGAAGCTGTAAACAGTTTACATTGTAATGGTCAAATTTCGATGCAACTTTGAAAATAATTTTCCCTCTTGGAAGATAGTTAAAATTTAACAAATTGAAACTATAAATAAATTTTTTTTCTTAATATAGGGAAAATAACCAATTATAAAAGAAATTAATTTCTTTACTACTGTAAATTAATAACATTGAATAACAAAAATACAATTAAAATTTATTTTTATTACCTACCATAAACAGTTTCATGCATGCATCATTAAAATTCCAAAATTCTCACGTAGGTTAAAGCTCTATAAATTAATGTGTAAGTTTTATTTTTCTTTTCACATAAACAACAATCCAATACCAACGTTCCTCATTCTATTATGGATAATCAGGAATCCAACACCAACACTGGGGTCTCAAGTCAACAATCGAATACCAATGTCGAGCATTCTTCAAATAGTAATCAGCCATCTGATAACCAGAGAAGAAGTGATCAAGTGATCTCTGTAGTAAATTATGGAGGCCGGATCAGGGCCCCTAATGCTCGTTTCTCAGCTGATGGTGACCAACACAATGTTATGATAATCTTGATGAAGAATGAACAAGAAGGTGGAAGGATGAGACTGTTTGTTGATGGGGTGATGATTTATCAAGTGGCAATAACAAGGCGAAAAACTCAAGGGCATGTTGAGCTGTGCATTGACAGAAAGACAGTTGAATTTTTTTACGATTTGAATCAAGATCCGTTGAAATTTTTCTTCCGTACAAAGATTGATGGAGGTGGTGGGTCGGAGATTTATGAAGAGGCAAGCGAGTGGGTTGAGGGCTATTATACGCTTTTGATATTGGGAGCTAATTGAAGAATGATGGATTTTGGTGATAGTGTTTGGTTTACTTGTATTAAAATAGTTATTGGCATCCATTTATCTACGTTAATTGGGTGTGTTTTAGATTTTAGTGAGTTTTCATCAATAATAATTATGATAGTTCTTTTAATTTATATTAAAATGAACTATCTATTAAATAATAAGTAGATTTCATGATTAATTGAGATATTGCATGATTTTAGATGGCGATTATGGGAATCATCATTATAAGAATCATTTTGAAGAATTTATATATATATGAAGTTGCTTATATTTTTGAAAGATGGTCCCTTCTATACATAACAAGGAAAGAAGATTGAAGAAAAATATTGGGACTATTATTTCTCTTCCTATCCTTAGAATATTCTGTGATCCATAATTCTACTTCTACTACACAATAAATTTTCAATTTCTTAGAAAACCACTGAAGTAAATAACTTAAGGGAAGACTAACTATGGAAAAATTTATTGTAGGTATTAAAGAAGATTGAGACTCCAAAAACAAAGCTAATAATGTTGGTGGATAGTTTAGATAAAAGAGTTTTGTAAGTTATAGAGATTCTATATGTATTGCATTCAAGAAAGTGGTTTGGAAACTATGCATGATAATCTATCTCAAATTATTTATCATACTCTAATCTACATTCACCTCTCAAGGCCTTTAATTTCAAGATCGATAGCATTGTAATGCATGCGGATTTATATGTCCTTGTAAACCAAAATGGAAACATGCTATCAATAAATAAATGACATCTAGATATTACACGTTGTCCAAAAATTAGGAAAGTGGTTGGAAAAAATGGTTTTTCACCAAATAATAATAATAATAATAATAATAAATGAATATGACAAATACTGGTTAGTAGCCCAAGACATCACTAAAGCTTATGGAATAGACTATTGGAGCTTTCAATAGGAATGCCAAAAAGGAGAAAAAAAGAAAAAATAATTTGATTAAATATACATTAATTTGTTTCTTAAAACTTTGTGGAGATGGAGATTCTATGACCTCTAATGAATTAATATAATTTGCAAATTTACTTCATGTTTTAAATATATATATATATATATATATATATATGCCAAAAAATTATTTATTTTTAGTTATTAGATTTCCTTTTATTAATTTATATCTTAAAGATTTTCTTTTCTAACACAAAAAAAGATACAAATAGTTTATTTAGTTCTGGGGTCTAATTACCCATTAGAGTGAGCAACCATGATTAATTGTGTTCTAAAACTTTTACAGTTTAAGAAAACACTTGATTAAATTCATGATAATGTCATACAAGAATATAGATGATATATCAATAATACAGCTTATCATAACAACAAGCTATGAGCCACCTAAGAAATCAATGTTCAAAAACTGCTTCAATACACAACATGCATTAATAAAAGGAGAGATAGTTGCTAACATTAACTATCAAGCTCAAGATTTAAGTGTTTGAATGTAATGCAAATGTTGATAGAGCGAAATATTCAAATATTTAGAAAGAACTTCAAATATTAGATGCTAGGAAATTCAAACTGTAGATAATTTTTTAGAGGAAATGAATATTTTAGATGCAAATGTATATTAATAAGGTATTGCTATAAAATGTAATGACTTGATCAAAAGTGCATGAGTATTTTTAAATAGAACTCAACTGAAGGGGAATAAGAGAGTCCAAATAGGTGATAATATGAAGGCACCAATTTAAGTGTAGTAAAGCTAAAAGGGATAATTCTATTGGGAATGACTTAACCAAAATGTTTAACTAAGCTAAGGGTAAGCATAGGCATAAATACATGCCTAAAGAAAGGGTAGATTTGGTCAAAAGAGCATGACAAGGAAGTTCAACTAAAATAGCATGAGTAGATTCAAATAGCATAGCTAGAAGAGAAAGACCATACTAAGAGTGAATTTGGCCAATGGAGGATGACAAAATCTCAAAATTTTTTTAGTTGAATAGGATATTAATAATATAGTCAAATAGTTATTAATTTACAATGATTGAGCTCGGCCCAAAAAAAATGACCAAACTTAAGATGATTCTTAGCCAAAAGAGAATATGAAAAAATGGATGGATAATTTACTTAAAGAGGTATGATTATACTTGAAATATACTTAGATGAAGTAATATGGCTAAGTCATAAGGGAGCCAAATCAAAAGGGAATGAATAGATTATCAGGTAGAAGCTAAGTCAAGATATCAACTCAAAATGATCAAATGCATACAAGTGATGCGAACTAATGTAAACCAAAATGGTCTCTAAAAACAACTTAAAAAGTATTATCATATGTAATGTCACTTGGACCTTGAAAGAGATAGGGTAGACCACCCTAAAATACTATGTAGGTTATTTTAAGATGAGTAGTTCCCTGGTAATTAACCACTAACAAGCTTTGCTAACAATATTATTTAGAAAGTGAAGTGTAGGAATTGGACCATGATATCAAAACTAACTATAGGTCACAGAGTGGAAATTAAATTAGTCAAGTTAATACATTAAAGTTTTGTGCAATGATCAAATGAACCTAGACTATTATCTAAATTCAAGAGCAAGGTCCAAAACGCATATGACAAATAAATAATATATTCTAAATGGCTAGTGCACTAAAATTGATTAAGGATCATGTTGGTTTGAACACACATAGTTGGATGCATATTATATTAAGTAGGGTTTTTTTTATAATAAGTGAATTAAATTAAAATTTTATTTTGGATTCTTTAAATTTTCTCATAATAAATTGATAAACCATTAAAAATTTCTTAAATTATAAAATATCAAAATTCAAAATATTTCAATACATTAAGATATTTAAAATCAAAGTTGATGTTTAAAATTTAAAAATTTAAAGTTTTGAAATGTCAAACTCAAATGGTATGCTAAAGTCTATGACAAAATTCAAATCCTAACTTATTTAGTAAAGTAAATAATTAAGAATATTAAGAGGTTAATTAATAAAAATTAAGTTAACTAATTCTATGTGAAATTTAGTTGATTACGTCGTTAAATACATTTAATTAATTCATGAAATATTCTCAAATATTAAGGATATTTATAGAATTATTTTATTTTTTTAATTAAAACATAAGGTGTTAAAACTATACAAAATATCAAATAAATTAGGAAAACTCTTACAATATTTGGAGATATAAAATTTATTTGCTTTATCATCAAGTTTAAATAAACATTGATTAAATATATATTAATGAAAATTTATATAGTTTATAATTAAAGTGGGTGTTTTAATAATAAATAATATGTAACTTAATGCACACACATCCAATGCATATGAAATATACATACAAAATTTGACGTATGCGCTTAAACACATTCAACTACCACTCCTCATTAATTAATTTCTGCTTTTTCATAAAATTATTTCGATTTTTTATTACTAATGTAAAAAATGTCTTAATTATAAAGATAATTAATAATATTTTAAAAAATTTATCTAAAAAGTATTCAAATGAGTCAATAGAAATTAAATGGGATATAAAGGAATAAAATAATTCTTAAATAGTAAGGTTTAGCTTGAAATTTGATTTTCCTGATTATTTCGTTTTATATAATTAGAAAAATTTAAGAAAATACATTTTGATTTTACATAAATTGTGAAAATGCACTCATTCTTTGAAAATAAGTTTTTTTATATAAACCAAAATTTCCAAGGCTCTTTCGGGTATGTTTCCTATAAAAAAAAGTTGAAGTAATGAGAAATTGACTCCAAATAATTCCGAAGAAATAAGGATTTGCTTAAAAAAAATCTTGTTGACCTATGGAATGCATGGAAGCAGTTTGGTCATTTTTAAAATTAGGATATCTAGTCTAAAAATTGCAAATTTTATCAATTTTATTTGGGGTAATTAAATATATTTAATAATTATGTTATGATATTTTTTCAATTATAAAATTTATTCAGTAATCATAAAATAGTGTAAAATAAATCAAGTAGGTTTATGAATATGTCATTCATACTTATTTCAAAATTTTAGAATAAATATGCATTTATGAGATTTTTATATTGTAAAAAACTTTATTTAAAAGACCTAATTAGTTAACTAGTGAATATGTTTCCTTAACAAAAAGTTTAAAGGGTTAAAATGACACCCTTGAGTTACCATATGAGTTTAGGAGTTTGACCTAACAATATATATATATATATATATATATATATATTGAAAATTACACTAAATTTGTTAGACTTTTTTTTTTCTAAATTTAGGAAAATTAAATGTATATTTAGATAAATGTTTACTTAATTTAGCTCACTATTGTGTACACAATGGAAATTTATGCAAAAAAATACTAAAATATATTGGGAAATAGCATTAGTAATTGGACATCATTTAAAATGATCAAATGTCTAGGATGTTATCTTCCTCCCAGACCTCTCATGATATTGAATAAGAAACTTGACAATTTATACTAGCATGTCCTTAAGCTTATCCAAATTGACACTTCCATCAACAAGCTTTATTTAGGAATTCTTGATGGAGTGTCTTGTGTACATAGAAAGGTTTACTTAGTCATGGAAACAATTAACACCACACCAGATGTCCTAAGGGGTCACCTAGAATTTTAAATGCTCACCTCTATGGTTGGTTTCAACTATCAACTTCAATCTCTCACCATTAGTGAGTTGATGTGCTAATAACTTATTTTTGATTAGGCTAGAATAGATTGGATGTGTGGGTTTTCCAAGGTGTGAGCTCAATTAGAGCACTCATGGTGGCTCAAGGTCGTTAAGTTTTGGAAAGCTGCTAGAGTTTTTGGGATACTTATTTAATTCCAAATACGTGTTAAGAATGAATGCTTAGGATAAAACTAGATGGTTTTCATAATCATCATAAACCAAAAATTTAATCATGGTTTAACTAAGGTGAAACAAAGTTTATCTAATTAATGCTTCCTCCCATGAATGTTGAGTAGTTGAGATCTTGCTAAAGAGTTAGGGACGTTGGTATAGGATATTTACCGGACTTTAATTTCATGATACTAATTCCAATTAGCCTTGGCTACTCATTCTTTAACTATAATTAATATATGTTAAACATAAAAAATTAGCTTAAACATGGGCTAAGGTTAAAATGTGAGTTAGCTAATGGTATCAATTATCTAATGAATTTAATTTGGTAAGCTAAATTGGGCATTGAGGGCATTAGGCTCACTTTTACTCAAATTGATCTAATTAGGTCAAGGTGATCCAAATGGTCAAAAGTTGTCACCTCTAGGAGTCAATTGGATTGAATTGGGTTGGCTTAAGTCAAGGTTAACCCAAAGTATCTCCATGTTTAATGGATTGAAATAATTTGAAGCTTAAGGGAAATTTGGTTTAATTTAACCTTTTTTTTGTTAGAACTAAGCTAGGTTAATTGGCTCAAAATTGGTAGTACTAGTGGGATCTTAGGGATTTGGTTTACATATGGAAATCATATGGAAGTCCTATGGTGTATTAATTTGATTAATCTGGGGTCTCAAGTTGAACTATGTTATGGGATTCCAAATGGATTAATTGTAAGGCTTCAGCTTGGGTGGCCTAGTCCAAATCTATATATACTTAGGCTTAATTAGATTGTGATGAAATTACGTAATGAGTTTGTTCTAATCAATTTGATCAATTAATGATAATTCAATTTAAATGATTACGTGAATCCTATAGGGTCAATTGAGCAGCATTAGGTTAATTAATCTAACAAAGGGCGAATTAGATCAATTTTATGAATATGAGTTTACTAAAGTCAATTTGAAGAATTTATTTCAATCATGTTATTCAAATTGGCCAATTTTGTATAATATGTTCATTTGGATTAATTTTGGTCAAATGAGTCAATTAATCAAATTATGATGATTCAACGGCCAATAAAACTCAATCACATATAATTGTAATTAAAAAGGTTTTTAAGGATTTGCATGGCTCAATATGATTGGAATGTTCAAATTAGTTTTCTGTTGGGTGAACAATTGCCCTTTTCAAGTGCTAATTGGGGCAACATTATGTATGCTTGACCTACTAAAATTTTTTAACTTCTTAAAAAAATAAATTTCATTAATTTGATCAATTTTGATTAAATTAATTTTATAGTGTCAAATATGTTTACTTGGGCTAAATTAGGTTAGAAGCTCCAATAAGTTTCATAAAAGGCCTATTCATCTCTATCAGCATAAAAATAATCTAGTTATGGAAGGGTTTTCCAAAGGAAAATGTCCAATCCCCTAGTTTTGTTTCAATTAACCTAGTTGGATCATATTAGAGTGAGCTTGAGCTTAAGTAATCTTGCTTATTTCAACACTTAACCCATTTATTCTTTGATGTTCTAAATCCTATGGAAACAATTTGGCCATTTGTTTGGATCACTTGGTTCTAAATATTCAAATTTATCTAGATTTAATGAAATGTTGGGATTGATTTGACTAATAATCAAACTTGAGAACAAATTTTAAGCTCAAGATGTCTCATTGTCAGCTATAATGTTTAAGAATATGATTGAATCATTGAAGAAGATGAAATGCTTATCTCACTAATGAGTCAAACCAATTTAAATTATGATTAATCATGGAAAGAGGTCTACTCTAAGGCTAACAATTATCAAACCTATCAAAGAGAATTGAATTTGACTTGGGATTGAATAATCAATGCCTTACACTTATGATCTTTGCTAATTCCATTAGGATGTTATAGTCATTTTTAGATCAAAATCTAGTTAGCATAGGCTAAGGACTAAGGAAGGGTTTTTATCTTGTCTTAGCCTAGTTTTACCGTATGAATTGGGTAAAAAGATGAAAATTTAGATGAAATTTTATGTGGATGAGTGTTAGAAATATATCAAGGAATGTGTCACATTGTACTCTCAAATTACTGGGATTATGAATGACTAATCCAAGCTCTATGTGAAAGGAAACTTGAGCCTAATTAAACCTAATCATTGAAATTTATGCAACTTTGATATTTAAAATAATAATAATAAAAAAAGGCAACTTTGATATTTTTGTAGCCAATAGCTCTATCCATAGCATTTATAAATAAGCACCGTGGAGTTTAACTCATCATATTTCATTGAATATCAAAATGAAATATAGAATTGATACTTATCAAAGGAATATCATTTTACTTCAATCGCTTTTAGAATAGTTGAGTTCAATGGGCACTTTGACAAACTACATATGAAGAACATAGCCATAATTTCCAACCAAGATAACGAAGTTGGCCTTGAGAGGTAGGCTCATGCATTTTTCCTCTAAAGTAATTCAACTAATACTTGAGTGAGATTTAATAAAGTTATAACATGTTCATGTTCCAACCAGATAACCACTTTTTTTAAGCTCTTAAGGCACACAATGCATAAATGATTTTATTATAGATGCCTTGTTGTATGAAAAACCATTTGAGTGCATAATTTAAATAAGTATTAAGCTCTAGAATAAAAATAAACCATTATTATTTATCATTTTAGTAATTTAAATTGTATATCCTTGATGGGGATCTTAATTGTGGCATTGAATTATACGAGCGGAGGTGTGCTTATAGTTTTTTTTTAATTAAAACCCAAATAGGTCGTACGCGTTGAAATAGGAAAAATTGTTACAAGTCTTAAGAGGGATCGATAGGTCACCAATGCTCAAAAAGCTACAATCAAAAATTCAAAAAAGGTCCTAAAAGCCAAAGATCCCTATCAAGATACAATATCAGCAAAAAGCCAAAAAAAAAAAAAATCTAAATGCAAGGTCGGCAAGAAGCCCAACTCAAAAGAAGCCCAAAGCTTAGATAGACAATCAGCACAACAAAAAATGTAGGGAATGATCCACAACCCACCGATAATCCCAAAAAAATAGAGCACCAAAGCCTTCCAATCAAGCCAGAATTCAAAAAGCAAGCATTAATGTGATCCAACAAAAAATAAGTAAAACACCTGAGTGAGCCCAAGGTTGAATCCGGATAAGCAGCAGCTCCAATGATAATATTGTCCACTCCCCGTCATCATACCTGAAAAAAAAATAGAGCACCAAAACATGTCAGAGAATACAAAGATCAGGCAACAAAAGATATGCCACGAAGCTACTAAAGAAAACACCTGAGATAATACGAAAAAGAAATCAGAAAATCACAAGTCAACAAAAATAAAACACCCATAAAAGACCGTAGCACCGAAAGCAAAGACTCCCAAAAGCAAGATCTAACAAAATAGTCCAGATAAAAGATAAAATAATACCCAATACCGTAGAGGAGCCCAAACAAACGCCCAAGTCCAAACAACCAAAACATACCGAAAGAGATCAAACTCCATGAGAGTAAAGAAATGAGACAAATAAAAGAACAAAAAAAAACCCATTAATATTTGACAATGAAATTGGGAAAACCAAGCTTATCCATTCTCACCAAGACTTTAAGCATTTAAGCATATGAAAATCAGGGTGGGAAGTAAAAACCTCCCTGCTATGAAGATACACACCTTTCCTAGCCAGCTGATCAGCACAAGAGTTGCCACTGTGGGAGATATGGGTGATAGAAAATCAAACTGATGTAAAAGAGTCAAAAAACTTGTAAAAATATAAAATAAAGAAGCATTATTATAAACTTTGGTCTTAATGAGATTAATCAAGATTAAGGAATTAGAATCAATCCAAAGATTCCTAATCCCAATTTATAAACATAAGTTAAGGCCAATAAGAAGGCCACAAGCTTCAGTATAAAGTATATTACCACTATAAACTTTATCAGCAAAAGTAAAAATCATATCACCCTTAGAATCTCTAAGGATACCACCGCAGCTACCACAAACCTTAGAGAGTGAACCATCAACATTAATCTTGAATTGGTTAACAGCCAGTTTAATCCAACACATGATACTAAAAAATTTCTAATATTGTCCTTCAGAAAAGAAATATGAAAAAACTTAGTCCAAGAAATCACACCTATAAAATGCTTAGGCTTCAAAAAATTTGCTTATAGTGTTTATAGTGCTTATAGTGTTTGATGATATGGGCATCCCATCTGAACATGCATTAGTTGTAGCTTAAGAATGGGTTGTTAGTTATTACGAGTTATGCTAAAACTTGCACACACAAGAAGTATCATGATATGCTAAAGTTGAATATTTATATTTTGTTGAAAATGGGGCTATCTCTTAAGATAAAAATTGTCATTTTATGAGCCTAGTACTATATTATTTTGTGCTTATAATCCTTGCATTTTGTGTAGGAAATTATAAATAAATAAAAAAATTGAACTAGTGCCGTAGCACAAGCAAAGTAGCACAAAAACTCATTTAAGCACTACACTGCGACAACCTTAGCCCTGCAGAGGACATCTTACAAAAAATTAGCTAGAGAGCTTAGCGCCAATGAGCTATTCAGTCATTGTAGCAGCGCCGAATCAAAGAACTACAGGGCCATATTGCCGAGCATTGCAGTGGAAGAAGACTGGAAAGGTGAACACACATGTCGATTCAACAGTGCCACATTTCCACCAAGATAGCACCATAGCGCTAGTTCAGAAAAAATGAATTACTATAAATAGTTCTCTTATTAAGAATCTCTATGAAATGTTAAGAATCTCTATGTAATGTTATTCAATGAGTGGTTCCACTTAATGCAATTCTTATATGCTTGTCATTGCGATGGTGAGTTGTTCATACTAAACAATTAAAAATCCTAATTTCTACTATCATTGTGGTAATGCATAATTAAAACCTTATTTAAATAAGTTTGAACCCTACTCAAACCTAATTTCAACCTTCTTCAAATAGTGTTCAAGCATTGTTTGGATCTCTATTTAAACATTATCCAAACCCAATTCAAACAGTGATTCAAATATACTCGAGCCCTACATGAACCTTGCTAGAACATTACTCAAACCTTAATCAAAACTTCTTCATATCTTAAAAAAAAAAAAAAAAAAAAAACGTTTCATATCCTGTCCAATTTGGTTAAAATCGTGATTGAACATTGTTCAAACATTCATTTGAATGAAGTTTTGCACTATATTTCTAACATAAATTAGTTAGAACAATATTTCTTTCAAAATTTATTTCAATAAATAGTCCATGCATACAAGTGGGGGCATTTAGGTTCGAAATATGCTGTCGGGCATATACCTCCACAACTATTGAGTCATATAAAGTTGATTAAACAATATATATATATATATATATATATATATATATATAAGAAGCTGTAAACAGTTTAGATTGTGATGTACAAATTTCAATAAATATGAAAATAATTTTCCCTCTTGGATGACAGTTCAAATATAACAAATTCAAACCGGAAATAAATTCTCTTTCTTAATATAGGGAGAATAACCAATTATAAAAAAAATTAATTTCTTACTACTATAAATAAATAACATTGAATAACAAAAACGCAATTAAATTTTATTTTTTATTACCTAGCATAAATAGTCTCATGCATGCATGATTAAAATTCCTATATTCTCATGTACGTTAGAGTTCTATAAATTAATACGCAAGTTTTATTTTTCTTTTAACAGAACAATCCAATACCAACGTTTCTCATTCTATTAAATTTTATTTTTATGACGTACCATAAATAGTCTCATGCATGCATCATTAAAATTCCTGAATTCTCACGTAGCATAGAGCTCTATAAATTAATATGCAAGTTTTATTTTTCTTTTAACATAAACAACAATCCAATACCAACGTTCTTGATCATTCTAATATGGATACTCAGGAATCCAACAACAACTCTGGGGTCTCAAGTGAACAATCCAATACCCACGTGGAGTATTCTCCAATTAGTAATCAGCCATCTAATACCCCAAGAAGAAGTGATCAAGTGATCTCTGCAGTAAATCATGGCGGTCGGATCATTGCCTCTAATGTTCGTTTCTCAGCTCATGGTGACCAACACAATGTTATGATAATCTTGATGAAGAATGAACAAGAAGGTGGGAAGATGAAACTGTTTGTTGATGGAGTGATGATTTATCAAGTGACAATAACAAGGCGAAAAACTCAAGGGCATGTTGAGCTGTGCATTGACAGAAAGACAGTTGAATTTTCTTACGATTTGATTCAAGCTCCGTTGAAATTTTTCTTCCGTACAAAGATTGATGGAGGTGGTGGGTCAGAGTTTTATGAAGAGGCAAGCGAGTGGGATGAGGGCTATTATACACTTTTGATAATGGGAGCTATTTGAAGATTGATTGATTTTGGTGATAGTGTTTGATTTACTTGTATTAGAAAAGTTATTGGCATCCATTTATCTACTTTAATTGGGCGTGTTTTAGTGGTTAGTGAGTTTTCATCATTAATAATTATAATAGTTCATTTAATTTATATTAAAATGAACTATGTATAAAATAATAAGTAGATTTCGTGATTAATTGGGATATTGCATGATTTTAGATGGTGATTATGGGAACTATCATTATAAGAATCATTTTGAAGAATATATAAATATATATGAAGTTTCTTATATTTTTGAAAGATGGTCCCTTCTATACATAACAAGGAAAGAACATCGAACCTCATTGGGAACATCCACATTACAGCTTTCTCATCTAAAACTAGCATTCTATTTTCTGGACAATCTGATTTGGACATAACATCATTCCCAATGAGGTTGAGAAGGTCCCTGACATTTTTATGTCAATTGATTCTATGTTTCACAATTTTGATAGTTCTCATTTGCCCCAATCCCAGTCATTGTCGGGTGATAAGACTGATCTGGTATTGCTAAGGGTATCTCAACAGGGGGAGTGGTTTCTAAGGAGGAATGTTAAGAAGGGGAATTTAACCCTAAAAATTTGCATGATCGTTTGAGTAAGGGTAATACTAATGCTGCTAGAAAAAGGGATTCATTGTCTTTTAATCATATTGTTAATGATTTTAAAACTGTTGATGAGGATAGTTTTACTAAAGTTGGTAAAAGAAAGGAAAAAAAGGCAAAGTTTCTTTACCTTCTAGACCTCATTCTACCAGAGCTCAAACTTCTTCTAGAGAGTGCAATGGTTAAGGCTCTAATTTGGAATGTGAGAAGTATTACAGGGGTTGACTCTATGATTAGAGTTAGAAATTTGTGTAGAATCCTTAATATCTAGCTGTTGGTTTTAATTGAGTGTTTGATTTCTATTGATAAGCTTGATTTCACTGCTTCTCGTTTGGGGTTTTCTATGAAGTATGCTAACTGTTCTAGTAAAATTTGGATTATGTGGAATACTACTATGAATGTGAATGTTTTTTTTTCAATTTTCCCTAAGTTGTCCATGTTCAAATTTCATTTTTTAATTTTGTGTGTAATGCATCTTTTATTTATGCCATGTGTTCTAGGTTGGGTCAGCTTCCCCTTTGGGAGTAATTGACTGATTTTGCTAAGAACATTAATGGCCCGTGGCGTGTGGGTGGGGATTTTAATATTATTTTTAATACTTCTGAGAGGCTGGGGGGTAATCCCCCTAATATTAGTGCCGTGAATGATTTTAACTCCATGATTTTTTATTGGAATTTGCACGACATTGGCTTTTTCTAGGGGTGCTTTTACTTGGAGTAGAGCCACCTTGTGGCAAAGATTGGAAGAATTTTATTGAATAATGACTAGATTACTGATTCTTCTATGACTCTTGTGGAACACTTAAGTAGAACTATTTCTGATCATGCTCCCTTACTTTTGAGTATTAATGCTAATAGAACTCATGCTCCCACTGCTTTCAGATTTCAAAATATGTGGTTATTTCATAATGAGTTTTTGAATGTTATTCACAATAATTGGCATGCCCAGGTGTTTCCTAATAATAATATTCATGGTATATCGAGACTTCGGGCCAAGTTGAGTAGGTTGAAGCAGGTCCTAAGATAGTGGAATAAAAATGTCTTTAAAAATATTTTTGCTAATATTAAGAAAGCTAAGAATTTGGTGATTTCTCTGGATAAGGTTTATTTGGATAATCCTAATAGTGACAACCTTATAGTCTTAATGACGCTAAAGTGAATCTTTTTCAAATGCCAAACCAAGAGGAAATCTTCTGTAGGCAAAAATATACTAACAAAATTATATTGGAAGGGGATAAGAATACCAAGTATTTTCATGCTATGGCTAATAAAAATAGGATCAGGAATCATATCTACAAAATTTTTAACAATGATGGGAGAGTCTTTGATACTGAGGATCTCATCCACAATTTAGGTGTTGAGCATTTTAAAAATATTTTTAACAATAATGTCACTTCTACTCCTATCACTAATTCCTATGTGGTCACTCACATTATTATTGATAATGAGAATCAATTACTTACTCAATCTCCTTCTAAGGCTGAAGTTTGGAACGCTATTAATAATATGAATGGGGATTCTGTTGCGGGCCCGAATGGTTTTACTACAAATTTTTTTCTGAAAACTTGGCATATTATTAAGTTGGATGTTTTGGAGGCTGTGAAAGACTTCTTTGCTGGTAACCCTTACCCTAAATTTTTTTCTTCCACCAATATTGTTTTAATTCCTAGAAAAAAGTTATCAATAACTGGAATGATTTTAGACCGATTAGTCTTTGTTCCTTTTTTAATAAACCTAATTCGAAAATCATTTCGAGTAGATTGGTTGATATCCTTCCTAAAATTATTTCTTTTAATCAAACAGGGTTTGTGAAATCGAGGAGCATTTTTGACAATGTTCTCCTTGCTCAAGAAATCACTCATGACATTAATGCTAAGATGAAAGGGGGCAATATTTATTTTATTTTATTTTTTTTAAAGGGGGCAATATCATTTTTAAACTTGATATCACTAAAGCGTATGATAATCTGAATTGGAAATTTTTGTATAATGTTTTGTCTTTATTTAGGTTTAGTCAATCCTTTATTCTACTTATTAAGAACAATATTAAAAATTGCTACTTTTCTGTGATTATTAATGGTATAAATCAAGGATTTTTTAAATCATCTCAAGGATTAAGACAAGGTGATCCTCTATCTCCTGCTCTCTTTATTAATGCTATGGAATATCTCTCCAAGGGGCTTGAGGAATTATATAAAAGGTATCTGCAACTTCTTTTCCGTACTTTGGGGGGTTTACCGATCACTCACCTGAGTTTTGCTGATGATTTTATTATTTTTTCGAATGGTTCTATTAATAATGTTAAAGTGCTTGTCAAATATCTGACTATGTTTCAAGAGATGAGTGGTTTGGCTATCAATAATGATAAAAGTAGTTTTATTATGGCAAAGATGGTTAATCATAATAGAATTTGTGCTATTAAAAGGGTTTGTGGCTTTAATTCCAATTTGTTGCCTATTAAGTATTTGGGTACTCCTCTTTTCAAACGTAGGAAAAGGACTCAACTTTTTGATTGTATTTTCGCTGCTTGTCAAAAGAAACTTTCTAATTGGTACTATAACTTTCTTTCCTTTGGTGGATGACTTGTGCTTATTAAAAGTGTGTTAAACTATATTCCAATTTTTATTCTACATACATTGCAACCTTCTTTATTAATTTGTCATATATTGGAGAGATTGCTTAATACATTCTTCTAGGGCTCAAAGAATAATAGATCTTGCATTTATTGGGCTTCGTGGAAGAATGGTTGTGGTGTTCTTAACGAAGGGGGTTTAGGTTACAAGAGCATTTTGGATATTGTTAAGGCTTTTTCTCATAAATTATGATTTTCTTTTTGTTCTAATGTCAGTTTATGGGCCTAGTTTATGAGTGCTAAGTATTGCAAAGATTGTCATCCCCTTTTTTGTATTTATAAAACATGCGATTCTTTGGTTTGGAAAAGGCTTTGCAACATTAAATGAGAGGCGGAGCAATTTTTTCAGTGGGGTTTGGGTGAAGGGAATGTGTCCTTTTGGCAAGATAATTGGCTGGGCCATGGTTCTATTGATTGCATTCTTAACACGCATACTCTTTTGAATATTAAGGTGCATAATTTTATTGATAATGGTGCTTGGAATATTGATAAACTTTTGGGTATGATTCCTTATGTTTTAATTGACTTTTTTTAATATCCTCTTACAGTTACATTGTAAAGATATGATTCTTTTTAATCTATCCTCATCTAGTAAGTTTAATTTGAAAAATGCTTGGGACACTATTAGAATTAAATATGAGGATTCTCACATTTATTTGACTATTAGGAATAGCAATATTCCCTTATCTTACTCAATTCTACTTGGAGATGTATTAAGGAGTTTCTTCCTGTGGATACCATACTGTGGAGAAAATTATTTAGTTTTCCTTCTAAATGTCATTGTTGTTCGAATACTAAGAATTTTAACCATGTTTTCGATAATGGTGACATTGCTCATAAAGTTTGGAACTATTTTTTTGAGTTGGCCAACAAAGATATTCTTTATTTGAATAGTGATGTGTTGTCTATTTTAAAGTGTTGGTTCACTAATTCTAAAGGCCATATCTTCAACTTAAAGCCTATCCTTATTATGTGATATCTTTGGAAGGCTAGAAATGACTCAAAACATAATGAGATTAAGATGGACCCTAACCAAGTCATTAACAATGTTAAAAAAAAGATTTTATAACTTTATTCTATCAAGCTTATTATCAAAAACAATTTTAAGAATATTTTAGAGTTTACCTTTAAGTTGGGCATTTCCGTTGATGGTGGTATGTTGGATAAACCCGAGAGAATTGTGAGGTAGATTAAACCCGATCATCCTTTTGTTAAACTTAATTCTAATGGGTCGGTGGGGACTTCCTGTGTGGGGGTGGGTGGCATTATTCCACTACAGGAAAACAATGAAATACTGGCAGAATTTCCGACGGATAGAGTTACGCCAGAATCAACGATGACATTACCGGCGGATTTTTCTGCCGGTAACTTTATGGCGGCCTTTCCAGCGGAAATAGCGTCGGTAACTTTCCGGTGGCTAAACCACTGAAATTATGCTGGTGTTTTCAATATACCGACGTATATTCCACCAGTAATATCTGGTGGATATTCTGGCAGATTTATCGCCGGACTAATTTAAACCCGACGAAGTATTACCGACGGATAAGCCGTCGGTAAGTGGGCCAGCAAATTTTTTGCGAGAAAAAATGTCGGTAATTTCAATATATCGGCCCCTGTTGCAAATCTGGTTTTAATGATGACAAACATGTTTCCAGTGTGTTTTGCTTGGCTAATCTGTTTCAGGCACAAAAGACCGCGAGCCACTCAAGCCAACTCAAGATCGGGTCCAAGTGTGTCAAATGTATGATTTTTCTTTTTATTGAGTCAATTGTAATGTAACTGATTCCCTAGCTAAGTAACCTTGCACACACACACTCAGGGAGAGAGATTGAGTAAATTAGAGTTTCTGTTAAAATTTCGTTCAGATCGTCCTGGACGATCTCCACATCGTCCTGGACGATCCAGCTAAAACAGAAACCCTAATTAGGGTGACTAAGTTAAGAGGGTCTGATTGAGCAGATCGTCCTGGACGATCTACGGATCGTACGGGACGATATTCCCAAATCAGAAATTCTCAGCCGCCAGATCAAGTTAGGCAAGTTCTTATTTTTAGATACTTGGTCTGATCGTCCCGGACGATACGTGTATCGTCCCGGACGATCCAGTACAATCATGCCTAATTTAATCTGGTAATTAAGGAAAGCAATTTATTTTTGGTTGATACGATCATATCGTCCTGGACGATCGCAGGATCGTCCCGGACGATCTTGATCGTCTAGTGCATTTAAGCTGTACGTCCAGAACTATGTACAGGACAATTTGGGGCCTTTTTGAACTAATCGTACCGGACGATGACCCTATCGTCTGGGACGATCAAGTCATTTTTTGGTCGTCTAGCACAGATTTCTCTGGACGACCCGAACTGTCTTCTGGACGATTTCCCTCAATTTGAACTAATCGTCCCGGACGATCGCAGGATCGTACGGGACGATATGAACAACTTTTTCTACTGATCGTCCAGAAAAGCCAGATCGTTCAGGCTGAAACAGCTGAATTTGAACTGATCGTACAGGACGATCTACCGATCGTCCTGGACGATCTTGGCCGACCAGTTGAGATTTAGGACAAATTTTAAGCCCTCCTTTAAAAGAACTTTTTCCAAGATTGGGAAAAATCTTTTGCTGCCTTCCTTCCCTGAGAAACCCTAGAGAGAGAGAGAGTTGGGAGAGAGAGAGAAGATCTTGTGAGGGGGAGTTAGTGAGGGATTCACTAAGGTTGCTCCGAGCACGGATCAGAGTCGTCTTCTCCGCTCGTCGTCTTTCGTCTAGTCAGTGTTCGTCGTGGGAGGATCGTTCGCAAGAAGATCCGGGGTTCTCTGCCCGCTTCAGGTGGAAGTGAAAGGAGTTCGTAGGTTCTCTGCCTGCTTCAGGAGGAAGCGAAAGAAGTTCGAAGGTTCTCTGCCTGCTTCAGGAGGAAGCGAAAGGAGGTCGGGTTCTCTGCCTCACCGTGTGGTGAAAAGGAGATTTTTGTACAGGCTTCTCCGCCTTGCTGTGGGAGCAAAAGGAGAGACACTTCTGTTTAGTGCAATACCCGGAGGGGAGGCTCCGGGGAGTGGACGTAGGTCAAGTTGACCGAACCACTATAAAATCTGGTTTGCTTTTCTGATTCAATTATGCACTTTAATTTTTCCTGATATTAACTGCTTGGGTGAATATCTGTGGTTGATCTTTTTATCATTGTTTTAATTCGTTTTCCGCTGCACGTTATAAAAAGATTTTCATAGTTATCGTGAAATTTTTAAATAACCAATTCACCCCCCCTCTTGGTTAGCCTCGGGACTAGTTCACTAGGGCTTAACATCCCTATCGAACTTTCAAGTGATATCAGAGCGGGATTCAAAATTTAAGTTTAAAAACTTTTGAATTTGATCCATGGCTAACTGTAATAAGCGTAATACTACTGAAGGATATTATATTACGAGACCACCGTTGTTTGATAATATTCCTTTTGATTTTTGGAAAACACGCATGTCTACTTTTCTACAGTCTATTAATTATCGCATGTGGATGTTAGTTAAGGACGGATACGAACCACCTTTTAGACTGATTAACAATGTGAAAACTGAACTGCCTTTTACTGATTGGATGTTTGATGATCGCGATTTAGCACAGTTAAATGCAAAATGCTTGAACTGTTTCTTTTGTGCTTTAAAATCCGAAGACTATATGCGTGTTTCTACTTGTACAACGGGAAAGGAAATCTGGGATAGATTATGCATAACATACGAAGGTACAACTGAAGTCAAACAGTCTAGGTTAAACATCTTGCTACATGATTACGAACTTTTTCGCATGAAACCTAGTGAGACTATTTCAGAAATGTACACAAGGTTCACTCAGATTGTACCTCTCTGCATGTTCTAGGTAGAGAACTTACTAACTACGAAAGAGTGAACAAAATTCTAAGATGTTTGCCTGCTTCTTATGATGCTAAGGTTACTGCTATTACTGAATCTAAAGATTTAAACACTTACTCTATTGACAGCTTACTTGGATCACTTATTGCTTACGAGCAAGGGGTGAACCAAAGGCAACTTGATGCAGGTGATCGCAAGAAAGAGAAGACAGTGGCACTAAAGGCCAAGGATTCAGATGCTAGCTCTTCCGGGTCTGATAGCGATGATGTTGCCTTAATCACAAGGCAATTTAAAAGCTTTCTAAGGAAGAAATATAAGAACTATCAAAAGTGGAACAAGGGTAAGTCCAATAAAAATTTTAAGAGTTTATCTGAATCTGTTTGTTTTGAATGCAGGAAGCCTGGACACATAAAGGCTGATTGTCCAACACTTAAAGCTCATCCAAGCAAGGAGAAGGGTGAGGAGAAACCAAAGTTCAGAAAGGACAAGAAGCGGATTCAGAAGGCGTTCTGGGCAGACTCTGCATCCGACTCTTCTGAGACTGAAGCTGAAGAGGAGGAAACAAACTTGTGTCTTATGGCTAATGATCACCCTTGTCAGTCGGATCAGGAAGAGGTATGTGAGCTTACCTACGATCAATTATTTGAAGTTTCTGAAAGAATTCATACATCGTATAGGAAACTTAAGAAAACTCATGCTAGTTTGAAATTAGGTTACTTAACATTGCAAAAAGAGCATGATTCTGTAGTTAAAGATCATTCCACACTTGATTCAAATCACATGTCTTTGCTTGATGAATTCGATGAGCTGAATAAAAAATATTCTGATTTAGTTTCTGAGCATGATTCTTTGAAAACCACGCATGTTGATTTAGAAAAAGCTTTTAAAGAGTTAGATACAATGGCATGTGAAGTTGAAAGTAACAATGGCACTTTAAAATTTGAAATTGCAAGTTTAAAGAAAAAGAATGAGTTTTTGGAAGTAAAAAATCAGTGCTTTTGAAAAGAACAAAACACCGCCTACCTTTGAAAAGTTTTATGCACCGCCACCTTTTAAAAATTCTGTTGCAAGTTCATCAAAGCATGTTTCATACACTACAAGGAAGAGGCATTATCATCCACGTAGATTAGTTAACCCTTTTCCTGGTGTTAGATGTTTTTCATGTGGCATGTTAGGACATATTTCTCACACATGCACTGGTCACCGTAGTACACATTGGGTGTGGAAACCCAAACTGCCTGTTTCACAGCACAGCACGCATGCATTGCATTCTTCTTTTCATAAGAAGGAACCCAAACCTGTTTGGGTTCCTAAGACTGACGTTTGATACTTTTGTAGGTGTGCTCTCACACAAGACCTCGTGAGAGCATGTGGTACCTGGACAGCGGATGTTCTAGACATATGACTGGAGATGCAAATCAGTTCATTTCGCTGGAGGCCAGAGCTAGAGGCAAGGTTACACTTGGAGATAACACCACCAGGAAGGTGATAGGCACAGGTATAATTGGTGATTCAAAGAACTTTATGATTGATAATGTTTTGCTTGTAGATGGACTGAAACACAACCTGCTGAGCATTAGTCAACTCTGTGACAAGGGATACAGTATCAAATTCCTGCCCACTGGCTGCAGTTTAAGCTTAAATGATGAAGTTGTTTTGTAGGGGCAAAGGATCAACAATGCCTACAAGCTAGATGTAAGTAGCATTAAATCTGATAATTCAATTTGCATAAAAACTGCTGCTGATGAGTCTTGGTTATGGCAGAGGAGATTGTGTCATGCCAGTATGAAAACCCTTAGGAGAGTCACCCAAAAGGACTTAGTTAGAGGTGTGCCCAAGCTTAAGTTCACTAAGGATCACCTGTGTGATGCCTGTCAGTTGGGGAAGCAAGTCCAGTCCTCTTTTCACTCTGTTAAGGACATTAGCACCTCTAGACCTTTAGAAGTTCTTCACATGGACCTCTTTGGACCCATTAGCACTGCCAGCTTAGGGGGGAGAGTTTATGGTTTTGTGATTGTAGATGATTATTCGAGGTTCACTTGGGTTAAGTTTTTGTCACATAAATCTGAGTCATTTGATGAGTTTAGATCCTTCTCTACTTGGATTCAGAAGAAGTTAGGATGTGAGATTATTACCATCCATAGTGATCACGGAGGGGAGTTTGAAAATGAAAGATTTAGAAGTTTTTGTGAGGATCATGGGATTAGTCACAATTTTTCAGCTTCTAGGACCCCTCAGCAGAACGGGGTAGCTGAAAGGAAGAACAGGACCTTAGTGGAAGCCGCTAGAGCCATGCTTGCTGAGTATTCACTTCCAAAATACTTTTGGGCTGAAGCGGTGAACACTGCCTATTATGTGCTGAATAGGGTGAATGTGAGAATCAAACTGAGCAAGACACCTTATGAGATCATTAAGGGTAGAACTCCAAATCTGTCCCACCTCCATGTCTTTGGCTGTAAGGTTTTCATTCTGAACAACGGGAAGTCACCCTTAGGAAAATTTGACCCCAAATCTGATGAAGGAGTGTTCTTAGGATATTCAAGTGTGGGGAAATCCTTTAGGGTGTTCAATAGGAGGACTTTGGTGGTGGAAGAAACAACCCATGTAGTGTTCGATGAATCTGAACCTAAGGAGTCTAGATCTGAAGTAGAAGATGAAGAGATTATTGAGGTTACCCAAGGAGTTGGAAATACAAATTTGGAAGAAAGGGTAGAACCTCAAACAGAGTTGCCTAGAGATTGGAGATATTCTTCGAGTCATCCTAAAGAACTGATCTTAGGAGACCCTTCTGAAGGTGTTAGGACTAGGCATGGACTTAGGAAGGAAGTAAACCATTTTGCCTTTATCTCAATGACTGAACCCACCAACATAAATCAAGCCCTGTCGGATGAATTTTGGATTTTAGCTATGCAGGAAGAATTGAATCAATTTGTAAGGAATGATGTTTGGGAGTTAGTAGAAAGACCTAAAAATCAAAGTATTGTGGGAACCAAGTGGGTCTTTAAGAATAAGATGAATGATTCTGGTGTGGTGGTGAGAAATAAGGCAAGATTGGTGGCTAAGGGGTATAATCAGATAGAAGGGATTAATTTTGAGGAGACTTTTGCCCCTGTAGCTAGATTGGAAGCCATTAGAGTGCTACTAGCCTTTGCCTGTTATAAGGGATTTAAGCTGTTTCAAATGGATGTTAAGAGTGCCTTTTTAAATGGGGTAATTAAAGAAGATGTTTTTGTAGAATAACCCCCAGGTTTTGAGAGTTCCCAATATCCAAATCATGTCTATAAATTAAAAAAGGCCTTATATGGATTGAAACAGGCACCCAGAGCTTGGTATGAGAGGCTTAGCACATTCCTGTTAGAAAGAGAGTTTGTTAAGGGGAGCGTAGACACCACCCTTTTTCTGAGGAGATTAGGAGATGACTTACTCATTGTCCAGATCTATGTTGATGATATAATTTTTAGATCTTCTGATAAATACTTATATGAAGAGTTTTCTAAAGCAATGAGTAAAGAGTTTGAGATGAGTATGATGGGAGAATTGTCCTACTTTTTGGGGTTTAACATAAGGCAAACGGATGATGGAACCTTTCTCAATCAATCAAAATACACTAAGGACATTTTGAAGAAATATGAAATGGACAAAGCCAAGCTAATCAATACTCCCATGCCCTCCTCAGTTCAGTTAGATAAGGATTCAAATGGAAAATCTATTGATCAGAAGAAGTATAGAGGGATAATAGGTTCACTGCTTTACCTGACTGCTAGCCGACCTGATATCATGTTTAGTGTCTGTCTTTGTGCTAGGTTTCAGGCTGATCCTAAAGAGTCCCACCTGACTGCTGTTAAGAGAATTCTTAGATATCTTTTAGGAACCCCAAACCTAGGAATTTTGTACCCTAGGCACAGCACCTCTTTTGAGATCATTGGATATTCTGATTCTGACTTTGCAGGGTGTTGGGTGGATAGGAAGAGTACTTCTGGGACTTGTCAATTTATAGGACAGTCGTTAGTCTCCTGGTCCAGTAGAAAACAGAACTCAGTTGCACTTTCCACTGCTGAAGCTGAGTACATTGCCTTAGGGAGTTGTGTGGCCCAAGTTCTTTGGTTGAAGCAGCAAGTCTTGGATTTAGGAGTACCTGTTGGCACAATTTCTGTTCTGTGTGATAATACTAGTGCCACCTGTATCTCTAAGAATCCAATCCAACATTCTAGGACCAAACACATTGACATTAGGCATCACTTCATTAGGGACCATGTTACAAAAGGGGACATTGAGCTACACCACGTAGCAACTGAAAATCAGCTGGCTGACATATTCACTAAACCACTGGCCTTTGACTCATTCAGCATTTTGAGAACCAGATTATGAGTGATTGATATAAATGCTTGATTCTGATGACTGCTGATTTATGATTGTTATGATTGGTATTCTGATTTCTGTTAGTTAGTTTTTTGTATTCTGTTTTCTGATTTCTATTAGTTAGTTTTTGTATTCTGATTTCTGATTTCTGTTAGTTAGTTTTGGTTTTATTATTTGCTTTCAGTTGATTTTATTTCTTCTGCTGATTTCTGTGTTACCCGTTTTGTTAGTTTGGTTTGAGTATTTACTTTGCTATGATTTTTTACCTATTTTTATTTATTTATGGGTTCATATCTTGCACTTACTGTTTTATGCTTTTCAAGATCTGATCACCTCTTACTACTTCTGGTGATCTAAATTTTTGACTGGGAGTTTTTACCTTATTTTGGTTTGGAAGCTGATAAGCAGTGATTGACTTCGCTGAATCTGTTAAAGGGAAGAAACATTGATAATTGTTTCTCTTCCTCTAACTCCTTTACTGGTGTGTAGTTTCTTTTGAATAAAAATCCTTTTCAAAATTAAAATGTTAGTTTTTGAAATAGAGATTATTTTATCTTCCTACAGTAATCTGCCTCATATCAATAGTATTTTTCAAAGTCTTGAGTCATTAGTTTAATTTTCTAAACCAAGTGATTGCATTTATCATATGTTGTATGGATTTTGTTTTGTGAATCGTTCTTCCTTACTGCGGAGAGTCATCTCCTATGTCTGGAAGATAATCTCACAGCTGAGACTCTTTAATGATTATGAAAAGGAGAAAGCTTATAAAAGATGCGCAGTGCGCCAGATAATTTGAAAAAGAGGCATAAAATGAGCCCAACACTAAAAGATGCGAAATTGCCAAATTGGATACATAAAGTGTATCAAAAATCAAAAGATGCGCAAAGCGCCAACCAATTTGAAAAAGAGGCACAAAATGAGCCCAAAACAAGCTTTCTTTCCTTTCAGATTGTTAAATGTCTTAGAGGAATCTGTGCGCCACTTAATATTTTCAAAAGCTTGAGTTTTGAAAATCATGATTTCTGATTTTTTACTTTGTAACACTATTATATCAGATATTTTTCTAGAACGAGGCTTGAAAGGATCTCTTTTTAAATCTAATGTCTCTTCTTTTGAATCAGATTTTTGTGTTGAAAGAGGTTTGCATCGATAAGGTGCCCGGGGTCAGAGTTATGAAAGTTGACTATTTCCAACATTTTCTGGATTTCAGCGCTGTCAATCGTCCTGTCATTGGTTTTTGAATCTAAAATCAAGGAAAAATTCTGATTTTCCTGTTTTGTTGTTGTTCTATGTATGTTTTATTTTATGTTTTATTTCCGTGTTATGTTTTTCGCTCCTCCTTTTTGTGATGTCAAAAGGGGGAGTCAGCTGTAGTCGTGTCTGTTTCTATATTCTGAGTCATGTTTCATGTATTGTTTTAGCTGCTAAATGAAAATTTAAAAAATGTTTGTTTGTTGGATCTTCTAGTTTACTTTTATTTTCAGACTACTTTACAAATGTTTGCCATCATCAAAAAGGGGGAGATTGTTGCAAATCTGGTTTTGATGATAACAAACATGTTTCCAGTGTGTCTTGCTTGGCTAATCTGTTTCAGGCACAAAAGACCGCGAGCCACTCAAGCCAACTCAAGATCGGGTCCAAGTGTGTCAAATGTATAATTTTTCTTTTTATTGAGTCAATTGTAATGTAACTGATTCCCTAGCTAAGTAACCTTGCACACACACACTCAGGGAGAGAGATTGAGTGAATTAGAGTTTCTGTTAAAATTTTGTTCAGATCGTCCTGGACGATCTCCACATCGTCCTGGACGATCCAGCTAAAATAGAAACCCTAATTAGGGCGACTAAGTTAAGAGGGTCTGATTGAGCAGATCGTCCAGGACGATCTACGGATCGTACGGGACGATATTCCCAAATCAGAAATTCTCAGCCGCCAGATCAAGTTAGGCAAGTTCTTATTTTTAGATACTTGGTCTGATCATCCCGGACGATACGTGTATCGTCCCGAACGATCCAGTACAATCATGCCTAATTTAATCTGGTAATTAAGGAAAGCAATTTATTTTTGGTTGATACGATCATATCGTCCTGGACGATCGCAGGATCATCCCGGACGATCTTGATCGTCTAGTGCATTTAAGCTGTACGTCCAGAACTATGTACAGGACGATTTGGGGCCTTTTTGAACTAATCATACCAGACGATGACCCTATCGTCCGGGACGATCAAGTCATTTTTTGGTCGTCCAGCACAGATTTCTCTGGATGACCCGAACTGTCTTCTGGACGATTTCCCTCAATTTGAACTAATCGTCTCGGACGATCGCAGGATTGTACGGGACGATATGAACAACTTTTTCTACTGATCGTCCAGAAAAGCCAGATCGTCCAGGCTGAAACAGCTGAATTTGAACTGATCGTACAGGACGATCTACCGATCGTCCTGGATGATCTTGGCCGACCAGTTGAGATTTAGGGCAAATTTTAAGCCCTCCTTTAAAAGAAATTTTTCCAAGATTGGGAAAAATCTTTTGCTGCCTTCCTTCCTTGAGAAACCCTAGAGAGAGAGAGAGTTGGGAGAGAGAGAGAAGATCTTGTGAGGGGGAGTTAGTGAGGGATTCACTAAGGTTGCTCCGAGCACGGATCAGAGTCATCTTCTCCGCTCGTCGTCTTTCGTCTAGTCAGTGTTCGTCGTGGGAGGATCGTTCGCAAGAAGATCCGGGGTTCTCTGCCCGCTTCAGGTGGAAGCGAAAGAGTTCGTAGGTTCTCTGCCTGCTTCAGGAGGAAGCGAAAGGAGTTCGAAGGTTCTCTGCCTGCTTCAGGAGGAAGCGAAAGGAGGTCGGGTTCTCTGCCTCACCGTGTGGTGAAAAGGAGATTTTTGTACAGGCTTCTCCGCCTTGCTGTGGGAGCAAAAGGAGAGACACTTCTGTTTAGTGCAATACCCGGAGGGGAGGCTCCGGGGAGTGGACGTAGGTCAAGTTGACTGAACCACTATAAAATCTGGTTTGCTTTTCTGATTCAATTCTGCACTTTAATTTTTCCTGATATTAACTGCTTGGGTGAATATCTGTGGTTGATCTTTTTATCGTTGTTTTAATTCATTTTTCGCTGCACGTTATAAAAAGATTTTCATAGTTATCGTGAAATTTTTAAATAACCAATTCACCCCCCCTCTTGGTTAGCCTCGGGACTAGTTCACTAGGGCTTAACATCCCTATCGAACTTTCAGGCCCTGCCCTCGACTTCAGGACATTCTGCTTCTTCTTTGGTTATTCGCTGCTTCGATGATGTCCCTGCCCTCAAGCTCGTTCGACGACGCACCTGCCCTCGAGCTCCTTCGATGACGTCCCTATTAGACGTCGCCCCTACCGGGATAGGTCGCTCTGTGTAGGTAACTTTCTCCCTTTCGCATTCTTTGCTCTAGCTAGTTCGCGCTCATTTGATGAACTTCTCTCATTTGATGCAGTTTGACTTCTCTCCTTGATGATGGTCGACTTCGCTCCGTTGACGCCAAATGGTCGGGATCTCGCTTGCTGTTTAGGTAACTTTTTCCCTTTCGCATAGCTTATTTTTTGCTTTAGTCATGGATGTTCTCACTAGACATTTGCAAGAGGATGTACATTGGTGTATGCTTTTTGGTCATGATATTATTCTTATTGATAGGACTATAGAGGGAGTTGAAGGTAAACTAGAATTGTGGAGGTCAACCTTAGAGTCTAAAGGTTTTTGCTTGAGTAGATCTAAAACGGAATATATGGAGTGTAATATTAGTAATTAATAATAGACCTAGTGAGGGGATTGTGACTTTGGGCGATCAAGTCATTAATAAGAGTACACATTTTAGATATCCAAGTAGGATGGTTGAAGTGGAGGAATGCATCGGGCTTATTGTGTGATAGAAAAGTACCCCTCAAACTTGAAAAATTATTCTGTCCGGACAGCGGTACCGATTAGTACCGAGCGGTACTGCTGTCGGTACCGAGTGGTACCATGCTCGATACCGAGCTCGGTACCGCGTGCTTAATGATGTGGCACTTTTTTATTGGTCTCTGGACACGTTCAGTGTCTGGACACAATAATCTCTCCTCAAACTTAAGGGAAAATTTTATAAGATGGTGGTGAGACCTGCAATGCTTTATGGTGCCGAATGTTGGCCAATAAAAGAGTAGCATAATTCTAAGTTAAGCATTGCAGAAATGAGGATGCTCAGGTGGATGAGTGGTTGTACCCTTAGAGATAGGATACAAAATGATTCCAATAGCTCATGCATACATATTTTGGTCAAACCCTCGAGCTCGCTTGCTGTTCTTGAAACTTTATCATATGCTTTCTCTAAATCAATAAATATCAAATGTAGATCATCCTTATTCTCTCTATATTTCTCCATCAAACCTAGATAGGATTATCTTGCTAGTGTATGGGGGGACATGTCGGAGCTATATGTTTGCATCTAATAGTGTCTGACACAAGTCATTTGAAAGTATTTGTCCTTCATATCTTTTTATCAATAGTAGTATGTAACTATTTTGGAAAGTAATCGTAACTTCTATCCTTATTTTCAATATTATATGTAGGCTATATATTATGGATATCAGAACTCAAAGAAGTTGGATGTATAATCGATTGGCGCAAGGACGAAAGACATTAACTGATGAGTTCATTAGGGGGGTGAATATTTTTATTTAGACAGCTTCTCAACTACCCAGCTTCATCTCAGATGAAAAGTTTTGTTGCCCATGTTCTAAACATAAAAATCAAGTGCACCTTAGCGCAGATGATGTAACTGTTGATCTATATCGTCAAGGTTTCATGCCAGAATATTGGTAGTAGACTTCTCATGGTGAGTATGAACCACATTTTGATTCTCGATACTGCCCATCGATAAATGCTACTAGAGATGAGGAAGAGCATATCATACCTAATCTTGTGGACTTAATTCATGATGCAAGTGGAGCACAATTTGAATAATATACATAAGAGTCGCCTAACAAAGAAGTAAAAATTTTTTATGATTTGTTGCATACTTCCCAACAACCAATATGGAAAGGTTGCACCACTCACTCAGAGTTATCCATTGCTCTTAAGATGTTAAGTATCAAGGCAGAATATAATGTCCCCTGTGATTATTTTAATCAATTTATTGGACTACTCAAAGAAACCAATCCAGTAGATAACATAATTCCTACAGATTTATATCGGCCTAAGAAGTTAGTTTCCAAGCTTGGTTTGACATACAAAAAGATAGATTATTGTGTCAATGGATGCATGTTATTCTGTAAAGATTTTCAATCAGATATTGCATGCCATCATTGCAACGCACCAAGATTTCAACCAAAATCTATCACGAGAAGAAAGATGAAGGAAGTAGCAGCCAGCAGGTTATTTTACTTACCCATAATTCCTAGACTGCAATGAGTATATGCATCAATGAGATCTGCTGAATATATGAGATGACATAAAGAACATATCTCACACGAAGGGTTTATTACACATCCATCAGAAGCAGATGCTTGGAAATATTTTGATCGTACATATCCCACATTCGCCTCAGAATTAAGAAATATAGGATTAGGTTTATGTGTAGATGGTTTCACTCCATTTAGTGAGTCTGCTTCACCTTACTCATGTTGGACCATCATACTCACACCATACAATCTTCCACCAGAGTTATGCATGACTACTCCTTATATATTTCTGATGCTTATCTTTCCAGGGCCATATAATTCAAAAGAAAAGATCGATGTATTCTTATAACCGTTAATTGATAATTTAAATCTATTATGGGAAGAGAAAATAAGTACATATGACATCTCCACCAAATAGAACTTCATTATGAGGGCAGCATTACTTTGGATAATTGGTGATTTTCTCACATACGGTATGCTCTCAGGTTGGAACACTTCTGGAAAACTAGCTTGTCCACTTTGCATGGAACATACAAAGTCATTCACTTTAAAGCACAGAGGGAAGAACACTTGATTCGATTGTCATCGCATGTTCTAACCTACAGATCATCATTTCAGGTGAAATAAGGATAGTTTCGTCAAGAATAAAATAGTTATATCGTTGCCTCCTCCTAGATTAAGTAGTGAAGAAATATTTGAAAGAGTAAGATCCGGCCCCACAATAGTGAAATCTCCAACATTAGCTGCTTACAAATTGCCAGGATATGGTGTCAACTATAATTAGACTAAGAAAAATATTTTTTGGTCATTACCATATTGGAGGATAAATTTGATCAGACATAACTTAGACGTGATGTATATAGAGAAAAATGTCTTTGATAATATATTCAATACAGTCATGGATATCAAAGATAAATCTAAAGACATCATCAAAAGCAAGGATGAACTTAAAGGAGATTTATAGGAGAAAAGCATTAGAATTGAGGGATAGTTGAAGTGGAAAATATTTCAAACCAAAAGCTACATTCACTTTGACTTTAGAGAAGAGGCGTGCTGTTTGTGAATGGGTGAAGAGTTTACAGGTACCTGATGAATATTCTTCAAACAGATGTGTTGACATTAGAACTGGGAGATTATTTGGTATGAAGAGTCATGACTGTCATATCTTCATGCAATGTCTATTTCCAACTACCTTTAGTTATTTGCTGGATCAAATTTTGAAGCCCTTGATCGGGCTTAGTATCTTCTTCAAAAATTTATGCTCTTTAAAATTAAATACAGAGCATATGATTCTTATGGCGTAGCATATCCCTTTTATTCTGTGTAAACTTGAGAATAAGCTTGCTCATAAATTTATTACCCATACTTTCATTTAATCTAAACCTTAATTTTTACAGGAGTTTCATTGATGGATTGAATACAATAGAATAAGTAAAAGTCTAAAAGATAGTGGAAATAAATTTTCTTATTTGATTTAAAAATATAGTACATATTCTGACTATTTATTCAATTAATATATCTTTATTTAGTTATTAAGCATGTTAATGACATACTTTATCTACTAACTAGGTCCACGTTGAAGGTAGTAATTTGCAATATTATGGACTACTTGATCTAGCTTGGGGATCAAATAGAGCGGTAAAGTGTTATCAAAATTTCTTAGTTAATGGTTATAAATTCCAAACCAAATATTAGTGTGAAGATAGAAAAATAGATAATTCTGGTATATGTGTTAGAGGGAATATCCATACAGGTGATGAGTCTGAGTATTACGTGGTATTAGAAGAAATATTACAATTGGAATATCCTAGTGTTGGGAATAATGTGTATCTATTCAATTGTGAGTGGTTTGATTTAGTAAAGAGTAGAGGTATAAGAATACATCTATTGTATGGTATAACAAAAGTTAAATGGGATAGGAAATATTCAAAGTTTGACCCATTCATCATTGCTAGTCAGGCAAGCTAAGTCTATTTTGCTAACTACCCGAGTAGAGTACGAGGTAAACAAGATTGGCTCATAGTTATGAAGACCAAACCTAGGGGAGTTATTGAAAAGAGTACTTCAATACAACCAGTACATCAAGAAGAGTTTATGTCAAACATACAAGATGTTGCTAACGATGTGGATGATCAAATTATAACTACTGAGAGTGAGTTGCAGTTAGAGAAAGTGGATTTAAATATAGAGGACATTCACGATGAGTCTGACAGTGGTACAGAAGTTTTATCATATGAAAGTGAATCAACAAAAGGTAAATGAATTTTGATTAAAAATGAATTTTTTTACTTATATTTAGTTATTTATTGCATTATTTATATTTAAAAGTTTTTTGTACTTGCATTATTTAATTCCTGCGATATTTTATATTCATTTGTTATCATTATTTTTATTATTAATATTTTTTAAATATTTATGCAGATGGTTCAGGTGATGACCATCAGAGAGAACTGATAAAGAATATATTTGGTAGGCGCAACAAGAAGGTTACTATTAGCAGGCCTGCACATACTGAGGGCACCTCTTCATCTCAGCCTGCTACTCAGAGTCAGCCTAGCCCGCCTATACCTACTCCTGCAGCTAGTAGCCCACAGTTCTACTCACCAGACCCACACTTACCTTCACCAGACCTTACAGAGACTACTCCTTTCTACCCCTATTACCCACCCCCACCTTATCATGGTGCCCATCCTCCATATCCATATCCGCCATATATCCCATGCACCACCACCTTAGCCAGCTACAACACCACCTCAGCCCGCTACAGACAGACCTTCCTACCTAGCTGTAGTAGAGAAGACAACAGAGGGTCGCATATTGATTGAACTTAATGGTGACATGTAAGTATTAATTTTATTTGAGTCATAAAAATAGAATTGAATTAATTTTT
The DNA here is from genome assembly GCA_019925795.1 of Dendrobium chrysotoxum. NCBI lineage: Eukaryota > Viridiplantae > Streptophyta > Magnoliopsida > Asparagales > Orchidaceae > Dendrobium > Dendrobium chrysotoxum. Next base: position 50,616,272 of record CM034305.1, on the reverse strand, counting down.
TTGACAACTAACATATTGCTTTTAGGTTTCATCCATCAAAAGAGCCTACACATAAAATACGAGATATAATACGGAGCAGATACGATGCTCCTTATATTTCTTGGAAGAAAGCCCCAAAAGAAGTACGGGATATATGGTTTAGAGAGTTTGAGGTATGTTATTATATAAATATTTTTTTATTATATCTAATATATATAAGCTAAAAAAATTATTTATTCTTTATTGTATGTGTTTAAATACAGAAAAATTTTTGTTGACTTCTAAAATATAATGATAAAATTAGAAAGAACTTTGAGAAGCATGGCTCGACTCATATACGAGACATGTTTACTGACATTAGAAAGTCAGGCCAGTGACCACTCTGGATTGGTGAGGGTGTATGGGCAGAGTTGAGCAGTGCTTGGGGTAGCCCAGATTATACGAGAAGGAGAGATCAAAATAGATAGAACAGAGCTTTTGATGTTGGGGGCTTGGGTAGTTCCCCTCATACAGGAGATTTTATTCCTCATACTGAGCACAGAAGATGTTTGGTAAGAAATTTTAAAATCTTTTAATAATTTACTTTAATTAGAATATTAATATATGTCTATTACAGAAATAGGTGCTGGGTAGAGAACCAACTCCTGTTGAATTGCGTAGTCATTCCCACAAGCGGTAGGAGGACCAACAATGGGTTGACGAGCGTGCTAGGAGAGCCTATGTAAGTATATAAGTTTAATTTTGATGATATTATGTATAAATTACATAACGTTTTATTAACTTTCATAGGAGGAGTATACACGGCTTCGAGAGAGTCAAGATGCAGCAGGTGAAGGTTCTTCTGCTGGATCAACAGACTATTCTGACTACCACGCTTGATCACAAGCGATAGGAGGAATGCAGCATGGCAGAGTATACGGGTTAGGCTCGTAGGCCTATGCATATGAAGGGCAGACATCTAGTGGCGGCAGTTTTTCATCTAGTACCCAGAAGTCTTTATATACCTAATGGATAGCTACCCTTACAAACGAGCTAGAACAGGTATGGAAAGCTCAAGCTGATTGGCAGATGCAAATGTAGTAGTAGGAGATGTAGATACAGCAGGCGCAAGCTCAAATGTTAGAAGAAATGAAAAAGATGAGTGAGCAGATGAATAGTGGTAGGAGTACATCATCACCTGAGGATGAAACTGAATCAGAGTAGATGTTATTTATCTATTTTACTGATGAGGATATATGTATTTATGTAATTTTTGGACATATTTATCTATTTGCTGTTTGAACATATTTAGATATTTGTTGATGACACTCTTCTTATATATATTTATTGTATACATGTTTAATTATTCCTTATCTGGATGATGCTCTTCTAGTTTAACTGTTGATGTTGTAGAATATATATTGTATTGTAATTTTTTATATGCAGGTATAAATATGGAAATCACTTTTCAAAGTGAGGAAGGTTTTTTTTTCTGCTATAGGTTTTCGGCAGATTATTCATCGGTACATGTGTCAAAAATATGATATGATGACATTTTCGGTGGAATATGCGACAGAACTTTTGACGGATAGTTCGACGGTGATATCGGATGGTAAAAATTGGCATCACTTTTTATTGTGGCAGAATATCTACAGGTAATTCTGGTGGACATTTTCTGCCGGTAATTCCAGCGGCTTATCACCGGAACACGGAGACAGAAAAGGTGTCGGCTTGTCAAACGTATCCGCTGGTTGTCCGTCGAAAAGTCAGTCGGAAATACTTCCAGCAAAAAAAATATGACGGAAATATTTTTCCGACGCGCATTTTACCGTCGGAGAGTTTGCCGTCAGAAATCCGTCGGAAACCTATTATTTTTGACGCATTTTTCACTTTATCGGTGGATTTTGTCCGTCGATAATGACTATTTTTCGGTAGTGTTCGTAATCATTTGGGTGGCGTTATTGCTTCTTATGCTGGTCCGATTAACCCTACTAGGGTCATTACCGTAGAGCTATTAGGTTTATCACATGGTCTTGACATTTGCAGTTCTCTGGAGATTAGTCATGTGGCCATTGAGGTAGATGCTTTGTTGTTAATTCAAATCTTTCAAAATGGGAGGCTTGGTAGTCCTCATAATTTCTATATTATTAGAAGAATTAAGCATTCCCTCTCTACTCTCAATTATTCTATTTCACATATTTATCGAGAGGGAAATTCTTGTGCTGATTGCTTGGCCAAATTTGGTTAGCATCTTGAAGATTTTCAGGTGTATGACGCCACTAACTTGCCTCCTTTAGTGAGAGGTTTAGTTAATTTGGACAAAATTGGTCTGCCTTATATCTGGCTGGGCTGATGCTGTGGTTTTTTATATTTGTTTTTTATTTTATTTTTTGTGGTCTTTGGGGTTGGTTTTCTCTCCCTGGTCTTATGTTCTGGTTGTCCTCTTGTGCTCTGGCTGGTTTTGGTTTTAGTGACCATTTATTTCTCTGTTATTTTATTTTAAGGGTTTTCTGGATTGATTGCTCCTTTGTTAGCCTCCTCTGGTTGTTGGCTGTTGTTAATGGTTGTATCTATGTTTTACTTGTGTGGTGGACTCTTGGGTTTTCCATTCGGAGCTGTGGCAGTTTTTGGATCTCTGGCTGGTTTTATTGTAGTGCGTTTGTGATATGTCATTAGGGGGTGTTTTTTCTTGGAAGTTGATGCTTTGGTGCCCTCTTACGCTGTTTTGGGGGTTTATTGGTTGTGCTGGGTCTGGGGATCATTTCGATATCAGATTCTATGCTTCTATGTTTTTCTGGTTATCTGCCTTTTTGTTCCTTAAAAAAGTATATAGTTACAAGTGTTGCTGTAGGTGTTTTTATAGTTGTAACCTGAGGGGTTTAAAGTCTGAGGTGTTGCTAAGTGGGGTTCTCGTGGTGCCTAATTATATGAATTATTTTTTAGCCTTATTGGGTGGGTTACTAGGTGGTTCCTGGGCGTTGGTTTGTAGTTTTGCTTTTAATAATTCTCTTAATTGGTGTTTTGGGCTTTGGTGTATGGTTAGCAATCTTGTCAAGTATTTTACTGAGATCCATGTCTTGCCTGTGATGTGGCAATTAGTGGCTGATTTTCGTTGGTGTTGCTTCTCATCAGAAGGGTTATTCATGGGTGCCTGAACTTTGCGATCCTTAACTACATCTTCACTTGCATATCGGGTTATATTTCCCATTACTATTTAATTTTATTTTATTATATATTATTTTGCCTTTCTTTTTGCTATATTACCAATTTGTGTTGGAGCATTGTCTTATTACAGGTATGCAGATTCGAAGATCTGGGAGAGGTGGTTGATTCCTTCGCAGAAAGAGTGTGCTGATTGTTTATTTTTGGAGCTTTCTTTTTTGGGCGTTGACTCCTTCCAGCCCTAGATTGTATCTAGGCAATTTTGTATTTTGGAGTAGTCAAGCGACCTTCGCCTTTTAGGTTTTTTTTTCTTGTTCATTTTGTAGCTCTTTAAGCATTAGTGTGCTGAAGGTCCTCTTTGGTTATTGTAATTTTTCCCATTATATTAACGCGTAGGTCCCTCCAGGGGTTTCCCCCTAAAAAAAAAAAGAACAACGAAGAAAAATATTGGGACTATTATTTCTCTTCATATCCTTAGAATATTCTGTGATCCATAATTCTACCTCTATTGTCCAATAAATTTTCAATTTCCTAGAAAACCACTGAAGTAAATAACTTAAGGGTAGAATAACTATGGAGAAATTAATTGTAAGTATTCAAGAAGATTGAGACTCTAAAACAATGCTAATAATGCTGGTGGATAGTTTAGAAAAAAGAGTTTTGTAAGTTATTGAGTTTCTATATGTATTGCATTCAAGAAAGGGGTTAAGAAACTATGCATGATATTCTATCTCAGATTATTTATCATACTCGAATATACATTCACCTCTCAAGGCCTTTACTATCAAGATCGATAGCATTGTAATGCTTGAGAATTTATATGAAGCTTCTCATAAACTAAAAAGGAAACAAGCTATCAATAAATAAATGACATCTAGATATTACAAGTTGTTAAAAATTTAGGAAAGTGATTGGAAGAAATGGATTTTCACAAAATAATAATAATAATAATAATAATAATAATAATAATAATAATAATAATAATAATAATAATAAATGAATATGAAAAATATAGGCTAGTAGCCCAAGACATCATTAAAACTTATGGAATAGACTATTGTAGCCTTCAATAGGAATGCCAAAAAGGAGAAAAAAGAAAAAAAATGTTGATTAAATATACATAAATTTGTCTCTTAAAACTTTGTGGAGATGGAGATTCTATGACGTCTAATGAAATAATATAATTTGCAATAATTTGCTTAATGTTTTACTTATATATATATATATATATATATATATATATATATATATATATATATATATATATATATATATATATGCCAAAAAAATTTATTTATTTATAGTTGTTAAATTTTTTTATTAATTTTATATCTTAAAGATTTTCCTTTCTAACACAAAAAAGATACAAATAGTTTATTTAGTTATGGGGTCTAATTACCGATAAGAGTGAGCAACCATGATTAATTATGTTCAAAGACTTTTACAATTTAAGAAAACACTTGATTAAATTCATGATAATGTCATACGAAAATATAGATGATATATCAATAATACAACTTATCATAACCACATGCTATGAACCGCTTAAGAAATCAATGTTGAATAACTGCTTGAATAAGCAACCTACAATAATGAAAGGAGATATATTTGCTAACATTAACTATCAATATCAAGATTTAAGTGTTTGAATGTGGTACAAACTTTGATAGAGTGAAATATTTAAATATTTAGAAAGAGCTTCAAATATTTAGATTGCTAGGCAATTCAAAATGGAGATAATCTACTTAGAGGAAATGAATATTTTAGATTCAAATGTATATCAATAAGGTATGGGTATACAATGTAATGACTTGATCAAAAGTGCGTGACTATTTTTAAATAGAACTCCACTGAAGGGGAACGAGAGAGTCTAAATAGGTGCTAATATGAAGGCACCAATTTAAGTGTAGTAAAGCTAAAAAGGAATAACTCTACTGGGGAATGACTTAGCCAAAATGTTTAACTAAGCTAAGGGTAAGCATAGGCATAAATACATGCCTAACGAATGGGTAGATTTGTTCAAAAGAGCATGACCAAATTAGAAGGAAGTTCAACTAAAATAGCATGAGTAGATACAAATAGCATAGCTAGAAGAGAAAAACTATACTAAGAGTGAATTTAGCCAATGGAGGATGACAAAATCTCAATTTTTTTTTTAGTTGACAAGAAAATCAATAATATAGTCAAATAGTTATTAATTTACTATGATTGAGTTTGGCCAAAAGAAAATGTCCAAACTTAAGATGATTCTAAGCCAAAAGATAATATGACAAAATGGATGGATAATTTACTTAAAGAGGTATGATTATACTTGAAATATACTTAGATGAAGTAATATGGCTAAGTCGTAAGGGAGCCTAATCAAAAGGAAATGAATAGATTATCAGGTAGAAGCTAAGTCAAGATATCAAATCAAAATGATCAAATGCATGCAAGTGATGCAAACTAAGGTAAACCAAAATGGTCTCTAAAACAACTTAAAAGGTATGATCACATGTAATGTCACTTGGACCTTGTAAGAGATAGGGTAGACTGCCCTAAAAAACTATGTAGGTTATTTTAAGATGAGTAGTTCCCTAGTAATTAACCACTAACATGCTTTGCCAACAATATTATTTAGAAAGTGAAGTGTAGGAATTGGACCATGATATCAAACCTAACTATAGGTCACAGAGTGGAAATTAAATTAATCAGGTTAATAGTTTAAGGTTTTGTGCAATGATCAAATGAACCTAGACTATTATCTAAATTCAAGAGCAAGGTCCAAAATGCATATGAAAAATAAATAATTTATTCAAAATGGCTAGTGCACTAAAACTGATCAAGGATCAAGTTGGTTTGAATAGAGCATCACATAGATGGATGCATATTATATTAAATAGGATTTTTTTTTACAATAAGTGAATTAGATTAAAATTTTATTTTGGATTCTTTAAATTTTCGCATAATAATTTGATAAACCATTAAAAATTTCTTAAATTATAAAATATCAAAATTCAAAATATTTTAATACATTGAGATATTTAAAATCAAAGTTGATGTTTAAAAATAAAAAATTTAAAGTTTTGAAAAGTCAAACTTGTTACAAATCTGGTTTCGATGATGACAAACATGTTTCCAGTGTGTTTTGCTTGGCTAATCTGTTTCAGGCACAAAAGACCACGAGCCACTCAAGCCAAGTCAAGATCGGGTCCAAGTGTGTCCAATGTACTATTTTTCATTTTATTGAGTCAATTGTAATGTAACTGATCCCCTAGCTAAGTAACCTTGCACACACACACTCAGGGGGAGAGCTTGAGTGAATTAGAGTTTCTGTTTAGTTTTTGTTCAGATCGTCCTGGATGATCAGGTAAAAATAGAAACCCTAATTAGGGCGACTAAGTTAAGAGGGTCTGATTAAGCAGATCATCTTGGACGATCTTTGGATCGTACGGGACGATATGCTCAAATCAGAAATACTCAGCCGCCAGATCAAGTTAGGCAAGTTCTTATTTTTAGATACTTGGTCTGATCGTCCCGGACGATAAGTGTATCATCCCAAACGATTCAATATAATCATGCCTAATTTAATCTGGTAATTAAGGAAAATAATTTATTTTTGGTTGATACGATCGTATCATCCTGGACGATTGCAGGATCGTCCCGGACGATCTTGATCGTCTAGTGCATTTAAGTTATACGTCCAGAACTATGTACAGGATGATTTAGGGTCTTTTTGAACTAATGTACAGGACGATGTCCCTATCGTCCTGGATGATCAAGTCATTTTTTGGTCGTCCAGCACAGATTGCTCTGGATGACCCGAACTGTCTTCTGGATGATTTTCCTCGATTTGCACTAATCATCCCGGACGATCGCAGGATCGTATGGGATGATATGAATAATTTTTTTCTACTGATCGTCCAGAAGAGCCAGATCGTCCAGGCTGAAACAGCTGAATTTGAACTGATCGTACAGGACGATCTACCAATCGTCCGAGACGATCTTGGCCGACCAGTTTAGATTTAGGGCAAATTTTAAGCCCTCCTATAAAAGAACTTTTTCATAAAACAAGAAAAATCTTTTGCTTCCTTCCTTTCCTGAGAAACCCTAGAGAGAGAGAGAGTTGGGAGAGAGAGAGAGAAGATCTTGTGAGGGGGAGTTAGTGAGGGATTCACTATGGTTGCTCCAAGCACGGATCAGAGTCGTCTTCTCCGCTCGTCGTCTTTCGTCTAGTCGGTGTTCGTCGTGGGAGGATCTTTCGCAAGAAGATCTGGGGTTCTCTGCCCGCTTCAGGTGGAAGCAAAAGGAGTTCGAAGGTTCTCTGCCTGCTTCAGGAGGAAGCGAAAGGAGGTCGGGTTCTCTGCCTCACCGTGTGGTGAAAAGGAGGTGTTTGTACAGGCTTCTCCGCCTTACTATAGGAGCAAAAGGAGAGACACTTTTTGTTTAGTGCAATACCCGGAGGGGAGGCTCCGGGGAGTGGACGTAGGTCAAGTTGACCGAATCACTATAAAATTTGGTTTGCTTTTCTGATTTAGTTTTGTACTTTACTTTTCTGATATTAACTGCTTGGGTGAATATCTATGGTTGATCTTTTCGTTCTTGTTTATGTGTTTCCACTACTACGTATCGAAAAGATTTTCATTGTTATCGTGAAATTTTTAAATTACCAATTCACCCCTCCTCTTGGTTAGCCTCGGGACTAGTTCACTAGGGCTTAACATCCCTATCGAACTTTCAAGTGGTATCAAAGCAGGATTCAAAATTTAGGTTTAAAAACTTTTGAATTTGATCCATGGCTAACACTAATAATCGTAATACTGCTGAAGGTTATTCTATTACAAGACCACCGTTGTTTGATAATATTCCTTTTAATTTTTGGAAAACACGTATGTCTACTTTTCTGCAATCTATTGATTATCGCATGTGGATGTTAGTTAAGGATGGATACGAACCACCTTTTAGATTGATTAACAATGTAAAAACTGAACTGCCTTTTGCTGATTGGACGTTTGATGATCGTGATTTAGCACAGTTAAATACAAAATGCTTGAACTGTTTCTTTTGTGCTTTAAAATCTGAAGACTATATGCGTGTTTCTACTTGTACAACAGGAAAGGAAATCTAGGATAGATTATGCATAACATACGAAGGTACAACTGAAGTCAAACAGTCTAGGTTAAACATCTTGTTACATGATTACAAACTTTTTCGCATGAAACCTATTGAGACTATTTCAGAAATGTTCACAAAGTTCACTCAGATTGTTACCTCTTTGCATGCTCTAGGTAGAAAACTTTCTAACTACGAAAGAGTGAACAAAATTCTTAGATGTTTGTCTGCTTCTTATGATGCTAAGATTACTGCTATTACTGAATCTAAAGATTTAAATACTTACTCTATTGACAACTTACTTGGATCACTCATTACTTACGAGCAAGGGGTGAACCAAAGGCAACTTGATGCAGGTGAACGTAAGAAAGAGAAGACAGTGGCACTAAAGGTCAAAGATTCAGATGCTAGCACTTCCGGGTCTGATAGCGATGATGTTGCCTTAATCACAAGGCAATTTAAAATCTTTCTAAGGAAGAAACATAAGAACTATCAAAAGTGGAACAAGGGTAAGTCCAATAAAAATTTTAAGGGTTCATCTAAATCTGTTTGTTTTGAATGCAGGAAGCCTGAAAATATTAAGGCTGATTGTCCTACACTTAAAGCTCACCCAAGCAAGGAGAAGGGTGAGGAGAAACCAAAGTTCAGAAAGGACAAGAAGCGGATTCAGAAGGCGTTCTGGGCAGACTCTGCATCCGACTCTTCTGAGACTGAAGCTGAAGAGGAGGAAACAAACTTGTGTCTGATGGCTGATGATTACCCTGGTCAGTCGGACCAGGAAGAGGTATGTGAGCTTACTTACGATTAATTATTTGAAGTTTTTGAAAAAATTCATACATCGTATAGGAAGCTTAAGAAAACTCATACTAATTTGAAATTAGATTACTTGACTTTGCAAAAAGAGCATGATTCTGTAGTTAAAGATCATTCCACACTTGATTCCAATCACATGTCTTTGCTTGATGAATTCGATGATTTGAACAAAAATATTCTGATTTAACTGTTGAGCATGATTTGTTAAAAACATCGCATGTTGAATTAAAGTTGTTTTTAAGAAAGTGAATGATATGGCATGTGAGTTAGAAAGTAATGAAAGTATAAGAACCTTTGAAATTGCAAGTTTAAATAAACATATTGAGTTTTTGAAAGTAAAAATCAGTGCTTATGAAAAGAACAAAACACCGCCTACTTTTGAACAGTTTTATGCATCGCCACCTTTTGAAAAATCTGTTGCAAGTTCTTCAAAGCATGTTTCATATACATCTAGGAAGAGGCACTATCACCCATGTAGATTAGTTAACCCTTTTCCTGGTGTTAGATGTTTTTCATGTGGCATGTTAGGACATATTTCTCACACCTGCACTGTTCACCGTAGTACACATTAGGTGTGGAAACCCAAACTGCCTGTTCCACAGCACAGCACGCATGCATTGCATTCTTCTTTTCATAAGAAGAAACCCAAACCTGTTTGGGTTCTTAAGACTGACATTTGATATTTTTGTAGGAGTGCTCTCACATAAGACCTCGTGAGAGCATGTGGTACCTGGACAGCGGATGTTCTAGACATATGACTGGAGATGCAAATCAGTTCATTTTGCTGGAGGCCAGAGCAGGAGGCAAGGTTACACTTGGAGATAACACCACCAGGAAGGTGGTAGGCTCAGGTATAATTGGTGATTCAAAAAATTTTATGATTGATAATATTTTGCTTGTAGATGGACTGAAACATAACTTGCTGAGCATAGTCAACTCTGTGACAAGGGATACAACATCAAATTCCTGCCCACTGGCTGCATTTTAAGCTTAAATGATGAAGTTGTTTTGCAGGGGCAAAGGATCAACAACGTCTACAAGCTGGATGTAAGTTGCATTAAATCTAATAATTCAATTTGTTTAAAAACTACTGCTGATGAGTCTTGGTTATGGCATAGGAGATTGTGTCATGCCAGTATGAAAATCCTTAGGAGAGTCACCCAAAAGGACTTAGTTAGAGGTGTGCCCAAGCTTAAGTTCACTAAGGATCACCTGTGTGATGCCTGTCAGTTGGGGAAGCAAGTCCAGTCCTCTTTTCACTCTATTAAGGACATTAGCACCTCTAGACCTTTAGAAGTTCTTTACATGGACCTCTTTGGACCCATTAGCACTGCCAGCTTAGGGGGGAGAGTCTATGGTTTTGTGATTGTAGATGATTATTTGAGGTTCACTTGGGTTAAGTTTTTGTCACATAAATCTGAGTCAGTTGATGAGTTTAGATCTTTCTCTACTTGTATTCAGAAGAAGTTAGGATGCGAGATTATTACCATCCATAGTGATCACGGAGGGGAGTTTGAAAATGAAAGATTTGGAAGTTTTTGTGAGAATCATGGGATTAGTCACAATTTTTCAGCTCCTGAGACCCCTCAGCAGAACGGGATAGCTGAAAGGAAGAACATGACCTTAGTGGAAGCCGCTAGAGCCATGCTTGCCGAGTATTCACTTCCAAAATACTTTTGGGCTGAAGCGGTGAACACTGCCTATTATGTGCTGAATAGGGTGAATGTGAGAGTCAAACTGAACAAGACACCTTATGAGATCATTAAGGGTAGAACTCCAAATCTGTCCCACCTCCATGTCTTTGGCTGTAAGGTTTTCATTCTGAACAACGGGAAATCACCTTTAGGAAAATTTGACCCCAAATCTAATGAAGGAGTGTTCTTAGGATATTCAAGTGTGGGGAAATCCTTTAGGGTGTTCAATAGGAGGACTCTGGTGGTGGAAGAAACAACCCATGTAGTGTTTGATGAATCTGATCCTAAGGAGTCTAGATCTGAAGTAGAAGATGAAGAGATTTTTGAGGTTACCCAAGGAGTTAAAAATACAAATTTGGAGGAAAGGATAGAACCTCAAAGCACATTGCCTAGAGATTTGAGATATTCTTCGAGTCATCCTAAAGAACTGATCTTAGGAGACCCTTCTGAAGGTGTTAGGACTAGGCATGGACTTAGGAAGGAAGTAAACTATTCTGCCTTTATCTCAATGACTGAACCCACCAATATCAATCAAGCCTTGTCGGATGAATTTTGGATTTTAGCTATGCAGGAAGAATTTAATCAATTTGTAAGGAATGATGTTTGGTAGTTAGTAGAAAGACCTAAAAATCAAAGTATTGTGGGAACCAAGTGGGTCTTTAAGAATAAGATGAATGATTCTGGTGTGGTGATGAGAAATAAGGAAAGATTGGTGGCTAAGGGGTATAATCAGATAGAAGGGATTGATTTTGAGGAGACTTTTGCCCCTGTAGCTAGATTGGAAGCCATTAGAGTGCTACTAGCCTTTGCCTGTTATAAGGGATTTAAGCTGTTTCAAATGGATGTCAAGAGTACCTTTTTAAATGGGGTAATTAAAGAAGATGTTTTTGTAGAACAACCCCCAGGTTTTAAGAGTTCCCAATATCCAAGTCATGTCTATAAATTAAAAAAAGGCCTTATATGGATTGAAACAGGCACCCAGAGCTTGGTATGAGAGGCTTAGCACATTTCTGTTAGAAAGAGAGTTTGTTAAGGGGAGCGTAGACACCACCCTTTTTCTGAGGAGATTAGGGGATGACTTACTCATTATCCAGATCTATATTGATGATATAATTTTTAGATCTTCTGATAAATATTTATGTGAAGAGTTTTCTAAAATAATTAGTAAGGAGTTTAAGATGAGTATGATGGGAGAATTATCCTACTTTTTGGGGTTTAGCATAAGGCAAACGGATGATGGAACCTTTCTCAATCAATCAAAATACACTAAGGACATTTTGAATAAATATGAAATGAACAAAGCCAAGCCAATCAATACTCCCATGCCCTCCTCAGTTCAGTTAGATAAGGATTCAAATGGAAAATCTGTTGATCAGAAGAAGTATAGAGGGATAATAGGTTCACTGCTTTACCTGACTGCTAGCCGACCTGATATCATGTTTAGTGTCTGTCTTTGTGCTAGGTTTCAGGCTGATCCTAAAAAGTCCCACCTAGCTACTGTTAAGAGAATTCTTAGATATCTTTTAGGGACCCCAAACCTAGGAATTTGGTACCCTAGGCACAACACCTCTTTTGAGATCATTGGATATTCTGATTCTAACTTTGCGGGGTGTAGGGTGGATAGATTGAGCACCTCTGGGACTTGTCAATTCATAGGACAGTCGTTAGTCTCCTGGTCCAGTAGAAAATAGAACTCAGTTGCACTTTTCACTGCTGAAGCTGAGTACATTGCCTTAGGGAGTTGTGTGGCCCAAGTTCTTTGGTTGAAGTAACAAGTTTTGGATTTAGGGGTACCTGTTGGCACAATTTCTGTTCTGTGTGATAATACTAATGCCATCTGTATTTCTAAGAATGTAATCCAACATTCTAGGACCAAACACATTGATATTAGGCATCACTTCATTAGGGACCATGTTAGGGGACATTGAGCTACATCATATAGCAACTGAAAATCCGATGGCTGACATACTCACTAAACCACTGGCCTTTGACTCATTCAGCATTTTGAGAGCCAGATTAGGAGTGATTGATATAAATGCTTGATTCTGATGACTGCTGATTTATGATTATTCTGATTGGTATTCTGATTTCTGTTAGTTAGTTTTAGTATTTTGATTTCTAATTTCTGTTAGTTAGTTTTGGTATTCTGATTTCTGATTGCTGTTAGTTAGTTTGGTTTGATTATTTGCTTTCAGTTGATTTTATTTCTTCTGCTGATTTCTGTGTTAACCTTACTGTTAGTTTGATTTGAGTATTTACTTTGCTGTGATTTTCTACCTATTTTTATTTACTGGTTCATATCTTGCACATACTATTTTATGCTTTTTAAGATCTGATCACCGCTCACTACTTCTGATGATCTGAATTTTTGATTGGGAGTTTTTACCTTATTTTTATTTGGAAGCTGGTAAGCAGTGATTGATTCCACTAAATCTGTTAAAGGGAAGAAATATTGATGACTGTTTCTCTTCCTCTAACTCCTTTACTGGTGTATAGTTTCTTTTGAATAAAAATTCTCTACAAAATTAAAATATTAGTTTTTGAAATAGAGATTATTTTATCTTCCTACAGTAATCTACCTCATATCAATAGTAGTTTTCAAAGTCTTGAGTCATTAGTTTGATTTTCTAAACCAAGTGATTGCATTTATCATATGTTGTATGGCTTTTATTTTGTGAATCGTTCTTCCTTACTATGGAGAGTCATCTCCTATGTCTGGAAGATAATCTCACAGCTGAGACTATTTAATGATTATGAAAAGGAGAAAGCTTATAAAAGATACGCAGTGCGCAAGATAATTTGAAAAAGAGGCATAAAATGAGCCCAAAACTGAAAAGATGCAAAATTGCCAAATTGGATATACAAAGTGTATCAAAAATCAAAAGATGCGCAAAGCGCCAACCAATTTAAAAAAGAGGCACAAAATGAGCCCAAACCAAGCTTTCTTCCCTTTCAGATTGTTAAATGTCTTAGAAAAATCTGTGCGCCACTTAATATTTTCAAAAGCTTGAGTTTTGAAAATCCTGATCTCTGATTTTTTACTTTGTAACACTATTATATCAGATATTTTTCTGGAACGAGGCTTGAAAGGATCTCTTTTCAAATCTAATGTCTTTTCTTCTGAATCTGATTTTTGTTTTGAAAGAGGTTTGCATTGATAAGGTGCCCGGGGTCGGAGTTACGAAAGTTAATTATTTCCAACCTTTTTTGAATTTCAGCGCTGTCAATCGTCCTGTCATTGGTTTTTGAATCTAAAATTAAGGAAAAAAATTCTGATTTTCTCGAGCAGCTTAATAAAAAAAAAACAAAAAAAATGCTTTTATGTATTTTTGCGGTAAGTTTTATTCGTTTTTGTGTTATTTTGATTTCATGGTCGTGTTTTTGGGATCCTGATCGATCATCTTCATCCTTCATCTTTTTCTATTTTCTTCACATCATCCTGGACGATACCACTATCGTCCTGGATTGGAACCCACTTTCAGGTCATTCACCATTACTTCAATCCTCCACCGCCACCTCCTCCTTCTGATCAGGATCCGCCTCAGTTTTAGTTTCCTGTTTTGTAGTTATTCTCTTTTATGTTTTATTTCTGTGTTCAGTTTTTTCCTCCTCCTTTTTGTGATGTCAAAAGGGGGAGTCAGTTGTAGTCATGTCTGTTTCTGTTTTATGAGTCATGTTTCCTGTATTATTTTAGTTGTTAAATAAAAATTTGAAAAAATATTTGTGTTTTGATCTCCTAGTTTACTTTTATTTTCAAACTACTTTATAAATATTTGCCATCATCAAAAAGGGGAAGATTGTTGCAAATCTTGTTTCGATGATGACAAACATGTTTCCAGTGTGTTTTACTTGGCTAATTTGTTTCAGGCACAAAAGACCACGAGCCACTCAAGCCAAGTCAAGATCGTGTCCAAGTGTGTCCAATGTACTGTTTTTCATTTTATTGAGTCAATTGTAATGTAACTGATCCCCTAGCTAAGTAACCTTGCACACACACACTCAGGGGGAGAGCTTGAGTGAATTAGAGTTTCTGTTCAGTTTTTGTTCAGATCGTCCTAGACGATATTGATATCGTCCTAGACGATCAGGTAAAAATAGAAACCCTAATTAGGGCGACTAAGTTAAGAGGGTCTGATTAAGTAGATCGTCCTGGATGATCTTTGGATCGTACGTGATGATATGCTCAAATCAGAAATTCTCAGCCGCCAGATCAAGTTAGGCAAGTTCTTATTTTTAGATACTTGGTCTGATCGTCCCAGACGATACGTGTATCGTCCCGGACGATTCAGTACAATCATGCCTAATTTAATCTAGTAATTAAGGAAAGCAATTTATTTTTGGTTGATACGATCATATCGTCCTGGACGATCGCAGGATCGTCCTGGACGATCGCAGGATCGTCCCGGACGATCGCAGGATCGTCCCGGACGATCGCAGGATCGTCCCGGACGATCTTGATTGTCTAGTGTATTTAAGCTGTACATCCAGAACTATGTACAGGACGATTTAGGGCCTTTTTGAACTAATTGTACAGGACGATGTCCCTATCGTCCTGGACGATCAAGTTATTTTTTGGTCGTCCAGCACAGATTTCTCTGGACGACCCGAACTGTCTTCTGGATGATTTTGCTCGATTTGCACTAATCGTCCCGGACGATCGCAGGATCGTACGGGACGATATGAATAATTTTTTCTACTGATCGTCCAGAAGAGCCAGATCGTCCAGGCTGAAACAGCTGAATTTGAACTGATCGTACATGACGATCTACCGATCGTCCGGGATGATCTTGGCCGACCAGTTGAGATTTAGGGCAAATTTTAAGCCCTCCTATAAAAGAACTTTTTCTTAAAACAAGAAAATTTTTTTGCTGCCTTCCTTTCCTGAGAAACCCTAGAGAGAGAGAGAGAGTTAGGAGAGAGAGAGAAGATCTTGTGAGGGGGAGTTAGTGAGGGATTCACTAAGGTTGCTCCAAGCACGGATCAGAGTCATCTTCTCTGCTCGTCGTCTTTCGTCTAGTCGGTGTTCATCGTGGGAGGATCGTTCGCAAGAAGATCCGGGGTTCTCTGCCCGCTTCAGGTGGAAGCAAAAGGAGTTCGAAGGTTCTCTGTCTGCTTCAGGAGGAAGCGAAAGGAGGTCGGGTTCTCTGCCTCACCGTGTGGTGAAAAGGAGGTGTTTGTACAGGCTTCTCCGCCTTGCTGTGGGAGCAAAAGGAGAGACACTTTTTGTTTAGTGCAATACCCGGAGGGGAGGCTCCGGGGAGTGGACGTAGGTCAAGTTGACCGAACCACTATAAAATCTGGTTTGCTTTTCTAATTCAGTTTTGCACTTTACTTTTCTGATATTAACTGCTTGGGTGAATATCTGTGGTTGATCTTTTCGTTCTTGTTTATGTGTTTCCGCTACTACGTATCGAAAAGATTTTCATTGTTATCGTGAAATTTTTAAATAACCAATTCACCCCCCCTCTTGGTTAGCCTCGGGACTAGTTCACTAGGGCTTAACATCCCTATCGAACTTTCAAAACTCAAATGGTATGCTAAAGTCAATGACAAAATTCAAATCCTAACTTATTTAGTAAAGTAAATAATTAAGAATATTAAGAGGTTGATTAATAAAATATTAAGTTAACTAATTGTAAGTGAAATTTAGTTGATTAATTCGTTAAATATGTTTAATTAAGTCAAGATATATTGTCAAATATTAAGGGTATTTTATAGAATTATTTAATTTTTTAAATTAAAACATAAGGGGTTAAAACTATACAAAATATGAAAAAAATTAGGAAAACTCTTACAATATTTTGAGATATATAATTTATTTGCTTTATCATAAAGCTTAAAAAAAACTAGATTAAATATATATTAATGAAAATTTAAATAGTTTATTATTAAAGTGTTTGTTTTAATAATAAATAATATGTATCTTAATGCACACACATCCAATGCACATGAAATACACATACAAAATTTGGCATATACATTTAAACGCGTGTAACGATCACTCCTAATTAAATAATCCGCCTTTTCAAATATTATTTGGATTTTAATTACTAATGTAAAAATTGTCTTAATTATAAAGATTATTAAATATTATTTTAAAAAATCAATCTAAAAATTATTCAAATGAGTGAACAGAAATTAAAAGGGCTAAAATAATTCTTAAGTAGTTATGTTTAGATTGAAATTTGATTTTCCCGATTATTTCATTTTATGTAAATTAGAAAAATGTAAGAAAATACATTTTGATTTTAGATAAATTGTGAACTCAATTTTTGAAAATATGTTGTTTTAGCTTACATAACCCAAAATTTTTGAAAATAAGTTGAAGTAATGAGAAATTGACTCCAAATAATTCCAAAGAAATAAGGATATGCTAAAAATTGCAAATTTTATTAATTTTATTAGTGGTAATTTAATTTATGTAATAATTAAGGTATGATATTTTTTCAATTATTTAATTTATTCAGTAATCTTAAAATAATCTAAAATAAATCAAGTATGCTTATGAATATGTCATTCAAACTTTTTAAGATTTTTTAGAAAAAATATGCCTTTATGGGATTTTTATATTGTAAAAAACTTTATTTAAAAGACCTAATTAGTCAAATTGTAAATATGTTTCCTTAACAAAAAGTTTGAAGGCATGAAATGACATCCTTGAGTTTTCAATGAGTTCAGGAATTTTACCAAACAATTTAATATTTACTTAAATTCTACATATATATATATATGTGTGTGTGTGTGTGTGTGTGTGTGTGTAAAATTACACTAAATTTGTTAGAATTTTTTTCTAAATTTAGCAAAATTAAATGCATCTTTAGATAAATATTTACTTAATTGGGCTCACTATTTTGTACACGATGAAAATTTAAGCAAAAAACACTAAAATACATAGGAAAAAAGCATTAGTAATTGGATATCATTAATAATGAATAAATGTCTAAGATATTATCTTCCTCCCTGACCACTAATATTGAATAAGAAACTTGACAATTTATACTATCATCTCCTTAAGCTTATCCAAATTGACACTTCCCTAAACAAGGTTTATTTAGGAATTCTTGATGCATGTAGTGCATTGTTTACATAAAAAAGTTCACTTAGTCATGGAAACAATTAACACCACACCAGATGTCTTAAGGGGTCACCTAGAATTTTGAATGCTTACCTCTATGGTTAGTTTCAACTATCAAATAGGGTTTCTTACTTTTAGTGAGTTGATGTGCTAATAACCTATTTTGGATTAGGCTAGAATAGATTGGATGTGTGGGTTTACCAAGGTGTGAGCTCAATCATAGCACTCATGGTGGCTCAAGGTCCTTAAGTTTCTTGGAAAGCTACTAGAGTTTTTAGGATACTTGTTTAATTCTATAGAAGTGTTAAGCATTAATGCTTAGGATAAGATTGTATGGTTTTCCTAATCATCATAAATAGAAATTTAATCATGGTTTAACTAAGGTGAAACAAAGTTTATCTAACTAACACTTCCTCCCATGAATGTTGAGTAGTTGAGATCTAGCTAAAGAGTTAGGGCCGTTGGTATAGGATATATACCATATTTTAATTTAGGGATACTAAATCCAATTAGCCTTGGCTACACATTCTTTAACTATAATTAATGTATGCTAAAGTAATAAATTAACTCAAACATGGGCTAAGGTTAATATGTGAGTTAGATAACGGTATCAACTATCTAATGAGTTTAATTGGGTAAGCTAAATTGGGCATTGAAGGAATTAGGCTCACCTTGGCTCGAATTAATCTAATTAGATCAAGGTGATCCAATTGGTTAAAAGTTGTCATCTCTAGGAGTCAATTGGATTGAATTGGGTTGGCTTAAGTCAAGGTTAACCAGAGTAGCTCAATGTTTAATAGATAGAAATAATTTGAAGCTTAAGGGAAATTTGATTTAATTTAACCCTTTTTCTGTTAGAACTAAGCTAGGTTAATTGGCTCAAAATTGGTAGTAATAGTGGGGAAATTTGGATCTTAGGGATTTGTTTTACATATGGAAATCATTTGGAAGTCCTATGGTCCTCTAGTTCGATTAATCTAGGGTCTCAAGTTGAACTGAGTTAAAGATTTCCAAATGGATTAATTGTAGGGCTTCACCTTGGGTGGCCTAGTCCAATTGAGTTGGTGGGCCAAATCTTTAGATACTTAGGCTTAATTAGGTTTTGATGAAATTACCTAATGAGTTTGTTCTAATTAATTTGATTAATTAAGGATAATTCAATTAAAATGTTTAAGTGAATTCTATAGGGTTAATTGAGCAACATTAGGTTACTTAATCTAATCAAAGGTCAATTGGGTCAATTTTATGAATATGAGTTTAGTAAAGTCGATCAATTTGAAGAATATAGTTCAATCATGTTATTCAAATTGGTCAATTTTTTCTAATAGGTTCATTGGATCAATTTTATCCAAATGATCCAATTAATCAAATTATGATGGGTCATGGGCCAATAAAACTCAATCGTGTATAATTAATTAATTAAAAGGTTTTCTAAAGGTTTGCATGGCTCAATATGATTTGAATGTTCAAATTAGTTTTATGTTGGGTTAAAAAAGGCTAAGTGACCAATTGGCCTTTTAAAGTGCTAATTTGGGCAATGTTTTGTATGCTTGATCAAATAAATTTATTTAACATCTTAAAAAAACCACTTTCATTAATTTGATCAGTTTTGATTGAATTAATCTTATAGAGTCAAATATGTTTACCTAGGATAAATTAGGTTAGAAGGTCCTATAAGTTTCATAAAAGGCCTATTTAGCTCTATCAGCTTAATAATAATCTATTTATGGAAGGGTTATCCAAAGGAAATAGTCCAGTTCCTTAGTTTTGTTTCAATTAACCTATTTGGATCATATTGGATTGAGCTAGAGCTTAAATAGTCTTGCTTATTACAATGGCTAACCCATCTATGCTTTGATGTTCTAAATCCTATGGAAAAGATTTGGCCACCTGGTTGGATCACTTGGCTCTAAATATTCAAATGTATCTATATTTAATGAAATATTGGGGTTAATTTGACTAAAGATCAAACTTGAGCCGACAAATTTAGCTCAAGATGTCTCATGGTCAACTATAATGTTTAATAATATGATTGAATTATTGAAGAAGATGAAATGCTTATATCACTAATGATTTAAACGAATTTAAATTTTGATTAAGCCTAAAAAGAGGTCTACTCTAAGGTTAACAATTATGAATCCTATCTAAGAGAATTGAGTTTGACTTCGGATTGAATAATCAATGGGTTGCACTTATGATCTTTGCAAATTCCAATAGGATCCTATAGTCATTTTCAGATCAAAATCTAGTTAGCATAGGCTAAGGGTTGAGGAAGGGTTTTTATCTAGTCTTAGCCTAGTTTAACCTTATGAATTGAGAAAAATGATGTAAATTTAGATTAAAATTGATATGGATGAGTGCTAGAAATATATTAAGGAATGTGTCACATTATACTATCAAATTATTGGGATTAGGAATGACTAATCCAAGCTCAACATGACAGGAAACTCGAACCTAATCAAATCTAACCATTGAAATATATGCAATTTTGATATTTTTGTGGCCAATAGCTCTATCGTAGCTTTTATAAATGAGCATCATGGAGTTTAACTCATCATTTTTCCTTTAATATCAAAATAAAATATAGAATTGATACTTATCAAGAGGAATATCATTTTACTTGAAGCACTTTTAGAAGAATTGAGTTCAATGGGCACATTTATAGACTACGTATGAAGAACATAGCCATAATTGTCAACCTAGTTAATGATGTTGGCCTTGAGAGGTAGGCTCATGCTTTTTTCCTCTAAAGTAATTCAACTAATACTTGAGTGAGATTTAATAATGTTATAACAAGTGGATGTTCCTACAAGATAACCACTTTGTTTGAGCTCTTATGGCACACAATACATAAATGATTTTACTATAGATGCCTTGTTGTATGAAAAACCATTTGACCACATAATTTAAATAAGTATTTAGTTCAAGAATAAAAAAAACATTTATATTTATCATATTAGTAATTTTAAATTGTATATCCTTGATGGGGAACTTAATTGTGGCATTGAATTACGTGAGCGAAATTGTGCTTATAGTGTTTAATGATATGGTCCTCTCATTTGAACATGCATTAGTTGTAGCTTAAGAATTGGTTGTTAGTTATTATGGGTTATGCTCAAACTTGTACACACAAAAAGTATCATGGGTTTCTAAAGTTGAATATTTATATTTGGTTGAAAATGGGGGTATCTCTTAAGATAAAAAATGTTATGTTATGAGCCAATTATTATATTTTTTTGTGCTTGTAATCCTTGTATTTTGTGTAGAAATTTATAAATAAAAAGTAAAATTTAACTAGTGCCATAGGACAAGCAATGTAACGCCAAAACTCATTTAAGCACTGCAACACAACACCCTTATCCCCATAGCGGACATCTTACCAAAAATTTGCTGGAGAGCTTAGCACCAAGGAGTTATCCAGTCAGTGTAGTAGTGCCGAATCAAAGCGCTGCAGGGCCATATTGCCTAGAATCACAGTGGAAGAAGAGTGGAATGGTGAACTAGCATGTCGATTCAACAGTGCCACATTTCCACCAAGATAGCATCGTAGCGCTAGTTCAGAAAAAAATGAATTAGTATAAATAGTTCCCTTATTAAGAATTTCTATTTAATGTTATTTAATGAGTGGTTCCACTTAATGCAATTCTTAGATGCTTGTCATTGTGATGGTGAGTTGTTAATATAAACACTAAGAAAATCCTAATTTCTACAATCATTGTTGTAATGCATATTTCAAACATGATTAAATAAGATAAAACCATACTCAAACCTAATTTGAACCTTATTCCAATAGTGTTCAAACATTGTTTGAATATCTATTTAAAACATTGCCCAAACTCAATTCAAACATTGATTGAAATATGCTCGAGCCCTACTTGAACGTTGCTAGAACATTACTCAAATCTTATTCAAAACTTCTTCATATCTTGTCCAATTAGATTAAAAGCATGATTGAACATTGTTCAAACATTTATCTGAATGAAGTTGTGCAAAATATTTCTAAAAATAAAAAAAATACATTAGTTAGAATCAAATTTGTTCAAATTTTATTTCAATAAGTAGTCCATGCATACAAGTGGGTGCATTTTGGTTCGAAATATGCTTTCGGCCATATTCCTCCACAACTATTGAGTCATATAAAGTTGATGCAGCTATATATATATATATATAAGAAGCTGTAAACAGTTTACATTGTGATGAACAAATTTCGATGCAACTATGAAAATAATTTTCCCTCTTGGATGATAGTTCAAATAAAGCAAATTCAAATCGGAAATAAATTCTTTTTCTTAATATAGGGAAAATAACCAATTTAAAAAAAAACTAATTTCTTTACTACTATAAATTAATAACATTGAATAACAAAAATGTAATTAAAATTTATTTTTATTACCGAGCATAAATAGTCTCATGCATGCATCAATAAAAAATTCCTATATTCTCATGTACGTTAGAGCTCTATAAATTAATATGCAAGTTTTATTTTTCTTTTAACATAAACAACAATCCAATACCAATATTCCTCATACTACTATGGATAATCAGGAATCCAACACCAACTTTGGAGTCTCATGTCAACAATCCAATACCAACGTGGAGTATTCTCCAATTAGTGATCAGCCATCTAATACCCCAAGAAGAAGTGATCAAGTGATCTATGCAGTAATTCATGGCGGCCAGATCATTGCCCCTAATGCTTGTTTCTCAGCTGACGATGACAAACACAATGTTATGATAATCTTGATGAAGAATGAACAAGAAGGTGGGAGGATGAGATTGTTTGTTGACGGGGTGATGATTTATCAGGTGGCAATAACAAGGCGAAAAACTCAAGGTCATGTTGAGCTGTGCATTGATAGAAAGACAGTTGAATTTTTTTACGATCTAAATCAAGCTCCGTTGAAATTTTTCTTCCGTACAAAGATTGATGGAGGTGGTGGGTCGGAGATTTACGAAGAGGCAAGCAAGTGGGTTGAGGGCTATTATACGCTTTTGATATTGGGAGCTGCTTGAAGATTGATTGATCTTGGTGATATTGCTTGGTAATCTACTTGTATTAGAAAAGATATTGGCATCCATTTATCTACTTTAATTGGGTGTGTTTTAGTGTTCCGTGAGTTTTCATCATTAATAATTATAATTGTTCATTTAATTTATATTAAAATGAACTATGTATAAAATAATAAGTAGATTTCATGATTAAATGGGATATTGCATTATTTTAGATGGCGATTATGGGAACTGTCATTACAAGAATCATTTTGAAGAATATATACATATATATATATATATATATATATATATATATATATATATATATATATGAAGTTGCTTATATTTTTGAAAGATGGTCCCTTCTATACATAATAAGGAAAGAACATCGAAGAAAAATATTGGGACTATTATTTCTCTTCCTGTCCTTAGAATATTTTGTGATTCATAATTCTACCTCTAATGAAATAATATAATTTGCAATAATTTGCTTTATGGTTTATACACACGTGTGCGTGCACACACAAACACATTTATATATATATATATATTATTTTTTTTGGGGGGAAACCCCGACGGTGGGGGCCTACGTGTTAATACGAGAAAAAGTACAAAGTCTTTAGAGAGGACTCAAGCTCACTACAGCTCGAAGGAGCTACAAAAATAAAATAAAACAAAATATCTAAGAGCTCGAGTCTTCTAATAAACCAAAATACAGATAAACCTAGTAACATTCTACGGTGCACAAGAGCAAGCACCCAAAAAAGAGAGGAAAGACAAAAATTTGTGACCAGCATCGTCAGCGCCTGCAGCAACAAAACCTTGTCCCTCTTGAGTTTACGAAAGATGCCTGCAAAGTTAAGAGGCTGCAAAAAGGGATAAAACACATGCCAACATATATTTAAAAAAAGAAGCAAGAAGAAGAAACCTAAACCGAGCAGAATGGCGACCAGAGAGGGAATCAGCATCCAGCCCATTGAGGAAGCAACACCCAAGGAGCTAACAGTAAAGCAAGCTCCAAAAAAAATCCAAATAACTACAATGCATTTGTAACAAAGACCAGAAAGACATGAACTGGAAAAGAATCAAAAGCAACACCATAAGCATAGATCAACCCAGAGGAGAGGAATAGAAAAGGACGAAAATGAAGAGACCATAACAAAAACACCACATTAACCAAGCGGGTTCCAGAGATACAACAACAGCCAAACCAGAAGGAATGGAAAAATCACCCAGAAGAATAACAGAAACACCCAACAATAAAATAGCCGGAGGGGATAACCAACACCCCAGCACACACCAACTGCCAGGGTAAAACCCTGGAAGGAAGGAACAACCCAGAAACAGAAGTGCATAAAAAATAGAAGGAGAAAAGAAGAAAGAGAAGATCAACCAAGTATAATCAATCCCGAACATAAGGCATACCAAGTTTATCCAGATTAAGCATACCTTTCAGAGGCATAGGACAATTAACCCCAGAAAAATCAGTAACAGAATTCAGGCTGCTACCCCAATGAGCTAACCAATTAGCAATAGCATTAGCAGCACTAGAAATATGGGATAAGGAAAAATTTAACATCGTAATCAAATTATTGATTTCCCTAACCATATAAAATAACTTAGGGCAGCACATAGAACCATCAACACATCTACTAAAGCAAGAATAAAATCCGAGTTAACCTCAATAATAACGTTAAAAATATTAAGGGAAAAACATAACCATAAACCATAAAGGGTAGAAACGATGATCGCAGTAAAAGTATTACCATTATGAGACGGCCCCGCAAAGGCCATAATGAGGTTGCCAGTACAGTCACGGATCACTCCGCCAAAACCCTTAGCAAAATCAAGGCAAATACCATCCACATTCAACTTGCAAAAGTTAGTGGGAGGCTTAATCCAGGGAATTAATCTAGACACATTAGGAGTGGTACCATTATCCAGGTTAATATCCAGAGCCAAAGCAACAGAAAAATAATTTTTAAAATTTTTTCTAGAAAGTAACTTAGCAGAAAACAGCGCCAAAACCTTATCTTTCACATTCTGAATCACTTTAAGATGATTCATTTTAACACCATTAAATAAGAAATTATTTCTTTCCAACCATAAAAACCATAAGATGAGAGAAGGAATAACGTTCCTGATGTGACCCTTGTAGTTGATGAACCAAGCCTGAAGCATATTATGAAGGGATAAATGTGCTTTGAAAGAGTTTAATTGAAACATGTCATAAAAAAAAACCCAAGTTTTAACCGCAATAGGGCCGGATATAAAAACATGATGCATATTCTCCAAATGGCCACAACATTGACATTTTGAAGGCAAGATAAAACCTCTTTTAATGAGATTATCGTCTGTAGGAACAAATTTATGCAAAAGTCTCCAAACAAATACAGCCACCGTAGACGGAATACTTTTGTGCCAAATCATAGAATAAATAATATCAATATTCTTCCTAGTTCTAAATACATGCCAAGCATTCTCTAAGTGAAATCTACCATCTTTAGAAAAATCACAAAGGATAGAATCCTTAGAATCCGTATTGATAGGAAATTTTGTAATTTGCTGAACAATAAAATTAGGAACAACATTAGAAAGCTTTTAAAGGTCCTAATAATTATTAGTAAAAAAAGTGTAAACCTTAATAGTAGGATTAAGATTAGCAGGAGAATTTAAAATAGAATCAATAGACTATTGGACCAACCAACGATCTTGCCAAAAGAAAATATTACCTTCCCTAACCCCCAGGAAATGAAGGGCTCCATAGCCCATTTGACCTTGCAAAGTCTACGCCAAACTCTAGAACCACTCTGAATAAACTGACAGGAGGAAGGGTGCATACCCACACAGTACTTAGCATGCATGAAATTGGCCCAATGGCTAACTTTAGAACGAAAATTATGCCACAGTTTAAAAGAAAAAGCCATAGTTAAATCATTCCTACTTTTACAGCCTAAACCCCCTTCATTTAAAGCACCACAGCAATTGTCCCACACGGCCCAAATAATTTTGGAATTCATAGAGGAGCCTTTCCAAAAAAATTTATTGATTAGTTTGTGCACGGTATTACAAACAGCTTGGGTGGGAAGAACAGTTTGAAAAATATAGACAGGTAGGGAGCAGAGAACACTCTTGATAAGAGTAACTCTACCACCAAAATTTAAAAAATTAGACTCCCAAGAAACAAGTTTATTATGAATAGAACTAATAAGATCATCAAAAAGAAAAGTTTTCTTTCTACCTTTATAAAGAGGAACACCAAGGTACTTAATAGGTAATTTAGCATGCCTAAAACCAGTTAAATTTTGAATGGAAAGGATACTATAATTAGTGATTCTCTTAGAAGCAATAAAATAACTTTTGTTAGTGTTAAGGGATAAGCCACTAACTCTTTCAAATTCATTGAGAAAGTCCTTAAGTTTATGAATCCTATTAACAGAAGCATTAGTAAAGATAATAAAATCATCAGCAAAACATAAATGAGAAATGGGGAAATCACCCAAGGTCTTAAAATACAGACTATGGTTATGCTCAAAAAGATTGGAAAGGCCCTAGATAAAAAATCCACCGCAATAATAAAAAGAGCAGGAGAAATAGGATCACCTTATCTTAAACCGTGGGAAGAATTAAAAAAAACCTTTACTAGAACCATTCACAATAACAGAAAAGTGGACACCTTCAATGCAATGCCTAATAAAATTAATAAAAATCTAATTGAAGCCAAAGAGAGACATAATATGATAAATAAAATTCTAATCAATATTGTCATAAGCCTTAGCAATATCCAATTTCAGAATCAAGTTTCCCCCCCGAACCCTGGCATCCCGATCATGACATAACTCTTGGGACAAAGGATGTTATCAGTAATGGATCTACCAGTAACAAAACCCATCTGATAAGGAGAAATAATTCTAGGTAAAATAGTAGTAAGATGATTCATAAGAATTTTAGTAATTAATTTGTTAAAAAAAGTGAACAAACTAATAGGTCTAAAGTCATTCCAAGTACTCATAGAATTATTTTTGGGAATAAGCACAATAGAAGTAGACAAGAAAAATTTAGGAATATTGTTGCTATCAAAGAAATCCAAAACAGCATAGTAGATATCCTTATTGATAATGTCCCAACTTTTTTGAAAGAATTGAGTGGTAAAACCAACAGGCCCAGCAACAGAATCCTTATTCATACCAAAAATAGTCTCTTTAACTTCCTCAAGAGAAGGAGGTTTGGAAATAGTATCATTATCCTCAAGAGAAATAAGTTTGGGAATAAAAGAGTAATCATCAAAATGAATAGGATGTCTATTCTTGTTAAGATGGTTCTGAAAATGCCTCATAGCTAAGTTAGAGATTTCCACAGAATTTTCAGTGTAGGAACCATCTTGACGTTGAATTTTATTAATACAATTCTTAGCCCTCTTTCTTTTGACCAAGGCATGAAAATATTTAGTGTTGCTATCACCTTCAGCCAAGTGCTTAGCCACAGCTTTTTGTTTCCAAAAAACCTCCTCTTGAGCTTGTAAATTAAAAAGCACCTCCTTAGCATTGCTAAGAAGGATGGAATTATCCTCAGAAGAGTCCAATTGGAAAACAGAATCCAAATTAACCAGATGCTGCCCAGCCTTCAAAATATTGGAAAAAAATATTTTTAAAAACATTACTGTTCCACCAGTTTAATATCTGCTTAAGTCTTTTCAATTTAAACCAAAGTCTCCTCATCCCAAAACACGAATTATCCGGATGTAAAGGAGCATGCCAATTGGTTTGAACAACATCTAAAAAGGAATTATGAAGTAACCACATGTTGTGGAATCTGAATTGCGAAGAAACATTTAATTATCTAACATTCAGGCTAATTAATAAGGGCGATTGGTCAGAAAGATTTCTACTAAGATGTTGCACACTAATAGTAGTAAAAGAATTAATCCAAGAATCATTGAAATGGACACGATCCAAATGTTGCCACAAGTGGCCTATATTCCAAGTAAAATTATTGCCAGAAAACCCAATATCAATTAAGTTGCAATCTAAGATCATGTTGCTAAAATCCTCCATGGACCGGAAAGAATGGTAGGAACCTCCAAGCCTCTCGGAGGGATTCACAATAGCATTAAAGTCACCTCCCACAAGCCAAGGTAACATGCAAAAATTGTTAAAGTTTCTGATTTGATCCAAAAGAATTTTCCTAGTGTAATAAGAAGAAGCCGCATAAACAAAGGACGCATAGCAATGAACATTAAAGGTCTCAACTTTACAATGCAAAACTTGAGTAAAATCACCAATAACATCAATTTTGATGGGATCCTTCCAAAAAACCCAAATCTTATTCGCAACATTCGAAATAGCATTAGGAAAACCCAAAAACTGAGAGGTGCAAGACAACTTCGAATTAGAAATAAGAGGCTCCAAAAGGACAATAATAGACACGTTGTGCACACGAACTAAATTATTAACCCAAATTCTAGAAGAGGGATAACCAATGCCCCTCACATTCCAAATAGTAGTCTTAAACATAAAAAAACCAATTAATGAGGAGTATGTGAACGAGTATTCCTTGTAGGTTGCAAAATAACATTGTGTTTCTTTCTCCCTCTTTTGCTTTGAAATTTTATAAAACTAGTATCACTATCATCTTTAGTAAAGCATTTAGAAACCATTCCTAAAACATCAGAATCAATAAAAGCATCACAATTAAAGTTAGAGGTTGAAGGAGACTTACAAAGGTGATCCCCTCGGTTAACCTGTAAAGAAACATCCTCCTCAAAAAACATACTATCCTCCATACTATCATTTTCCCTAACCGTAGTGTCAAGCAAGCAATCACCAATTGGTGGAATATCAACCACCAAATTCAGATCATCTTCCTGAAACAGGATTTCAGTGTTTCCATTAAGTAGGTGATGTAAAACATTAGTTTCATTAATAGCCCTCTCTGTTTCCTGCATAACAGAAACACCTTCCAACACAACGCCACCATTCTGGATAGGATTAGTAGAGGAAATAATAGGTAAATCAAGAGAGATATTAGTAACCATATTAGAATCCTTAGTAGTTAAATCATCGTTAGGAGCATATGTAATAGTAGCAGAAGAAGAATTATTTTTCGAAAAAAGATTATTGTTTAATATATGCTCTTTAACCTCCTTTCCATTATTTTTATCAGAGCAAAGGTTAGAGACTTCTTGGGGAGCCAGAGAAGCTTGATAAGTCGTGTCACACTCTTCCTGATTTAAAATAGAAGGGCCCTCTATTGCCCCATTTTCTTTTTCCAAAGGAGTCATAACTCCCTCAACACTCAAAGGATTAGCCACATTTACCTCCTCATCCACCTTGTCATTGTTAACCGGTACAGTATTAGCCGAGAATTTATCCTTATGAAGATGAGGGTGTAAACGAAAGCATTCTTTGATTCCATGACCATGCATCTTACAATGAGAACAAAAGATAGGTAGATTTTCAAACTCCACTTTTTGGAAATAGCCATTATATTCCGACCCAAGCCAAATTTCATTAGGATGTTTCTTGGACACATCCATCTCCACTAAAACCTGAGCAACCGAGGGACGAGATAGAGAAGTCGTAGCTTGGTCAGTTTGCAAAGGACGCCCAAAAATAGAGCCCAAACCAAAAGAATTTGTGAACTAAAAAAATGTAGACATAAATTAGGGAAAGAAAGCCACATAGGCGCAATTGGGGATTCCTCACGAACGTCAAAATCCGGTGTCCATTTGAGTAACCTCATTTGACAAGCTTGAATATAATACATTCTTTAGAGAAAATGCGACTATAATCCAAGTCGTTAGAGAGTTGAATAGCAATGTGACGCAGATCCAACAAACTGATATGGAAAGAATCCGTAAGTTTCAGACCAAAGAAAAACTTTCAGATTACATCAAGGTTAGGGTAACGAAGAACAAATTTCCCAACCGAGGTAAATGGAAAAGGCGCAGCTAGCTGTGAAATAACGGAATCCTCAAAAATTAGGGCAGGGCATCCTTTAAATGAAGAGTGCACAAACTTAACAGAAGTAGAAGAAGAAGAAGTTGAATTCGCCAAAACATCCTTAAAAGAACGAGTCTTACAACCAGGAAGTGAAACAGGAGCCGGGATAGACGACGTCGGAGATGTCACCGCCCCCCACCAAAGAGCTCAGAAAAAACCTCAAAACACAGCAGTGAGAAAAAATAAAGAAGAAAAGTAGAGAGAAATCACCAAACCGCGAACAAACCGAGGGGATGACACCGGTAGATGTGAAGACGCGAGGGGAACGCCACAGAATCGCCAGAGAACCAAGAAACCCTAGAGCGCGATGTTATAAATCTTAGTTGGTAGTAGTTGCAATAATGCAATATCCCAAATCATATATATATATATATATATATCCCAAAAAAATTATTAATTTTTAGTTATTAGATTATTTTATTAATTTTATATCTTGAAGATTTTCTTTTCTAACAGAAAGAAAGATACAAATAGTTTATTTAGTTATGGGTTCTAATTACCCATAAGAGTGAGCTCACATGATTAATTATGTTTTAAGACTTTTCCAGTTTAAGAAAACACTTGATTAAATTCATGATAATGTAATAAAAAATATAGATGATATATCATAAAAAGTTGGATCTTTAGAACATCAAAAGTGATCACTGAGATGTAAGAAAAATAAATATAAGACCCCAAAAAATGATAACATTTAGGCATGTAATCCTACAAGCATAGAATATTATTAATGGGTACTATAACCTTCTAAATCAAAGGTTGCCCAACCATGAAGGGGTATGATATGTGACAGTGCTATAAAAATGTTAACTAATTATCTGATCTTAAGTGAAGTGCAAAAGTAAATCTATTATGTAAACATAATAGGTTTTGCATATGCCTGAACTAGTCCATGCTTATCATTTATTTTAAATAGCATATTACTTAAAATACAAGTTAATAGGCATGTACAAACTGCACATATATGATCTACTAAAGGGCCTAAGATTAATTACTTAATAAAGATTTTGACTCCAAAAAAGTATCAAGTTTTAAAGAAATTAATTTATTTATGATTGATTTCATCTTGATAATATTTTATGATAAAAAAATTAACCATTCCATAATCATAGTGACAACACTTTTAGGCCAATCAGAAACTAAACAAACCTAACAAAAAATCATGTAATTTTAGTGCATAGTCATATATATAATAAACCATCAACCAAATAATAGATTGGGTAAGGGTTGAGTGTCGTGGGGTTATAGAATACACCCGACAAAAAAAAAGGTTGTTGGGCTTTACTGTAAATAACCAGGCTTATGGTTTATATACAAATAAAATGATGTGTGGTCTTCTATAGACTTTCATATGCATCCATAGATGGGCTACTTTTTATTTTATTTTAATTTTATTTTATTTTCTTAGGGAAAACCCACGGAGAGACCTACGCATTAATATAAATAAAAAATTGCAAGGTCCTTGGAGGGGCCTTCATCTCACTAATACTCCAAGGAGCTACAAAAAACAAATAAAAGAAATCCTACAAGCTAATAGTCCCCTATTACTCCAAAATACAAAATTACCTAGATACAATCTTGGGTGGCAAGGAGCTATTACCCAAAAAAGAAAGATCCAAAAGTAATCAATTAGTGCAATCTTTCTGCAAAAAAGATCAATCACCCAACCATAATCCTCAAACCTCCAAACCTACAAAAGAAAAAAAATCCAACAAAAGAAGGTAATGCAGCTAAGATGATATAAGTAAAATAGTAAATTGAATAAACATAAAATATTATGATTGGCATAACTAGAAAAACTTGCAAACCACATAGTCGGAATACTCTCACTACTAATGTTGAAGAAGAAACCATCCCTCTGACTGACTAATCTGGTTAAAAACCCATACCTGATCCAACTAATAAGGAAAGCAGCTGACAAGTAACTAAGAAAAAACCAAGCAGCAGCAACCCAAACCCACTCCACAGAACAAATATTTCCACCAAAATGATCCTCCTTCTTATGCGGAGAAGGGCAATCTAGAAACCAAAGGTCACATAACCGAATAGAAACACAATCACAAGCAGAAATACAACAACTCTAGAGCAGACCACACAAATAAAATAAGCCACCCAACTCCCAGTTGAAGACACCACATAGCAAAAGATCCGAATAATTTGCAAAACAACTCAATAAGATGAACAAACAGAGAACCCCATTCAAGAGATCTCCCTGCTGCACCATTGAATTCATTACCCAAAAACCAACCAGCAACATAGACAGCCCTAACCAATACCCATAAAAATAATTGAGTGAAACTGAGCCAGCAAACCACATTAACCAACACCCAAAAAAGAACTATGAGTGAGCCCGAACAAGGAAAACAAAGATCCAGAGGACTAGAAGAGCACAGGAGCAGCTCCTAGAACACAGGAAAGGAGCTCGAAATAGAGAAACAAAGATCCAAAGACCCAGCAAATCACAAAGACCACAAAAAATACAAAAAACACAAAAAATAGAAACCATTAAACTTTATGGATATAAGGCAGTCTAGATTTTCCAAATTAGCCAAGCCTTTCACCGAAGGAGGTAAATTTGTTACATTAAACTTTTGAAAGACATCAAGATGACACCCAAATTTGGTTAACCAATAAGCACAAGAATTGTCTTCCTGATAAATATGAGAAATCGAATAATTACGGGTAGAGAGGGATTGTTTAATTCTTCTAATAATATAGAAATTTTGAGGATTACCAGGCACCTCATTTTGAATGATCTAAACTAAAAGCATAGCATCCACCTCAATCGGCACATGCTCAATCCCCAATCTATGGCAAATATCAATCCCATGGGATAAACCCATAAACTCGACAGTAATAACCTCACAAAGATTTAATGGACTAGCAAAAGCATAACACCTCCATAATTATTACAAATAATGTCACTCGCACCCGTAAGAGAGAGCCTAACCGAACCATTAGAGTTAAGTTTGACATAAGGAGGGGAAGGTTTGATCCACCTGATAATCCAATCAATTTTATCCAACGACACACACTCAATGGAGATTCCCAACTGTAATGCCATGTCAAAGTATTTAAAAAATTTTTAATAGTAATAAGATCCACATAGTAAAATTGTAAAATTTTGTTTCTAACAGTAATAAGATTCAGAAAGAATTTAGTAGTGAA
The DNA here is from genome assembly GCA_019925795.1 of Dendrobium chrysotoxum. Classification (NCBI taxonomy): domain Eukaryota; kingdom Viridiplantae; phylum Streptophyta; class Magnoliopsida; order Asparagales; family Orchidaceae; genus Dendrobium; species Dendrobium chrysotoxum. The sequence goes on along the minus strand of CM034305.1, from coordinate 50,583,321 downwards.
TCCATCAGGCCCGATAACAAAATCCCTATTCATCTCATTAATAATGTTCCAAACTTCAGCCTCAGAAGGAGACTGAGTGAGTAAGTGATTCTCATTCTAACTAAAAATTTGAGGAATAACATAAGGATTGATTATAGGAATATTGTTAATATTATTATTAAAAATATTTTTAAAGTGCTCGAACCCAGAGTTGAAAATTAAATCCTCAGACTCATAAACACTGCCATTATTGTTAACAATTTTGTAAATATGATTCCAGATTCTTTTCTTATTAGCCATAGCATGAAAATATTTGGTATTTCTATCGCCCTCCCAAATGATCTCAGAAGTAGATTTCTGCCTCCAAAAGATTTCCTCCTAATTTTGTAGTTGAAAAAGGCTAACTTTAGCATTGTTAAAACTAGTGAGATTTTCAATAATAGGATTTTTCAAATACACCTTATCCAACTCAATCAGCTTATTTTCAGCTTCTTTAATATTAGCAAAAATATTTTGAAAACATTTTTATTCCACCATCTTAGGACCTGCTTCAACATACTCATTTTAGCCCATAATCTAGACATACCCTTAGTATTGTTATCAGGGAAAATAGGGGCATGCCAGTTGGTTTAAATCAAATTCATAAAATTAATATGAGATAACCACATGTTTTAAAATTTGAAGGCAGAAGGACCAAAAGATCTATTAGCATTAATAGTCAAAAGTAAAGGCACGTAATCAGAATTAGTTCTACCTATTGTAAAATTAATAATATAATCATTATTGAAAAGGATCCTATCGAGTATTTTCCATATAGTAACTTTATTCCAAGTAAACCCCCCCCCCCCCCCCCCCTAGAAAAACCAATGTAATGTAAATAACTATCAGTAATCATGGAGTTAAAATCCTCCATAGCATTAAGGTTGGGGGAATTACCCCCCACTCTCTCAGAAGCATTAAAAAAAATTTTAAAATCTCAAGGACCGTTAGCATTAAGTGCAAAATCAGTTAATTACTCCCAAAGGGGCAGCCGACTCAACCTAGAACATGTGGCATACACAAAAGAGCAATTACACTTGGCATTAAAGAAAAAAAAATGAACATGGGCAACTTGTGGAAGATCAGAAAAAATATTCACATTAATAGCACTATTCCACATTATAAAAATTTTATTAGAACAGTTAGCATATTTCATGAAAAAACCCAAATGAGAGGAAGTAAAATAAAGCTTATCAATAGATATAAAAGGCTCAGTTAAAACCAGCAATTGAATATTATGCACTCTACACAAATTTTTAACTCTAACTTTAGAATCTATGCCCTAATACCCCTCACATTTCATATAAGAGCTTTAACCATTACAATCATTAAAAGTAACTTCTTTATATGTCATACTATATATCTTCATAGCTTTCTAATCTATACTTGCATACCAAAATAAAAAAAATGAAGCTAACTTAATTAAATAGATGGTGAGCAAGCCTAGCAAGATAATATTCCAAGTAGAATTTATTTTAGACCATGCCCAAGCATGAGTTAGCAAGAACCTACCAAAGAATAATTTATATAAATTTTTGTTTTACCCTCACTGGCTATTGTCATGGCATCTATAAAATATTTCTCTATCTTGGATCACTTAAAAAATAAATAAATAATATAACACACCTAGCTATCACACTACTTCACACACAAACATAAAAACATGACCAAGTTACACCCAAAAATACGATACCAAAGGGTGTACCTATCATAATACCACATGTGCACTAGACTTGTGATATTGTAAAATTTAATCAGATATTTAATGTTCTAGTTATAAGTTTGATTGAATAGTATTCAAGATCATTAATTAGAGAAGATTTTCATTTAAATGATTAATGAATTAAACCAATTTGTTATATATTTTATGACTTGGGTGTCTCATGATTAGAGGTTAAAAAATGCTTATGGGAGATGGGTCTAATTTATGCTAAGGGGGGTCATTTCATTTCAAAGGTCCTAGAGCATCTGTCTAAGAAAAATGAGTAAATTATGTTGCTTTACAAATAAGAGATTAGGAAACCATATTTTAGGTCAAAAATACTAAATCTAAAGACTAGTATGAATGAACAAGTACATATAAATCAGAGAATGATCAATTCTGTAAACCCTAATATTAGTATCTAAAGGGAAAAGCATTTTAAAATAAAGGAATAAGGTTCAGCCAAATTGAAGGATTTTATGCTTTTTATGTCTAACATTTTGTCAAATTTAAGAGATCATGAGAATGGGCATTGCTTATCCCTATGTGGGTCTTCCATTCATAAGCCCAAAGGATTGGCATAAACCTAATTAGGCCTTTAATCTACCTCCAAAAATATGAGAAAAAAGCTTATGTATGTTCTTTAAACAAAATGAATTTAGGGCTTCTTAAGATGAGCCATTATGTAGTATAAAATAAACTAAATTAATTAAAAAGATATCTAATTCACCTACTAGATAGGAATGTAGGTCAATAAAATGGGATATGCTTAAAAAAAGAATTAGAGATAAGGTTAATCTCTAAAATATTAGATGACCACTAAATAAATGTATAATCACTGGAGAAGTTTAAAGGTCAAACCACCATCCAACTCAATATCATCTAAAGAGAATTTATAGTAAAGGATATTATCAAACTTAAGAACATCAAAGAGCCAATAGAGTTATTTTGGAGTAATCACTAGATGGCTCATGATCATTTTGAGATCATTATGGGCACTTCACTATTAATCTAAATTCTAAGAGGACAATTGGATTTCCTATAGTTGTGATCATGGGATAATAAGTGCCCTACAAGGTAATGAAGGATCACTATAACTATCATATGAGAATGTCTCTAATTAACTTAAGATCATATAGAGAGAATGTTAGAGCCTTGTATGAAACACATCAAATAACTAAAATATTTTATGATGTTATCAAAGGCAAACTATCAAGCATGATCTTGGATTATCTTGAGCAAAGCTAATCATAGCTTGTTAGACAAATTAGGATCCACTAGATAAGAATGAAGGTTAATGAAATGGGTAAAAAGACACTTAATGGCTAAGCCAAACATCATTTAATGGTAAGAATTTAAAATATTGAATACAAATCTCTAAGAAGTTAAGCCTTAAGGACTTAATATCATTTTTTAACATTTTGATACTCTTTAGCACATTTAAAAAGCAGCTAAAAACTTTTAGTTTGCTAAGAACTATATTGATATATGAGATATGTCATGATATGGCACGTATAAGGTGGCCCAATTATTAGCATAGATTATAGCCCATTGGTTCTATAGAATCAGGAGGGCCAATTTGGATCATTTGATTAAAGATAAAATAATTTAATATAAATATGTGAATATAATGACAATCAATTTATGAATAAATGGCCTTATATATACCATAAAGAAGGAGGAGGGGGGGGGGGGGGGGGATTCACTCTCCCTCATAAGATTATGTACAGTGATCCAGGGCTCACCACTCCTAAACTACAATTAGGGTAAACATTATATGAATACATGTGTAGGGTGTGCAAGCATCATATCATTCAAGAAGATGGCTTGAATAAAAAAAGATAATACATTATTAAGCACCCTAATTTATTGGATTGCATTTCATATATTTGCACATGTACTAAAAAAATTAGCAAATTGATCTCATTTAAGGTCTAAAGATGATGACGTTTGTATATCAAGACTTATTCTAATATCCCTCACATGTAAGATAAATAAATGTTGCATTAACATAATGGTATAAAAAACGTGTTAGAACGCACACCAACACACACACTAATATGATGATTAACATATAAAACTGAAAGTACGAGATGCGCTAAGAGTTCTAATATTTATTGATTTTTCAGATTTCTTACAATGATAACTTAACTAGTTAAATGCGGAAGCTGATGATTTGTAACTAATTATAAAGATGGTGATTATTCTCTAATTATCACAATGAAAAAGTATTCTCAGATTTTCACCAAGCAGTTATAATAGAAAATAAGATGCAAGAAAATAAAGTGCGGAAAATAAAATCAGAAAGAGCACACCAGATTTATAGTGGTTCGGTCAAACCATGACCTACGTCCACTCCCCGGAGCCTCCTCTCCGGGTATTGCACTATCACTATAGTGTCTCTCCTTTAGCCCCCTCAGCTAGGCGGAGAAGCCCTTACAAACTCTCTTCCACCAACTCGGTGTGGCAGAGGACCATACTCCTTTCACAGGCAGAGAACCTTGACTTCTTTTCACCCTCCTGGTGAGGCAGAGGACCTTGAATCACTTTTACCTTCCCCGGTGCGGCGGAGTAGCCGGGTCTTTTGACACCAAAGAGGTCTTCTTCTTCCCAAAGCTTCCCTCAAGACAAACCTTGACTCTTGGAGGAACTCAGGTGCAAGTTCGCCGGAGCAACCGTGTGAAAACCCCCTCTCACACTCCCTTGAAGCCCACAAGGATCTTCTCCCTCTCTTACAAACTCCACCCTTTCTCTCCTTAGTCCAAAGCTCTCTCTTCAAGCTTTCTTTAGAATAAAACAACTCAATGAATGCCCAAAAGACTCCTAAAAAGTCTTATGAGAAAGCTTAAATAGAGGGCTTCAAAAAACCCTAAAAATCCAATTCAGCCGTCAAATATCGTACTGTACGATCGCAGGATCGTCCAGTACAATGTGCAGAATTTGACCTGTTAGTACTGTACGATCTCAGAATCGTACAGTACGATTAGTTCAATCGAAGTGCAAATCGTCCAGGACGAATCCTGGGACGACCAAAATCGTCTCTGTCAGTCGTACAGTACGATCCAGTTCGTACAGTACGAACCAAATATCAAAATTACACAAATTCGATTGACTAATCACAGGATTAAATTAGGCAATATTTTAATCATCGTACAGTACGATTAAGATCGTACAGTACGAATAGAACAATTTTCAAATTCAAATTTTTGCCTAATTTAATGTTCGACGGGGTTTCTAATTATACCAAATCGTCCAGTACGATGTGGTGTTCGTACTGTACGATTAGTTATATTTCAAAAGAATTTTTTCAGAAAAAATTAAATATTTTAATTAATTTCTGTAACACCAGATCGTACAGTACGATTCAGATCGTACAGTACGATGTACAGAAAAATTAAAATATTTAACATTAAAATTTCTCCCCTTGTGTGTGTGTGCACGGTCACCAGGCTATCATGCACCTTTACAGGACTTGACTCAAGAAGTTAAAATAAATAAATGAAAATTACATTCTCTTTCGACATAACCTATTCTACTCAGTCTTGAGCCCTGAATCTTTAAAGATCGGTGCCTGTTGTACCTGAAATGTTAGTCAACACACAAACATGTATACACAACAAATATTATGAGAAATAAAGAGGCACTCAATAATATTGTCATCATCAAAATTATATACTCAGGAGCCCGAGTTGTAACAATCTCCCCCTTTTTGATGATGGCAAATATTATTGGTTGAATTTATAAATTAAAAATATTTTCTCCTAATCTCCCCCTCACTACGAGAATTATATTAAAAATAGGGGTAAGCATTTTTTTTTTTTTATATATTTTAAAATTAAATAACATAAGACTTAAAAAAAACTAAATAACAGAAAAATTTTATAAAAAAAACTAAACCATAAATGCAACCAACTAAAAAAAAACTAAATAACAGAAAAATTTTATAAAAAAACTAAACCATAAATGCAACCAACCACAATACATTCTCCCCCTTTGACATTATCAAAAAGAAGAGATACAATGCAAACACATAAATTAAACTACATACAAAAGAAGGTAATAACATATAAGAAACTAAAATATGAAATCATGCCTAAAACATACTAAACATCAAACACACAAAATAGATAAACAAACATACAAAACACATAAACCAAACACACAAACAAACCTCAATATACTTATACCTGATCAAAATTACCAATCAAATTCTTGATGATTTAGCATAAGCTTGTTACCTCATCCTCTTGCTCCTGTTCTGATGATTCAGAAGCTAAGTCTGCCCAGGAGATTTTTTGCTTCTTTTCATTTCCTCTTATTGGAATTGGCTTATCCTCACTCTTTTTCTTTACAAGATGTTTCTTAAGATTGGGGCATTCATTTTTAAAATGTCCAGGTTTCCTACACCTAAAACAAATAATGTTAGAAGCAGGCTTATCATACTTGTCATTTTTACCTCTGCTTCGCTTTTGTTCTCTCTTGTGCTTGTGCTTCAGCAAACTTTTGAATTGGCTTGTTATTAATGCCATTTTCTCATTCTCATCACTTTCTAAGTCATCTTTATCTGTGTCTTTTGCTTTTAGCACTATAACATTTTCATCACCTGCATCCAAAAGTCTTTGACTCACACTTTGCTCATAGGCAATGAGTGAGCCGATTAGATTATCAATAGAATAAGAATTCAAGTCTTTTGATTCATATATAGCAGTCACTTTGACATCAAATTTATCAGGTAGACAACGTAGAATTTTATTGACTTTTTCTAAGTTTGAAAGTTCTCTACCTAAAGCATGTAATGATGTCACAATCTGAGTAAACCTAGTGTACATGTCTAAGATAGTCTCATAAGGTTTCATGCAAAAAAGTTCATAGTCATGCAATAATACATTTAATCTAGATTGTTTGACTTCACTACTACCTTCATATGTCATGCATAGTTTATCCCAAACTTCCTTGCCAGTGATACAATTAGAAATAATCATATAATCTTCAAAAGTTAAAGCACAGAAAAAGCAGTTCAAGGATTTAGCATTCAATTGAGCATAAATTTTTTCTTCTCTACTCCATTCAGCAAACGGAATATCAGTTTTCACACCATTAACAATACGAGATGGTACAGAATATCCAGATTGAATCATATGCCACATCCTAAAATCAATGGATTGTAAAAATACAGACATGCGAATTTTCCAAAAATTAAAAGGAATATTTTCAAATAGTGGCGGACGAGTTATTGAATAACCTTCTGTAATATTTTTATTTCCAAAGTGAGCCATTGATCGTTTTCCTCTAGGTTTTTTAAAACACTATTTTGAGTACCGCTCTGATACCACTTGAAAGTACGAGATGCGCTAAGAGTTCTAATATTTATTGATTTTTCAGATTTCTTACAATGATAACTTAACTAGTTAAATGCGGAAGCTGATGATTTGTAACTAATTATAAAGATGGTGATTATTCTCTAATTATCACAATGAAAAAGTATTCTCAGATTTTCACCAAGCAGTTATAATAGAAAATAAGATGCAAGAAAATAAAGTGCGGAAAATAAAATCAGAAAGAGCACACCAGATTTATAGTGGTTCGGTCAAACCATGACCTACGTCCACTCCCCGGAGCCTCCTCTCCGGGTATTGCACTATCACTATAGTGTCTCTCCTTTAGCCCCCTCAGCTAGGCGGAGAAGCCCTTACAAACTCTCTTCCACCAACTCGGTGTGGCAGAGGACCATACTCCTTTCACAGGCAGAGAACCTTGACTTCTTTTCACCCTCCTGGTGAGGCAGAGGACCTTGAATCACTTTTACCTTCCCCGGTGCGGCGGAGTAGCCGGGTCTTTTGACACCAAAGAGGTCTTCTTCTTCCCAAAGCTTCCCTCAAGACAAACCTTGACTCTTGGAGGAACTCAGGTGCAAGTTCGCCGGAGCAACCGTGTGAAAACCCCCTCTCACACTCCCTTGAAGCCCACAAGGATCTTCTCCCTCTCTTACAAACTCCACCCTTTCTCTCCTTAGTCCAAAGCTCTCTCTTCAAGCTTTCTTTAGAATAAAACAACTCAATGAATGCCCAAAAGACTCCTAAAAAGTCTTATGAGAAAGCTTAAATAGAGGGCTTCAAAAAACCCTAAAAATCCAATTCAGCCGTCAAATATCGTACTGTACGATCGCAGGATCGTCCAGTACAATGTGCAGAATTTGACCTGTTAGTACTGTACGATCTCAGAATCGTACAGTACGATTAGTTCAATCGAAGTGCAAATCGTCCAGGACGAATCCTGGGACGACCAAAATCGTCTCTGTCAGTCGTACAGTACGATCCAGTGCGTACAGTACGAACCAAATATCAAAATTGCACAAATTCGATTGACTAATCACAGGATTAAATTAGGCAATATTTTAATCATCGTACAGTACGATTAAGATCGTACAGTACGAATAGAACAATTTTCAAATTCAAATTTTTGCCTAATTTAATGTTCGACGGGGTTTCTAATTTTACCAAATCGTCCAGTACGATGTGGTGTTCGTACTGTACGATTAGTTATATTTCAAAAGAATTTTTTCAGAAAAAATTAAATATTTTAATTAATTTCTGTAACACCAGATCGTACAGTACGATTCAGATCGTACAGTACGATGTACAGAAAAATTAAAATATTTAACATTAAAATTTCTCCCCTTGTGTGTGTGTGCACGGTCACCAGGCTATCATGCACCTTTACAGGACTTGACTCAAGAAGTTAAAATAAATAAATGAAAATTACATTCTCTTTCGACATAACCTATTCTACTCAGTCTTGAGCCCTGAATCTTTAAAGATCGGTGCCTGTTGTACCTGAAATGTTAGTCAACACACAAACATGTATACACAACAAATATTATGAGAAATAAAGAGGCACTCAATAATATTGTCATCATCAAAATTATATACTCAGGAGCCCGAGTTGTAACAAAAACCATCATGCAAGCAAGAATAGACACAACAATCAATAGATTAAAGTCAGTATGCATTGCATGTAAGGAATTTTTATGCTGTTAGTTTACTTGATATTTAGCTTTCTTTGAGTTATAAATAATTTTTAGCTTACTTGTTACCTATATTATCTTGAAGAGCCTACTACCTTGACTTAGCTTATACTTAAATTAATTTTACTTAAAATAATTAGCACTAATAAAACTATATTTATGATCATCAATGTTATGGTTAATACTTCAGCGCATAAGGTTAACAAACTCCTACTTTTTTATATCAAATATACATATTACGGGAAAAGAAATATCCCTCTCAATGCATGAAAATTTAATAAATTAAATAGTAATTTGTAATTTTAGATAAATACTTATTTTAACCTTAATTAGATGAGCATTTCTAAATAATAATAACTTTTAAAGAAGTCTGAAGGTAGTAGATATGGTGCATAAGTCATTAAACAATAAAAAAGGTAAATAAATTAGCTTATTGCTAATAATTCCTGATTATATGTGGGCTCTAGAAATTCACGTCGTGGCCTATCTACAGCCCCGTTTCTTCCTTTTTGGGTTTTCATGGAGAGTTTTAATGCTTAAGTTCCAGGAAAAATTTTTAGAAGGCAGATTGAGCTTTGAATTAGGCACTCCCTAGAGATTTTATCCTCAATTTGCAAGGACTTTATAATTTTAGTACAAGTTTCATATAAGAGCAAGCCACTATAATTAATTTCCCAACATGATAGTGAGAAAGAACTTTTGATTAAGGCTAGTCATAAAACATATACGTAGGGATACGTAGTATATGGTGTATAGTAGTAGCATGAATTTAGTTTTTGAGATTTAATATTTAAAATTAAAATTTCTACCATTTTTCACTTAAAGTGGATGGTGGGGTAATGGATGAGGGACCCGATAAAGATCTCATGGTTTCTTCATCCCGGGTTATCATGGTCCCTAGTCTATTTAGTCAGAGGAGGTAGTCAGCCCAACTTGATAAAAGGATCCTTGTCGGTAGCCATGGGTTGCTCCATCCAAGGGTACCTTATAGATCTGAGTATGTTTCTAAGGGGATAAGTTTGAATCCACTTTAGCTAATAGAGGCCTTTGTGCCAAATCAATTATAACTAACTGATTCATATATCACCATTTGGTGGCAGGTTCATAGGGTCTCGATCATAACTTTTTACCTATGGTGCCATTTGGCGATCAAACTTTTAGATAGAGGAAATATGCCACATCCTTACTAATAAGAGGCTATTTGAATATGAATTCTAGTGATATTTTAGATCACACATTACCTCCTTATTATTTGAAGTAATTTTCAAAATTTTCACCTAGACAAATTATTATAGAGGGTGGATGAATTTTTTGCTTTAAGTATTTAGGCGCTTTATTTTAATTTAAATATCTTAGATTTTTGTTGATTTTTGAATTTTAATTTTTTATGAAAATTTGGGAGGCATTTTTAAATAGTTTTGGTCCACTCTGGTTGAGATTTTCTATCAACATGGCCATCATTAGGGTATTTATGGGCATTTTATTTTCTTGGTTGAACCTTGTCGACTCTGTCTACTTGTTGACAAAGGATTGGGTTCATCATTGACCTTATTCCTTTAACTATGAATTTTCTTTATTGTTGATCTTGAAGGCCTAATATGAAAGTAAAAAATAAATATCCTAGTTCGCACCTAAATATATATTTGTCTAATTTTTCGAACCATGTCGACTACTATCCATTCATGTAAGAGGGTCGGGTTCAAACTTAGGTTCATTTCTTGGCCTACATAGCCTCCTGAAACATCACGTATATGCACATAATATGATCGCTAGGGCCCATGAGGTGTATATTTTTATACATTTTTATATAAAATATTTATGCAGTAGATACTTACATGTTGTGCAAAATGTGTAGATGACATATGCTTGTTGCAATACAAGTATGAGGGAATTTTAGGATATTTTTTACCAATTAATTATGACGGCAACTATCATTTGAATGCGCATAATGTTCTACTTGAAATCCTATAGATGCCTTCTATCTGCTCATACGAGTGTTATGGATCTGGTTGTGTGGCATCGCACTAAGATTATTTTCCTGTTGGTTCTTATTGTTAATTAGCAATTTGCATTCCAATCAGCATAGCTTTCATGGATAAGTTATAATATTCATTAAAGATTTTTCATTATGACTTGTATGTTGGTTGCATTTGAAGCTCCTTGCCTAGCATAAGCTTCATATTTGATCATTTGTGTTTGATTATTCATTACTTAATGAATTTTTGATTCATTTTATGCATTCATTCAAGTCTGGTTCATTATTTTCAACTATATTCCCTGAGGTCCTTCCAATTTAAACTCCTTGCATTTGATCCAAATTAGATTGAGTTCACTTCTATGCAAATTCTCCTTGTGGTTCGTTCAAGTTCCAGTCCCTTGTTGTTCATTTTTTTAAAACCAGGTCCCTTACGTGCTAAAATATCTAACAGCTCGATGAGTGTAGTCTTCGATCTGATCACATTAAGAAAGGCATGTATGGATATTTAGAGGTACCTATTTGAAAAGTGCAATTCTTTTTCCATAAGTACTGAGGCACGTACAGGCATTCAGAAGTGTCCCCGCCATGCTAAGAAAAGTGTGTAATGGGCTTACCCGCCTCCCTATTGGTGTCACACCGAATTCCCTACTACCAGGCTAAGAAAAGTATGTATGGGTGAATTTTCGGCTCATCGCAAACACATAAAATAGAATTTGAGGGCCTTGAGTTTAGAAAGATTACACATGAGTGAGTGAGGTAATGAGAATGATGATAAAAAGAATAAAATAATTTTCTCCTCATGAAAAAAATTATTATTATTATTATTTTGTGCATTTATATATATATATATATATATATATATATATATATATATATATATATATATATATATATATATATATATATATATATATATTATTTAGTAACAATGATTAATGCTAATAATGATAAAGGGAGATTACTTCTTTTTTTTAGAGAGAATGTTAGTGTTGTTGATATTATCTACCTCATGACCTGTTCTAGAGATTTTGATGATAACAAACATATGCTTAGATGTACTAATTTATATGTTAAGTATTTCAGATGTAATGATTTGATGGATGTGTATGATAATTACTTATATGGGATATATATTGCACAACTTAAGTTTAATCAAAATTTTAGCTGAAAGAACTCAAGATGGACAAAGTTGGATAGCTTGAAGATTTTAATATTATTGTAGGAGTATGTTAGAGGTCCATTAATATTCACTTGCATGGTTTGATTTACTCATAATTTAAATAATAATTAAAATTATTTTTATATTATTAATTAAATATAATAAACTTCATTTAGAAATCAAGAAGATTTCTTTATCAAAAAATTTTTATATGTTTCATAGATTGCATAAATATTATCAAATATGAAAAGATAATTAATCATGGAAATTAAATGTAATAAGCTTATGTGGTAAAAATTTTTATTATATATTCATTTTGAATTCAACTTATTTGATATAAATTTATTGATATATAATTAATTTTATCTAAATTACAACGTATTACTGTACGAATATTTAATATATCTTTAAATACAATAAAAAATACAAATGTTTTAGTTTTGAATATATCATATTATTTTGACAGAAGCATGGCCAAAGTTTTATTTGATTGGATTCCTTGGATTCTGTAGATCTAAATTGATATGTTACATGACCCACTTTGGATCTAAATTGAATTTATAATGTATTTCTAAATACTATCAGATTTTAATAGTATATGCTAGGTAGCCATTTTTGACTTATTTTGGACGTACATGAAAACTTTTTTACTTTTTCATGAGACTAGACATTTTATAGCCATTTAAAATTTATATTTATTTAATATAAATAAATTCTTTACCAAATATTATATTATTAATTAATTAATTAATATTAGATTATTAATTTTATTCAAATTTGGCTTTACTTAACCTTTCTTTTGAAATACACCACTTTCTCTTCTTGTGAGTACTATTCAAAAGATAAAACTTCAGCAATCTTTTCATTCCTCTTTTATTCTTTACAAGCTAAATCTTGAGAGAAGAAGCTTTGATCTTCATTCTAAGAGCTCTTTTTATTTGTAAGATCAAATTCTTGGTTGGATAGCTTCAACACACTAAATCGTCTAAATTCTCTTTGAGTTCTGAAGTTTTCTTTCTTTCTATAAATATTTACTTGCCATTCTTTTAGATTTCACCATATATGTTTTCATGAAAATATTTATTATTTGATGATAAATATTAGTTGAGAATGTTATGTTAAGTTTCCTATGTGAAATCTTTTAAATCTAAAAAAGATAATAAAGCAAGTATTTTTATTTTCTTTCACATGGCATAGATTTAGTTTTCAAATCTAATTCATTTTTAAAAGTATTATATGATTCGAGATGTTATAGTTTAAACTAGTAAGAAAAATATTTTTATTTATAATATTATTCATATTTTATTAAAAAATAAATCTATCTTAAAGTGAGCAAATTTTATTTTTCATCATTAAGTAGTGAGGTAATTAAAATTAAATTGTAAGATTACCTCAAATAATTTAGTCAGTTTATTGAAAGATAATTTAAGCTTATATTATTTACATCAAATTATATTTTTCTTTTTCTTGATCTAAGACATTTGATTTAGTGAAGTTTAAATTATAATTAGATTGGGTTGTACTCGCCCTTGTAGGAGAGTACTTAGATTGTAAATAACTTCTTTTATTTAAAGAAGTGAGGTTTGCAAGGAAAGCATAGAATTAGTGGATTCTAGCCCGAGAGTTGGCTAGCTTGGATCTAGGCCAGATTGGAATCCGGACTAAACCACGTATAAATATTATGCCTTTTATCTTCTTCTGTTGCATCTATTTTTCTCCATCATTTTCATAAAAAAAATTATGTGATTACTTATTCTTTGTCAAATAGTATTATAATTATTGCCTTCTTTTAATAAAAAAATTTAAAATTGAATTCAACCTCCCCCCTTTTGCAGTGACGTAGTCATCCAACAATTGGTATCAGAGCCTTGGCTCTTTTTTTTTTTTGCTTAACATGCTAGAGTAGATCCGCTTATAAACTATGGAACAAGGTTTTCGTTAGGGTTACTTCCTGAAGGACAATCTACTCATCGACCACCATTGTTAGATAATGTTTCTTTTGATTATTAGAAAAAATAGAATTAGTATATTATTAAGAGGACAAGACTCTCATTTGTGGCACATACTTACATAATAATATCATACACACATTAAAGAAATTAATAAAATTAAAATTGGAAAACTTTTTGATGAATGAACTACTTTAGAGAGGGAATTAGATGAGCTAAATGTTAGAGCATGTAATACTTTATATTGTGCATTTCATCCAAATGATTGCATAAAAACTTTCATGTTAAATTCAACAAAAGAAATTTGGGATAAATTAATTATAACTTATGAAGATACTAGCGAGGTTAGAGATGCTCACATAAATAGACTTGCTCTTAAATATGAATTATTTCATTGTCTTCTTCTGAGTCTATTTCTGATATGTATATAAGATTTATAATTAATACATTACATTCTCTTGAAAGAATATATAAGAATTAAGACTTAGTCTATAAGATTCTTAGATGCCTTCCCAAAGAATCAGATACTAAAGTAATTGTAATTAGTAAGGCTAAAGATTTATCTACTTATCCACTTGATCAGGTTTTGTGTTTTTTGATAGCACTTGAACATATTATATTTGAAAGGGATATCTTAGATAGTTCTTCTAAGAAAGAGAAAGAGAAAGGTAAAACCATTTCCTTATAGGTTGATGATAATGATGAACCTAGTTCCTCAAGCTCTAATAAAGATATCGATGAGGTGGTTATGCTTTCAAGAATAATTGAAAGATTAGTAAGGAAGAAAAACCAAAGGTATAAGAAATCCAAAAATTATAAATTTCAAACTAAGAAATTTCCTACAGGAAGAAGTCTGGACATATCAGAGGAGATTATCCAAATCTCATTGATTCAAAGAAGAAAGATATGGATGTAGAGAGAAAAAGTGACAAGAAAGAGAAGAAGTATTTCAAGAAGAAGAAGGCTCTATGGGCCAACCTAGATTCAACTGAATTAAGCTCATTAGATGAAGAGGTGAATATTTATCTTATGGAAGGAGGAGAATCTGATTGTGATTCTCAAAAGGTATGTAATGATATATCTTATGAAAGATTAGATGATATTTTAATGAATTAGTTGTTGAATATAAACAATTAAAAAGAAAATATAATATTTAAAAAAAGGGCATTAAAATTTAGATATGTATTTTAATGATTTAAAAAAAAATAATTTTTTATTAGATCATTCTTTACTTGTTGGTAAACTTGAAAGAGAAAATATTCTATTAAAACCAATATTAGATTTATGCATGAAATCATATGTTCATTATAAAGTTCCATCAAGTATAATATTAAATAAAAATTCTTCTTATATGTCATATAGACATCATGTTAAGCCATATGCAAATACTAATATTCATTGTAATTACTATGGTAGAAAATGATATATCTCATTTAATTGTTATGCTTATAGATCATAAAATTCTAAACAATCATCTTTTGTATGGGTGCCAAAAAAATACAAGCACTTCATATACCATACATAATAGATATCATACTACTCATTTAGAATGTGGACCCAAAAAATTTTAGGTTCTAAAAGTTAACATTTGATTTTCTTTTGTAGGAATGCCTTCAAAGTAAACTCAATGAAGGCATTTGATACATATGTAAGAAATCTATTACTTTAGAAAAAAGTCTTTTTTATTTCTAGTTTAAAACATAACTTAATATTAATTAGTCAATTATGCGATAAAGGTTCAAATGTTTCTTTCTATGCTTTACATTATATTATTAGAAATAATGAAACTATTTTGCTTATTAGAAATATACAATATTTATTAATTGATTTGGAGAATACAAATGATATTAATTTGAATTTACTTTGCATGAAATCTACAAATAATTATGCTTGGTTAGAGTAAACAAGGCTATGTCAAACCATTATCCATAATTTAAATAAATTTCTAAACTTGATTTAGTGGTTAGTTAACCAAAAATTTATTTTCATTTTGATTCTGTATGTGATGCATGCATTCATGATAAACATATGAAAAGTTCATTCAAGAATAAAAATATAGTTTCAACCAGTAGACCTTTAGAATTATTACACATGGACTTATTTGGGCCAATTAACACAAATAGTTTAGGTGATAAAAATTATGGATTTGTTATTGTAGATGATTATTCAAGATACACTTGGATATTATTTTTTGGTTAAAAATAATAATGTATATGATTATTTTAGAAAAATTGCTAAGTATATTCAAAGAGAATAAGGTTATTTGATTCTAAGAATTCATACAAATCATGGTGAATAATTTAAAAATAAATCATTTACAAATTATTATGATGAAAATAAAATTAGACATAAGTTTTCAGCTTCTAGGAATCCTCAACAAAATGGTGAACTTGAAAGAAAGAATTGAAGTTTGGTAGAATTAGCAAGATCAATATTAGATGAATATAAACTTCAAAAGTATTTTTGGACAGAAGCAATAAACATAGCATGTTATGCTACAAATTGAATTTATTTAAGACCTATTCTTAAAAAGACCCCTTATGAAATATTTTCTAGAAATAAACCTAAGATTAGTCATTTTTGGATGTAGGTGTTTTTTTTAAATAATGACTAGGATCCTTTAGGTAAATTTGATAGTAAGTCTGATGGTTGTATATTCGTAGGATATTTATACTTTAGAAAATTTTTTAGAGTTTTTAATAAGAGAAAATTAATTGTTGAAGAATTAAGAAATAATTTGAATGATGATGATATTGAGAATATAAAGAAAATAAATTTGGAAGAAAAAGAGGATGATTCATTGCTTAAATAATGGAGATATAATAAAAATCACCACAAAAGAATTAATAATTGGTGATCCTTCTTAAGGTGTTAAGACTAAGAGAAACCTCTGGAATGAGGTAGAACATTCTACATTTCTATTAGAAATTGAACTTAAAAATATAGATGAAGCTTTACAAGATAATTTTTGGATAGTATGGAAGAGAAACTTAACCAATTTATAAGAAATGATAATTGGATGTTAGTCCCAAGACGTCATGATCAAAATATAATTGGAACTAAATGGATTTATAAAAATAAGATTGATGACTCAGGAAGTATTATTAGAAATAAAGCTAGATTAGTTGCACAAGGGTACACATGAATAGAAGGAATAGACTTTGAAAAATTATTTGTACCCGTAGCAAGACTAGAGGCCATTAGATTTCTCCTTGCTTTTGCTTATCATAAAGACTCTAAACTTTTTCAAATGGATGCCAAAAGTGCATTTTTGAATCGGTATAATGATCAAGATGTATTTGTAAAATAATCACTAGGTTTTGAAACCATTAATTTTCTTAATCATGTATATAAATTAAAAAAGTATTATATGATTTAAAATAGGCTCCTCGTACTTGATATGATAGGTTTAGTAATTTTTTAATTGAACATAATTTTAGAAAAGGTAAGGTAGATACAACTCTTTTAATCAAAAATATTAGAGATGATTTGATTATTATACAGATTTATGTTGATGATATATTATTTAGAAGTATAAATGAAAGTTTATGTTATGAGTTTTCCTCATTAATTTTAGAGGAATTTAAAATGAGTATGATGGGAGAACTCACCTTTTTCTTATGACTTTAAGTAAAACAACTAGAGTCTGGCACATTCATATAATAAATTAGATATATAAATTAGTTTTTAAAAAAGTTTGATATAAAGAGATTCAAATTGAGTAAAACTTCTATAAGCCCATCAACTAGACTTGATTTAAATAAATCAAGAAAACTAATAGATCAAATGCATTATATGAGTATGATAGGTTCACTTTTGTATCTTACTGCTAGTAGACCCGATATTATATTTGTGTGCAAGATTTCAAGCTAATCTAAAAAATCACACTTAATAGCAGTTAAATGAATATTTTACTATTTGATAGGAACTCCTAAGTTAAGCTTATGGTATCCTAAAAATTTATTATCCTGTAATTTAGTTTTATATTATGATATAAGCTATACTAGTTGTAAAGTTGATAGAAAAAGTATTTCTGGAACATGTCCATTTTAGGATCATCAACTATTTCTTGGTCTTCTAAAAACAAATTTTGTTATTTTATCCACTATTGAAGTAGAGTATATAGCAGCACATAGTTGTGTTGCTCAAGTTTTATGGCTAAAATAATAATTAGAAGATTTTTGAAATAAGCTTAAAAATATTCTTATTAAATGTAATAACACAAGTGCTATTAGTTTAACAAAAAATTCTATACAACACTCACGAACTAAATACATAGAGATTAGACATCATTTTATTAGAGATCATATTAATAAAGGTAATATGGATATAGATTTTGTAAACACTGCTTCACAAATAGCTGATATTTTTACAAAACTATTAACTGAAGAGAGATTTTGCATGTGAAGACATATGCTTGGGATGTTAGACCTTAATATTTAAATTTCTTATATATTTTTGTTATTCTTTTTTATATTATTAGTAATAATTATACATATATATATATATATAGGGAGAGAATTATTTTTTTTAGCAAATTAACATTCAAAACAATTTCTCAATTATTATATATGTTTTTGTTATTGTGTAAAAGTTGTGATAAAAGATCGATTTGCACCTTCGTTATAGCTATACCCAACATAAGTTTTTCATCATAAAAAGAGGGAGATTGTTAATATTATCTACATCATCACCTATTCTAGAGATTTTGATGATATCAAACAAATACTTGGATGTTCTAATTTGGGTGCTAAGTATTTCAGATGTAATGATTTGATGGATGTGTATGATAATTACTTATATAATATTTACATTGCTAACTCAAGTTTAATCAAAATTTGAGCTAAAAGAACTCAAGATAGACCAAGATAAATAGCTTGAAGATTTTTATATTATCGTAGAAGTATGTTAGAGGTCCATTAATATTCACTTGCATGATTTAATTTGCTCACAATTTAAATAGATATTAAAATGATTTATATATTATTTATTAAGGTAAATAAACTTAATTTAGAAATTTTAAACATTCCTTCATTAAATAAATTTTATATGCTTTATATATTACATAAATGTTATCAAATATGGAAAGATAATTAATCAAGAAATTAAATATAATAAGCTTATGTGGTAAAAATTTTAATTATGCATTCATTTTGAATTGAACTTGTTTCATATAAATTTACTGATATATAATTATTTTATTTTATCTAAATTACATTGCATTATTATATGAATATTTAATATATCTTTAAATACATTAAAATATGCATAAATTTTTATTTTTCTAAATATCATATTATGTTGATGGAAGGAGGCTTAATGTTTATTTCATTGGATTCCGTGGATTCTGTAGATAAAAATTGATAGGTTACGTGACTCACTTTAGATCTAAATTAGATTTATAACATATTTCTAAACATTATCAGATTTTAATATTATATGCTAGGTAGCCACTTTTCCCTTATTTTGAATATATATGAAGACTTTTTGATTTTTTCATGAGACTAGCCAATTTATAGCTATTTTAAAATTTTATTTATTTAATATAAATGAATTCTTTATCAAATATAATATTATTAGTTGATAAATTAATATTAGATTATAATTTTTATTCAAATTTGACTTTACTTACCCTTACCCTTTAAATACCCCTCTTTCTCTTATAGTGAGTGTTGTTCAGAAAAGAAAATCAAGCAATCTTTTTTATTCCTCTTTCCTTCTTTACATGTTAAATTTAAGAGGTGAAACTTTGATCTTCATTCCAAGAGTTGTTTTTATTTGTAAGATCAAACTTTTGGTTGGAAAGCTTCAACATACTAAATCGTGTAACATCTCTTGGTGTTCTTGAGTTTGCTCTCTTACTCTAAATATTTACATGCTATTTTTATAATTTTTAGCATTTTTTTGAAAATATTTATTATTTGGTGAAATATTAGTTGAGAATATTATATTAAGTTTTCTATGTGAAATCTTTAAATCCATAAAGATAGCAAAGCAAGTATTTTTTTTTTTTATATAACATAGATTTAAATTTCAAATCTAAGTCATTTTAAAAGTATTATATGATTTGAGATGTTATAGTTTAAATTGGTAAGAAAAATATTTTTATTTATAATATTATTTATATTTTTATCAAAATATAAATTTATATTAAAATGAGCAAATTTTATATTTCATTAGCAAGTAATAAGGTGATCAAAATTAAATTGTAGGATTACCTCAAATATTTAAGTCATTTTATTGAAAGGTAATTTGAGCTTGTATTATTTAATTCAAATTATTTTTTTCTTTTTCTTAATCTAAGACATTTAGCTTAGTGAAGTTTAAATTGTAATTAGATTGAGTTGTAATCACCAGTGTAGAGAGTACTTTGGTTGTAAGCAATTTCTTTGGTTTAAAGAAGTTAAGATTGCAAGGTAAACTTTGGATTAGTTGATTCTAGCCTAAGAGTTATCTAGCATGGACGTAGGCTAGATTGGAATCCAAACTCAACCACATGAAAATATTATGTATGTTATCTTCTTTTCTTGCATCTATTTTTCTTTATTATTTTCATAAAAAGAAAATTATGTGATTATTTATTATTTGCCAAATACTATTAAAATTATTACATTCTTTTAATAAAAATTTTAAAACCCAATTTAGCCCACCCCCCACCCCCCCTCTTGGGGTGTCATAGTCATCTAACAAGGGTTGCTTGGTTGGAGGAGGAAAATGTGTAGTTGGTTGCTTTGTAGTAGATTTGGGATGTGAAGTGGGCTTGAGGGAATTTGAGGTGAGCTGGGCTTGTGAGTGACTTGAAATGGATTGGGGAGGTTATTGTGGCTATTTTGAAATGTTTTGGTGTAGAGCTATTATAAGTAAGTGAGTTGGCTAAGTAATGGCCTGCTTTGAGGGATATTAGGCTAGAGTTTGAAGGTGTAATGGGCTGTGGAAGAAAGAATGAAAGAAACTAAGATGACACAACTTGAAGCGAAAGTGAGCAGAAGGCTTCAAGTGGGGAAGAAGTCTCCTTCAAGCTTGGCTGAGGAGAAAAGGGAGATCATGAAGTGTTATGGAGCTATAGCCAAGAGAAATTAACTGATTAGAGTGGGGATTTTTGACCTATTGTTGGAAGTGAAGTTAAGGAACAACGAGCTGACGGATTTGGTCATGTGTTGAAAGAGACGGAGGGAGGGATTATATATTATGGATGCAGGTGTTGTGAAGTCAAGCACTAATCACTGCGGTTTGAAGGATTGGAAGGGTGTTTGAGCAAGGAGTTTAGATCAGTTGTAAATAGAGGTCTTGCATGCGATCTGAAGCTCTATCAAGTAGTAAATGGGTAAAGGTAGGAGTTAGGGGTTGACATCCTTGAGTGGGAAAATTATTAGGAGCCGACACCAGATGTAGAGATACATCTGGACGTCCACTTAAAAGTTGACATGTTGACTGTGCTTTTGTTATACTTTTTTACTACGCTTTGACTGCACTTTGACTACGCTTTACCTATGTTTTGACTGTACTTTGACTTCACTTTTTGACAGGGCTTTTACTGTTCTTTGACTGCACTTTGACTGTGCTTTTGATGCGCTTTGGCTTAAAGTTCTGCGGACACATTAAATATATAAAGTAAAAAATAAATCCATGTGTCCACTCTATGTGTCAGTATTTGATTGGAGTCTGGATGTATCTCTACGTCTGGTGTCTGCACCTAATAATTTTCCCCTTGAGTGGATCTAGATGGGAAGTGGTGTGAATAGTCCAATGGCACAATAATTGAAGGGATCAAATGGAAAGGAAGCTGGGTAGTGGAAAGTCGATAAGTTGGAGTCTTTTAAATAGGGAGGAAGGGCCGAATGGATCGGTAAGGGATCATGGCTATTGACAGATCGAATGTGTGGGGTGTGGCTTTGAGCTCGATTGGCTGGGATGGAGGCTTGATGAGGTTAAATTTTGAGGATGATAATTGACATGGGAGTCGATCGACAAGATCAGGAAGCTTGTGGTGTTCGTATAGTTGAGGATCTGTCCGCGTAAGGAGGAAGAAGTGGTACACAATTAATCATCATCATTTTAATGATCAGAACAGTGATGATCGAGATCTAGATTTAGGGGAAGGGACATGGAGCAGGATTCAGCAAGATTTATGAGATTTCAGCAGTTATTCGAGAAGAACTTTGATGGAATATGAGGCATGAATATTATTTTTTTATTTTAATATTTTTATTATTCTAGTTAATAATAATTATAATAAAAAATATTATTGATATATCATTAAAACATTATTTTGGTCGGGCATAAATCTCGAGGCAAAATCAAGTTAAAAATTTTAAAAATAAAATTAGAGAACCTATGAACTCTGATTTCGACAAACTTATAGTCAAACTGAACGTCTCAAAAGTATGTGTTACAAATTTGGATTCAAGGATTATACTTTTGATGATAACAAAAATTTTTGTTTCTGTTTGAGTGCCTAACCTTTCAGGTTCATAAGATCAATTGCAATTCAATCCAGCTCAAGATCGAGTGATCGAGTTAGTCTGTTTTTGTTTCAAGGTCAATATAATTTTTCACCTTTCTTTAGTAAAATATAATGTAATGGATCTCCTAGCTAAATAACCTTGCACACACACACACTCAGGGGGAGATTTTTATGAGTTAGAGTTTCTGTTCTGATTTTGTTCATATCATCCTGGACGATAGTAATATCGTCCTGGACGATCCATTGAAAATAAAAATTCTAATTAGGGAAACCATGTTAAGTCAGTCTGAATAAGCAGATCATCCTGAACGATACTTCCCTCGTACAGGATGATATGCTCAAATAAGAAAATCTCAACCGCCAGACTAAGTTAGGCAAGTTTTTATTTTTAGTATTTTGGTCTAATTTCTCGGGCGATACGTGTATCATTCTAGACAATTCATTATAATCATTCCTAAATTAGTCAAGTGATTAAAGAAAGGAATTAAGGATTGATTGATCGATCACATCATCCTGGATGATCACAAGATCATCCTAGACGATCAATTAGAAATCTTGATCGTCTAGTATATTTCACCTGGACAACCCGAACTATGCACTGGACAATATTGCCATTTTTGAACTAATCATATAAGACGATAGCTTTATTATCCTAGAAGATCAAGTCATTCTGAAATTGTCCATCATAGTTGTCCGGGATGGCCTGAATTGTGTGTTGAACGATATTAAGTGTTTTTGAACTATCGTACAGGATGATAAAGATATCGTCCTGGACGATCAATCCTTTTTTTAGATCATCTAGGATTTTCTCCTCGATCTCCCAAACTATCTTCTGGACGATATTCTCAATTTACATTAATCATCCAGGATGATTGCAGAATCGTCCCAGACGATCTGAATAAACCATGTCTTCTAATCATCCAGAGGAATCATATTGTCCAAGCTAGAAGGTGATGATTTACACTTATAGTACAAGAAAATTGAAGGATCATCCTGGATGATCTTTGATGCAGTTGAAATTTATGATATTTTTTGAGCCCTTCTATTTGAGATCTTTTTCTTGCTACTAATGAAATATTTTACCGCTATCCTTTCTTGAGAGAGCTTTGAGAGGGAGAGGGAGTGCTTGGGAGAGAGAGAGAGAATCTTGTGAGGGAGAGTTTGTGAGGTGTTCATAAAGATTACTCCAAGCAAGGATTTGAGTCATCTTCTCCAGTCATCATCCCTTGTCCATTGGTGTCTCTGCGAGAAGGATCATTTGTAAGAAGATCTAGGTTCTCTCCCTGCTTCAGGAGAAAGCGAAAGGAGGTAAGGTTCTTTGCCTGATTTAGGAGGAAGCGAAAGGAGGTAAGGTTCTCTGCCTGCTTCAGGAGGAAGCAAAAGGAGTCTGGGTTCTCTGCCTCATCGGGTTGGTAAAAAGGAGTTTTTATAAAGGCTTCTCTGCCTTGCTATGGGAGTAGAAGGAGAGTCACTTAGTTTTAGTACAATACCTGGAGGGGAGGCTCTGAGGAGTAGATGTAGGTTAAGTTGACCGAACCACTATAAAATCTAGTGTATTTTTTCTTTTATCATTCTGCTTTTTAATTTCTATTCTGATTTTGTTCATATCATCCTCGGCGATAGTATTATCATCCTGGATGATCTATTAAAAATAGAAACCCTAATTAGGGTAGCCTTATTAAGTCAATCTGATTAAGTAGATCGTCCAGGACGATACTCCCATCGTACAGGATGATATGCTTAAATTTGAAAATCTCAATCGCCAGACTAAGTTAGGCAAGTTTTTATTTTTATTATTTTGGTCTATAAAATCTCAATCCTGGATGATATGTGTATCATCCTTGGTGATTATTATAATCATGCCTAAATTATTCAGGTGATTAAGGAAAGGAATTAATGACTGATTGATCGATAACGTTATCCTGGACGATAGTAAGATCATCCTGGACGATCAATTAGAAATCCTGATCATCCAGTATATTTCACCTAGACGACCCAAACTGTACACCATACGATATTATTATTTTTGAAACTAATCATACAGGATGATATCTTTATCGTTCTGGATGATCAAGTCATTTTGAAATTGCACATCATAGTTGTCACGGATGACCCGAACTGTATGCTAGATGATATTGAGTATTTTTGAACTAATCGTACAGTCGATAGAGATATCATCCTGGACAATAAAGTCTTTTTCTTTAGATCATCCAGGATTTTCTCTTGGACGTCCCGATCTATCTTTTGGATGATATTTTAGATTTACACTAATCATTCATGATGATCGCAGAATCATCCCGGACGATCAGAACAAACCATGACTTCAAATCATCCAGAGGAACCAGATTGTCCAGGCTAGAAGGTGATGATTTACACTGATCGTACAAGACGATTGAATGATTGTTATGGATGATCTTTGACTGCAAGTTGAAATTTAGGGCAATTTTTGAGCCCTTTTATTTAAGATGTTTTTCTAGCTATTGTTGAAATCTTTTATCGTTGTCCTTTATTGAGAGGGCTTTGAGAGGGAGAGGAAGAGCTTAAGAGAGAGAGAATCTTATGAGGGGGTGTTTGTGAGGTGTTCACAAAGGTTACTCCAAGGATTTGAGTCATCGTCTCTAATCGTCATCCTTTGGCCATTGGTGTCTCTACGGGAAGGATCATCTGTAAGAAGATTTAGGTTCTCTGCCTACTTCAGGAGAAAATGAAAGAAGGTAAGGTTATCTACCTACTTCAGGAGAAAAAGCAAAAGGAGGTAAGGTTCTCTGCCTACTTCAGGAAAAAGCAAAAGGAGTCTGGGTTCTGTACCTCACCGGGTTGGTGAAAATGAGTTTTTATAAAGGCTTCTTCGTCTTGCTGTGGGAGAAGAAGGAGAGTCACTTAGTTTTAGTGCAATACCTGGAGGGGAGGCTCCGGGGAGTGGATGTAGGTCAAGTTGACCGAACCACTATAAAATCTGGTGTGTTCTTTCTTTTATCGTTCTGCTTTATAATTTCTGCACTTTACTTTTTCGTGGATGATCGTGTGATTAAAGTTATTTTCTTGGTTGATTAATCATCTTTACATCATTACAAAATTATAATTATTTTAAAACATCTGAAAAGGTTTCAAAATAAGTTTTTCTCATGAATTTTTAAAATTACCAATTCACCCCCCTCTTGGTTAGCCTTGGGCTAGTTTATAAGGGATTAACATCCCTAACGAACTTTCAAGTGGTATCAGAGCGGGATTCATAAAATCAAGTTTTGAAAACTTTTGAATTTAATCCATGGCTAACTTTGGTAATGGAAACACCGTGGAAGGCTATTCCATTACTCGATCACCCTTATTTAATAATATATCTTTTAATTTTTGGAAAACTCGTATGTTCACCTTTTTATAATCTTTAGATTATCGCATGTGGATACTTGTTAAAGATGGTTATGATGCACCTTTTTGACTAGTTAATGACGTTAAAACTGAACTTCCTTTTACTGAATGAATATTTGATAATCGAGAGTTAGCACAACTGAATGCAAAATGTTTAAACTATTTTTTTTGTGCTTTAAAATCTGAGGATTACAAGAGTGTCTCTACTTGCACGACTGGTAAAGAAATTTGGGATAAATTATGCATTACTTATGAAGGCACATCAAAAGTTAAGCAATCTAGGTTGAATTCCTTGCTTCACGACTATAAACGCTTTCGCATGAAACCTAGTGAGTCAATATCTAAAATATACACTAGGTTCAGACAAATTATCACCTCCCTACATGCCTTAGGAAGAGAACTCACCAACTATGAAAAAGTTAACAAAATTTTAAAATGTTTGCTTTCTTCCTATGATGCCAAGATAACTGCTATCATTGAATTAAAGGATTTGAACACTTATTCTATTGATAACTTACTTGGATCACTTATTGCTTATGAGCAAGGAGTGAACCAGAGACAACTTGATGCAGGTGAGAAAAAGAAAGAGAAAACTGTGGCACTAAAGGCCAACGATATGAAGACTATTTCTTTCGGGTCTGAAAGTGATGATGTTGCCTTAATCACTAGGCAATTTAAAAGTTTTCTAAGGAAGAAATGCAAGAATTATCAGAAATGGAACAAAGGTAAGAATAACAAAAATTCTAAATTTTCTTCTGATATAGTTTATTTTGAATGCAGGAAGTCAGGACATATAAAGGCTGATTATCCTACACTCAAGGCTCAACCAAGCAAGGAGAAGGGTTAGGAGAAGCCCAAGTTCAGGAAGGATAAGAAAAGGATTCAAAAGGCTTTCTAAGCGGACTCTACATCTGACTCCTCTGAGACTGAAGCTGAAGAGGAGACTACAAACTTGTGTTTGATGGCAGATGAACATCGTGGTCAGTCTGATCAAGATGAGGTATGTGAACTAACCTATGATCAATTACTTGATGTTTCTGAGAAAATCCATTCATCATACAGGAAACTTAAGAAAATACATGCTAGCCGGAAATTGGAATTCTTGAACTTGCAAAAAGAGCATGAAGTTTTACTTAAGGATCATTCTTTACTTGATAGCAATCATATATCATTACTTGATGAATTTGATGAGTTAAATAAAAAGCATTCTGAATTTATTGTTGAATATGATTCATTGAAAATATCACATGCTAATTTAAAAAAAGAGTTTAATGAACTAGACACCATGGCATGTGATTTAGATAATAGTGAGCATGTATTGAAACTAGAAATTGCTAGTCTTATAAAAGAAAATGAATTTCTAAGTATAAAAATTAGTGCATTTGAGAAAAATGATACACCTCCTAGATTTGTACAATTTTATAAACCTCCGTCACTTAAAAAATTTCATTCAAAATCATCACAACATGCATCATTTAAACCTAAGAAGAGGTACTATCACCTCTATAGATTAGTTAATCATTTTCTTAGCATTAGATGTTTCTCTTGTAGCATGTTAGGACACATCTCCCACACCTGCACTATTCATCATAGTACATATTGGGTGTGGAGGGCCAAATTTCATGATTCATAGCATAACATGCATGCATTGTATTCTTCTTTTCATAAGAAGGAATTCAAACTTATTTGGGTTCCTAAATTTGATGTTTGATAATTTTGTAGGGGTGCTCTCACACAAGACCTCTTGAGAGCATGTGGTACCTGGACAGCGTATGCTCAAGGCATATGATTGGAGATGCAAATCAATTTATTTTGCTGGAGGCCAGGGTTGGAGGCAAAGTCACTCTTGGAGACAACACCACCAGGAAAGTGGTGGGCACAGGTATATTCAAAAACTCCAAGAAGCTTTAAATTAAAAATATTTTGCTTGTAGATAGACTGAAACACAACTTACTTAGCATCAATAAACTCTTTGACAAAAGGTTCACGATAAAGTTTCTGGAAAACACTTTCATTTTAAGCTTAAATAATAACACTATTTTGTAGGGCAAGAGGATCAATAATGTCTATATATTTGATTTAAACAACATGAATGTACTACATCATTTTGCGTAAAAATTGCTGATGATGAGTCTTGGCTGTGGCACAGGAGGTTATGTCATGCTAATGTAAAAACCCTTAGAAAAATAACCCAAAAGGACTTAGTTAGAGGTGTCCCCAGGCTTAGGTTCACTAAGGACCACCTGTGTGATGCCTGTCAACTAGGGAAGCAAGTCCAATCCTCTTTCCACTCCATTAAGGACATTAGCACCTCTAGACCTTTAGAAGTCCTTCACATGGATTTATTTGGACACGTTAGCACTGCCAGCTTAGGAGGAAAAGTCAATGGATTTATGATTGTTGATAACTACTCGAGGTTCAATTGGATTAGATTTCTATCACACAAAATTGAGTCATTTGATGAATTTAAATCTTTTTCCACTTGGATTTAGAAGAAGTTAGGTTGTGAGATCCTGACCATCCATAGTGATCATGGTGGAGAGTTTAAGAATGTGAAATTTAGAACTTTCTGTGAGGAGAAAGAGATTAGTCACAATTTTTCAGCTCTTGGGACCCCTCAGCAAAACGGGATAGCTGAAGAAAGAATATGACCTTAGTGGAAGCTACTAGATCCATACTTGTTGAGTATTCACTTTCAAAATACTTTTGGGCAGAAGCAGTGAACCCAGTGTGTTATGTGTTGAATAGGGAGAATGTTAGATCCAAACTGAATAAGACACCCTATGAGATCATTAAGGGTAGAACTCCAAAGCTATCCCACATCCATGTTATTGGCTATAAGATCTTCATTCTTAACAATGGGAAATCATCCTTAGGAAAATTTAACGCAAAATCTGATGGTGTGTTCTTAGGATATTTAAATGTGGGAAAATCCTTTAGGGTGTTTAATAAGAGGACTTTAGTGGTGGAGGAGAATACTCATGTGGTGTTTGATAAATCTGATCCTAAGGAGTCTAGAGCTGAGGAAGAAGATGAAATAGGAGAGATTACCCAAGGAGTAAAAATTGTAAATCTGGAGGAAAGGGTGGAACCTGAAAATACTCTGCTTAGAGATTGGAGATATTCTTCGAGTCATCCTAAAGAACTGATTTTAGGAGACCCTTCTGAAGGTGTTAGAACTAGGTATGGACTTATATAGGAAGTAAACTATTCTACCTTTATCTCAATGACTGAACCCACCAACATCAATCACTACAGGAAAAACAGCTATTACCGGCGGACAAAATCTGCCGGTAAAGTAAAAAATGCGACGGAAATTATCGGTTTCCGGCGGATTACCGGTGGAATTTGATCCGACGGTAAAACGCGCATCGGAAAAAAACTTCCGTCGCATTTTTTTAGCCAGAAATATTTTCGGCGGATGTTCCGGCGGATATATTTGACAAATCGATGCCTTTTCTGGGGCAGTGTTCCGGCGTAATAACCGCTGGAAATACCGGCGGAAATGGCCGCCGGAAGTTCCGGCGGATATTCCGTCGCTATAAAAGCGATGCCTAGTATTATCGGCGGATATTATCGTCGCAATATTCGTCGGTAGTTTCGTCGCATATGCCGTCGGAAAATTCGTCATATCAAATTTCCGTCACTGTTACCGGTGGATAATCCGCTGGAAACCTGTAGCAGAAAAAAAAAAACCTTCCTCACTTTGAAAAGTGATTTCCACATTTAAACCTGCATACAAAAAATTGCAACAACATATATATTCCACAAAATGACCAATTACACAAACCAGAAGAGCATCAACGAGATAAGGAAAGTGTCATAAACAAATAACTAAACATGTTCAAACAGTAAATAGATAAATTTGTCCAAAAAACACATAAAAACATATGTCTACATCAGTTAAATAGTTTAATAATCTCTACTCTGATTCAGTTTCATCCTCAACTGTACTTCTACCACTACTCATCTACTCCCTCGTCTTTCTCATTTCTTCTAACATTTGAGCTTGCTGCTGCTGTATCTGCATCTGCTGCTGCTGTATTTGCATCTGCCAATCAGCTTGGGCTTTTCGTACCTATTCTAGCTCAGCTGTGAGGGTAGCTATCTATTGGGTATACAAAGATTCCTGGGTACTCGATGAAAAACTACCCCCACTACATGACTGCCCTTCATATGCATAGGCCTGCGAGCCTAACCCATATACTCTGCCATGCTGCATTCCTCCTACCGTTTGCGACCAAGTGTGGTAGTCAGAATAGTCTGTTGATCCAGCAGAAGAACCTTCACCTGCTGCAGCCTGACTCTCTCGAAGCCGTGTATAGTCCTCCTATGAAAGTTATTAAAAAGTTATGCTATTTACACATAATATCACCAAAATTAACTTATATACTTACATAGGCTCTCCTAGCACGCTCGTCAATCCATTGCTGGTCCTCCTGCCGCTTGTGGGTATGACTATGCAATTCAACAGGAGTCGCTTCTCTACCCAGCACTTGTTTCTGTATTAGACATATATTAGTATTCTAATTAAAGTAAATTATTAAAAGATTGTAAAATTTCTTACCAAACGTCTTCTGTGCTCAGTATGAGGAACAGAACCACCTGTATGAAGGGAACTACCCAAGCCCCCAACACCAGAAGCTCTGTTCTGTCTATTTTGATCTCTTCTTCTGGTATAATCTGGGCTTCCCCAAGCACTACTCAACTCTGCCCATACACCCTCACCAATCCAGAGAGGTCGCTGGCCTGACTTTCTAATATCAGTAAACATGTCTCGCATACGAGTCGAGCCACGCTTCTCAAAGTTCTTTCTGATTTTATCATTATGTTGGGGAAGCCAATAAAAATCTTTCTACAATTAAATACATACAAGAATGAATAATTATTTTTTTTAGTTTATATATATTAGATATAATAAAAAAATTTTATATAATAACATACCTCAAACTCTCTAAACCACATGTCTCGTACTTCTTTTGGGACTTTCTTCCAACAAATATGGGGAGCATCGTATCTACTCCGTATTATGTCCCGAATTTTATGCGTAGGATCTTTTGACAGATGAAACCTGAAAGCAATATGTTAGTCAAAAAAACTAATTCAATTCTATTTACATGACTGAAATAAAATTAGTACTTACGTGTCACCGTCAGGTTCAATCAACATGCGACCCTCTGTCGCCTCCACTGCTGTAGCTGGGCAGGAAGGTCCGGCTATAGCGGGCTGAGGTGGTGCTGTAGCGGGCTGAGTTGGTGGTGGGACATATGACGGATATGGAGGATATGCACCATGATAAGGTGGGGGTGGGTAATAGGGGAAGAAAGGAGTGGTCTGTGTAAGGTCTGGTGAAGGTAAGTGTGGGTCTGGTGAGTAGAACTGTGGGCTACTGACGGATATACAAGAGCAGCATCGAGAATCCAAATATTGTTCGCACTCACCATGAGAAGTCCAATACCAGTAATCTGGCATGAAACCTCGACGATATAGATCAACAGTTACGTCATCTGGGCTAAGGTGCACCTGATTTTTGTTTTTAGAACATGGGCAACGAAACTTCCCATCTGAGATGAAGCTGGGTAGTTGAGAAGCTATCTGAATAAAAATATGCACCCCTCTAATGAACTCATCAGTTAATGTCTTCCATCCTTGCGCCAATAGATTATACATCCAACTTCTTTGAGTTCTGATATCCATAATATATAGCCTACATATAATATTGACAATCAGGATATAAGTTACGATTACTTGCCAAAATAGTTACATACCATCTGTAAAAAGATATTAAGGTAGTCCTATCTAGGTTTGATGGAGAAATATAGAGATAATAAATATAATCATTTCTGCAACGCTTAACTTAGAATTATGCTAATCTTTTATTGACCAACATTCGGCACCATAAAGCATTACAGGTCCTTTTCACATCATTAGGCACGCGGTACCGAGCTTGGTACCGAGTGCAGTACCACTCGGTACCGACAGTAGTACCGGTACCGCTCGGTACCGATCGGTACCGGACAATAGAATTTTCCCTTAAGTTTGAGGGGTACTTTTCTATCACACAATAAACCCGATGCATTCCTCCACTTCAACCATCCAACATAAATTCTGCTGATAATATCCCCATCTATTTCACCATCACTCTAAATAATAAATCCAAGATATCTAAAATGTGTATTCTTATTAATGACTTGATCATCCAATGTGACAGTCCACTCACTAGCTCTATTACGACTAAAAGTGCACTCCATATATTCTATTTTAGATCTACTCGTGCGAAAACCTTTAGACTCTAAGGTAGACCTATCTGGCATGAATCCAAATTAATTTTGAGAAACATTAGCATCACACCACAACCTACGCTCCTTAACTCACTCTCACAGTTTTAGAGTATAACACATTAACTTAGTTCCTCTATAAGGTTGGCCTACATAAATTAAGGTTACCTTCAACTCCCTCTCTAGTCTTATCAACAAGAAGAATATCATCAACAAAAAGCATACACCAATGGACATCCTCTTGCAAATGTCTAGTGAGAACATCCATGACTAAACCTAGCTAACAAAAAAAAGAAATGCAAAAAGGAGAAAGTTACCTAAACAGCAACCGATCGAGCTAGCTCCCGGCGTGCGTGACCAACGTCAACGGAGCGAAGTGGAACTGCGTCCAAGCATAAAATTTCGTCACGTTAGGGCGAACTGGCAGGAGGAAACAGAGCGTGCGAAAGGGAGAAAGTTACCTACAAACCACGGCCATGCGTCGTCGACGGATCGGAGGATCTCGCGCGAGCGACCGAGCGAGGCACTAGCGAGCGAGGGAGGGAGGTTGTCGATGGAATTCAAGGGCAAGGTCGTCGTCAAACGAGCTCGATCGAGGGAGGGAGGGACGTCGTCGACGGAGATCGAGGCTGGCACGCGCGTCGTCGGTAGCGGAGCCCTAAACCGAATGAGCCGAACTCGAGGGCTCGGGGTCGATTTATTAAGATTACCGGCATATTTTCTGGCGGAAAAGCCGCCGGCAGTATTACCGGTGGATAATATGCCGGTAATACTTTGTCGGGTTTTAATTAACCGGTGGTAAATCCACCGGAATATCCGCCGGATATTACCGGCGGAATATGCGTCGGTATATTGAAAAAAACATCGAACCTCCGGCGGTTTAGCTGCCAGAAAATACGCCGCAAAAGTACCAATGGATAAATCTGCCGGAAATGCCATCGCTATTTCCGGCAAAAATATGTCCGCCAGAAATTCCGCCGGTATTTCATTATTTTCCTGTAGTGAATCAAGCCCTTTCTAATGAATTTTGGATCTTAGCTATGTAAGAAGAACTTAACCAATTTGTGAGGAATGATGTTTGGGAGTTAGTAGAAAGACCTAGAATCAAAGGGTTGGGAACCAAATGGGTCTTTAAGAAAAAAATGAATGATTCGGGTGTGGTGGTTAGGTATAAGGCATGATTGATGGCTAAGGGGTACAACCAAATAGAAGGGATTAATTTTAACGAGACCTTTGCCCCTGTATCTAGATTGGAAGTCATTAGAGTGGTACTAGCATTTATCTATTATAAGGGATTTAAGCTTTTCAAATGGATGTCAAGAGTACCTTTTTAAATGAGATAATGAAAGAAGATATGTTTGTAGAGCAACCCCCAGATTTTGAGAGTTCTCAATATCCAAATTATGTTTACAAATTAAAAAAGGCCTTGTATGGATTAAAATAGGCACCCAGAGCTTGATATGAGAGGCTTAGCACATTCCTACTAGAAAGGAAGTTTGTTAAGGGGAGCGTAGACACCACCCTTTTTCTAAGGAAAGTAGGAGATGATTTACTCATTATCCAGATATATATTGATGATATACTTTTTGGATCTTCAGATCAAAAGTTATTTATTGATTTTTCTAAAATAATGAGTAAGGAGTTTGAGATGAGTATGATGGGAGAATTATCCTACTTTTTGGGGTTTAGCATAAGAAAAATGGATGATAGAACCTTTCTAAATCAATCAAAGTACATTAAGGACATCTTGAAGAAATATGAAATGGATAAAGCTAAGCCAATAAACACTCCCATGAGCTCCACTGTCCGGTTAGATAAGGATTCAAATAAAAAATTTATTGATCAAAAGGAGTACAGAGGAATAATTGAATCATTGCTTTACTTGACTGCTAGCCGACCTAATATAATATTTAGTGTCTGTCTCTCTGCTAGGTTTCAAGCTGATCCTAAAGAATCCTACCTGACTGTAGTTAAGAGAGTCCTTAGATATCTCTTAGGGATCCCAAACTTAGAAATCTGGCATCTTAAATACAACACTTCTTTTGAGATTATCGGATATTCTGATTCTGATTTTGCAGGGTGTAGGGTGGATAGAAAGAGCACTTCTAGAATTTTCCAATTCATAGGACAGTCTTTAGTCTCGGCCTGGTCCAGTAGAAAATAAAACTCTGTTGCACTTTCCACTGCTAAAGCTGAGTACATTGCCTTAGGAAGTTTTGTCACCCAAGTCTTTTGGTTGAAGTAACAAATTCTAGATTTAGGATTACTTGTTGGAACAATTTTAGTTCTTTGTGATAACACCTGTGCCATCTACATCTCTAAGAATCCTATCATATATTCAACAACCAAACACATTGATATAAGACATCACTTCATTAGGGACCATGTTACCAAAGGGGACATTGAGTTACACCATGTAACAACTAAAAATCAACTGGCTGACATCTTTACTAAACCACTGGCCCTTGACACATTTAGCATTTTAAGGACCAGATTGGGTATGATTGACATAAATACATGAATTTGATGATTACTGATTGAAGTTTCTATTTTTCAGTTTTCCTTCATTTTTTCAATTTTTTTGTTCACATCGTCCTAGACGATCCTAACATCATCCTTGACGATATGATCAAATCATCCCTATCTTGAACCAATGACTAATCTGAACTAATTATTGGTGATCGTCCTAGATGATACACATCATGGTCTTGGACAATCCATGTGGCAGTAGTTGGATGATTTAAATTTGGACCGTTCAATTTATTTATTGTATATCATCCTGAACAATCCACCTAGTCATCATGGATGATACTTTTTGTCAAAGGTCATCCAGCTTGACTCCCCGGGACGATCGCTTGTGTAAAATCATCCTGGATGATATCTGATCACCTTTTTAACCAATTATCCTTGACGCAATTATTGCTACCTATCATCCTGGATGATATCACGATCGTCCTAAATTATATGGCTGATTTCTATTTAAACAATTGATTTCAGCCATTATTTCTCCAATCTTCCTTTTACTCTCTTTCAATCATCTTCTTATGGCTGGTGGCAAGAGATCTAGGCAGCAAGGATCTAGTTCCTCCAGGCGGAGTGTCAATCGCTACTTCCCTAATATAGCCGATGAGGTTTCTTTCCAACACTATCTTGATGTGGGGATTACCCAGTCTAAAATCATGAATCCATGCATCCTTTTTGCTCACACATCCCTCACCTTCATTTTGACACTTACTTTTTCATTGAGCTTTGAACTTCTTCATATTTTTTTCATGAACCTTCGCATTGATTCTACCTATTCCTCCCTTCACTCTTATGTGAACAGGCATCCCATAGAGTTAACCACTCAAGACTTTCATGACATTCTCTAACTTTTTATCACTGGCGATAAACTCCATCTTTTGTCATTTGACCCTGCCTTTAGCTGGAGTGTCTCCAACCATTTTCTTTAGAAACACCAATGCCTTATACAACGATAATGCATTCTCTTCCTTAGTTAAGGATGCTAAGATAATCCAGCATACCCTTCGCTCCTCTATCATTCCAAAGGCTGGGGATTGCATCCATATTATCCCCTTGCTATCAATGACTACCTATTACATCATGGCCCTTTGTGACTTCAATGCAACTGATCTTCTTTTTCACTACATTAAACACTAACTAACATTAGGGAGTCGGGCTACAGGAGACATCCCAACCTAGCCTTAGGACACCTCATTGCCTATGCTCTTGAAACAAAATACAATCTTCAATATCCAGTTCCAGCAAATATCCCTCCTTCCTTCTACTCCAACAATTCTTTCTATGTTCTTCACAGCACTCATCTTCATCCGGAACCCAGCACGGATGTTGAGAGAGAAGAGGAAGAAACTACTCCTGAACCTGCTGTACCTTCTCCTCTCTGTATGGAATCACCGTTGGATCACCTAGTGCACAGGTTTGACCAGTGGGAGGCCCGCTTTGACTCCTACGTGGTTGCCCAGAAGCAGCAGCATGCTGAGGATGTAAACCGATTCAATGCCTATGTAGCCCAGTAGTAGCAGCAGCACAACCAGGACATGGTCTAGTTTGGAGAACAATTTGCCACCCTTCATAGTCTGTTTCAGCCACCACCACCTCCTCCTCCATCTGATCAGGGTCACCCTTTTACTTGATTGATTGCTTTTCCTATTTTTAGTGATGTTTTTGTGCTGTCCTTCATTATTTCTCTGTGATATTTCATTTCTATTTTTCTCCTTTTTGAGATGTCAAAAGGGAAAGTAGTTTGGGCTGTTAGTATTCTTCGTCATTGTACTTTAAAGTTTTTAGTATTTAGTGTCCCTGTACGGTTTGCCTGGCTAATAGAATTTGTATTGCTCAGCTTTTTATCTTTTTGCTCAGTGTTTTATTCGTTGAATTGAAAATTATCTAATAAATATTTGCCATCATCAAAAAGTGAGAGATTATTATAAATCTGGATTCAAGGATTATAGTTTTGGTGATAACAAGCATTTCTGTTTCTGTTTGAGTGCCTAACCTTTCAAGTTCACAAGATCAACTACAATTCAAGCCAGCTCAAGATCGAGTTAGTCTATTTTTATTTCAAGATCAATATAGTTTTTCACCTTTCTTGAGTCAAATGTAATGTAATGGATCACCTAGCTAAGTAACCTTGCACACACACACTCAGGGGGAGATTTTTTATGAGTTAGAGTTTTTGTTTTTATTTTGTTCATATCATCCTGGACGATAATAATATCATCCTAGACAATTCATTAAAAATTGAAATCCTAATTAGGGCAGTCCTGTTAAGTCAGTCTGATTAAGCAGATCATCCTGGATGATACTCCCATCGTGCAGGATGATATGCTCAAATTAGAAAATCTCAGCCGCCAGACTAAGTTAGGCAAGTTTTTATTTTTAGTATTTTGGTTTAATCATCCTGGATGATATGTGTATCATCCTAGAAAATTCATTACAATCATGCCTAAATTAGTTAGATGATTAAGAAAATGAATTAAGGATTGATTGATCAATCACATCATTCTGGATGATCGCAAGGTCGTCCAGACGATCAATTAGAAATCCTGATCGTCTAGTGTATTTCAACTGGACGACCCAAACTGTGCGTCTGATGATATTATCATTTTTGAACTAATCGTACATGATGATAGATTTATCATCCTGGACGATCAAGTCATTTTAAAATCATCCAACATAGTTATCCTAGACGACCCAAACTGTGTGTCAGATGATATTGGGTGTTTTTGAACTAATCGTATAGGATGATAGAGATATCATCCTAGACGATCAAGTCTTTTTCTTTAGATCATCCAAGTTTTTCTCTTGGACATCCTAAACTATCTTCTGGATGATATTCTCGATTTACACTAATCATCCAGGATGATAGCAGAATTATCCCGGACGATCCGAACAAACCATGTCTTCTAATCATCTAGAGGAACCATATCGTCCAAACCAGAAGGTGATGATTTACACTGATCGTATAGGACGATTAAAGGATCGTCTTGGATGATCTTTGATGGCAAGTTGAAATTTAGGGTAATTTTTTAGCCTTTTTATTTTAGATCTTTTTCTTGCTACTGTTAAAATCTTTTGCCGTTGTTCTTTCCTACGAGAGCTTTGAGAGAGATAGGGAGAGCCTGGGCGAGAGAGAGAGAATCTTGTAAGCGAGAGTTTATGAGGTGTTCATAAAGGTTACTCCAAGCAAGGATTCAAGTTATCGTCTCTAGTCATCATCCCTTGACCATTGGTGTCTCTACGGGAAGGATTGTCTGCAAGAAGATTTAGGTTCTCTACCTGCTTCAGGAGGAAGCGAAAGGAGGTAAGGTTCTCTGTCTGCTTCAAGAGGAAGTGAAATGAGGTAAGGTTCTCTGCCTACTTCAGGAGGAAGTGAAATAAGGTACGGTTCTCTACCTGTTTCAGGAGGAAGCAAAAGGAGTTTGGATTCTCTACCTCACCGGGTTGGTGAAAAGAAGTTTTTGTAAAGGCTTCTCTGCCCTACTGTGGGAGCAGAAGGAGAATCACTTAGTTTAAGTGTAATACCTGGAGGGGAGGCTCTGGGGACTGGATGTAGGTCAAGTTGACCAAACCACTATAAAATCTAGTGTATTATTTCTTTTATTATTTTGTTTTATAATTTTCACACTTTACTTTTCTGTGGATGATCGTGTGATTAAAGTTATTATCTTGGTTGATTAATCATCTTCACATCATCGTAAAATTGTAATTATTTTAAAGCATCTGAAAAGGTTTTTAAAATCAGTTTTGCTCATAAAATTTTAAAACTACAAATTCACCCCCCCTCTTGGTTAGCCTCGGGCTAGTTCATAAGGGCTTAACATCCCTAATAAACTTTTAGTATGAACCCAACGACACCAAATTCGACTCAATCCGAGCCGAAATGAGTCTAAATCAATGACCCGAAGCACATTTGGAAGGTTTAAATCACATATTGGATTATCAAACAATTTTTAAAAGTGACATGCTTATAGTAGATTTGAGCAACTCGACAAGACGAATCCAACGAGCCCAATATTGCTAAATTCTGATATCATTAAGACATTAAAATTCCCAATAAACGACCAATAATCAAGAGATTCAACATCAGTCATCCAAGCAAACCACTCCCAATTTATCCTTGATCTTCCTCCTATTTACTGGCCATGCCACTCTCAGAAAATAATAAATAGATCCTTCATTTCTCATGAGAAGGGGGCTGAAGCAAGAAACAAGAAGGATAAAGGGAGCCCAAGCAAAAAAGAAAAGGAAGATAAGGAATAGTTCTCTTGCAACAAGACTCCTCCTCGACCACCTCCCCGTTATTGACCAACGTCAAATTTTCGCCTGTCACCAGATTTCTACCTGATGCCGGACTTCTATCATAGCCAGACTTCTACTCAATATTTGACTTTTGCTTGTCATTGGACTCCTACCTTATTATGGATTTCTACCCGATACCAAACTTTTCTTCGTCGTCAGACTGCTGCCCGTCGTTGGACTTCCATTCAGCAGCTTACCGACGTCACAGTTTTGCCCAAACGCCAACAGACGCCAGAGTTCTGCCCGATAGCCAACTGATGTCGGAGTTCTACTGCCAACTAACACCAGAGTTCTGCCCGGCCGCCGACTTTCATCAGATTTCTACTCGTCGCCAGACTTTTACCTATCGTCAGACTTTCTTCGGACTTCTACCCAATGCCAAACTTCCGCAAATCGCCAGATTTCTACCCGACAACGGACTTTTGCCCGTCACCGGACTTCTACTAGTCGTCGGACTTCTACCAGACGCCAAACTTTTACCCATTGTCAAACTTATGACCTCCGTCGCTAGCGGACTATGATCCTTCCGATCTCCTTCACTAGACAATAGTCTTTCTGACTTCACCTGCCGACTACGGTCCCTTGGACCACCATCACCAAACTATGGTCGTTCTTACCTCTGTCGCCCGCCGACTATTGTTCTACCAACCAAACAGATATATCAATAGTAATTCTTTTAAGTCCTATCATGTAAAGCTAAGGCCCTCCCCCAAGTAAGGTCCTCAATTATACTCGACTGTAAATAATAGTGGATTCATTCAAACTAGGCTAGGCCCCGTGGTTTTTCCCTTTTCCAAGGTTTTCCACGTAAAAATTTTGGTGTCTCTTAAGAATGTTGTACCCTCTGTCTTATCTGATTTTGTGTTGAATCTTCGTATAAAGCTAAGACACTAAACTTTATACTTCTCTACTGCCGCGAAGATTCAATGACGCAATAGTTTGGCACCGTCTGTGGAAACGTAGTTTCTGACTGGAGATAATTTTTACTCCAACCTCAAAAGATCGTCCATGTCTATATCCTGGCATCAGCTATTACTGCATCACTTTTAAGGGATTTAAAAGAGGACTATGGGGCAACCTTAACTATAGCTGTGGTTAGGAAAATTCTTCCAACTCTTTCAATATCTAAGATAATGTCTTGGGATCATAAAGCTTCTACCAAATGCAACGATGGTTCTAATAAAATTCAAGCTTCATATAGTCCCTAGCTGGACTTTTACTCCTTGGGCAAGGTCTTAATCTCGACGTCAAAAAGGCAGTAACGGTCTAAAGATACCATTCTTTAATTCGGGATACACGCGACATTCGTCCCCTCCCAATCAAGACATAATCGGTCCTAGGGGTATTCGATTCGACCTCTTTCATATAGGTTAACATCATCGAGCACTATAGAAAAATCATCCATTACTGGCAGAATTTTTTGGCGACTTTTCAGCGGTAAATTTTCTGGCGGCTTTCGACGATTTTTCGACGGAAGACAATGAGACAGCTCTTCTAGTGAAAATTTCAGGCGGTTTCTTTCCGGCGTAACTTTTCAACGACATTTCTGGCAGCTTTTCCGGATTTTTAGCTCATTTTAAATAATTTAACTAAAATTATTAAAAATTTAACTATTTAAATGATTTAACAAAATTATTAAAAAAATTAACTATTTTAAGTTAATTATTTCCTTAATTTAAGTAAAAAGATTTAAATTTTAAGTTATTATTTAAGTTAATTTAAAATTTTATTTTTAGTAATTAGTAATTTTAAAAGTAATTTAATTAACTATTAAGTTAATAATTTGTTTTAATTAAATTTTAATTATAATACTTTATTTTAATTAATTTTCTTTTTTAAATTCATTAGTAATTATTACTTTTTTTAAATTAATTATTAATTTTTTATTTTCATAATAAAATGAATTAGTAAATTTAATTTAAGTTATTAATTTTGCATAATTATATGGTTTAAATATAAAAAATTGATAATAAAAAATTATTTTTCTATGTAGCAATCTCGTTAGGTGTTAGAAAAATTTCTAGCCAATAGGAGTTCGAATCTCTTGGGATGCAGGATCGCGGGCAGCTAGGTAGGCAGGCAGGCTGCGTGGGTGGGGCCTTCGGGCAGGCGGACAGCTAGGCGGAGAAGGGCTTCGGGCAGGCGGGTAGCGTGGCAAGGTGGGCATCTCGGGTGGCCGGGCAGAATGATTTTTTTAATTAATTTTTTTATTTTCTGACGGTATAATTCCGTCAGATAGCCGCCAGAATTATTTTTCGCCGGAAAACACAGCTGGAAAATTTTTTTCTGCGCGGGTTTTTCCGGCGAAAATTTTGCTGCTAGAAAACCGCCTGAAAATGATCAATTTCTGCCAGAAAAAGCCATCGATAATATGTGATTTTGCTGTAGTGGAGCAAAGGCTCTGACATAAAACCTCGGATAGGTCATACAATCTTCGTGGATTGTTTCGACCTCTTCCACATAGGTTAACATCATCGAGCAGAGCTCTTATATACAACATCGAATAAGTCATACATCCTTGATGGATTCTTTCAACCTCTTTCATATAGGTCAATGTCAACGAGTTGGGCTCTGACATACAACATCGGATAGGTTATATATCCTAGGAGGATTTTCTCGACCTCTTCCATATAGGTTAACGTCATCAAGCAGTGCTTTGACATACAACCTCTGATAGGACATACATCCTTGGTGGAGTCTATTGACCTCTTCCATATAGGATAATGTCATCGAACAATGCTCTAACATACAACCTCAGATAGGTTATACATCGTTGGTGGATTCTGTCGTCCTCTTCCATAGAGGTTAACATTATCGAGTAGTACTCTGACATACAATCTTGTATAGGTCATACATCCTTGGTAGATTCTCTCTACCTCTTCCACAGAGGTCAGTATCATTAAGCAGTAAATAAATTCAAAACAGTCAAATATCCTTGGTGGATTCAAGTGACCTCTAATCTATTATGCATTGATAATTTCCTACAACGTCTTCTTCATAGAAAGGTAATAACCTGATCATCATTAGGCCTCTACTCAATTGACACTATTAATGTGTCGCTCGACTATTAACATGAATGCAACTGGACCATCACCATCATCGACCCTTCGCTCGATGTCCGCCGTTGGTCTTTTACTTCATATCAGCCCTCGTCGACTTCTCGCTCAACTATTGATAGTAGAAGACCCTTCAACTATCTCTTTCAGCACTCCACCTGACCGTCGACCACCACCGAATTTTCTCCTGACCATCGATTGCCATCAGACTTCCACTCGATCATCGGACATTAACAAACTTTCACATAAATATCATCAAAATTCTTCCCGTCTATTGGCAATCTCCAACTCTCCTCCGAGGTGCTATTATCACCAAATCTTTTTAAATCGCACTCGCATACAAGCAGCACTTGATCTTCTTCTATCAAGAGTTGTCTATTGAGAGAATAAATTCTCATCGTGACTCCTTCAATATAAAAGAGGGGCACTGAAGATTGATAAGGGATGCCACCTATCTCAAACAGCGGAATGCCTCTAATGTAAAAAAGCTAAAGGGAGAAAGAAAGTGGAAGGCCAAAAATTCTAACTTCTACACAAGGAGAGGAGCCTTGAATTTGAGTAAGGGAAGTCACCTACCAAAAATAGGGAAATGCCTCAACTGTAAGAAGGTTAAAAGGAGAGGGAAAAAAAGAAGAAAAAATAAAAATTCTAACTTCTACAAAAGGAGAAGGGCCCTGAATTTGAGTTGGTGATGTCACCTATCAAAAATAGAGGAATGCCTCAACTATAAGAAAGTAAGAAGGAGGAGGAGAGGAGCATTTTTCCCCTTGCCTCTGGGGGCTATTTATAGAAAAAAATGGGAAAAATTATTCAAATATGGGAGGAAAATTTACCTCCAAATTATTTAAATTATTTCAAAAAGTTTCCAGAAACTTTTTCAAATTTTTTGTCCCCTAAAAGAATTTTCGGATTTCCTTTAAAAAAAATTATGGGGCCCACATTAAAAAAAGGGTGGGGCAAGTCTACCTGATCATAAATTGATTATTTGGAAAAAAATGTCAATTTTATTTTCATGAATAAAGAACTCTTTCTAATAACTGTAAATCGTATTTCTTAACAACTAATTTGGAATTTTGAAGTACTA
This sequence comes from Dendrobium chrysotoxum, assembly GCA_019925795.1. Lineage (NCBI taxonomy): Eukaryota > Viridiplantae > Streptophyta > Magnoliopsida > Asparagales > Orchidaceae > Dendrobium > Dendrobium chrysotoxum. The sequence continues at coordinate 50,540,418 of CM034305.1, read as the reverse complement.
ATCAACGATATTGGTGGGTGACTTTCTGTTAAACATGTGTTCTGTGTTGATTTGGAAAAAACAAGCGGGCCCACAAACACAAAAAAAAAATGTAATGGCAATCGGTTATAGGCTGTACACAGGCGCGTCTTTTTGCATCCGCCAAAGATGTTGTTTTATAATAATATCATAATTATTATTATATTCCCCAGCAAAAACTTTTAATCATATTTATAAAATTATTGCTATGTCTTAATAAGATTGTACAACTTAGACTTGCCCATAATAACCAAAAATTTTTCTTTCCTATTACATTTTGTCCTACAACATTCAAAATGCTATTACCTCAAAGTGCTAGTTTCCTTTTCATCATGTCACTTGTATGCTCCATTTAGGGACATTTTTGCATAGCCATTATCTAAGATCATAATATTGAATAATATGGTCAATCTTTGAGAAAGGAGGTGGCTGTTTCACCTCCTTAACATATAATGTTACTATAGTAGATTGCCAAATGCATGTTGTGCTTCTTATATTTGGAAATCCTTTCATTCAGATTATTTATGGGCTCACTCAACATTAATATCCTTCAAAGTAGCATATCTTTAACTTATTTCCCTCATGATTAAAAGCCTCTCTTCTCAACATTATACTAAAAGTTCAATTTATTATTGTTAAACCACTTGAACTACAAAGGAACACCAAGAGGGGGGTGAATTGGTGCTTTAAGATTTTCATTTTAAAAAATCCCCTTTTGAAAAATTTAAACCAAATTCACAACTTAAATTCAAATTCAGTTTCATAATGAGAAAGCGAATAATAAACAATTGCACTTTTTTTGTTTTCGATTTTATAAAAATACTAAATATTTTTTGTTCTTTTTCATTTCAATTTTTTATTATTATTTTCTTTTCTAACAAAACCTATAACCAAAATAATCTCAATATTTTCATATCACAAGAATATCATTGCTTAACAAAAATTTTCAAGAAAGTAAAAGTGCAAGAAAATAAAATGCATAAATTAATGTCAAAAGTAAAAGAAATGAGCATACCAAAATTTTTATAGTTGTTCAATCAACTTGACCTATCTCCACTCCCCAGAGTGCTCCTCTCCAAGTATTGCACTAAAACTCTTTAGTGTCTCTCCTTTTGCCCCCAAAGCAAAGCGAAAAAGCCCTCACAAGATTCACTTCCACCTTCCTCATGTGAGGTAACCAAATCCCTTTTACGTTCTCCGGTGCATTAGAAAATTGAAATACTTTCACCTTCCATGGTGCGGTAGAGTAGCTGAATCCCTTTCATCTTCTGTAATGCAGTGGAGTAGTTAAATCTCTTTCACCTTTTTTGGTGAAATGGAGTCGATAGATCCTTTGACATGATGAGCTTCTTTTTAAAGTTTCCCTTAAGACCAGCTTTGAATCATGGAGAGAGAAGGTGGACATTGGCCAAAGAAATTGTGTGTAGACTCTCTCTCACACTTCCTTACACCCTTAAGTCTTTTCTCACTCTCTTTTAGCAAAACCTCTCTCTTCAAATCCATAACTCTCTCTTCAAATCATTGCTTATAGAAGAAAATACACCCTTTTACTACAAAGACACTCTCAAATAAATTAAGAGATGTTTAAATAGTAGGCTTCTAAAAAACCATAATTTTTTATTTATCATCTCTATTCATACTAAATGACTGATGGTAATATATGATGGATAGTGTTCTATACAATCAGTTCAAAAACTTTCACTATTTGTCCAGTATGAACATAGGGTCATATAGTATAATTAGTAAAATTTAATCATAGTTTATCAAGGATAAACTCCTGGATGACAAAAAATTATCTCTATTAATCATCTAGTATGATCATAACCATACTATACAATATTAAATTATAGTTAAACCAACTTTGATTGATTAGTTATGGGATTAAATTAGGGAATATTTTAAGTCACAATACGATAAGGTTAGTATAATATGATTTGAAGAAAATTTAAAATTCAAAATATTGTTTAATCTAATTAATGACAGAGTTTCTTAAAATATATAATCATCTTGTATGATTAGGTGGTCATACAGTATTATTAGTTATTTTTATTTCAATTTAATTCTTAATTAGTTAAATATTTTGATTAATTTTTTATTACACCAACAACATCTTGCTCTCCCTTTTGACATTACCAAAAAAGTAGAACTGCATACTCATCACTGATATAGAGGAAAAACACTACAAAGTTAAATGCATGAAATATAAATAAACTATAAAGAGAGAAACTACACCACACAACACATACTACATATACAAAGGTCCTTGATGAGGTGGTGGGGGAGGTGGCTAGTAGTAACACTGAAGTGAGGCAAACTATTGACTGAACCATATAGGATGGACCTCATACTACTACTAGATCTGTTGTTTCTACTACTCTAAGTAGAACTATATCAAATCCTAATGAGTCGTAGCTAGACTCCTGGATGTGAGTCTCAAGGTGCATCTACAGCCAGTAAAAGTGCTCTATAAGGGCATCATAAGACTATGGCTGGTAAGTGGGTGCCCATGCTTATGCTGGGGCTGGTGTTGGAAGGCCTCCTGTTGCCTCATCAAAAATCCTACTCGTCCTTTGTGGCTTTTGGCCCACTCTGTATTTAACTAAAGAGAAGGTGGAAGGAATTATTGGTGTAGAAGATAGAGAATGTGTCAGCTAGTATAGAATATATGAGATGATATCTTATATCTAATATATAAGAAATGATGTGTCCTAGGGCTAGGTTCTACCTACGTCTGGCTCATGGGTTCCTAATTGAGGTCAAAATTTGAATTATCTAATTGTCATGCAACTTCATCAAATTTAGTGCCAGACATGATAAAATAGGTGACAACCGATAATAGGGTATAATCTTTTATCTATCTTTATCCATAAGTAATATTGAGATTCTAAGGATATGCTAGATGATGCATGCATTTTGGTTAAGAGTGTTTACAAGGGTTTGGCATTGATTGAGGGGTGCATTTCTAATGGTCAGACTAACTTGGGCTTAATCATAACCTCCCCTAGAAATATCACATTGGGGTTTTATTCTTGTGATAGAGAAGTCTAAGATTTCTTCAAAATCCTAATATGTAATCTTACGTCTATAGTTAAAGGATTACATAGTGGTGCTTTTAGCATTAATTCAAAAACTTGTAAAGAATTTATATAAAAGTTTTAGTTGAAGGGAAATGCTGGAGGAAGAATAAACTGAGAAGCTAGTAAAAAGGTCTAGTTCCTAATAATTTAGAATGTCCTAGTTGAGGTTCCTAGAAGGAGTAATGTGGGCACCCCCATACCGATGATAGGCTGATTCATCTTCAACAGGTTAGAACCTATCTTCTACAGGATGATGGGATTTAAGCGAAATTGAACCACTAGATTTACTGGATGGTATTGATGTGATGATTAGTGTGGATCATACATTATGAAGTGTATCATACAGTACGATGTGAACAAAAAAATTAAGATTTGTGAGTGATGATCAGGGAAAGCTCTATAAGAAAAACATACACATAATAATATAATTTATAACAAAAACAAATAATTTTAATAGAAATAAAAACAAACATATAACATAATTAACACAAACAAACACACAAACTTTTAATCACATCTCTACTCAAAATTTTTCAAGCATTAATGTTGATCACACCTAGTCTAGTCTTAAGTGTATTGAATGTTCTAAAATTTAGAGGTTTGGTAAAAATGTCTGCTAATTAATTTTCAATGTCCACATAGTATAATTCTATGTCACCCCTTATTACATGATCTCTAATAAAATGATGTTTAATGTCAATGTGCTTTGTGCAAAAATATTGGATTGGATTCTTTAAGTTAAAAATTATAATAGTGTTATAACACATGACTGGGATAGTACCTATAGAAAATCCAAGGTCAAGAATTTATTACTTTATCTATAGGACTTGGAAAAGACAACTTCCTATTGTTATGTATTCTTCTTCCGCGATGGATAGGGCTACAAAATTCTATTTCTATTAGACCAGGAAACTAAAAATTATCCTATGAATTGTTAAGTTCTAGAAGTGCTTTTCCTTTCTACTCTACATCTAGTAAAGTCTGAATCCAAATATTATTTAATTTTAAGAGTGGTGTTAATCTAGGATACTAGATGCCTGAGGTTTGGGTGCCTATCAGATATCTAAGAATTCTCTTTACACCAATCATATGGGATTCTTTAGGATCAGCTTAAAATCTAGCATATATATATATATGGTAAATATAATATTTGGTTTATTAACCATCAAATAAAGTAGTGATCCTCAAGGTTTGTCATCGCTTCCTTCCTCATGAGAGCTCCCTTCGCATTACCATCTTCAATTTCCTCCTCTTCGTAAGATCTTCTTTATGATGCTTAGGAAAGTATTCTTCTTCTTTATTTTGCTTGTTTTTCTTCATTTAGTGGGCTATGGATAGCAAAGGTTTTCTCTATTTTCCCAACTTTTCTTTAGCTTTGGCTTTTTAGATGTTGGCTTGATTTTATGGCTACAAAATTCTTTGACCCTAGTTTCTTTGAAGGGAAATCTAAACCTGGTATTTTTCTGAGGCCCTTTTGGATCCTTCTTCTAATGTATGTTTTTTGGATCTCAAAGCTACAAGCCATTACGGGCATAAGGATTTGTGGATCTCTAAGGAAGAAATCCAAGCATTAGTTGCCCCTTCAAAATCTTTGTTTGTTGGTAAATTTACCCTACGGTGTCTTGAACTTGATCTTAAAGTCTCTAGTGAATTTTTTATTACTTTGATGGATCCTAAGCATGTGTTTATTAAATTTTAGAATGTTTTGGATTACAGTAGGGTGTTTGGTCATAGATTTTACTATGTGTACGACTATTATATGAAGTTTATTAAGCGGTCCCCTATTTTTGATATCATTGAGGAATCTTCTATTGTGCTAATTTGGATTTCTTTCCCCAACTTTTGACCTAATCTCTTCTCACTAAGAATTTTACATGGGCTCAGTTCTTTATTTGGCAAACCCTTACAAATGGATAGCCACTACTAATGGCTCTAGGTCATCTCTAGCTAGGGTTTTGGTGGAATTGGACATTATGAAGCAATATCTGAATTCTATCTGGATAGTCCCAGAGAAATATGGTCACATAGAAAAAGTTGAATCAAAGAATTTGCCTCATTTTTGTGAGCATTATAAAATGTTGGGCCTTCTTAAATCAGAGTGTTCATCTTTCACACCCATTTGAAAAGGTCAAAAATGATAATTTGAAAAACCCTATTTCTTGCCCTATAATTAATGTTGTTAGTTCTAATCCCTTGTCTCTTGGTATGGAGAAGAAAACCTTCATACTCCTGCTCATGAACAAATTATCAATCCTATTTCAGATGTTTTAGTTTCTAATACAAATGTAAATCCTTTAATTATTTCCAATGTTAAGGAAGGAAATGGTATTCCTTGTGATAATTTACCTAATTGTGATAATGGCAATCAAGATTTAAAAGGCAATGTTATTGACCTGATGGGAAAGGATAACCAACCTAGTATCACCTAGTATGTGGTTAATTTAATTCTGATTATTTCAATTCCAATTTCCCCTCTCTCTAACTATAGTGTTATGGATGGTGAAGGTAATGTTCATTCTAATTATGTAGGGTTCCCTTTAGAAGTTGATAGATTGATTTCCTCTAATTAATCTGACTCTAAATGGGAGGAAGGTGAAATTAAAACTAATGATGATGGTTATAAGGATTCCAATCTTTAAAAGGAGGATGTTTTAATGGTAGCCAAGGTCTAAAAGGATGATAGTTCTATGTTTCCTAAGAAGAATAAAAATAAGAACCCTTTATTAAATAGCTCAAAAATAAGAATTACAAGATCCAATGCTACTTCTTCTCATCATAAATATGATTATTACAATTGTCTGGAATATATCAGAGGAATGGGGAAACATGACACTCTCTTGCATATTAGGAATCTCCATATAATTCATAATATTTCTATTTTGGTTCTATTAGAACCATTGGTTGACGCCTTTAAGATTAATATCTGTCAAAAGCAATTGGGGTTTTGTTCTTCTTATGCTAATGTTAATGGTAAGAATTGGATTTTATGAAAAATAAATATTAGCATTATCAGTCTTTGCTCTACTTTTCATAAGCTTATTTCTAAAATTTTGACTAACATATTATCTTTAATTCTTCCAATAATTATTTCTCATAATCAAACTGATTTTGTGAAAGGTAGAAGTATTATTGATATTGTTCTGTTAACCCAAGAGCTCATTCATGATATCCATAACAAGGTTTCTAGTCATAATGTTATTTTAAAATTGAAAATTACTAAAGCTTATGATAACATCAATTGGAAGTTCATTTTTAACATTCTCATCTTCTTTGGTTTTGATAGAAAAGTTATTACTCTTTTAAAAAATATTATTGAGAATGTTTGTTTTCCCATCATTATAAATTGCTCTTCTAATGGTTTTTTAAAGCTAGTAAAGGCATTAAACAAGGGGATCCTCTGCCTTATATATTATTATTGCTGAATATTTATCCAGAGGCTTGTCACAATGCTTTAACTGTTTTAAAAGTCTTACATGTAAAATTTCTAGTTGTTTAAATATTTCCCATGTTTCTTTTGACAATGACATCATTTTATTTTGTAATAGGTCTTTAAGAGGTATAAAAAGATTAAAAATATTATATATATCTTTTTGAAAAAGATAGTGGGCTGGATTTTAACATGTCTAAATGCACTTTCATTGCTAGTAAAGGCATGTCCATGGTGCAATGTAGCAATGTCAATAGAATCGGGTTTTTAGTAAGCAGTCTCTTCCTATTTATTATTTGGCAACCCCTATTCACAAAGGCCACAAAAAAATCTTTTCTTTTTGGTTAGTTGTTTAATTCCATCTTTAATAAACTTCTCACATGCGAATTAAAATTTCTTTCCATGTGTGTTAGACGTATTCTCCTTAAAACTGTACTTTTTCTTTGCCTATTTATTTATTGTAGATTGTGAACACTATTATGGAAGTGTTCAATGGATTGGATAAAATTATTAATAAAATTTTTTAGGGTTTCTCTTCAAATTCTAAGAAAATTTATTGGTCTAATTGGGCCTGTTGCACTGGTCCTTTAAATGTAGGCGGTCTAGGTTACAAATCTACTTTTGATATGGTCAAAGGTTTCTCTTATAAACTATGGTGGAAGTTCAAAAATAATGAATCCATGTGGGCCAAGTTTTTGAATTTAAAATATTGTAATAATAAGCATCCTTCTTTAAATTATTTTAATGTGATATCGAGTAGGATGTGCAAAAGTTACAGGCTGGCTGAAGCTACCCTCCAATGGGGATTACATAGTGGTTCTTCCTTTTGTTGGCAGGTTGTTTGGATTGGAAAAGGGTCTCCAGATTCTAATTCAATACTCATTATTTATCCTCATTCAAGGCTTTAACCTTTATTTCAAATGGCCAATGGAATGTTAACCTGCTTTTGAACCATCTTTCTTATGATATTGTTGAGTCTAGTGTTGATATTCCTCTTGAACCTACTCTTAATGATATTCTCTTTTTTAAACTCTCTCATAATGGTGGATTCAATCTTTAAAAAACTTGGAATAATTTTAGAAGTAAAAAATATATTAACACCATTTTTGATAAAATTTTGATCAAATCTACTCCTCTATCTGGTTCTATTCTTACTTGGAGAATTTTAAAGTGATTCATTCCTATTGATAAAAGGTTGTGAAATAAAAGCAATTAATTTGTGTCCATATGCCAATGTTGTTTCCAAATTAAGACTTTACACCATTTTTTTTATAGTCCTTTGTCCATCAATGTTTGGTCTTATTTGGTGAATGGTTTAGCCATTCATGTGCTTCATAATAATGACAATTTCTTCTCTTTTTCGGATGGATGGTTTTCAACAAAGCTAAAGGGCATCTCTATATTGTCATTCCTTTGATAATTTTCTAGCTTATTTCGAAGGAAAGAAACAAATTTGTAAACATGAGAGCATCAAAATGAGTCATGAGAGAATTACTATTTCTCTTAGAGCTAAAATTGACCACCTCCTTATGTCTAAGGTGTTGAAGCACCATCATCTTTGTAACAATAGTAGACTGCTATATTATTTTAACATCAATAGCCAATATTCTCCTTCAACCAAGTGCTCTATTATTCTCAAATGGTTTAAGCCTTTTCCTCTTGAGTTTAAATTTAATATTGATGGGGCTATTAACAAGGATGGAGTGGGTTGTGGCTGGGCTGCAATGGGTTTTTAGGGGCTCTGCTTTTTCTCTTAAGTTGTTTCTTTAGCTTTGATGTCTTCTGGAGTCACTGAGGTTGCTATAATTTTCTTCAGGTTTGGGTTATTTTTTTTGGTTTGGTCTGGTCAGTAGGTGTCATCTTTGCTATTGGTTTTTGGCTCATCAATTCTTTCTACTCTGTCTTCTTTTGAAGGATGTGGGTTGCCCTCAGTTTGATTTAGTTGCATGCAGCCATCTGTTATTCATTACTTTGGGTGAGTGTGATTCCTTTTTTCCTTTTGTTCATCTTGTTGGATGCATGTGTTCTTTTCTTCTATCACGACAATCTCTTTTGGTCTTCTTGATGATGGATGCAATATTGTTGATGGTTTCTACTATGTTTGTTATCTATTTTGGTCGTTGGAGCTGTATTAACTCTTTCTCTAATTTTTTAAGTGATGGCTACTAGCCTCCCATAAAATTTTCCTAGGTTTTTTCTCTTTATAATTAGTTGAGAACTTTGGCTCTTAAGATTTTATTTTCATTTTAATTATAGCTCTTTGAGTAGTAGCGGGCTTTAGATCTCTCTTAAGGACTTGTAATTTCTGCTTATATTAACACGTAGGCCAAGTGGAGAGTTTTATCAAAAAATAAAAAGGTAGCATTACTATTATTCCTCTATACTTCTTTTGATCAACTAATTTTTCCATCAACATCCTTATCTAACTAGATGAATTAGCTCATTTGTTTATTTTAACATTTTTAATCTTTCATATCAAATTTTTTTAATGATTTTCTTAAAATATTTAGTCTAACTAAGGAAGGTACCATCCTCTCTTTGCTTTACACAAAATACAAGAAAAAATAGGTCAACTCTTCGATCATGCTCATCTCAAATTCCTTAGTCATAGTAGATGAAAATTCATTGCAAGGTCTCCATAATAGAACCAACTAGTGTAGATCAAGCCCCAAGTGATAAATATTGTATCTTACACATATAGGAGGAGTAAAATAATGTTTTTAAAAATAATGTATGGGACCTGGTTAGAAGACCCACTAATCAGAGTGTAATTGGTACTAAATGGGTATATTTAAAAATAAATTGAATGACTCTGGGGAAGTTTTAAAAATAAGACAAGAATAATAGTTATAGGGTACAACCAGATAGAAGAGATTGCTTTTGATTAGACCCTATATTCATACTGAATGATCAGTCAAAGTTTTTGAACTGATCATGCAGAACACTTTCCATCATATAGTACTACCGGACATAGTTAAACTAATTGCATTATACAATCTACAAGTCATGCGGTAAGAATAGAGATGGATAAATTTAAAATTTAGATTTTTTAGAAGCCTACTACTTAAACATCTCTTAATTCATTAGAGAGTGCCTTTGGCAGTCAGATGGTGTATATTTTCTTCAGTAAGCAAGGGTTTGAAGAGAGAGTTTTGGGTTTGGAAAGAGAGGTGTAAGTGAGAGAGAGGAAAAAAAGCCTTGTGGGTGTAAGGGAGTGTAAGAGAGTATCTACACAAAGTTGCTCTGACCAACGTCCACTTTCTTCCTCCATGAGTCAAAGTTGGTCATGAGGGAAACTCTGAGAAGAAGCTCGTTGTGTCAAAGGATTTGGCTACTCCACCACATTGGGTTAAGTGAATGGGATTCGAAAACTTCACTATACCGGGGAAAGGTTGAAGTCATTCTTGTGAGGTCTTTTCTTCCTAGCTTTAAGGGTAAAAGGAGAGACACAAAAGAATTTTAGTCCAATACTTGGAGAGGAGGACTCTGGCAAGTGGACATTTGTTAAATTAACTGAACCATTATAAAAATTTAGGTGTGCTCATTTCTTTTACTTCTAAACTTGAATTTATTTTCTTAGCCTTTGACTTTCTTGTATGTCTAAGTTGACAATTGATATTCTTGTGATACAATAATACTGAGATTATTTTTGTTCTAGCTTTCATTATAAAAGAAAAAGAAATAGAATCTGAAATGAGAAGTAACAAAATATATTGCTTTTTCCATAAAATAAAAAATAAAATTTAAAATTCAAATTATCGCCTAGTTTAATCAACGATTGGGTTCTCAAAATATAAGATCATCTTGTATGATTAGATGGTTGTACAGTATGATTAGTTATTTTTTTATTTAAATTTAATTCTCAGTTAATTAAATATTGTAATTAATTTCTCATTACACAAATCGTACAATATAATTAAGATAATTCAGTACGATCTTCAAAAAAATTAAAAATTTAATCTCACTCCTTTGGTGTGTGTGTGCATAGTTGTTAAGCTAACATATAACTTTTTATAATGATTAACTCAAGAAAATAAAAAGTATAAACTCTTGCATAAATGAAACTAGGGGTGTCAATTTTGGGTCACGGGTCAGGTTCGGGTCGAACCCAGAACTGACCCGGCTTCAAACGGGTCAACCCTAACCCGACCCGAGCATGCAAACGGGTCAGAAATGCGGACCCGGACCCGGACCCGGACCCGTCGGGTTGCCGGGTTGACTCAACTCGACCCGGGTAGGGCGTGCAGGAGCGCGTGCTAGCGAGCACGCGCTGGCAGGGAACTGGTGGCCGAGCGGGCAGGGCACGGGCAGGCTAGGGCAGGGCGGGCAGGGTGCGGGCAGCTCAGTTTAAACGGGTTTTCGGGTTGACCCGGCAACCCGACGGGTCAACCCAAACCGGACCTATTTTTCAAGCGGGTCGAATCCGTGAAACCGAACCCAACCCATTTTGAAATCGGGTCGGATCAAACCCAAAATTTCCGGGTCAGGTTCGAGTCGGGTTTTCGTGTCGTGTCAAATATTGACACTCCTAAATGAAACATGTACTACCTTCTCTTGAGTCCTAATTCTCTGATAATTCTTGGTGTATGTTGAACCTGAAATTTTAGTACACCTAGAAAGTATACTCAATAATAAAACATAAGAGAAATTAAATGCAATCAATAATACTTAATATCATCAAAAGATAAACTCTGGCTCCTAGATCGCAGAATATACCAAGATAAAGTTGCTATTTTTCTTAAAGATAACGTGCTAACAAACTTATTAGTAAAATTAAAATAAACTAAAAAGAGTTTATTTGGTCATCCATCCCTTCAATTTATTATGATTTTTTTAAAAAAATGTTTAATTTATTAGAATATTCTCAATAGCCTTGCACAACTCAAATCATATTCTTCTAAAATTTTTTGGAATTAAGAATTCTAGAACTCTTTTATGAACAAAGTTATGTTTAATGAAGGATTTTTAGTGTGGATCACTAAATAGACAATTGATTTTGAATTTTTTAAGGAATCACTATTTACTCAAACATGCATCACTTTATTTGATACATCCTCGCTTGTGTCGCGCAATGAAACTTGAACTCACATATTTCAATGAATATCCCAATAAAACACAAAATTGATACTTATTATTAAGATTATCATTTTACTTATACAGCTTTTGAAGTGTTCAATTCAATAGGTACTTTGACAAACTACATATGAAGAACCTAAGAACTTTTTTCCTCACAACTAGTACAACTTAAAGACAACTAACACTTCAGTGAGATTTCATAATATTATAGAAATTGCATGTTCCTATTTAGTGGCCACTTTATCTGAGTTTTAAGGCACACAATGCATAAATTATTTTATTTTAGGTACCTTGTTATATATATATCTTTGTTGCTCACATTGTGATGGAAAAATTTTAATGCAACTTAGATAATAATTTTACCTTTTTTTTTTTTTTGGGGGGGGGGGGGGGGGGACATTCAGGCCAATTAAAGAAAACACATCACATATAAGAGACTCGAACCCAAGACCTCTTACTTGATACCCAAAGCTCCCAACTAACAGATCAAGATTAGCTGCATAAAATTATTTTCCCTCTTGCACTGTAGGAAAAATAAAGATTTCGGGGGTATTTTTTGGCAGAATAATCTTTATTGAAAATGGCAACGGATTTGCAGCTAAAAATCCAATGCAAAATTTTCACTGATATTTTCACAAAAAGCTGACCTTATCTAATTGATTCATTCTCCGTTTGGATCATTTATTTTTCTTTGTTCTTCGACTACCTTTGCCACCCTTTCTCTCCTCTTTGATTTTACTGCTCCTTCCCTACTATTCATTGCTCTTCGAATTTGTCCACACCAATTCATAGCTCAAAACTCCTTGCTATAGCCTCCATCGGCTCTTCTCCTTCACCTCTCACAATCGTTCATCTTTGAGCCACGCACAGCCTCTTCTTCATTGCTCTTCGACTTTACCTACCTCACGACATCTCTAGCTCATTCGTAGAAAGCTGGTAGCCTCCTCTTCCTCATTCGATCTCTGATTTTCTATGGTCTTCTCAGACTTCAGACGAGGCTTTGGTTTCATAGTATTAGAAGTAACAGACAAAATATGAATCATGAGATGCATCTCATATAATAGTATTAGAACTTTTAATGGATCAGAGTCATAATTGTTTGATGAGAGTCGATAACTTCTCATGATATCATGAGTTGGAAGGATAGAGAACATACAACTTGATCATTTTCCTTAGGATAAAGGAGACATAAAAATTGGGAATGTAGATATTGAACATTAGTTTTAGGCATGCATAAAATTAAGTTTGAAGGGGTATGCTAGAAGTTAGATGTTTATAAGTTACAAATTTGTTGGCCTTTTAATGAAAAGAGAGAATAGGTATTGGAGACAGTCGATCAAGATGTCACTTGTCATATGAAGAATAGTGCTACACTTCCTGGCTTCACTTTTACTATGCATGTATGTCAAAATTGAGTTGCCTACCTTGACCAGTTATGACAAGAAGGTAATATTTTACATTTATAGTTTTTATATATATGGGAACTAGATTTTCTTTTCTCCTATCTCCTCCTATTTAGATTATAATCTTAGGAACATTCATGTGTCTTGCTTGCTGGACAAGTTGATAGAGACAAAACAAATCTTAGAGTATCTTTACACACAATAAGTTAATACAAAAGAAAAAAAAGGCATTAAGGTTTTTTATGTTGAAGAAAAATCCTGGGCTTTGCTCAATTGAAATTAGTATAAGTGTTGCCACCTTCAAAAAATTAGAGAGACTTTCGTACAAAAAACCTCTATAAGCAATAAGAAAAGGCATAGGCAAGGGTGCTAGGGTAAGTCCCCATGTAGATAGATGTATGTGATTGTAGGGGATAAAATGTGATGAGATGTTGCAATGCACTCCTATTTGAAGATGAATGTGATCAAGCGTGATAGGGATAACCATGAGGATATGATATATGTTTTGATGTGGTAATGATTGCAACACATGCAAGGATGTATTAATGAACAACTTTACACAACGATCATGAGTAAGAGTTGGACAATGTTAGACATAAAAAATCATAAATTAGATGGCAGGAGGCAGTCAAATTGACATTAACATGACAAGAGAATAGACTCAAAATTGAATAGAATAGATATTTATGTTAATGAATGATTAATAAGAATGTCAATACTAGTTCAACACGAAAATCTAACATGAATATTTTGGGTTATGATCAACCAGTACGATTCATGTTTTGTTCAGATTACTTTAAGTGACTCAGAGAAAAGGACCAAATTTGTAACCTAAAGTTATAAATTAAAAAAAAATCATAAGAAAGCTATTCATTTCTAATGCCTGCTAGGTTTTGATTACCTTTTAACTTTTCCCTCCTTTCTTATCATGCCCTTTCTATTATTTTATGTATTGCTTGAAATATAATCCTGGACTAATAGAGCACATGCACGTGCTTGAACAATCATTACACCAATTACTCCTAAACCCTAACAAATAATTTCTTAGAATTTTTTTAATTATTACAGCAAGAATCTATAGCCCAACTGTGCACAGATTTCTTTCCGTCAAAAATGGTTTTCCGATACGGCTTTTAGCAATGGATTATATTTTGCTAGAAATCCGCCGGTAACTAGGATTTCTAGTGGATTTACGTTTATTTCCGGCGGAAATGTCCGCAGGAAATAAGTGACTTTCTTGTAGTGTTGGATGGCAATTCAAACAAAACAAATTCAATCCGAATATCAATGCTCTTTTTCAACATAGGGAAAAAAGAATATAATGATTTATTTCCTTCTAATATAGGAAAAAAAAAAGAAAGTATTCGGATATAATTCCCCATAATTAATTTCCATCTAATATTATATTACAAACCATTTTAACAGCAGGTCTAAAACATTTAACTCTCACATCCCACCCACCTGAGGCCTTGATAATAAACTAATTATAAAACGTTATTAATTTATTTTCTTCTCTGAATTAATAAAATAGAATCACAATTACTCAGTAAAAAATTTATCTTTATTAGGTACCATAAATAATCTCATGCATTTATCATTAAACCTAAACTCTCAATCAGGTCAGACCTTTATAAGTTACTACCTAAGCTTTTCTTACAACACGTAAGAAAAGAAACTAATATCGAAAATTTGCTCTCTTTCAACCACAATGAAAAGGTTTTTCAAAAGTTTCTTCAATACCAAATTGGTGGATTCTAAAATACCTAAACCACAATCCAATACCAACGTGGAGGATTCTCAGAGAGAGAATCAGGAATCTCATACCAACGTGGAGGATTCTCATATGGATAATCAGGATTCCATTACCAACGTAAAGGATTCTCAAGTAGATAATGAACAATCCAAAACCGACATGGAAGATTCTTCATTAGATAATGGACAATCTAATACCAATAGAACAAGTGATCAAGTGATCCGTGCAATTAATAATGGAGGCCTGTTCGCAGCCCCTAAAGCTCGTTTCTCAGCTAATGGCGAAGAACACAACGTTACGATAATCTTGAGGAACACTGACCGAGAAGGTTCGATAATGAGGCTTATTGTTGATGAAGTGATACTTTACAAGGTGGCGCTAACAAGGAGAAATGGTCAATGGACTGTTGAGTTGTCCATTGACGGGAAGACAGTTGATTTTTCTTGGGATCTGACTGGAGATCCGTTGAAATTTTTCTTCCGTACAAAGATTGATGGTGGCGGTGGGTCAGAGATTTATGAATTGTCAAGCGAGTGGAATGAAGGGTATTATACACTTTTGATATTGGGTTTGTTTGATTGATTGAAGATTGATTGACTTTGGTTAGAAAGTTAGTGGCATCCATTTATGTACTTTAATTGGATTTGTTTTAGTGTTAAGTGAGTTTTCATAATCATTATGCAGTTCATTTTTATTTGTTAGTTGGGAATTTTGACTATCAACTCAGAGGTTTTGAGTTTAAATTTAAATATGTGATGTGTGTGTGAATTTGTTTTAATTGACCCAAATGTCGCCAAAAAAAATGTTTTCATCATTAATAGTTGTATAGTTAACTTAAAATTATATTAAAAAACTATGAAATAATTAATAAGTAGATTTCTTGATTAATCGGGATATTGCATGATTTTAGGTGACAACTATGGGAACTGTCATTATAAGATTCACTCTGTTGATTTTAAAAAAATATAAGAATAATAATAATAACAATAATATGTTGCTTACAATATTTAGAGGTTGTTCCTTCTGTACATAACAAGGAAAGAGCATCGCACAAAATTATTGGGACTAGTATCTCTCTTTCAATTTCTTTGAATATTTCCGACATTCGTAATTCTATCTCTACTCCCCAATAAATTTTAACATTTCCTGCAAAACCTCTGAAGTAACTAACCCAAAGGAAGACCAACATTGGAGAAACTAATTATTATGTATTTATGGAGATTTAGAGTCTAACAAAATGGCCAATTATATTTGAGGATGGTCTTTTTTCTTTTTGGTTAAAACCCACGGTGTGCGTTAATTTCCAAAAAAAATTTATAAGATCTTAATGGGTTCGAATTCTCTCTACTGCTCAAAGAGCTATAATAAAAAAGGCCAAAAAAAAAAGGTTTTCTTTTCTTTTTTGGTTAAAACCCACGGTGGGGTTTACACGTTAATATCCAAAAAAATTTTATAAGTCCTTAATGGGTTTGGATTCCCTCTACTGTTAGAAGCGCTACAATTCAAAAAGGCAAAAAAAAAAAAAAAAAAAAAAAAAAATCTTATGAGCCAATGAACCCACTACTTACATTATAAAGAGAGAATAAAGTGCAACGTGGGATCAAGAGCCACCACCCAAAAAAGATCCACCTTGAAGTCTTGAAAAAGCACTTCCCTGGAATTTTGATGGACCTACAAAAAACCTTGCATTTAATTAAAAATAAGAAAAGTATGGAATTGATATACCTGTTGGACAAAATAGGACTCCTCTTAGAACGATTATTTGCAAGGAAGACACTCAAAATGCAAAACATGGAAGTATCGAAACAATTTTGATGTTTAAAATACATATTAATTTAAATAAAGCAGCATTTTTTCATAGTAGTGAAAATACCACGGGTATTAATAGAGTAATTATAAGAGATAATAAAACAGATGATAAAATAAGTGTTGTTCTACCTCAAAAAAATCATAAATGTTCCTCCCCAACCATTCAAATAACCAAAGAGCACTTGTTCTCCAGCACTTGGTAGATGGAAGAGGAGGTTCGACAGACCAAAGATCCCTACCGAAAGGTCTAAGTGCCAAGAATACCTCCAGTAGCAATGCATAACCTGGAATAAGAAGAGCTCTAGCAGGTTGGAAACTATAAAAAAAAAAAAAACCTACAGGGGAACCACCACAGATCATAACAGAACACAAAAGGCATTCTGGCTAATAAAAAAGACATCGCATAGAATAACTCGTTCTGGGAAAAGAACAGAACCCTCATGCCTTCATAATATGCCTGGCCAAAAATTGCTCTAATACCAAAAAAAGCAAGGCACGCACATACAAACGTTAGAATTCATCAACCAGCAGCACATAGGATGACTCAACCACCAGCAATATAAAAAAAACTCTTAAAGACAATGTGAAATACAGAGAAAAAGACAAAAAGATACGATCTTCAAGAGGGACAAAAATAAAACCAAGATGAGAGCTTGGAATAACGTAGATAGTAGGAAGGAGCAACATCAAGAATTGCTAAGGTAAGGCAAACCAGACTTATCAGTTTAACCAAGCCTTTAACAGGGCGAGGTTTGTTCATATCATCGAACTCCTGAAAGGTTAGAAGTTGGAAACCCAAAATTAGCCAGCTAATTAGCACATGAGTTAGCTTCACAGAAAACATGAGAATTATAGTAGCTTAGCTTGCTAAGAGACTGTTTAATTTATCTAATCAAATAAAAATTATTAGAACTACCAATAGAAGCACCTTTGAGGATGAGGAGAAGAAGCATAGCATCCATCTCAACCAAAACATCAATAACACCCATTTTTCTGGCACATATTAATCTCATAATTTAAGGCCATAAGCTCAGCAATAATCACATTAATAAAAATTAAAAGGGCATCAGAAGCAGAGACAACCTTACCCATATGATTATGAATAATCCCATCTGCACCAGCAGAGGAAAGCTTAACAGAACCATCAGTATTTAATTTGCAGAATGGAAGAGAAGGTTTGATCCACCTCATAATTCTTTCAAACTTCTCAATAGTTTGGCTAGTAGTGGAAATCCCCAATTCAGTAGCAATGTCCTTACAATTATGGAAATTTCTATCAGTTATGAGATTAACAGAGTATAACAATAGAATTTTGTCTTTCACTTTGGATATGACAGGCCAAAAATCCATTTTAATGTCTTTATGCTTTGAGTCGTTTCTCTCCAACAAAAAAAAACCACATTATAAGAACAAGGATTAAGTTGTAGATGCCGCCTTTAATAGAATTTAGCCAACATTGAAGAATGGTCACAACATCACTATTACAGTTATAACTACTTATTAGCCAAATCAAAAAAATATCTCCAAACACTAGTGGCAACATCCCCATTAACAAACACATGATTCAGATTTTCAATATTAGCACATCACTGATATTTTGAGGGCAGTTTAAAACCTTTTTTCATCAACATAGCATCAAGTGGCAAGAAATTGAGAAGAGCTCTCCGCACAAGAATTGAATAAGATAAATGAATATTCTTATACCAAATAGCAGAGAAAATAGGATACTTCTGATAAATTGTTCTAAAAGTATGCCACACTTTGTTGAGAGCAAATTTACCTTTGGAAGATGGTTGAAAACGGATCAGATCCTCATAATGCAATTGTAAAGGAATCCTAGTAATGATATCCACTAAAACAGGAGGAATAACCTCAACTAATTTTTGCACATTCCAACCACCATTATGAATAAAATTTTTAACCTTAATGGAATCAATAGTATGAGTATTTAAAAAGTTATCAATAGAGTAAGGCTCAATCCAATTATCTTGCCAGAAGAACACCTCACCATTGCCCACACCCCATTGAATATACTTCTTGGCTTCCCATTTTATGTTGCAATGTCTTTCCACACCAAAGAATAAGAGGACCTATAGTTGCATAAAATTGGGTGAACATTATTACAATATTTATGTCTCATGAATTTAGCCATAAGCTATTATTAAATATGATAGAAAATAATAACTTATGGTAGAAATCATGAGCCACAGCTACAATACTCTTGCACACCAAGCCCCATTTATTAAGAGGACCAGAAATGTTTTTCCAGGAGGACCAAAAGATGTAGGATTAATTGTTCTTAGAACCGAAGAATAACTTGTTAAAGATTCTATCCAATTTAAGACAAATAGTCGTAGCAGGATGAATAGTATGGAATATGTAAATGGGAATCAAATTCTAAACACTTTTAATCAGAACAAGTCTACTGGTAAATGATAAAAAATTAAAAGCCCAAGCAGTAAGCTTCCTTTCTATAGCAGGAAAAATGTAATCAAATAGGTGAGACCTTTTCTTACCTTCTAAAAAGAGGGGTCCCTAAATATTTTATTGGCAAAGACTTGTAAATAAAACCACACTTCCATTGAATAGCATTAATCCTATAATCGTTAACAGAATTGGCAACAATGAAACAACTTTTATCTTTGTTAATGGATAGGCCATTCACCTTTTGAAATTGAGAAAAAAATCTAAATAAAATCTTAATATTATTATGTGATCCATTGGAGAAGATTATAAAATCATCAGCAAAACTTAGGTGTGTTATAGGAATACCACCTAAGGTATGGTAAAAAAGCTTGGGATATCTGCAATAAAGCTCCTCCAAACTCCTGAAAAAATACTCAATGGTAATAATAAAAAGAGTTGGAGAAAGAGGATCCCCTTGTCTCATACCTTTAGAAGATTTAAAATAGCCATGACTCCTACCATTAATAATCACAGAAAAGTAACAATTTTCAAAGTTATTCTTAATAAACATAGTGAAAGGAGAGCTAAAACCAAATAAGGCAAAAATATTATATAGAAACACCGGATTAAGATTATCATAAGCTTTGGTAATATCAATTTTAAAAATAATATTGCCCCCTTTATTTTTAACATTGATATCATGAGTGATCTCTTGAGCCAAAATAACATTGTAAAAAATACTAAAACCTTTGACAAAACCAGTTTGAGCAAGGGAAATAATTTTAGAAAGACTAGTAACTAGCTCCCCATAATGATTTTAGAATTTAACTTGTTGAGAAAAGAATAAAAGATGATCGGCCTAAAATCACCCTAATGATTAACCACATCCTTTTTAGGAATTAAAACAATGCTAGAAGAGGAAAAAAATTTAGGGTAAATATTCCCACTAAAGAAAGTTTTCACAACCACCATTACATCCATCTTGACAATATTCCAAGCTTTCTGAAAGAATTTTATAGTGAGCCCATCATTTTAATTTAATTTAGAGCCAGAATCCTCATTAAAAGAAGAGGATGACTCACCATTATCAAGATCAATTTTGTGATGCATATCACTAAGAGAATAGTGATACTTTCCCCTTCTTCACAATCTTCATTTGTCAAGGTCTTAGCATCAATTAAACCAATACCATTCTCCACCTCTCTATTAACAATAAGTAGAGAAAGCTTTTTTGATAACTAATGATTTTGAGTGTTAACAATATGGAACATCGAATTAATAGAAATAATAAGATTCGGCTCCCTCATTTTTGGATCACTATTTTCCCCAATAATTATTTGGAACATTTTTCTGAAATTCAACATTATTAGTACTCAAAGCATCCGTAACATGGGGTAACATGGGGTTGTATACAATACATATCCTCCTCCTCCCCCTTGTGTTCATTAATGAGTGTTGGCACCACCCGATCCAATTGGACTAAGGCACTCATTCTCAGGAAATTGTTCTCTAGGTGTGGGTCCAACATCCACAAACAAATGAGTTGATGATTTCTTTAGATTATGATGCAAAATGAAAAAGGAAATAACAACATAACCATGAACCTTGCAATGTGTACAAAAATCAGGAACTTTTTATAACTCTACCTTTTGCATATAACCAAAAGATTTAGAACCTATCCAAATTTCTTTAGCATGCTCTTTTATTATATCTATTGCAACTAAAACCCTAGCCAACAACAGACTAGTTCGAGAAGCCATAGATTGGTCGGTTTAAAGATGCATACCAAAGATTGAAACAAGAGCGTGCAAAACATGTTTATTAAAGAAATGCAAATGAAGATTTAAAAATGAAATCTATATCGACACAATTGGGGATTCTTCCCTAACATCTAAAAATGACATCCATTTTAAAAGATGCATCTCACAATTGTTAATATATTAGGATCTTCGAGCAAAAACCCTATTATAGTCTAAATCATTAGATAGTTGAATAGCTACATGCCGTGAATCCACTAAACTAACACAATAAAACCTGAAAAGTTTCAGATTAGCAAAAAATTACGAACAACATCCTAGTTTGGCCTACGCATTAAAAATTTTTGAACTAATGTGAATTGATATAGAGATGCAAGCTCAAGAACCTCATCATCAAACAAAAAAGTGGGAAAACCCTTGAAAACTGATAGATTTTAAGGAGGAAGAGTTTCACCTATAGTAGTAGAACTGGAGAGCACGTCTTTAAATGAACAAGTTGAGGATTTTTACCTTCTCCATCTAGATTGAAAAATCCCTGCAATTTTTTGATGGCTGCAACAATATCGTTGCCCCAAGGGTTTGACAACTAAATGATCTACATGGGAAAAGAAGCCATAAAGGGGCCGAATAGAGCTGAAGATCACAAAATAGATTTCCCAGCAAGAAAACCAGAGTGATCAAAAGAGAAAAATAGCTAAAATAGAGGCTAGACACAAGGAGAGAAAGAAACCCTAGAAACGCCCAAGATGGAACAAGGGAAGTTAGGAAAAAAATTTATAAAAAAAATCTTTTAGGATGTTTTGTATGAAAGAGTTGTAAGTTATGAACTTGATTTATGTATTTTTTGAAGAAAGGAAAAATAACTATACTTGAAATCCTATCTCGAATTAGTTGGCATACACTAAACTGCCACCACAACTCAAGGAATTTACAACCTAGATTGATAACATTGTAATTCTTAAAATTTTTTATGAAGCTCCTCATAAACCAAAATGGAAAGAATATATCAATACAAAAATAAGATCTCTTAAGAAAAATGGCATCTAAACAATATAAGTTGTCCAATAAAATTAGAAGTTATTGGAAGAAAGTGGGCTCACACAAAAATGTAAAACCAATGATAAAATAGAAAAATGCAAGTTATTAGCGCAAGACTTCACTAAAACATACTGAATAGACTACTGTTGTTTTGAATGATATGTTATAAAATGAAAATAATAATAATAATAAAAATAAATATACCCCCTCAAGAGATATAAACAAAAGCTCCATAATTTAATTGGAAGAGAGGGAGATTCTACACCTCTAAAGACAAAAAATAATATTCTCTCTGGATTTGCAATATATATATATATATATATATATATATATATATATATATATATATATATATATATATAATCTATTCAAATCCCTCATGCACACTAAATTTAGCTCGATTTAAATATATTTAGCTTGTTGAGATTGTCTCGATGATTTAAATTTGATCAAAGTTAGTATTACAAGATGATGTCCTAATTAAAGATTTGTACATGAGATAAAATTTAAATAAAACCAACTACAAGAGCATGAAGAAAACAAAATCTGACAAATCATTATCACAGCATTTTATGTTTCCCCAAAATATGATGTCAAATATGTTGTGTTGACCTTATTTCTATCTAAAGTCATCTAAAAATCAAAATTTTAAATCACAATCAATTGACTTAGTGCACTCTCCCTATAGTATATTGACCCCCTGACTTCAATTATTATTCAAATCACACCATTTAGAGTTTCATATATCAAATTTATCAACAATGGTTTCTTGACTCAGTCACTGACCCATTTGACTCCGTTGAGCTAGCTCAACCTAACTCAATTGCTAAAAAGAAAAAAAGAAAAAATATGAATAGCATATCAGATGATGTTACAACCAATAGATCTATTACTACACTTAAACTGATTTCTAATGCTTAGATATATCTTGCTGATTGTTTGGAGTTGGTTGTCTTCAATGATTAGTTTTTTCTATGTGGAGTTATTTGGCCCTCCTCCTTATTTTTGCAGTGACTTGAGATGGATTATATTTGCTTTGATTTCACACAATTGCCCAACATTTGTGGTGGTGTTGTGCTACTGTTCTGCTTTTCGATTTGATTACTTTACTTTGGTTTGGTTTAATTCTGCATACGGGCTATGATTTTGGGGCTTTCTGATGGATAGTTTCCAAGGAGGGTTGATATTTTTGGATTTATGTTTTTCCAAATTTTCTAATTAGTTATCTACTAGTCGTTTCAAGTCTTGCTCAGTATGGTGTTTTATACATCATAGTATTTGTTTGCTGGGGACAGTGGTATGGATGTTATTTTGATCATCTACTGGTGGTTCTCTTATATTTTTGTGGCATTATTGATGCTTTCTCGTTGGGCTCCATAGTTTTCTTGAGTTTGGGCCTATTCTTTGATATTTTATGGTACCTATATGACTTTTTAAAGTTGTCTTGTATTTTGTTTAATTTATTGAGTAGGCTTCCTTTTACTCATTATAATTAGATAAGACCTTTGGCTCTTTAGGTTTTAATTTAGACTTTGTAGTTATTTTTTGGATTTAGCGAGCTTTTAAGCCTTTATAGACTTGTAATCTATTTTCTTAATCCACATGTAGGCCCCTTTGTGGGTATCTAAAAAAAAACTAGCTCAATTTAGCAAACACTTGATTTAATCAATATCAAACTTCAATTCACATATGAACTTCACCAGACCTCTTTAAACTTTTCTCCTCATGGATTGGACATGATTGGTCAATCTAACCCAATCAATAGTTGACTTGGTCAACTCTCCCCAAAATTGGTCAAACTAGACCATTTTGGGTCAAACCATTGATTACAATCAAACCAACCCCTCCAATCACTCAATCTCATTCCATTTCATGCCCCAAGTGGACCCAAGCCATGATTGAGTCAACCCATAGTGAGTTTACTTGGTCAACTCACCTAAATTGATCAAAACCATATATGAATGATTTAACCAATTAAAACTCTAAATCTATTATGCCAAATCTATCAAACCTCATGCAACTGACCTCTAGAGACTTTCCATGGTCTACCCTAGCTGCTTTGACCCATGTTGACTAGTCATCACTGTCAAAATTCATAAAAGTTACCAAATGGTCAATTCATCCAAGCTAGCCTATTTAAACCTTTCAAAACTAATCTACAAACTTCCTAAACACTCCCTAAGCAAACCAAAACCCTAGGTTTAGCCTAAATGGTCTAGTGGTCCCCCTATGTGAATAGAGACAACAGATCAATTTCTCCCTATTCAAACCACCTCCCTAGCTCCTAGTCATTTATGCTACATGGCAAGCATATAGTGAACTTATTTGATGAATCTCAGCCACTAGAAGAGCCTCCAAAACATGTAATTGTGAAAAATAGGTTTAACCATCATTCAAAGTTTTTTCTTTACCCACGGCCTCTCTAACTGATGAATTTCTCCCTATTCAAACCACCTCCCTAGCTCCTAATAATTTATGCTACATGGCAAGCATATAGTGAACTTCCTTGATGAATCTCAGCCACTAGAATAGCCTCCAAAACATGTAATTGTTAAAAATAGGTTAAACCATCATTCAAAGTTTTTTCTTTACCCACGGCCTCTCTCTCCCTCATGTGATTTCATTTTGGAATTTCTAGAGTTCCTTCATATTTCATTGGCATTTCTCTACCATTTTTGCATCGCCAACAGTGAGATCAATGGAAGCCCATTAGCATTTCCATCCCAAGCTTCTTAATTTCAAATCCAGACATCCTCAAGCCACAACTCCTTTGTCAAACTTATGCTAAAGGAGTGAGAAGTAGGGGTTAAACACTCTTTTAGAAGCTTCCTATCAAGGTAAAATTTAAAACCTAGAGTTCTAAATAGGATTTTAAATAATTTTTTATATAATTCACTTCAAACCCTAAAACTACTCCTCACTCTTCATTTGGTCATAATGAACATCTACCAAAAGTTTTAAGTTGATAGGTTCATCCTATAAAATGTTTAGATGTTTCTTCCAAACTAGGGTTTTTGGTCACCCTAGGAAGTAGATGAAATTCAAACTGTCTGCCTCACTCACACAACCCTAATCCCATCAAATGAATTGTTTAGTTTGACCAATAAAACCATGCATTGAACCAATAATCCATCCGGCTAGATTAAAACCATCCATTCCAAACCACACGGATCGAACAACTATGATTGAATTTTATATGGTTTGGTGCCCTATAATGACGCAATGTATGGTAATAGTCTACCCAGTTAGTTAATCTTTAGTGCGCCCCCTCCAATCATTAGGCAAATGAATTTTTAAATCCATCTAACTATTCCAAAACTTTTAAAATAATTATAAATTAACTAATTAAACATTTCTAATGATCTTGATCTCTATGGAACCAATGTTATAAGCATTTTCATTTAAAATTAATTTCATGGTATGATGAGTAGTGTATATGGAGTATTTTATATTTGAAGACCCTATATTTTTAAAATAATTCTCATTAACCTATGATCATTGAAGGCTCATCTTTGGATAGGGTGAACTAGGGCATGTTATCTACATCACCTAATGTTTGCTAGGCTTTATGATGAATCTAGGCTCTGTAATTGAATTTTCAATTTTATGGGTCATTATTTGACCTCAAAATTAGGAAATTTAATACATGTAGATTTTGATCATCAAATTTATATGGAATGTTATTTCAATGTAAGGGTTAGATATAATTAATTTCAAGCCCATTTGAATAGTAGAAACTCATTGGGAAAAAAAATTAAGGTCTAGTCTAGAGAACTTTAAAAATTCTAGAAAATTATCCCTACATCCAATAGGGATGAAATTCAAACCAAGAAAACTGTGTGGCATTAAATGAAAAATAAAAGAAAATATAAAAAAATGAAATTTAAATAAAAGTTTTAAAATAAAATTAAACAATTTAACATAATAATTAAAATAAATCAATTAAAAAGTATTTAAATTTTAAGTAAATTATTAAAATTTAAATACATTAAATGAAAATGAGTGAACATTAAATAAAATTTAATTGACTTAAACCAAATAAAATTTAATAATTCACTTAATTAAATCAAATTTAAATAAATAAATTTATTGAGTAAATACTAAAAAATTAAATCAAAGGCATGTATACATTATGTTTATCTCCTTTTGGAAGACACCAATGCATTGGCTTCATAGGTCTTTAATAAATTATTGGTAAACCAAATCCTTTATACATTTTGATTGATTATATTTGGAAGGCATACATGTATTTGGCTTATAAGGCTTAAGATAAGGAACTGAATACTTTAAAACAATTTGGGGTATTTCAGCTAACACATTCTTCATAAAAACTATCTTTTAAATCACCTAATATATGTCTAATATATTTCAAGGACTCTATTAAACCAATATATCCTATAAGGGGAATGGATGCATTATAATTATGAGCCTTAAGATTTAAAGGTTTGTGTCTTCTACACTTTGAAGACATTAGCTTATAATTTTATTTTTAATTAAATAATAAACTCAAATGTTCTATAATATAAATAATAAAATAGAAAATCATTCAAATTTAAACGTGGATTAAGACCCCATTTGCGTTTATTAAACAAACAATTTTACATTACACAGCTCAAACAATAAAACCCTTTAGGACACATCAAAGACACACAACTATCTTTATACACTATAGATGGTTTACTAGGACAACTGAGTCTTGTCTCGGCTAGGTCTAGTGATTATTTGAATTGGCTTGCATATGCCAAGCTTGGAGGGCATCTCTTGTTTGATTACTTATTCATCATACAAGTTTAATTTCTGTTGGTGCACCTTAATCTTTATTAAGATAAATTAGCTTCATTAGATTCTCATACACTTACATTACATTCTTTTATTACTTAATTTACTATTTTTTATATTTGTAAGAGTCAGTCTTGAATGTACTTAGGATCTAATGTAAATTGAAAGAGTCACTGTAAATGTAATAAGTTTATAGAATGAGTTATAAAGCATCAATGAGTTATAAAGGTTTAAAAGTACTTGCTTATGCATACATATAGTGCTCCAAAAGACTATTCCCTCTCCTTTGGATGATAAGTAAATACTTTAAATTAATATCTTATATGCATAGAAAATTATGGTTGAGCCCGTATACCTTACTTTCATGTGGATCCAAGATCTTGGGTTGCATATAAATATTTTATAAATGAATTGAAATTCTTTTCTTTACATTATCTAGTTTTACACACTAGTTTTTATACTACTTCATAATATATACATTGCATTCATATGGGTAGTAGATATCATTTGAGGGTAGCCTTTTCATAGGTTTCTTTTGGTGTATATGTTCCACACTTTTGCAGGAATATGTATGCTAGTTCTATGATAATATAATATTGGCAACATATATACGAACACCATAAACCAATTATGAATACATACATGCATTTTAATTTCTTCAATGAGCACTAGCTAAGCACATAACCCATTAGCATCCTATTGGTTAGGTCTATTATGATGCCAGATTTTCATAGAAAATCTAGACTTAGAAAATTTAAGAAAATTTAGTTTTAGCTAAAAGTAAAACTTAGAGTTTATTGTGTCTTTGCATCAAGATTAGATTAGTTAGGTGGATTTTCTTTGATTCATATTACTAAACTCTAATTATAATTATTAATAAGAATCTTTATTTCTAACATTAAAAATAGCTTTCTTACCTTCATGCAGCGCACTCCAAGTGAACATAAGCCCAGATGCATTTTCACTCCTCAAACTTCCTTTCGAAGGAATTATCCTGACCTTCCATATAAGTTTTATATATTTTAAAAGTATTTTAAAAATGATTGATTGAAACATTTAAATATTTAAATCAAACATAATAAAATTTTAAATCTAAATTAAGTTTAGTCTCCACTTTAATCAAAAGTTTAATTTTCATAGATGTAATTAATATAGAGGCTTGCCTTTATAGGAACCAAAGAACCTAGATTAAAATAAACCCTATCTTAGTTCCTTTTTAATGTAGGGAAAATTTTTTTGGACACATACTAAATCATATCTTAGGTTATTTCTATTTTTAAAATGATAGGTGAATATTTTTATTTATCCTTTAGGATGAATTGAATAATAATATTTTGTGTTTGATTATAAAAATAAATTTTATTTCTCTTTTCAAGTGGATAGTGAAACATTAGTCTATCTCTCGAGAAGTATAATGTTTGGTATATGGATTTAACTAAAGAAACACTAATAGGGAATCAGTGGAAATTTTATTTTGTCCATGAAATTTTTCTAGTTACTCTGCTAGGGACTGGTTCACTTTTCATCTTTAGTGGTGACTAGACTTTAAATAGAGTAGTATACTCACTTTTTTAGTGATTTAAGCTACCTCCTTGTGTTGTTCCTTTTGTTCATTTCATACATGGATGAAAGTTATGAATGTTTCAATTATTCATTCAAAATCCCCAAAATCAAATTTTAATTAATCTTCAAATTTTGGTTTCAATTGTTCAAAATGAAACTTAGATCAATGATTTCAAAATTTCTTAAAATTTAAAATCCAAATCAAACACTCAATTTTCAAACTCAATTCTAAATGTCAAACACTCACCAACTTAAATCAAAACTCAAGAGTCATCTATTTTCTAGCCTTGAATAGTACATTGCAGTCACATTCCTTCATATAGCTCATTGATATAATCTAGATTGAGTCCATGGTAAAAAAATTATGTCACCCACCATCTTCAATCATTTAGAACTTTCTTCAAGAATTAGATAGATTCAGCTCGCTGTATTTTCCTTATTGAGCATCTAATTTATACTCCAAAAGTTAAGTAACTAATATAGATTTTTGGTTTAATTTAAAAAAAAATGTTAGGAAACTTCATTTTCAACTTCAACTTCGATCAGGCCCAATTTGTTTTAGGGCACCCAAATTAAATGTGAATCTGGCTTTGATAATATGCAGTTTATGTTCACTGTTATGTAGAATGAAGTTCTTGGAACTACAGATATCCTAGCTAAATCAAATCCTATTAAAGCCAATATTGAGGGTGAGTTTATTGCTACTTTCGTAACTACGAAACCTCAATATTTTCTCATCTAACCTTTGCTCATTATATTGTAGACAACATACAAAAATACATTGCTCATTCTAAAATGCTAGTGTTCAATGACTTTGAGATGGGGTCATCTTTTGGAATAAAGGAGATGATTGTCTCAATGCTGTAACATGAATCTCCTTCTAAGACAGAGATCCCAAAAGGCCAAACTTTTGGAAGAAGATGTGCTGATCACTACTACTATTGAGAAAATGATGAATATATACTATGAAACCCTTGAACTACCTCTATACTCAAAATTTCTAGGTAGAAATTATTTCTATCCACTATTAGTTTCTATTAGAGAAGAGAAGATCATTAGGATAATAAACTCTCCTCCTATTATTATTCATAGCAATTCTATTTAACCTTCATTATTTAATACAAAAAAAGAAGTTTAAATCATTATTAGATGGATAAATTCATGATTGTGCTTCTAGTTATGGCCAGCTAAAGAATGTTCTCTTAAGGAGTGTCAAGGATGTCATCTCCATAATGACACATTCATGCTCATTTAGAGAAAGAGAAATATCTCCCCCTACCAAAAGAAGAGTATAGTATCAAGAATCAGGTCCAAGACAACCGATTACTATTGTAGATAATCATCAAGA
The DNA here is from genome assembly GCA_019925795.1 of Dendrobium chrysotoxum. NCBI lineage: Eukaryota > Viridiplantae > Streptophyta > Magnoliopsida > Asparagales > Orchidaceae > Dendrobium > Dendrobium chrysotoxum. The sequence continues at coordinate 50,510,964 of CM034305.1, read as the reverse complement.
ACTAATGAATTTCTCAGTTGATAATGACTGTGCAACATCTTCCAAGTATCAGAGTCATCAAACTCCTATCAAATCTTTAATATATGGATCATTAGCTCATCGAGGGTATAATCCCATATCTCCTCCATGTTCTACTTAATATACAAATCTTTTAATTAGAACCTCTAGTCGCTCTTCGAATCAATATTCATCAAGAGTTGATCGGTGACAATTACAAGGTAGTAAATAATCATCTTGTTTCAAAAGGAGGAGGCTAAAATTCATAAATCAACCAGCCTTTGTATTTGATGGAAGGATGGTTTGGCATCCTAAAATGGTTGCCACTTTGACTACACTTATTCCTCACAAAAATATTTCACTGAAAGAGAGAATGAAAAAAAGACTACAACTAAATTATCATATATCAGAGAATACACTCCGATTGACCCACACAATGTGGCAGAAAGATTGATTGACAAAATGATGGATCATTTAAGGAAAGTATTAGAAAAAAAATGAGCTTGAAGCTATGGAAATAAAATAACAAGATAAAGAGATGTCTAGTCGTATTAACATGGTTGATACTCATTCATCCTTATAAAGAAAAAAGTGGAAAGGAAAAGGTATAAAAAAAGCTACAAATGCTGAGGTTGATGAAAAAGATACATCAAATTTAACTTAACATCTTATAGAGTAGTTGAATTTTAAAAGATGAATAGATTTTGTAGATGGAAAACAAAATAGAGGAGATGATGGCTATGATGGTTGTAATTTAGTGTAAGGGATCTACGACATCGAATGTACAGATCGAATTATCACCGAATAAATTAGTGTAAGTTAACAATAAAAATAATGGAATTAACATAGAAGAAGTAGAGAATAAACTGATAAAGCTAGAAGTAGAATTAGTCTAGTCTACTAATATGGTATTGCAAATGGTAGTGCAATAGTTCAAAGAAGAGCTAGCTAAATCTCAGGGTACTTTAGCTATTCTAAAGGGTAGGCCAAACTTGAAAGAATATGATTCGATTTGATATCCAAAAGGATTTATACAACATTTATTTAAAAACTTTGATGGTACGTGCAATCCTTAATAACATCTTACACATTTCAGGGCTTATTATTATAACACTGGAGGTATTTATGTATGACTTTTCAGGAAATTTGTTAGTATCTTATTCGGTGTTGTATTTGATTGGTACGTTGAATTGCCCAACAGGTTGGTCTATACCAACAATAAATTAGAGAGTCTACTTTTAAAAAGATTTGCTGGTACAAAACATCACATCATTGTTGGTGATCTGGTAGTAGAAAAGTAAAAACCAGGTGAAAGTCTTATAGATTATATCCTAAGATGGATGAATCTTAGCGTGAGATGTGAGCATATTCGGGTTAAAAATATACATGAACAGCATGCTCTAAAAACTTATTAAAAAATATTAATGTTCCAATCACCTTCTTGTTGATAGGTTTCATGATAAAAACTTTCGAGAAGTTTTTAAGTTAAGCCTATAATCTCTAAGAGGAAGCTTCTCAGTTGAAATTCCTAAATGATCAATTTTCCATAGAAGCAAATGAATTAAATACTCATAAGTTGTAAAAAATAAATGAAGATTAGTGTTTGTAGTTGATAAAAGAAAACAACCGATACATATTCGGGTAGAGAATTTAGGCTAGCCTCCCCCGTATCAGTAATACCATTGACCTCAAGAAGATCAATAGTTCAAACCTCAACCTTATGTTACTCCAGAAGAAAGAAGGGAAAAGTTAGATTTCTCTAAAAATAAAACCTATCCATTTAAAAGTGTAGATAATAAAAGAATCTTTAAAAGTCTTTTAAAGAAATTAGAATTCAAACTTCCTAATCCTAAAAAAATTGGAAGAAGTGGTATATCAAGACGACCTAATCATTACCCATATCCCAAAAGACTAGGCTGTGAATTTTATGATAGTAGAACTTTCAAATAGTGGCTTTAAAGGAATATTAAGACGGGTTAGTTGTGATACCAATAAATATTTAAGTGGTTCAAGTCAAAGATTTTCTAAATGTGTAAATGGTGAGCCTTCTGTACCCGCATTTATTTTAGAACCTAATGACAAGTGGGACATTACATTATCCCACTTCTCTCAAAAAATTAATAATATCATTCATCTTTCTAGAAATCTATAAGAATATAGAGTCCCATCCAAGTTGATCTACTAGCTCATGATGGAGAGAAGAATAAAGTTCTGATGGAAGAGCCTAAGGAAGTGTGAGCCAGTCAAGCTTCTACAGCCTCGATGAAAAGAATAAAAAAAAAGTTATATCTAATAAAATAATCATTTTTCTAAGTAGGGAATCTAAATCTCTTAACCTTTTACACTGTATGACTTTTATTTTTCTCCACCTGGGACTATGAAAGTAACAAAAAATGATTTCGTGTATTTCTTGTTCATTTTTTCTGCTGCTTATTTGGATCAAAATATAAATAACAAAGAAAATAATTCTCAGGACACATTTAAATGAATTAGAAGAATTCTTTCAATGTTTGTTTGATAGTGATTCCCTTATTCATGATGTTTAAGGTGTAACCTATCAACATTAAATTTTAAATGTTAGATTTAGAGAGTTTGCCCAAAGGAAATTCTAAGGATGATCAATAATTAAGAAATAAACAATCCTGATGCTTCTTCCTCTGAAGTAATTGAAGTTAACCTTCATAGTGGTAATTTTCTTCCTCCATCATCTTAAGCTATGGAAAAAGGAAAGAAAGTTGTATAAAACCCAAAAACTTTGAACCAACTTCAACAAGTTTGTGATTTAGATGCAGTAAATCTAGAGAATCCTAAAGTCAATTCTAATGTCTTAGCTCATCTTAGAAAGCTACATGAAAAATTGAATTTTCATAATGCCTTAGTTTTCTTTAACAAAATGACAGAGGCTTTAATCAAAGCTTTACTTAATCTAAAGATCTATATGACTCAACTAGCATCAACACAGTTTGAAGAAGTTCCATGCTTCAAGGAAGTTCTAGGAATCATATCTTTAGATGATGATTTCTCTTAGGCACCGTAGATCATAATCATCCATTTTATATTTCTATAAACAAAGACTATTTCAAATGATCTCATTTACTTATTAATCCAAGTGCATCAATCAACATCAAGACTCTCATAACTCTATGATATTTAAAAGTGGAATCTTATAAACTTAGCTCTAATAAATTGATATTACGAGGATCCAATGAATAAGGCTTAAGAGTTGTGGGTTAGATAACCCTTCTTTTAGAAATAGAAACCTCAAATATTGAAGCAAAATGATATATAATAGATTCTGAGGCTTCTTTTAACGCTCTCTTGGGTAGACCCTGACTCCATGAATATAGAATGACACCTTCCACCCTTCATCAGTATTTTAAATACTCTCACTAGGGGGTAGAGCACTATATTAAAGGTGATATGAAACCATTTTCAATTCATGAAATAAAACAAATGAAGACGCTTCATACTATTTGTCAAAAAAAAAGACTGTCTTCTCTAAAAATCTCAAATTGGCTGAAGAAGAAAAAAAAGAAAGAAAAAGAGGAAGAGAGAGAAAAATAAATGCATTCTTATATTAAACATGATGATGTTGATTGTTCACCTGCCCCTGCTTCAAAAAGAGGTGGTAGAATGACTTAATAATTTAGTGGAAGAGATCGAGGATGGCTAAATAAAATAGTAGAAGAAAATGAAAAATGGAAATGCAAATAAAGGTGCCTGTAATAAATATCAATTAGAAATCCAATTCAGAATATTAATCCTAAGTGTTTGGAAAAAATCCATAGGCTATAGAATATAGGAACTATATAGGACAACAAAAGTTTGAAATTTTTATATGAGCTAATAACGATGAAGAAATGGTCCAAATTGCTAAGGAACATAGTGAAAATATATATAGTATGGAGAGTTTAAAGAAGTATTTGAAAAATATTACCTTAATCGCACTATCCTAGAATAATATAAAAAGGTTAGAGGTGAAAGCCTCTTTTCCTTTAAACCCAGATTTTAAAGCCAATCCTTTTGTACCATATACTAGCAAAATAAAAAAAAATTGATGTAATCCTTGATGATCTATTTATGGATGAGATAATAAATTTTCCTTTTGACTAGTACTTGAAATGTATAAATAAATATATTAAGCAAGGTTTGACACCATCAAATTGGACTAGAGGTAAAGCCCAATAATTGGATCACCTATCGAATACAAAATATGATAAATACACATCAATATTAGGTGTTGGCTTCACTACTCTTTGTTAATTTGATGATGAAGAATACTCCTTAGTCATATCAAATAATCTAGAGTATGATAATCTATTTTCAATGAATATTATTACTTTTAACAAACACTATTTAGAGACTTTAAAGGATTAAGATGAATCTTAAGTTAGGGATGAACCTCAAGAGCTTGAAGAGGAGATTAAATCTACAATCAACAATTTATAAGAAATAAATATAAGCAATGAAGAAGGCACTCATCTTGTTTTCATAAGCTCTTTATTTAATGAGGATAAGGCAAGTAAAATGATCAAGTTATTATCATAATTCAAGGATTGTTTCTCTTGGAGTTATGAAGAAATACTTAGATTATCTTTAGTCATAGTTGTTCATAATTTAAAATTTTAATAAAAAATGGTTCCTGTAAAATAAGCACCTTAATAAATGTGACTTAATGTTGAACAACAAGTAGTAACTGAAGTCATAAAGTTAATCAATGCTAGTTTTATCAAAGAAGAAAAATGTCAAACCTGTTTAGCTCGCATTATCCCAATCAATATGAAAAATAATTAGATTTGTGTATGTATTGATTATAGAGATTTAGATAAAGCCTTCCCTAAAGCTTATTTTCCTTTTCCTATACAAAATTGATGGTTGATATTGCTTCCTCACATGTAATATTTATTTATGTTTGGCTCATCTAAATAGAATCAAATTAAAAAGGCTCCTAAAGATGAAAATTATACATTATTCATAACACCAATATGACTCTACTAGTACAAGGTCATGTCATTTAGATTATAAAATGCTTGAACAAATTACTAGTGAGAAATGATAAGAATTTTTGATGAATTTATTTACCATAAGGTAGAAAGTTATGTTGATGATCTAGACGTTAAAATTCTTAATAGAGATGATCATTTATATGGCCTGAGAATTCCAAATATTACTTCAATATAATTTAATAATGAACCCTCTGATGTGTGCTTTCGATGTTACTTTAGGGAAATTTTTAGGTTTTGTAGTTTGACATTATAATCAAATTCAATCTGAATAAAATTAAAACAATATTAGAAATGCCAAGATCTAAAAGTTTCACTTATTTAAGGTCATTTGAAGGTTGATTGGTGTACCTTAGAAGATTTATATCAAATATTTCAAGCATAGGTCTGTAATTTATAGCTCTATGCAAGAAACATCATCGCTTTCAATGGAATTAAATTTGCGAGAAAGCTTTCGACAGTGTAAAACATTCCTTAATAAATCCTCCAATCCTCATTGCTCCTATCCTGGGGAAGCCACTAATTCTATATAAAGCAGCTTTAAATGAATCTCATGCCGCCTTGTTAGCTCAGGATAATGAGGAAGGGAAAAAATGTATTTTAGTAATCCTCCAATCGAGAAATCTTTTTTTAACTTTGATCTTCATTACTTAGATGTCAAGGAAATATATGCTTTCTTATAAAGTGAATCTAGTATCCATAGTAAATCTGCTATAATATATGATGACTCATCTAATAATATCTGATAGATTAGCCTAATGGTTAATGATTTTATCATAGTTTGAAAACATATTTCTCCGATGTGATGTGGAAGGGCAAGCTATTATAGAATTTCTAGTAGCTCATCCAATATAAGATGATTGCTTAATAAATAATTAATTACCAATGAATAAATCATGAAATTAGAATCAAATGAAAAGTCTACATAGGAATTTTATTTTGATGGTGTTGCTCCCAGTTAATATGGAGCATCTAATAATACTCCCCTAGGGAAAGTTATATTCACCATAGTGTTTGTTACTTTAGATAAAGGTTTATGGTATTACTATTACCACATCAAAAACATGTATGAATAATGATATTGAGTATGAGGAACTAATAACTAGTTTAAAGTTGACAATCTTAAAAGAAATCCAAGAGATCAAAATCTCCAGAGATTCACAGTTAGTGCTTAATCAAATATTTGAAATCTATAAAGTATTGAAGGAAAGTATGATTCCTTATTATCATTATTCAATGCACCCTCTCAAACAAATCCCGAACATGACATTATATAGGATTTGCCATGGTAAGAATTCCATGGTAGATGCCCTCATAAAACTAGCCAAAGCTCATGATTGTCTTGAGCGGGATTCAATTCCAATAGAAGTCTAAGGTTATAAATCTTAACATCCACAGACTTTGAAAATATTAATTAAAAATCCCTAATCGAGGTAAAAATTATTTTTGCAGTAGATGTTGACATGGTAGATTAGAGAAATCCCATCATTGATCACTCATAAGAAAACAAGCTCCCTTGTGATAGATCGACGGCTGATCAAATTAAAAGAAGATATCTATTTTACACCTTAATCAATAACACCCTATCTAAAGATCATTCGATCAAATATGGTTATAATGTTTGAATAAAGTAGAAGTACAGAAGATCAAAGAAGAATTACATGCTAGCTTCTGTGGTGCACTTTAGTCTAGACTAAAAATGAACATGAAAATCAAATAAATGGGATATTATTAGCCATCAATGATAGATGACGGCATGAACATTGTATGTCAATGTCATTAATGCCAAGTACATGTTGTGGTTCTACATCCACCACCAAATATCTTACATCCGACCATTATTTTGTGACCATTCAAAAGTTGGGGAACTGATATCATTAGTTTGATTGATTCACCGTCTTCTATTGAATATAGATTTAATTTAGCTACTACAGATTATTTCTAAAAATGGGATGTAGCAGTTCTTTTGAGAGAAGTTAAAGCTCATAATCTAAACATTTTCAAGGACATATATCAATTTTGTGTTCCTTATCAAATTATATCCTATAATGGTCATTCATTCAAGAGTACTAAAATAAACAATTTTGCTAGACTTCATAACATCACTTCGATATACTCAGTAATCTATTACCCTCAAGAAAATGGTTTAGCTGAGGCCATCAATGAAACTATCATTTAAATCTCAAAGAAAACCTTAGATGCTAATAAGTGTTAATGGCATGAAATGTTAGTTGAAGCTTTGTAGGTGTATCAAACCACATATAAAACTCCAACTAATTCTATATCATATGCTTTAGTCTTTGGTGTATAAGCTATTGTTCCTTTCAAGGTATTGCTACTCCCACTACGAATTATAATAAGTTATAATATAATTTAGAATAGAATGTCAAACTTCAATTAGAAGAGCTTGAAGGTTTAGAAGAGAAGCCACTACAAGCCCAACAAAACCCTGAGTTATACAAAAATAGAATGATTCAAGCTTAAGATATATCAGTAAGACCAAAAACTTTTCAAGTAGGAGGTTTGGTCTTAATTCTACGAAGACCCATTTTGGCCCATCGAAAGATAAGCAGTAAACTCACACCAATAGGAATGTTCATTTGTAGTAGAAAAAGTTTACCAAGGACAATCTTATTAATTCATAGATTTTAAAGGATATCCTTTGTTACCTATCAATAGATCATATCTTAAGAAGCATTATAATGGTTGATGTACTACAAGAAATTTTCAAAAAAAGAACTTTTGAAGTTTAAATGTTCAGTGATGTTAAAATTATATAAAAATAAATTATGTTCAGATGATGAAACTGGTCCAAAGAATTCTACTAAAATTAATGAATTTTAAAATTCCCTGAAGCTCATTTTAGATAGTTGGCAGTTCTAGAAGATCGAAATGATCCTTTGATCATGCCTCTTCTTTCATATACTGGTAGATCAGGTAGTTACCTTGATCCAAACATTCTAAAGCTTTTGTTTGGGAATCAATCTTCTAGTCAAACCTAATTTTCTTGTTTAAGAATCAATCTCTGATTAATGTTTCAAACTTTTTGTTTGAGAATCAATCTCCCATTTAAACCTAAAATTTCTTGTTTCAGAATTGATCTCTCATTCAAATTTCAAACCATTTGTTTTGGAATTGATCTCCCATTCATACCTAAATTTTCATGTTCAATTTCCAAACATTTTTTTTGGAATCGATCTCCCATTCAGACCTTTATTTACTTATTTGAAAATCAATCTCTCATTCAAGTTTCAAACTTTTTCTTTAGGCATCGATCTCCCATTCAAACCAAGATTTTCTTTTTCAAGAACTGGTCTCTCATTTAAATTTGGAACCTTTTGTTTGGGAATCCATTTCCCATTTCTACCTAAAATTTCAAGTTTGAGAATCGATCTCTCATTCTAGATTCGAACCTTTTATTTAGGAATTGATCTCTCATTCAAACATAAATTTTCTTATTTGAGAATCAATCTCTACTTCAAGTTTCAAATCTTTTGTTTGAGAATAGATCTCCCATTCAAACCTAAATTTTCTTTTTTTAGAATCGATCTCTCATTCAAGTTTTAAACCTTTTGTTTGGGAATCAATCTCCCATTCAAATCAAAATTTCCTTGTTTGAGAATAAAACTCTCATTCAAGTTTCAAACCTTTTCTTTGGGAATCGATCACCCATTCAAACATAAATTTTCTTTTTTAAGAATTGATCTCTCATTCAAGTTTTAAACCTTTTATTTGGTATTGGTTTTCCCATTTGAACCTAAATTTTCTTATTTGGGAATCGATCTCTCATTTAGCTTTCAAACCTTTCATTTGAAAATTGATTTCCCATTCAAACCTAAATTTTCTTGTTTGAGAATCAATCTCTCATACAACTTATACCTTTTATTTGGGATTCAATCTCGCATCCACACCTAAATTTTCTTGTTTGAGATTCAATCTCTCATTCAAGTTTCAAAGCTTTTGTTTGGGATTTGATCTCTCATTCTAACCTAAATTTTCTTGTTTGGGCTTCGATCTCCCATTCAAACCTAAATTTTCTTGTTTGCGAATTGATCTCCCATTCTAACCTAAAATTTTTTGTTTGAGAATCATTCCTGTATTAAAGTTCAAACATATTATTCTCTGGATTGGTATAAGTTTCTTTATTGGCACCCATTCTTTTGAATTTTAATTGATCACTTTAGTCAATGCAAAAACATGTGACTTAATTTCAAGTTCATCATACCTGTTGGGAGTCCATCTGTTGACTTCATTTTTATCTGAGGATATCTGAACATCAAAACTTTATATCATAATCAATTAACTCAGTGCACTACTCCGTACAATGCACTGACTCCATGACTTAAATGATTTCTCAAATCACACCATTTGGATCTTCATATATCAAATTTATCTATATTGGTTCCTTGACCTTGTCACTAACCCATTTGACTCAGTTCAGCTAGCTTAACCTAGCTCAGTTTATAAAACACTTGGTTCACTCAATATTAAACTCCAATTCATATATGAACTTCAGTAAACCACTCTAAACTTATCTCCTTATGGATTGGACATGATTAGTCAACTTGGCCCAGTAAAAAATTGATTTGGTTAACTATCCCCAATACTAGTCAAACTAGGCTGGTGTGGATCACACCACTGATTACAATCAAACCATCGCCTCCAATCACTCAAACTCATTCCATTTATGCCGTAAGTGGATCCAAGCCATAATTGAGTTAGCCCTTAGTGAGTTAATTTTATAAACTCACCTAAATTTGTCAAACCACTATATGAATGGTCTTACCCATTCAAAGTCTAAATCGTTTATACCAAAAACATCAAACCTCATGCAAATGACTTGTAGAGACCTTCCATGGTCTACCCTAGCTTCAATGACCAATGTTGACTAGTCAACATAGTCAAAATTCATAAAAGTAAAAGAATGGTCAATTCATCCGAAGCTTGCATTTTCCCTCCAAGCTAGCCTATTTAAACCTTTCATAACTTATTTAGAAACCTTCCTAAACACTCCCTTAGCAGATAAAAACCTTGGTTTAGCCTAAAATGACCTAGTCTCCCTTCCATGTGGAAAGAGACAACCCTTCACTTTCTCCCTTTTTATAGAACTTCCCTACCCCCAAACCATTTATGCCACATGGCAAGTATCTACATAACTTCCCTAATGAATCCCAACCACTTGATGGGCCTCTATGGCATGCAATACAACAAAATAGGATAAACCATCATTCCAACTTTATTCTTTACCCACTTCCTCTCCAACCCTCTTGTTAATTCATTTTGGCATTTCTAGAGTTCCTCTATATGTCCTAGGGTTTCTCTGCCATTTGTGCCTTACCAATAATGTGATTGATGTCCTAAAGCTTTGATAGCTTCCTTAAACTTATGCTGGAGGAATCAAAGAAATGAATTAGGGGTTAAACACTATCTAAGAAGCATCCTATAAAGCTAAAACACAAACCTTAGAGTTTTAAATAGGACTTTAAATAACTTATCATACAATGTCATTTGCGATGGTTAGGGTTCTTTGGGTTCTCCGCCTCCCCTTAGTTCTCGCTTGCGATTGCTCAGTAATCTCCTTCCTCTCTCCTTAAGTCTTGGTTTTCTCTTGCGATTTTTGATTAGATGGCTGTTAATCGTGTGGGTGACCCTAGTTTTTTGGAGGGAAAGTTTAAATCTTGCTCTTTTCAGGACACCTTATCAGGGGATTCGATTCATTCAGATTTTCCTAATCTTAAAATAACTTCATGCCATAGTTTACCTTCTTTGAGGATTTTTTATGAAGAAATGAGGTCTTAAGCTATTCCTTTTGAGTTTGCACTGGTGGAGAAATTTCTTGGCCCGCGTCCATCGCTGGATGCCATCCAAAAATTTTTCTTTCAAGTTAAGCTTTGTGGTGATTTTTCTGTCACTTTTCTGAACTCCAAGAATGTTTGGATAAAATTTTTGAATGATCTTGATTACTATCGCATTTTCTCGCACTGATCTTACTTCATTTGTAACTGTTACATGAAGTTGGTTAAATGGACACCTCTCTTAGACATTGACATTGATTCTCATAGTATACCAATTTGGATATCCTTTCCTAATCTTCGTCCACACCTACTTACTTGCCAAATTTTATATGGCCTTGGCTCTTTGTTTGGTCGGACATTACGAACGGATAATGCTATGGCAAATGGTTTGAGACCCTCGGTGGCTCGTGTGCTTATGGAACTAGATGTTATTAAGAAGTATTCTGAGCAAGTTTGGCTTGGCTCTGAATCTATGCGCTTTATTCAGCGTGTTGAATTGGAGGAGTTTCCAGCCTATTGTGTCCACTGTAAGGTTCTGGGACATTCAAAAGTTGAATGCCATATCTTAAATCCTCCTTTAGCTAAAATTCTGGTGCCTAATATGGTTGGTTTAGATTTGGATCGAGGTGATAAAAATGTTGAATATGCGGACCCTAATGCTTCGGTTGAGAACCCCATAGTTATTTTCTCTGAGAAGGATTTAACCCAGCTGACGAGAGAGTTTGCTCCTTCTGTGGCTCCTATTTTTAGTGGCATTGAATCCCCTCTTGTTGGAAATGATTTGTTGGCCCCCGATTCGATCGGAGAATAGTTTGCTCATCTTGTAGCTCATGTTATTAGTGGCATTGAATCTCCTCTTGTTGGAATTGATTCATTGGCCCCTGATTTGGTCAGGGTTGTGGATCTTAAGTCTCCTTCGCATGAATATAATGTGTCTTATGATGTTGTGGCTATTGACCCTTTTTTGGATAATGTGGCTCAAGGTGGTGGTATTGAACCTTGTATTGTTAATATGGGGGTGGTGAACACCGATTTCGGTGAGTTGTATCCGTCTGTTGCTTCTCCTGTGATGCCTGCTAATGTTGTGTTGGTCTCCTCTACGGGATTGGGAGTAAATGAATAGCTTGTTGATGTTCCAGTTTCTTTACTTTTTGCTAATGCCTTCTATGCCCATGTGGGCACCAGATCAAGAGAAAATATTAAGGTGCAAATTGATTGGCTTGAATGCTCCTCTTCTTCCCCTTCTGAAGGTAATAAAGAGGAAGTTTTTGTACAAGATGGTGGTATGCATGATAGTTTCATTTGGGTGGGCAATCAAAGAAAGAGGAAATCCAAGAAATAGCTTTTTATGTCTGGCTTGGTTGTTGGTGTTTTGTTATGTGGTTTTTTACATGGTTGGTGGGGGTTTCATCTTTTTTTTTATGCAGGTTGTTGTTGTCATGATTATTTTTGGATCTATGGACTTCAAATTTGGATGGCACTTTTGCTCTGGTTGCGATGGTTAACTATTGGGCCTATGGTGTTTGAGATGGTCTTCTTTTTGCTTTTCTTGGTTTTGTTTTTAGATGGATCTTGAGGCTCTTAGGTTTTACTTCTATTGTTGTTTTGTAGTGAGCTTTGGAGTCCTTAAGGACGTGTAATTTCTATCTGATTTATAGCTTTGGCCCCTTTCGTGGGGTTTAAAAAAAAAACTTATCATACAATGTATTTTAAACCCTAAAACTACTCCCCACTCTTCATTTGGTCATGATGAACCAATGCAAAAAGTTTTAGGCTAAGAGGTTCATCCCATACAAAGTTTAGATGATTCTTCCAAATATGGTTTTAGGCCACTTAAGGAAGAAGATAAAATCTGGACCATCCATCTCATGATGATGGCCTAAATCCCATCAAACAAGTCATCTTATTCACCCAATAAAATCTCAAAATAATTTTATAAGGCATCTAACTCCATCACAACCAACCTTTCTAAATGGCATGGACAACTACGATCAAATTTGACATAGTTAAGTCCCTTTTCATGACTTTATTGCAAAATTGGGCCCAAGTACTGTGATTTTGATGATAACAAATATTTTTATTTCTTTATCACTGTTATTATTATATATCTGGTTTGTTGCCCTTCTCACTAATATTTTAGGTCCACAATTCCACTGGCAATATCAATTAGCACAAGATTGGGTAGACTTGGGTTGAGTCTGTCTGTAATATTAATTTTAATATACTTTTTATCTTTCTTAAGTTAAATCATATATCTGGTGGACACTAAGCTAAGTATCCTTGCACACACACACACTCAAGGGAGTGTTGGTGAGTTAGAGAAATCTCTGATTTTTGAACTAATCGTACAATATGATTTATATCGTATTGGATGATTAGATAAAATAGAAAACCCTAATTAGGGCAACTCTGTTAATTAAGAGCTATTAAACTAATCATACTTTACAATCCATATCAAATAGGATGTTCAATTATGATTATGAAAAATAGCGGCTAATCATAATTTATGGAAAATTATAATATTTAAATTTTATTCTAATTATACAATATGATGTACATTGTACTGGATGATTTATGATAATCATGCTTTAATTGATCCTATGATTAGAGGACTAAATATGGTAGAATTACTAGATCAAATTGTACAGGATGATCATTGTCCATCGTACTCGATGACCCGACAGATACATGGGATGATAGTTGATCATCTCGCATCATCCCAGATGAAAAGCTATAATTTTCTTCTAATCATATAGGGATATCATACTAGATGACCTGAGAAATGTATGTGATGATATTTAAATCATCACCATTGTCACTTATTATACTGGATGATTAGTTCATTATCTCAAACTAATCATACAGTATGATTGTATCATCATGTGGGATGATCAGCACAAAATACTCTAATTGATCATAAAGGATAATATGGATCATACTATCTAAAAGGGATATTTTATACTAATCATACAAGACGGTCTAACAATCATACTGGATGATCTATGATGGCAAATTAAAAATTAGGGCTTCTTTTAGAGGATCTCTATTTAAGCTCTTACATTGTCTTGTGAGAGACTTTTGCTGTTGACTTATTTTAAGAGAGAGCTTTGGGGGAGAAGAAAGGGAGAGATTCTTGTGAGGGGGAGTTATGGGGGATTCACAAAGGTTACTCCAAGCAAGGTTTTCTTTATCTTCTTCAAGCTTCTTTCTTGATTCCTTGGTGGCTCTGGGGAGACATTCTTCAGCAAAAGATTCAAGTTCTCTGCCTACTCTAGGAGGGCGTAAAAGGATCCAGGTTCTTTGCCTACTCTAGTAGGGAGTTAAAGGACTTAAGTTCTCTACCTACTCTACGAGGGAGTAAATGGATTCAGGTTTTCTGCTTACTACAAGAGGGAGTAAAAGGATTCAAGTTCTCTGCATACTCTAGGAGGAAGTAAAAGGATTTAGGTTCTCTGCCTTCACTAGGGTAGTTAATTAACCAACCCTAAAATTTGCTCTAATTTGGAGCAAATATTTTCTAAAAAAATTAATAATAATAATAATAATAATAATAATAATAATAATAATAATAATAATTTTCTAAAAATCAAAATTAATTATTTTAAAATCATATTAATTTAAAATAAATTGAAATAAATCATAAATCATGCCTACAATCAATGAGAATAAAAATCAATCCTCAATTTTAATTAAAATTAAATTAATTATAAATTTATCCTTATTAAATATAATAAAATTAAATAATATAAAATTATATATTAATCATATTAATCTCAAATTTTCAAGGATTGGTCCATTAGTTATCCTTTACAAATGTTGTAAATAACTTGAACATTCGGATTGATTTGGTTAATTAAAATCCAATTCCAAATTTCTATTACAAAGAAGGGATTTAAATATTTAAATAAGTACACTAAACTTAAATAAAATTAAATAATTTTTAAAATAAATTAGACTTCAACAAAATAAAATTAAAACAAAGATTATTAAAAAACATATGAAATTTAAATAAAAGTCTTAAAATAAATTAAAAAATTAAACTTAATAATTAAAATAAATCAATTAAAAAGTTTTTTAAATTTTCAAATAAATCAAATGAAAATCTATGAAAATTAAACTAAATTCAATTGAATTTAACCAATAAAATATAATAATTCACTTAATTAAATCTAATTGATTTAAATAAATTCATTCAGTTAATTTAAATAATTAAATCAAAGGCCTTTATACATTATTTTTAACTCCTATTGGCAGAAACAAAAGCATTGGATTTGTATGTCTTTAATAAATTCTTGATAAACAAAAGCCTATATACATTATGCTTGATTCTATTTAGAGCACATACATTTATTTGATTTATAAGGCTTAGGATGTGGGATTGATTACTTCAAAACAATTTGGGGCATTTGGAGTATCACGTTCTTCATAACAACTATCTTTTAAATCATTGAATATATGGCTAATAAACTTCAAGGACTTTATGAAACCAATTTATCCTATATAGGGGAATGAATGCATTATAATTATGAGCCTTATGACTTGTAGGTTAGTGGCTTCTGCACTTTAAAATCATTAGCTTACAAGGTTCATTAAAATTACATAATCAACTAGAACATTCTAAAATATAAATAATAAAATACCAAATCACTCAAACATAAACTTGAATTAAGATCCCTTTGGCCTCTAATAAATAAATAATTTTAAATCACACACAGATTCTTCATATACTATAGATGGTTTGCAAAAACAACTGACTCTAGTTAAGGCTAGGCTAGTGATTTTTCTGGTGTGCTTATAGATGCCTTTCTTGGAGGACATCTTGTTCTTGTTTAATAAACTGCTTCCACATTAAATTATGAATTTGGTTTTTATTCAAAAGGGTTTTGAAATTTTTTTTAAATCAATAATTTACACCCCCCACCCCCCCTCTTGTTGTGCCATTTCACTGTTAAATTGGTTCACAGCCAACTATTGAACTTTCAATTGATATCAAAGCAGATTCTCTTATTATTTGGTTGTTAACACCTAAAGTTTGATCCAATGGCATATTTTAGAAACCACAATACTAGTGAAGGGTACTCAATTACCTATCCACCATTATTTGATAACATTCCATTCAATTTTTGAAAAATATGCATGTCATTATTATTGCAATCTATAGACTTTTCATGTGGCATATGATTCAAGTAGGATATGCTTCACCATGTCATATTGTTAATGGAATGAAAGTTTATATTTTCTTTACTAAGTGGTTTATAGAAGACAGAGATTTAGACCAAAATGATTGCAATGTTTTTAATTTTTTTGTCACTGGAATTAGAAAATTATATGTTTATCTATGTGCGCTAGTAGAAAAGAGATATGGGATACATTATGTACCGCCTATAAAGGCACTAATGAGTTTAATTAATCACATTTAAATTTTTATTACATAAGTATGAATTATTTTGCATGAAACTAGTAAGAAAATATATGACAAGTATAATAGGTTTACCAAAATAATCACTTCATTAAATTTTCTAGGTAGGGAAATTTATATTTTGAATAAGTGAATAAAATATTAAGCTATTTGCCAGATTTGTATGATGCTAACATCACTATAATATCTGAATCAAAATATCTTGATGTGTACTCTGTTAATATTCTTTTGTGCTATTTTATTGCTTATAAGTAAAATGTGAGCCAAAGTCTTTTAGATGTAGCTGATAGGAAGAAAGAAACAACATTGACATTCAAGGTTGATGACATTAAGAGAAGTGATTTAGGAGCTGATGGGAGCGAGGACATAACATTAATGACTCACTAATTTAAGAGCTTCCAAACACAAACATAAGTGCCACTTCCACAAAAGCAAAGGTAAAAAATGGCAAGTTTAATAAGTTTTCATCTAACAATTTTTTGTTGTTGTTGTAGCAAGCCTAGACATTTGAGAGTAGATTTCTCTAACCTTAAGAGTCACCCTACTAAGGAAAAGGGTTAAGATAAATCAAACTCTACAAAGGAAAGTAAAAACTACAAAAGGCATTATAGGTGAACTTAGAGTCATATTTGTTAGAAATTAAACCAGAAGAGGGGGTAATCAACCTTTGTTTAATGGCTAATGATATTTTGGGAACTCTAATAATGTTGAGGTATGTGAGTTTTTATATGATGATTTATTTTCTATATCTAAACAAATACATGACTCATGTAAGAAATAAAAAAAGTAGCATTCAGACTTGAAGAAAGAATTTTTAAATTTAGAAGAAATGTATAAAAATTTAACTAAAAAGCATTTAATTTTTAAAATTGAACATATTGCATTAAATAAGGAGCATGCATCATAAATTGATGAATATGATTCATTAAATAAAAAACATATTGAATTGTTAAAGATATATCAATCCTTGAAAAATGAACATATTGAGTTAGAAGAATCATTCAAGGAGTTACAAGAACTTGCATTAAAATTAGACAGTAATGAACATGCATTATAGGTAGAAATTGGTTTGTTTAAAAGTTTAAATAAATATTTATAAAATAAATTAAGTGCACTGTAAGGTAATGCATCCAGGCCTATACATACATTAATGTCATAATCTAGGACACAGCATGCATCATACATCCTTAAGAAAAAGCCATATCCCTAATTTAGGTTTTCAAACCTATTTCCAAGGGTTAGGTGCTATTTGTGTTGCAAATCTAGGCCCAAGAACAGTAATTTTGATGATAACAAACATTACTGTTTCTTTACTTCTGCTATTTTTGGATATCTTCTTTTGTTTGCCTTGCTTACTAACCTGTCAGGTCCACAGGTTCACTTGGAACATCAATTAGCTCAAGATCAGGTAGAATAGGATTGAGTCAGTATATAATTTCTATTCCAATGCATCTTTTACCTTTTCTTGAGTCAAATGTACTATGATGGATTTTGAAGCTAAGTAACCTTACATACACACACTCTAGGGGAGAAATTTGGTGAGTTAGAGAGTTTTTTTATTTTTGATCATATCATACAGGAAGATTCTAAATTGTCCTAGATGATCAGTTAAAAATAAACACCCTAATTAGGGTATTCTGATTAATAAGTTAGCTTAACAAATCATCCTAGATGATTTGGATCATACAGGACGATCAATATAAATTGGAATAAATAACCCCAATCATAATTTTGGCAAGATTTCATAATCCAATATTTGTTTTAATCATACAAGATGATCTATATTATCCTGGACATTCCATGATAATCATGCCTAAAAGAATCCCTTGATTAGTGGATTAATTATAGTTAAATTGATCGATCAAATCGTACAGGACTATCAGAAACCATCGTCCTGGATGATCTGAGCACTGCATGGTATGATAATTAATCACCACCTATCATATAGGATAAAAACTTTAACTTTTCAACTAATCATCCTAGACGATATCTCTACATCCTACTGGACAAACTGTGTACTGCATGATACGATAATTAATCGCCAGCTATCTTACTGGATGATCAATTGTAATTCATGAACTAATCATCAAGGATGATAGAAATATCATACGTGATGATTCTTTCAAATACTTAAACTGATTATACATGGTAATGCTAATCATACTAGCTAAAAGGACTATTTTATACTAATCATACAGGATGATATTTGAATCATCCTGGAAGATCTTTGCCGCCAAATTGAAAATTAGGGCTATTTTTGAAGCCTCCTATTTAAGCTCTCCTAATTGCTTAAAATCTTTTGTTACTATTCTAACGTGAGAGAGAGCTTGGAGAAGGAGATGGAGAGTTTGGGAGAGAGAGAGAGAGAGGATCTTATGGAAGGGAGTTTATGAGGGGATTCATAAAGGCTGCTCCACGTAAGTATTCGATTATCTTCTTCCTTCTTCATCCTTTATTCCTTAGTGGCTCTGGGGAGATGATCATCAGCATCAGATCAAGGTTCTCTTCTTACTCCAGGAGGAAGTAAAAGGATTGTCAAGTTCTCTGCCTACTCTAAGAGGGAGTAAAAGGATTCTAGGTTCTCTGCCTTTACTAGGAGGGAAAAAAGGATTCAAGGTTCTCTACCTCACTGAGTCGGTGGAAAGATTTTTTAAGGGCTTCTCTACCTTGTTATGGGGGAAAAAGAAGAGACACTAACTGATTAGTGCAATACCTAGAGTAGTAGGTTCTAGGGAATGGATGTAGGTCAGATTTGACCAAACCACTATATAATTTGGTGTCCTCCTTCTTATTACTTATTCTGCATTTTATTTCCATATTTTTTAATGATTTATTCTGTGGTTAAAATCTTTGATTTTGATATCTACTTTCGCTTAAGATTGTTTAGTTTTAAAATATTTAAAAAGATAAAAAATATTTTTCATTCTTGTTTAAGAATTTTATAAAATACTAATTCCCCCCCCCCCCCACTCTTGGTTAGCCTCGGGCTAGTTCTATAGGGTTTAATCACCCTCACGAACATTCAAGTGGTATCAGAGTGGGATTCATAAAATCAAGATTTAGAAAACTTTTGAATTTCGATCAATGGCTAACTTTGGTAATCGTAATACTGTGAAAGGTTATTCAATCACAAGACCACCTTTATTTGATAATATTCCTTTTGATTTTTCGAAAACTCGCATATCCACCTTTTTATAATCAATTGATTATCGCATGTGGATGTTAGTTAAGGAAGGTTATTTTGCATCTTTTAGATTAATCGATGGCATTAAAGTTAAATTACCATTTGTTGAATGGACTTTAGATGATAGAGATTTAACACATCTGAATGCCAAATGTATGAACTATTTCATTTGTGCATTAAAATCTAAAGATTACATATGTGTCTCTACTTATTCTACTGGAAAAAAAAATTTTGACAGATTATGCATAACATATGAAGAAATAACTGAAGTTAAACAATCTAGGCTAAATATTTTGCTTTATGACTATGAAATTTTTCGCATGAAACCTAGTGAATCAATTTTTGAAATGTATACTAGGTTTACTTAGATTATTATTTCTTTGCATGCCTTAGGAAGAGAACTGACAGATTAAAAAAAAGTGATCAAAATTTTGAGATGTTTACCTTCTTCCTTTGATGCAAAAATTACTGCCATTACTATATCATGGATCTGAATGCTTATTTAATTGATAACTTACTTGGATCACTCATTAATTACGAGTAAGGAGTGAACCAAAGGAAGCTTCATGCAGGAGAAAAGGAAAAGGAGAAAACTGTAGCCTTGAAGGCTAATGATTCTGATACTGATATTTTTGGTTCTGATGATGAGGACATGGCTTTAATAATAAGACAATTTAAGAGCTTCCTAAGGAAAAAACAAAAGCATTATTAGAAGTAGAAAAAATATAAGAATAGTAAAATTTTAAAGCTTTTTCTGATGTTATTTTTTTTGAATGCAGGAAGCTAGGACATCTGAGATCTGAATGCCCAACTCTGAAAGCTCACCCAAGCAAAGAAAAGGGTGAAGAAAAACCTAAGTTCAAGAAGGGCAAGAAAAGGATCCAAAAGGCATTCTGGGCAGACTCAGCATCAAACTCCTCTAAAATTGAAGTAAAAGAGGAGGTAACAAATCTGTGTTTAATGGTTGATGATCATCTTGATCACTCTGATTAAGAGGAGGTATGCGAGCTTACATATAATCAATTATTTAAAGTTTTTGAAAGAATTCATTATTCATATAGGAAGCTCAAGAAAGCACATGCTAGCCTCAAAGTTGAATTTTCAAATCTGTAGAAAGAGCATGAATGTTAAGGAAAGATCACTCCACTCTGGATAGTAATTATATGACTTTATTAGATGAATTTGATGAATTAAATATAAAGCATTTTGATTTAACCACTGAGCATGATTCATTAAAAATATCACATATTGAATTAGAAATTGCATTTAAGGAATTAGAAACTCTTGCATCTGATTTAAATAGTAGGGAGCATTTATTGAGAATAAAAAAATTAATTCTTAAAAATATAAATAATTTTTTTGGTGCTGAATTAACTACTTTCAAGAAAAATAAAAAACCACCTTCACTTGAAGAATTTCATACATAATCATCAAAGCATGCATCATCAAAACCTAGGAAGAGGCACCATCACCCACGTAGATTAGTTAACCCTTTTCCTAGAGTTAGATATTTTTCTTGTGGCATGCTAGGACATATCTCCCACACTTGCACCATTCACCGTAGAACACATTTGGTGTGGAGACCAAAATTACAAAATTCATAACATAACATGCATGTATCTCATTCTTCTTTTCATAACAAGGGACCTAAATCTATTTGGGTTCCTAAATCTGACATCTAATGATTTTGTAGGTGTGCTCTCACAAAAAGCCTTGAGAGAGAATATGGTACTTGGACAGTAGATGTTCAAGGCATATGACTGGAGATACAAATCAATTTATATTACTGGAGGTTAGGGCAGGAGGCATGGTAATACTTAGAGATAACACCACTTAGAGGGTGGTGGGCTTAGGTATAATTGGTGATTCAAAAAATTTCATCAATAAAAATGTTTTGCTTGTAGATGGACTGAAACACAACATACTTAGCATCAGCCAGCTCTGTGATAAAGGCTTTGTTTGATTGAAAATATGTATATATATATTATAGTTTTGAAAATGTTAATTATCTTTGGAAATGATTTAAAATTGATATTTGAATTTGAATTCTAAAATTGAACATCCATTAGTGATAAAATACTACCTAGAAAGGTAGAGATAAAATCTCCTAATAGGTTCAAATTTAGAATCACAAACTTGATCCTGAATATCGAAGTCAGATTCAGGAGGAAACCATATATGATCCCAAAGGATCAAAATGAAGTTCAATCAAATATACGGCCATGATAATCTGGATAAGTTATCATTAATTTCATATTCAAAATTATATCAATAAATGATATATCATCCCAAAGGAAGAAAATATCATTCATTGTTAATTATTTAAATATGACGATAATGATCACTATTTTTTTATTTGATTTCCCAAAGATAATTAATTAAAGGTTTTGAAAAAGTTTGATTTTTAAAATCTGGTCTAGGTTTCTAAATCTCCTACGAGCGCAAGCCCTCGTAGTTAATTGCATCGTAGGAAATCAGAAATTTCCTATGAATACTCTCGATTAAAATAGCGATATGAATTTTATTTAAGATTTTAATGCTTGAAGTCAAAGGAGGTAGGGACTGGAATTTCAACAGGGATTGGATCAAAATTGAACACTTATTTCTGGAGTCAAAGGAGAAGGGTAGGATGCATCGGGGATTCTGAAACAATTCAGAAGTGCCCCAATCTATCCTATGTGTTGGGCTTGAATTTAAAGGAAAGAAGTTTAATGTTGAAATGATCAATTTTATTAGAAAGTTGGGGCTTATATCCCTGATCATCAGATCAGGAGAATGCCTAGGAAGTGAGGGAAGAGACTAACCTACCAAGTGGGTATGACGTCCCTGGTCAAGATCCCATGGTTTTCCATCATCCCGGGTTCGTCGGTATCCTTAGCCTACTTAGTCGAGTGCCGACCAGAGGATCCTTGTTAGCAACCATGGGTTACCTTATTTAAGGGGACCTCGTAGGCCAAGGGGCTGGGTTCAATCAATTCAAAATAGTATTCTGAGTTTACTGGTGGTAGTCTCAAGATTTGGGAAGGTCACTTAGTCAAAATGACCTATTTGGGCCCTTAATGGGCCTTTAGGTCAACCCTGGTTGACTTGGTCAACCAGATGGGTGTAGGGTCTAGGAATGGGCTCAACAGATTTAAAACAACATTTGGAGACCAATGGAGGTGGTCCCAAGGTCTGTAGAGGTCATTTGGTCAAAATGACCTATTTGAATCCTTAAGGACCTCTTTGGTCAACCTGGTTGACTTAGTCAACCAAATTGACCCAGGGGCTGGTTTTAGGTCTAATAGATTAGGTTTGATATTTGAAACTTGCTGGAGGTGATTGCATTTGATTTGGAACTCATTCGGTTCAAATGACCATTTACACCCCATAAGGGTATTTTGGTCATTTTGACCCCTGGTCAACTAGGGGTCAAATTGAGTCCAAAAAATTACAGTTTATTGTTCAATGAGTCATGATCAAGGGTTTGGAGGTGATTGGAGGCTTTGGAGAAAGCTCCAAAGTCAAAATCCACTAGGTGGAGTGGCATAGACTGTAAATATTTGAAGGTTTTATAGCCTTTGGATTTCAATCCAATTTTTAGGGTTAGAGACCTCAGAATGAGCTCAAATTTAGAGGGTTTTCTCTAGAGACATGTCACATCAGTGTGGAACTGATAGATTCTGAATCAGAGGTCATTTGATAGGGTTTTGAAATATTCAAAGATTCACTAGAAAATGCTTTTAGGACTTAGACCTTTGGCCTTGGAATTTGATATGGATTTCTGGTTTTAAGCTGGATTTTGAGTTTGAATGGTAGGGTTTGAATTACCCAAATCATTTATGATCATTTGAAGATCATAAATGATAGGACAGAGTTGAAACTTAATCAAAGATAGAATCAAGGTTTGAACTAGAATTCGAATTTTGAACTGGATTGAATTCTGGATTTGAATGGGACTTTTGAATTTGAATGTTTAGGCTTGAGTTATTCAAATGATTCATAATCCTTTAAATGATATCGAGTTATTGGATAGGATGTGAGTTTGATAAAAGGCTAGATCAAGATTTGAATTAAAATTGAGGCATGGATAGATCTGGAATCTAGATATGTTTAAAGTCTAGAGTGATTGAAGTTTGAATTGAATGAAAGTTTGGATTAATCCTAGATCTAGATTGATTTAAAGGTCTAAGCTGATCCTAGAATCTAGGTAGATCTAAGAACCTAGAGTCTAAGAAAATCCTAGGGTCTAGGAAAGTCTTATAATGTAGGATCCAAAAGAATCCTAGTGTCTAGGGAAGTTTTAAGCTATGAATCTGGGAGAATCCTAAGATCTAAAATAATCTAGAGGGTAGATTGATCTAAGACCTGAATTGATCCTAGGGTCTAGAATAGATCCTAAGGATTTAAGTCTAGGAAGATTCTAGAGTCTAGAAGTCCTAGGATCTGGGGTCTAGAATAACCCTAAGATCTAGAAATCCTATTATCTAGAGGAATCTTAGGATCTAGAGGCATCTTAGGATCTAGAGTACATCCTAAAGTCTGAATTCTAGAAAGATCCTTGGGTCTAGATAGATGTAAGGTCTAGGAGAATCCTAAGACCTAAATTGATCTAAAGTTAGGGTAGATCCTAGGGTTAGAAATCTAGGGAAATCCTAAAATCTAAAAATCCTAAGATCTGGAGCCTAGATTGATCTTAAGATCTAAATAGATCTAAGATGTAAAATCTAGAGGAATCCTAAGGTCTAGAGTAGATCATAGGATCTGAAGTCTAGAATGAATCCTAGGTTTTAAATTAGCCTGGAGTTTGATTGAATTGAGTTTAAAATTAATTTGAGTCTAGATTAATATTTAAAGTCTGGATTGGTCCTATTGACCTTATACAAAAATGAGGTCAACAAATGGACCCCCAATATGTGTAATAGAATGTAGTTCTGTTGCATATGTTGGCGTTAACCAAATAAAATGGTCAAGTCTAGAGTTTTGATCCTAAGGGAAAGAGAAAACTTATCCCTAGGGAATCAGGGTTTGAATAGATACTAGGGTAGTGCCACAAAAGACGCACTCTACCACTAGTGGGTCTGGTCCTAAGGGAAAGGAAGAGTCTATCCCTAAAGGAGAAGAAAGTCTGGGTGATCCTATTGGAAGGAAGAACTCCTAACTATAGAGGATTGAATCTAGATTTGATTCTAAAGGGAAGGAAATCTTAACCCTAGAAGATTGAGTTTGAAATGATACTAGGGTAGTGCTAAGGTAGCGTACTCTACCACTAGTAGATCTAATCCTAAAGGAAGGGAAGTACTAACCTTAGGAAGAAGAAGTCTAGATGATCGTATAGAAAAGAAGAATTCCTAACTACAGAGGATCAAATTGAAATTTGATACTAGGGTAGTGCCACGAGAGGCGTACTCTACCACTAGTAGATCTGATCCTAAGGGAAGGAAGAAGAACCTACCCTAAGGAGGAGAGAACTGGATTTTAGAATTAAACCTAGGACGGTGCCACATAGGACTTACTCCATCACTGGGGAGTCTAAACCTAAGAGAAAGAGAAGAACCTACCCTTAAGGAAAAGAAATTTTGATTATAGATTTGAGACTAAATCCAGGATGGTGCCACAGGGGACTTATTCCATCACTTGAGAATCTAATCCTAAGAGAAGGAGAATACTTACTCTAAGGAAAAGAGAACTGGATTATCTCATAGGAAGGTAGTATTGCTTCCTATAGGAGATCAGGCTTAAAGTTTTGAAATTTGAAATTAGAATGGTGCCGTAGAGGGCGTTATCCATCATTAGTAGATCTAATCCTAAGGAAAGAAAGCACGATGACTCACATCTATCCTAAGGAAAAGAAGACTGGAGGACCCTGAGGGAAGGTAGCATTGCTTCCGACAGAAGGTCGAATCTGGATTTTAAATCTAGGATGGTGCCACAGAGGGCGTGCTCCACCCCTAGACGATCTAATCCTAAGGAAAGAAAGCACGATGACTCACATCTGACCTTAAGGAAAAGAAAACTAGAAGATTCTGTGAGAAGGAAGCATTGCTTCACATAGAATTGGGTCTGGAGTGATCGTATGTAAAGGAAACTTGCTTTACATAGAGGATCCGGTCTGGATGATCGTATATAGAGGAAACTTGCTCTATATAGACGATCGGGTCTGGAGTGATCATGTGTAGAGGAAGCTTGCTCTGCATGGAGGATCGAATCTGGATTGATCGTATGTGAAGAAAACTTGCTTCACACAGAGGATCGAGTCTGGATGATCGTGTATAGAGAAAACTTACTCTATACAGAGGATCAAGTCTGGATGATCGTATACAGAGGAAACTTGCTCTGTATAAAGGATCGAGTCTGGATGATCGTGTATAGAGGAAACTTGCTCTATATAGAGGATCGAGTCTGGATGATCGTGTATAGAGAAAACTTACTCTATCCAGAGGATCGAGTATGGATGATCGTATACAGAGAAAACTTGCTGTATACAGAGCATCGAGTCTAGATGATCGTATATAGAGAAAACTTGCTCTATATAAAGGATCAGGTCTATAATTATCATGTATAGAGGAAACTTGCTCTATACAGAGGATCGGGTCTGGATTGATCGTATATGGAAGAAGCTTGCTCCACACAGAGGATCAGATCTGGATTCTAGAATTTGAGATTTGAAAATTTTTGAATTTGAATTGATATTTGAATTTGAAATTTAGTTTTACAAATTTGAATTTGAAGGGTCATAACTCTGGTTTGATTTGATTTTGAATTTGAAATATTTTGAATTTGATTCGAATTGGTTTTGAATTTGAAGAATTTTGAACTTGATTCAAGTCGATTTTGAATTCTTAAAAGTTTTTGAAATTTGATCTTGCATGTGATTTGAATTTAAAAGGTTTTGAATTTGATTTTGTGTTTAACACTCATATGGGATGGTACTTCCTGAAGGGTCTCCCCACTATTTGAATATATCGGGTGGCATCCTTCAGGATTAATCAGTCAAAGAAAAACTTCCTCAAAGATCATCATTAAAAATGAAAGATCCAGTCAACGTTAATTCAAGATTTCCATTGAAAGTGGTCTCCAAAAGACTACAACCAAGTCTCTTACTTGGGGAGTTCTAAAGTGACACAACTTATCAATATCTCCAATCAAATGTGACTTAAAGACTTTCAAACTTTGTTAAGCATATATTTGATTTTTATTTGAGGCCCCTGAGCTCCTTGAATTGGAGTCAGGCACTCTGCTCAATTAGAGTTTGATTTTGAACCAAAAGTCTCAGTGAAGGAAACTACGCCTCTAGATTGGGATGATCTAGGACCCACCACAGGGTGTGGTTTGATTGTGAACGATAATTTCCAGTATTATAAAATACTCCTCTAGCGGGATTGATCTTGAACCCAGCATAGAGTGTAATTTTACAAAGAAGGCCTTAAAGGAAAAGATGCCTATACGCAGGGACTTACACACATTCCTCAAGGACTAGATTTAAATTTTTATCAGGAGTAGAAGATTCATTCTTTTTATTAGAAAACTTTCTCTAGATATTTGGACCCTGTCGGAACGACAAGCGAGAAGAAATTCAGAAGTACAGTGAAAAGTTTGAGTGGCCCCAACTAACCTGAAAGATTTAAGGATTTAGGTTTTGTTGACCCAGACCAAGTTTCGTAGAAACTAAACTGGGGTTTCCCTTATACAAATTTCAAATTAAAATCAATATCAAAAGGATTTAAGTTGGATAGAGAAATTTGATCATTTCAATTCTCTCGTCAGAGAGATTTTATATCTTGATAGATTACCGATGCACGGAGGAGAATCTGGATTCAAGACTTTTGAAATCAAGCAATTTAAAATTGACTAGGACTTTTGAGATTGAAGAATTTAGGAGAAGGGAGCCTCTATCTCTCTTTTTCTGGTGGCGCACATTGCACATTTTTTGATTTATAGTGCATTTTGCACTATTTCCTTTTCTTTAATTTTGGCGCATTCACGCATCTTTTTGAATTTATTTTGATTTTGAGAAGAGGCTGCACCTACTTTAAATTCAATGCCGGGATTATATCTCAAGTACAAGAGAAGGAAACTCACTCTCTTATACAAGGAAGAATAATCCTCTAGGCAGGACCCAATCTTTTCGAGAAGAATATTGGCTTAACTTTTAAAATTCATTGAATAGATTTTAAGCACGCAAGAGATATCTATTAAGATAAAAAATTGCAAGAAATTTGAGAAAATTTTTATTTCAAAAATCAACTTAAGTTTGGCATTGATTTTAGTTCAACAGTTCAATCAATCCCACAAAATAGGTGGGAGGGAGGGGCATTTAAACATCTAGTGGAGTCAACAAGAACTTTCTCCTACTTAAAACTTAAAGTAGAGGTCAATTTTCATTAAAAAGACGATTCCAATATCTTGAACATCTGAAATCAGTACACTTGAGAAATTGAAGGCTTTCCTTAAAAAGAAATCACAAATCTAGGTGGCAAGACCCTAGTAGTGTGGAATTAAATTCCTATGATCTCCTTGGAGGGAGATACTGTTGTGGAGTCTGCACTATCCTAGTGGCATCATTTTAATTAAAAAAGATTTATCTCGATAGGACCCCGTTGAAAGTTGAATTTTAATGGTATCACTATCTGATATAATCTTAAATTATTTCCCCTCTCTTATTACTAGTGGTCTAGTAATTAGAAGAGTGGCATCCCAAGTGATTTTTACACCTCCTCCTCTCTAGTTAATGTAGTGGGACACATATAGAAACGTGACCTAACATCATCTAGTAGAGTGGATGGGTCATAACCTTCAATTGGGGGCCTAGGGACTGGTGCTGGTGTTTGTTCAGTTCTGGCTTGATTGATTCTCGCCATGTAGTAGTCTGGAAGGTGTATTGAAGATCGTGCTCTCGTTTCTACAACCTCCCTCCTTTGAGTAACAGGAGAAGGGTGAGAATGATTTCCACCAGGGAAGGGGTATGTAGAAGGAGCAACGAACTTTTTATTAGCCTTAGACTTGACATGCTTTAAAGCTTTCACCTCAGTAATCTTTCTGGCCTTAACAGCCTTCTTTCTGACTCTATGAAGGTAGTTCTTCATTTTGTTCTTGCTGACAATAGGGGTACTAGAACTTGACCTAATCTCAGGCTGAGATGGTAGCTCTTCTATCGTTATTGAGTTCTGGTTCTTATCCACCTGGGCAGAGGGTACAATAGGTAAAGGGGCAACATCGGCCTCCATCTCGGAGATGGGGGAGTCAACTCCTGACCCTAAACTAATCTCAACCAAGGGGACATTCTTTTGTATTCTGGCAGACAGATCAATCATTTCTTCTCCGTCGACTGATAACTTAAAGTCTTGGAATTGCATTTCAAACTGGATGAAATTACCAGAAGTGATTCCTTCTGCTATCAAGTTTCTATCTAGAGAGAAGACGAGTTTCCCAGCCATTTGAGTGCTTAAATCCTGAAATTAATGAACAATGATTTGAATTAGTTAATCTTGAATTTGAATTTGAATTTTAAACTTAATGTTTTTCAAAATTTGATGATTCAATCATGTTGAGCTTAAATTCAAAATAGTGGTTCGTAAAATTGACAAGGACTTAAGGGTTAAACTCTTTTGCTACACCAACTAACTTGGGGCAAAATGTCAAAGTTCAAACTTGAACTTGAATTCAAAATTGAATTTAAAATTTGAGGTGATAATTAAATTCGAACTTAAGATTGAGATTGTATTTTGAATCAAAGTTGGATTTAAATTTAAACTTAAGTTTGAATTCAAATGGACCCTTCTTCAAATTTTGTGACTCAACAGGTTGAGTTTCACTCATTCATATAGGTACACAAAATTGATATGAAAGATTTAGGGATCGAGCTTGAGTCTTTTCGTTTCACCAATTGACTTGGGTCAAAATGTCAAAGTCCCGATCAAAATTGAATTGATTTTAAAGTGGAAATTAAATTCAAATTTCAGGTTGAAATTATATTTGGATTCAACGTTTGAATTTGAACTTGAGGCTCAAGTCAAATGGGTCATTCTTCAAATTTTATGACTCAACAAATTGAGTTTCACTCGATCATGTAGGTGCATAAAATCGATATGAAAGATTCGGGGATCGGGCTCGACTCTTTTCATTTCACCAATTGACTTGGGTCGAAATGTCAAAGCCCGAATTTGACCTTGAAATCAAAGCTGAAGTTGAATTTAAGTTTGGAATCAAATTTGAGTTCAATTTTAAAATTGAATTTTGAACTTAAGATTGAATTTGATTTTGTGGTTGAATTTAAACTTAAATCTTGGATTCAATTCAAGTTTGAAATTGAATTTAAATTGAAATTGAATTTGAATTTGAATCTGGATTTAAACTCAAGGTTGAAACTGAACGGATCTTCTTTCAAATTTGAAACTCAGCATATTAAATTTCGTTCAAATATGCAGGTTTACAAAATTAGCATGAAGATCCTAAGGCTAGACTCTTTGCACCCCACCAAGCAATTTAGGGGTGAAATGTCAAAGCCTAGAATTGACTGAAGAGTTTTGAATTTGCATTGTATATGTTCAACTACAACAGAATATTGTAGAAGACACATAGCAACGATGATTGAAGTTGATTTGAAAGATTTTCCTTGACTTTTGAAACTCAAAATGTTGATTTTTATTTTCAACATAATGGTTAACAAAAGTTAAGGGAAAATCTAGAAATCTTGACTTGACTCTTTCACCATACTAACTAGCTTAGGGTGAAATATCAGAATCTAGGTTTGATTAAAGAAATTTTAAATCTGGGTTTTGAGATTGAGGGATTTTTCTTTTGTAAATTGTGAAATTTAGCATGCAAAGATTTATTCGCATGCGAGTTTGCAACATATACAAAAAGATTTTGACAAGCTTGGCTTGACTCTTTTGCTCTACCAATAAACTTGGAGGCAAAATGTCAAAGCCCAGCTTGGAGGGAGGTTTCCTACACTCACTTCTCTTTTCACATGTCCTAATTGAGTTGGCCACACTCACCCAAGAGAGAAATGGGTAGAGGGACCAACGGAAGAAGGGTAGTCAAAACTACCGATGTAATAAAATTCGTAGCGCTATTAAAGATGGAGAGAGAGATTATCCCCAGCGGAGTCGCCATTTTTTGTTTGATTGAAAATATGTATATATACATATATTATAGTTTTGAAAATGTTTATTATCTTTGGGAATGATTTAAAATTGATATTTGAATTTGAATTCTAAGAGTGAACATCCATTAGTGATAAAATACTACTTAGAAAGGTAGAGATAAAATCTCCTAATAGGTTCAAATTTAGAATCACAAACTTGATCCTGAATATCGTAGTCAGATTCAGGAGGAAACCACATACGATCCCAAAGGATGAAAATGAAGTTCAATCAAATATCCTGACAAGATAATCTGGATAAGTTATCATTAATTTCATATTCAAAATTATATCAATAAATGATATATCATCCCAAAGGAAGAAAATATCATTCATTGTTAATTATTTAAATATGACGATAATGATCGCCATTTTTTTGTTTGATTTCCCAAAGATAATTAATTAAAGGTTTTGAAAATGTTTGATTTTGAAAATCTGGTCTATGTTTCTAAATCTCCTATGAGTGCAAGCCCTCGTAGTTAATTACATCGTAGGAAACCAAAAATTTCCTACGAATACTCTCGATTAAAATAGCGATACGAATTTTATTTAAGATTTCAAAGATTGAAGTCAAAGGAGGTAGGGACTGGAATTTCAATAGGGATTGGATGAAAATTGAACACTTATTTTTGGAGTCAAAGGAGAAGGGTAGGAGGCACTGGGGATTCTGAAACAATTCATAAGTGCCCCAATCTATCCTATGTGTTGGGCTGAATTTGAAGGAAAGAAGTTTAATTTTCAAATGATCAATTTTATTAGCGAGTTGGGGCTTATATCCTCGATCATCTGATCGGGTGAATGCCCAGGAAGTGATGGAAGGGACTAACCTACCAAGTGGGTATGATGTCCCCGGTCAAGATCCCATGGTTTTCCATCATGCCGGATTCGTCAGTATCCTTAGCCTACTTAATCGAGTGCCGACCAGAGGATCCTTATTAGCTACCATGGGTTACCTCTTTTAAGGGGACCTCGTAGGCTAAGGGGCTGGGTTCAATCAGTTCAAAATAACTTTCTGAGTTTACTGGTGGTAGTCTCAAGGTTTGGGAAGGTCACTTGGTCAAAATAACCTATTTGGGCCCTTAATGGGCCTTTAGGTCAACCCTAGTTGACTTGGTCAACCATATGGGTCTAGGGTCTGGGAAAGGGCTCAATAGATTTAAAACGATATTTGGAGACCAATGGAGGTGGTCTCAAGGTCTGAAGAGGTCATTTGGTCAAAATGACCTATTTGAACCCTAAAGGACCTCTTTGGTCAACTTGGTTGACTTAGTCAACCAAATTGACCCAGGGGCTGCTTTTAGGTCTAATAGATTGGGTTTAATATTTGAAACTTGCTGGAGGTGATTGCATTTGATTTGGAACTCATTTGGTTCAAATGACCATTTACACCCCATAGGGGTACTTTGGTCATTTTGACCCCTGGTAAACTAGGGGTCAAATTGAGTCCAACAAAATACAGTTTATTGTTTAATGAGTCATGATCAAGGGTTTGGAGGTGATTGGAGGCTTTGGAGAAAGCTCCAGGGTCAAAATCCATTAGGTTGCAGGTCCAGTGACATAGACTGTAAATATTTGAAGGTTTTACAGCCTTTGGATTTCAATCCAATTTTTGGGATTAGGGACCTCAGAATGAGCTCAAATTTGGATGGTTTCCTCTAGAGACATGTCACATTAGTGTGGAACTGATAGATCATGAATCAGAGATCATTTGATAGGGTTTTGAAATATTCAAAGATTCACTGAAAAGGCTTTCAGGACTTAGACCTTTGGCCTTGGAATTTGATATGGATTTCTGGTTTTGAGCTGGATTTTGAGTTTGAATGATAGGGTTTGAATTACCCAAAACATTTATGATCATTTGAAGATCATAAATGATAGGACAGGGTTGAAACTTAATCAAAGATAGAATCAAGGTTTGAACTAGAATTTGAATTTTGAACTGGATTAAATTCTAGATTTGAATGGGACTTTTGAATTTAAATATTTAGGCTTGAGTTATCCAAATGATTCATAATCCTTTAAATGATTATGAGTGATTGGATAGGATGTGAGTTTGATAAAAGGCTAGATCAAGATTTGAATTAAAATTGAGGCCTGGATAGATCTGGAATCTAGATATGTTTAAAGTCTGGATTGATTGAAGTTTGAATTGAATGAAAGTTTGGATTAATCCTATATCTAGATTGATTTAAAGGTCTAAGCTAATCATAGAATCTGGGTAGATCTAAGAACCTTGAGTCTAAGAGAATCCTAGGGTCTAGGAAAGTCTTAAAGTCTAGGATCCAAAAGAATCCTAGTG
The DNA here is from genome assembly GCA_019925795.1 of Dendrobium chrysotoxum. Lineage (NCBI taxonomy): Eukaryota > Viridiplantae > Streptophyta > Magnoliopsida > Asparagales > Orchidaceae > Dendrobium > Dendrobium chrysotoxum. Next base: position 50,478,142 of record CM034305.1, on the reverse strand, counting down.
TCTAGGGAAGTTTTAAGCTATGAATCTGGGAGAATCCCAAGATCTAATATAATCTAGTGGGTAGATTGATCTAAGACCTAAATTGATCCTAGGGTCTAAAATAGATCCTAAGGATTGAAGTCTACGAAGATTCTAGAGTCTAGAAGTCCTAAGATCTAGGGTCTAGAATAACCCTAAGATCTAGAAATCCTATTAGCTAGAGGAATCTTAGGATCTAGAGGCATCTTAAAATCTAGAGTAGATCCTAAAGCCTAAATTCTAGAATGATACTAGGGTCTAGATAGATCTAAGGTCTAGGAAAATCCTAAGACCTAAATTGATCTAAAGTCAGGGTAGATCCTAGGGTTAGAAATCTATGTTACGACTCGGGCTCACAAGTTTCTGTTTTGATGATAACAAACATTATGGCTCACATCTTCTAATATTTGGAATGTATATTTATTTGTGTGTGTACTAACATTTCAGGAACAGCATGCATCAATACAAGAAAGATTCAAGACTCAAGAATGAGTAGAATAGGCTTTATTGTATTTCTCATTGATGTACTTTTTAATTCCTTGAGTCAAGTCCTGTAATAGTATACGCTTATTTATGACCACGTGTACACATACTTAGGGGGAGTGAGATCCTGTCAAAACCAGAAGTTCAACTTTTGATCAAATCGTACTGGACGATTTCTGATCGTCCAGGACGATCTGTTCATTGAACTAATCATCCTGGACGATATTTATATCATCCTGGACGATCCAATATGATCTCAAAACCCTAGCCGCCACGACAATTTAGGCAAGAATTTAAGAGTCAAAATTTGTTCTAATCATCCTGGACAATCTATATATCGTACTGGACAATTTGTGTAATTTTTGTTCTGATCGTCCTGGACTATCCCAGGATCGTACGGGACTATCAGGTCAAATTCTGCACATCGTCCTGGACAATCTTGCGATCGTCCTGGACGATCTTTGGCGGCAGAATTGAGTTTTTAGGGTTTTCTAAAGCCGTCTTTTGGAGCACATCGTCCTGGACGATCCGGCGATCGTCCTGGACGATATTTGCCGCCAGAACTAATTTGGAAGGGTTTTTGGAGCTCTTTATTTAAGCTTTCTCAAGGCACTTGATAAGTGTCTTTGGCAGCCATTGAGGCTTCATTCTTTTGGAGAAAACTTGAAGGGAGAGCTTGAAAGGGAGAGAGGAAAGGGTGGAGTTTGAGTGGGAGAAGAGCCTGGGAAGGGGGTTTCTCGAGGGAGTGTGAGGGGGTTCACACGGTTGCTCCGGCAGGCTTGCACCTAAGTACCGTCGGATTCAAGGCTTGCCTAGAAGGAAGTTTTGGGAAGAAGAAGTGCTCTTTGGTGTCAAAGGACCCGGCTACTCTGCCGCGCCGGGGAAGGTGGAAGTGATTTTGTAAGGGCTTCTCCGCCTAGCTGTGGGGGCTGAAGGAGAGACACTTTTGGTTTAGTGCAATACTTGGAGGGTGCCTCCGAGGAGTGGATGTAGGTCAGGTTGGACCGAACCACTATAAATCCGATGTGTTCTTTCTTATTATTTTTCCGCATTTTATTTTGTTGTGATTATCTGCTTGGGTTATATCTGTGATTGATCTTTTTATCGTTGTTTTAATTCGTTTCCGCTGCACGTTATAAAAAGATTTTTGTTTTGTTTCAAATATCCAATTCACCCCCCTCTTGGTTAGCCTCGGGACTAGTTCACTAGGGCGTAACATCCCTATCAAACTTTCAAGTGGTATCAGAGCGGGATTCAAAATTTATGTTTAAAAACTTTTGAATTCGATCCATGGCTAATTTTTGTAATCGTAATATTGTGGAAGGATATTCAATCACCCGGCCACCTTTATTTGAAAATATTACTTTTAATTTTTGGAAAATCCGTATGTCTACTTTCTTGAAATCTATTGATTATCGCATGTGACATATGATTCAAATTGGTTATTCTGCACCGTCACGTATTGTAAATAAAATTAAAATTAATATTCCCTTTTCTGAATGGAGTAGAGCAGATCAGATCAATGCTCAATTAAATGCTAAATGTTTAAATTGTTTTTTCTGTGCTTTGAATTCTGATGATTGTATGTTAATATTTGCATGCACTTCTGGCAAAGAAATCTGGGATAAATTATGTACTAGATATGAAGGTACTTGTGAAATCAAGCAATCTAGGCTAAATATGTTAATGCATGATTATGAACTTTTTAGCATGAAACCTTATGAAATGATCTTGGACATGTTTACTAGGTTTTCTCAAATTATGACATCATTATATGCTTTAGGAAAAGAACTTTCAAATTTTGAAAAAGTTAATAAAATCCTACGTTCTCTACTTGCTAAATTTGATGCCAAAGTCATTGCAATTTCTGAATCAAAAAATTTGAATAAATATTCTATTGATAATTTGATTAGCTCACTCATTACCTACGAGCAAGGTTTGGGTCAAAATCTTTTGGATGCAGATAAAACGATAGTGATGAAAACTGAAGACATTGAAAAAAATAACTCAGAAAGTGATGAAAGTGAAGAGTTAGCATCAGCAACAAACAAATTGAAAAATCTACTAAGGCACAAACATCAACATCAAAAGTGGAACAAAGGTAAAAATGGTAAGAATGTAAAGTTTTCTTCTGATGTTATTTGTTTTGGATGTAGGAAGCCTGGACATACGAAAAATCAGTGCCCGAACTTAAGAACCCTTCCTGAAAAGGAAAAGGGTAAAGCTAAGCAAATTATAATAAGGGCTGATAATGCAAAACGAAAAATGTCCTGGGCAGATCTAGCTTCTGAATCATCAGATCAGGAGCAAGCTGATGTAAATTAATATTTTTTTTTGTGTGTTTATATTTTTTGTTTTGTTTTTCTGTTACTATTATTTTATTCATTGTGTTTTCTGTGTTTTAGTATTTTTGTTTTTCCTTTTAAATTTTTTTTTTTATGTTTTTTATTATTCCTCTGATTAAGCACACACATAAAACCTCTTATTTTAAATCATTTTTTTAAGATCTTATTTTCTAAAAATGGAAAATTTACCTCCTGTATTTTCTAAATACTTTATTAGTTGTGGTTGATTTCTCTAAAATCAAGTAAAGGAAGGAAACTCATGATTTTGTCTCTCTATCTCATTTCTTTGAATAAAGCTATCTTACTTTTGAGTCAAAATCTATTTCAGATTATAAATTAGTTTTTGAAATTAAAATTTTTTTCATCTCCCAATATTTTTTCTATCTCATAGGAATCTTTTGCAAATTATTGAACAAACTTCAAAATTATCTTATTCAGGTTGTTCATCTTTATCATAAGAATATGGTTTGTTAATTTTAAAGATTTAGAAAGGAGGCAATCAAAAGATGCGCAGTGCGCCAAACAAATTGAAAAGAGGCACAAAATGAGCCCAAAACTGAAAAGATGCGAAATTGCCAAATTGAATACACAAAGTGTATCAAAAATTAAAAGATGCGCAAAGTGCCAAACAAATTGAAAAAGAGGCACAAAATTAGCCCATAAAAACTACTTCCATTATTGTAAATCTCTAAAGTTTAGAAAACTCTTATGACTTTTTGATAGATTCGTTACTTGAGTTTGAAAATCAAGATTTTTTGATTCATTACTTTGCATCAATCTTCTATTAGATGTATTTCATGAAAGGAGTTTTGAAAGATTTTTGTTTCCTTATCTAATTTGTTCCTTGATTTAGATATTGGCTTAAAAAGTTTTTTTCGTCTTTTTTTAAAAAAAATTGAGTTTGGATTTACTTTTTCTGATTCTCTAACCTTTCTGGGTTCAAAGAAGTCAATTCATGTCTTACTAAGTTTTGGAGAACCTTAAGAGGTGACTTTTCAAATTTTTGCTCCTCCTCTTTTTGATAATGTCAAAGGGGGAGAATGTACTGCTGTATTTGTGATGTTTTTTACGTAGTATTGTATTTGTGATATTTATTTTTGTGTTGTTTATTTTACATCATATTGTTGTTGTAGTTATTTTAAAAATTAAAAAGAAGAAGAAGAAAGTATTTCTCCCTAGTTTTAAAAGACCTTTTCTTAGTGAGGGGGAGATTAGGAAAAAATATCTTTTTTGTAAATTCAACCAGTAATATTTGCCATCATCAAAAAGGGGGAGATTGTTACGACTCGGGCTCACAAGTTTCTGTTTTGATGATAACAAATATTATGGCTCACATCTTCTAATATTTGGAATGTATATTTATTTGTGTGTGTACTAACATTTCAGGAACAGCATGCATCAATACAAGAAAGATTCAAGACTCAAGAATGAGTAGAATAGGCTTTATTGTATTTCTCATTGATGTACTTTTTAATTCCTTGAGTCAAGTCCTGTAATAGTATATGCTTATTTATGACCATGTGTACACATACTTAGGGGGAGTGAGATCCTGTCAAAACCAGAAGTTTAACTTTTGAATAAATCGTACTGGACGATTTCTGATCGTCCAGGACGATCTGTTCATTGAACTAATCATCCTGGACGATCCAATATGATCTCAAAACCCTAGCCGCCACTACAATTTAGGCAAGGATTTAAGAGTCAAAATTTGTTTTAATCGTCCTGGATGAACTATATATCGTATTGGACGATTTGTGTAAAATTTGTTCTGATCGTCCTGGACTATCCCAGGATCGTACGGGACTATCAGGTCAAATTCTGCACATCTTCCTAGACGATCCTGCGATCGTCCTGGATGATCTTTGGTGGCAGAATTGAGTTTTTAGGGTTTTCTGAAGCCGTCTTTTGGAGCACATCGTCCTGGACGATCCGGCGATCATCCTGGATGATATTTGCCGCCAGAACTAATTTGGAAGGGTTTTTGGAGCTCTTTATTTAAGCTTTCTCAAGGCACTTGATAAGTGTCTTTGGCAGCCATTGAGGCTTCATTCTTTTGGAGAAAACTTGAAGAGAGAGCTTGAAAGGGAGAGAGGAAAGGGTGGAGTTTGAGAGGGAGAAGAGCCTGGGAAGGGGGTTTCTCGAGGGAGTGTGAGGGGGTTCACACGGTTGCTCCGGCAGGCTTGCACCTAAGTACCGTCGGATTCAAGGCTTGTCTCGAAGGAAGTTTTGGGAAGAAGAAGTGCTCTTTGGTGTCAAAGGACCCGGCTACTCCGCCGCACCGGGGAAGGTGGAAGTGATTTTGTAAGGGCTTCTCCGCCTAGCTGTGGGGGCTGAAGGAGAGACACTTTTGGTTTAGTGCAATACTTGGAGGGTGCCTCCGAGGAGTGGAAGTAGGTCAGGTTGGACCGAACCACTATAAATCCGGTGTGTTCTTTCTTATTATTTTTCCGCATTTTATTTTGTTGTGATTATCTGCTTGGGTGATATCTGTGATTGATCTTTTTATCGTTGTTTTAATTCGTTTCTGCTGCACGTTATAAAAAGATTTTTGTTTTATTTTAAATATCCAATTCACCCCCCTCTTGGTTAGCCTCGGGACTAATTCACTAGGGCATAACATCCCTATCGAACTTTCAAGTGGTATCAGAGCGGGATTCAAAATTTATGTTTAAAAACTTTTGAATTTGATCCATGGCTAATTTTTGTAATCGTAATATTGCGGAAGGATATTCAATCACCCGGCCACCTTTATTTGAAAATATTACTTTTGATTTTTGGAAAATCCATATGTCTACTTTCTTGAAATCTATTGATTATCGCATGTGACATATGATTCAAATTAGTTATTCTGCACCGTCACGTATTATAAATAAAATTAAAATTTATATTCCCTTTTCTGAATGGAGTAGAGCAGATCAGATCAATGCTCAATTAAATGCTAAATGTTTAAATTGTTTTTTCTGTGCTTTGAATTCTGATGATTGTATGTTAATATCTGCATGCACTTCTGGCAAAGAAATTTGGGATAAATTATGTACTAGATATAAAGGTACTTGTGAAATCAAGCAATCTAGGCTAAATATGTTAATGCATGATTATGAACTTTTTAGCATGAAACCTTATGAAACGATCTTGGACATGTTTACTAGGTTTTCTCAAATTATGACATCATTATATGCTTTAGGAAAAGAACTTTCAAATTTTGAAAAAGTTAATAAAATCCTACGTTCTCTACTTACTAAATTTGATGCCAAAGTCATTGCAATTTCTGAATCAAAAAATTTGAATAAATATTCTATTGATAATTTGATTGGCTCACTCATTACCTACGAGCAAGGTTTGGGTCAAAATCATTTGGATGCTGAAAATTGAAGACATTGGAAAAAATAACTCAGAAAGTGATGAAAGTGAAGAGTTAGCATCAGCAACAAATAAATTGAAAAATCTACTAAGGCACAAACATCAACATCAAAAGTGGAACAACAACAACAACAACAACATCAAGCCTTTATCCCACTACGTGGGGTCGGCTACATGAATCCTTTTTCTCCATTGTGTCCTATTAAAAGTCAAATTCTCGTTTAAATCTAATAAAGAAAGATCATTTCTAATATTTTCTAACCAAGTCTTTTTAGGTCTACCTCTACCTTTCTTAACATAAGTCAAATCTAAGACCTCTACTTTCCTAACCGCGTCATCGGGAGGCCGCCGTTTTACGTGACCAAACCATCTAAGGCGACTCTCTCTAATCTTATCTTCCACTGGAGCTACTCCAACCTTTTCACGAATATGCTCATTTCGTATCCTATGTCTAAGGGTAAAGCCACTCATCCACCTGAGCATCCTCATCTCTGCAACACTTAACTTAGAATTATGCTTCTCTTTTAATGGCCAACATTCAGCACCATAAAGCATTGCAGGTCTCACCACCATCTTATAGAATTTTCCCTTAAGTTTAAGGGGTACTTTTCTATCACACAATAAGCCCGATGCATTCCTCCACTTCAACCATCCAACTTGGATTCTGCTGATAATATCCCTATCTATATCACCATCACTCTGAACAATAGATCCAAGATATCTAAAACGTGTACTCTTATTAATGACTTGATCGGCCAAAGTCACAATGCCCTCACTAGGTCTATTATTACTAAAATTACACTCCATATATTCCATTTTAGATCTACTCAAGCGAAAACCTTTAGACTCTAAGGTTGCCCTCCACAATTCTAGTTTACCTTCAACTCCCTCTCTAGTCTTATCAACAAGAAGAATATCATCAGCAAAAAGCATACACCAAGGTACATCCTCTTGCAAATGTCTAGTGAGAACATCGATGACTAAAGCAAAAAGATATGGGCTTAAGGCTGATCCTTGGTGTAATCCAACCGAAATAGGAAAATACTTGGTCAAACAACCTTGTGTTTGAACACAAGTAATAACTCCTGCATACATATCTTTAATGATTTGAATATAAGCGTTATTAACTTCTTTCTTTTCAAGAACTCTCCATAGCACTTCTCTTGGAACTTTATCATATGCTTTTTCTAAATCAATAAATATCATATGTAAATCCTCCTTATTCTCTCTATATTTCTCCATCAAACCTCTTAATAAATGTATGGCTTCCATAGTAGACCTACCCGGCATAAATCCAAATTGATTTTGAGAAACATTAGTATCACGCCGCAACCTATGCTCCATAACTCGTTCCCATAGTTTTAAAGTATGACACATTAACTTAATTCCTCTATAATTCGCACAATCTTGTGCATCACCTTTATTCTTAAAAATAGGGATTAACACACTCATTCTCCACTCATCTGGCATCTTTTTAGTCTTCAAAACAGTATTAAAAAGTTTAGTAAGCCAAGAAATTCCTTCATCTCCTAAGCATTTCCACACCTCTATTGGAATATCATCAGGTCCAATAGTGGGACAAAGGTAAAAATGGTAAGAATGTAAAGTTTTCTTCTGATGTTATTTGTTTTGGATGTAGGAAGCCTGGACATACGAAAAATCAGTGCCCGAACTTAAGAACCCTTCCTGAAAAGGAAAAGGGTAAAGCTAAGCAAATTATAATAAGGGCTGATAATGCAAAACGAAAAATATCCTGGGCAGATCTAGCTTCTGAATCATTAGATCAGGAGCAAGCTGATGTAAATTAATATTTTTTTTTGTGTGTTTATGTTTTTTGTTTTGTTTTTCTGTTACTATTATTTTATTCATTGTGTTTTTTGTGTTTTAGTATTTTTGTTTTTCCTTTTAAAATTTTTTTTTAATGTTTTTTATGATTCCTCTGATCAAGCATACACATAACACCTCTTATTTTAAATCATTTTTTTAAGATCTTATTTTCTAAAAATGGAAAATTTACCTCTTGTATTTTCTAAATACTTTATTAGTTGTGGTTGATTTCTCTAAAATCAAGTAAAGAAAGGAAACTCATGATTTTGTCTCTCTATCTCATTTCTTTGAATAAGGCTATCTTACTTTTGAGTCAAAATCTGTTTCAGATTATAAATTAGTTTTTGAAATTAAACCTTTTTTCATCTCCCAATATTTTTTCTATCTCATAGGAATCTTTTGCAAATTATTGAACAAACTTCAAAATTATCTTATTCAGGTTGTTCGTCTTTATCATAAGAATAAGGTTTGCTGATTTTAAAGATTTAGAAAGGAGGCAATCAAAAGATGCTTAGTGCGGCAAACAAATTGAAAAGAGGCACAAAATGAGCCCAAAACTGAAAAGATGCGAAATTGCCAAATTGAATACATAAAGTGTATCAAAAATTAAAAGATGCGCAAAGCGCCAAACAAATTGAAAAAGAGGCACAAAATTAGCCCATAAAAGCTGCTTACATTCTTGTAAATCTCTAAAGTTTAGAAAACTCTTATGACTTTTTGATAGATTCGTTACTTGAGTTTGAAAATCAAGATTTTTTGATTCATTACTTTGCATCAATCTTCTATTAGATGTATTTCATGAAAGGAGTTTTGAAAGATTTTTGTTTCCTTATCTAATTTGTTCCTTGATTTAGATATTGGCTTAAAAAGTTTTTTCACCTTTTTAAAAAAAAACTGAGTTTGGATTTACATTTTCTAATTCTCTAACCTTTCTAGGTTCAAAGAAGTCAATTCATGTCTTACTAAGTTTTGGAGAACCTTAAGAGGTGACTTTTCAAATATTTGCTCCTCCTCTTTTTGATAATGTCAAAGGGGGAGAACGTACTGTTGTATTTGTGATTTTTTTTTACGTACTGTTGTATTTGTGATATTTGTTTTTGTGTTGTTTATTTTACATCATATTATTGTTGTAGTTATTTTAAAAATTAAAAAGAAGAAGAAGAAAGTATTTCTCCCTGGTTTTAAAAGTCTTTTTCTTAGTGATGGGGAGATTAGGAGAAAATATCTTTTTTGCAAATTCAACCAGTAATGTTTGCCATCATCAAAAAGGGGGAGATTGTTACGACTCGGGCTCACAAGTTTCTATTTTGATGATAACAAACATTATGGCTCACATCTTCTAATATTTGGAATGTATATTTATTTATGTGTGTACTAACATTTCAAGAACATCATGCATCAATACAAGAAAGATTTAAGACTCAAGAATGAGTAGAATAGGCTTTATTGTATTTCTCATTGATGTACTTTTTAATTCCTTGAGTCAAGTCCTGTAATAGTATATGCTTATTTATGACCATGTGTACACATACTTAGGGGGAGTGAGATCCTGTCAAAACTAGAAGTTCAACTTTTGAACAAATCGTACTGGACGATTTCTGATCGTCCAGGACGATCTGCTCATTGAACTAATCATCCTGGACGATCCAATATGATCTCAAAACCCTAGCCACCACGACAATTTAGGCAAGGATTTAAGAGTCAAAATTTGTTCTAATCGTCATGGACGATCTATATATCGTACTGGACGATTTGTGTAAAATTTGTTCTGATCGTCCTGGACTATCCCAGGATCGTATGGGACTATCAGGTCAAATTCTGCACATCGTCCTGGACGATCCTGCGATCGTCCTGGACGATCTTTGGCGGCAGAATTGAGTTTTAGGGTTTTCTGAAGCCGTCTTTTGGAGCACATCGTCCTGGACGATCAGGCGATCATCCTGGACGATATTTGCCTCCAGAACTAATTTGGAAGGGTTTTTGGAGCTCTTTATTTAAGCTTTCTCAAGGCACTTGATAAGTGTCTTTGGCAGCCATTGAGGCTTCATTCTTTTGGAGAAAACTTGAAGAGAGAGCTTGAAAGGGAGAGAGGAAAGGGTGGAGTTTGAGAGGGAGAAGAGCCTGGGAAGGGGGTTTCTCGAGGGAGTGTGAGGGGGTTCACACGGTTGCTCCAGCAGGCTTGCACCTAAGTACCGTCGGATTCAAGGCTTGTCTCGAAGGAAGTTTTGGGAAGAAGAAGTGCTCTTTGGTGTCAAAGGACCCGGCTACTCCGCCGCACCGGGGGAGGTGGAAGTGATTTTGTAAGGGCTTCTCCGCCTAGCTGTGGGGGCTGAAGGAGAGACACTTTTGGTTTAGTGCAATACTTGGAGGGTGCCTCCGAGGAGTGGACGTAGGTCAGGTTGGATCGAACCACTATAAATCTGGTGTGTTCTTTCTTATTATTTTTCTGCATTTTATTTTTTTGTGATTATCTTCTTGGGTGATATCTGTGATTGATCTTTTTATCGTTGTTTTAATTCGTTTCCGCTGCACGTTATAAAAAGATTTTTGTTTTGTTTCAAATATCTAATTCACCCCTCTTTTGGTTAGCCTCGGGACTAGTTCACTAGGGCATAACATCCCTATCGAACTTTCAATCTAGGGAAATCCTAAAATCTAAAAATACTAGGATCTGGAGCCTGGATTGATCTTAAGATCTAAATAGATCTAAGATGCAAAATCTAGAGGAATCCTAAGGTCTAGAGTAGATCATAGGATCTGAAGTCTAGAAAGAATCCTAGGTTTTAAATTAGCCTGGAGTTTTATTGAATTGAGTTTAAAATTAATTTGAGTCTAGATTAATATTTAAAGTTTGGATTGATCTAAGATCAGATTGATCCTTGGGTCAAGATTAATCCTAAGGATTGGAAAGATCCTAAGGTCTGGATTGGTCCTACTGACCTCATGTCAAAATGAGGTCAACAGGCTTCAGCATAAAATTTCTACCAACTAGCTACATTATAAGCTTAAATGACAAAATTATTTTACAGGTAAATGGGATCAATAATATCTACATGCTCGATCTAAATTACTTTAAAGCTGATATTGCTCTTTGCTTAAAAATAATTACTGATGAATCATGGTTGTGGCATATGAGATTGTGTCATGCAAGCATGAATAGCCTTATGGAGATCACCCAAAAAGACTTAGTGAGAGGTGTCCCCAAACTAGAGTTTACTAAGGACCACCTGTGTGATGCCTATCAGTTAGAAAAGTAAGTTAAATCCTCCTTCCACTTAATTAAAGACATTAACACTAGTAAACCCTTAGAAGTCCTTCACATGGATCTCTTTGGACCTGTCAGTACTTCAAGCCTAGGAGTGAAAGTCTTTGGGTATGTAATAGTTGATGATTATTCGAGATTTACTTGGGTTAGATTTCTATCTCATAAAAGTGAATCATTTGAGGAGTTTAGGTCTTTTTCAGTTGGATTCAGAGGAAACTAGGTTTTGAGATCTTAACCATTTATAGTGACTATGGTGGAAAATTTGAGAATGAAAAATTTGAATCTTTCTATAAGGAGCAAGGGATAGATCATAATTTTTTAGCTCCTAGGACCCCTTAGCAGAACAGGTAGCTGAAAGGAATAACATGACTAGAGTAATGTTAGCTGAATACTCACTTCCTAAAAACTTTTGGACAGAAGTGGTGAATATAACCTGTTATGTTCTGAATAGGTAAATCTTAAATCTAAGATGAATAAGACACCCTATAAAATTCTTTAGGGTAGGACACCCAACCTCTCTCACCTTCATGTCTTTGGATGTAAAGTGTTCATTCAGAATAATGGGAAGTCTCAACTAGGGAAGTTTGACCCAAAATCTAATGAAGGATTGTTCCTAGGTTACTCAAGTGTTGGGAAATCCTATAAAGTCTTCAATAATAGAATACTAGTAGTTGAGGAGACCACTCATATTGTATTTGTTGAATCTGATTCTAGAGGGTCTATGGTAGAAGAAGAAGAGGTTGTAGAAGTCACCCAAGGATTAGAATCTACAAATCTTGAAGAAAGGGTAGAACCTAAATTTACATTGCTTAGAGAATGGAGATATTCTTCAAGTCATCCTAAAGAACTGATCTTAGGAGACTATTTGATTGAAAATTATAGGAACAATTTGAAAAAGTTTAATTCTTTTTTGGAAAAGTTTAATTTTTAGAATTTTAATTCTGGAATCAAACACTCATTATCAATGATAAATCACGTCAAAAGGTGAACATATCATTCCTTAATGGGTTCAAATTTTAAAACTTTGAATTTATCCTAATTATCATAGTCGAATTTGAGAAAGAACTAAATATGACCCCGAAGGGCCAAAATGAGTGTTCATTCAAGTATTTGACTATAATAATTTGGATATGAAGATCATTAATTTTATAATCAGAATTACACTAGCAAATTGATATATCTCTCCGAAGAATGAAAATATCAATCACTATCGATATTCTGAAAATGAAATAATGATCGTAAAGTTGATTTTCGCAAAGATAATTAATTTGGTCTGGGTTTCTAAATCTACTACAAGCGCAAGCCCTCATAGTTAATTACATCGTAGGAAACAAAAAATTTCCTACGAATACTCTCGATTAAAATAGCGATATAAATTTAATTTAAGAATTCAAGGTTTGATGTCAAAGGAGGAAGGGACTGGAGGTTCAGATGGGTTTGATTAAAGGTTGAACACTTATTTTTGGAGTTAAAGGAAGAAAGGTAGCAGGTGTTTTGAGATTCTATATTACTTTAGAAACACCTTAGCCTATCCTTAATATTGGGCTTGAATTTGATGGAAATAGAGTTAATGTTTAAGTGATCAATTTTTTAAAAAAGTGAGAATTAGATTCCTGGAGGTTGAGGTATTAAGATTGAAAATCTTCCTCAAATCATAACTCTAAAATGGGTACCAAAAATCAGTGACCCGGATCCTTGCTACTGCAATGCAATCCTGGACTTACCCCAGCTTAGATTGGGGAGCTAGCTAAATACCTAAACACTTTAAAACCATGTGTCCGGTATTTAAATATGGTGTGGTAGGGACATTATTTAAGATTAATTTAAGGCGCTGGGGTCGACATCTAGAGCAGATTCCTAATTATCCCCTAGACATATGTTGGGTGAAATGCTTAAGTTAAAATGCAATTAAAGATTTAGACTCGATTTTAATTTATTGCTAATGCAATGAATGCAAATTGACTCGAATGCTTAAAATCATATATGAAGCAATTTTTGAAAAAGGCTTAAAAATAATTTTATCCTAGAGACTGCACAACATCCCCTTGACAGGACTGCACCCTAATAGGTCTGGTGGCCTACCAAAACTCCTAAGCGGGGAGGTGACTAACAAGGTAGAGAAAGTTCAATATGTATGCATAAAAAAACTCCCGGTGGTCCCGAGCTTACTTCTTAAAATGTTAGAGTTACTATGTGAGCTTAAATGTTTTAATTTTATTTAGGTAGAAATAGTTTTATTCGTGTCCTCATGAGCCTCTCATCAGGTTCCAAGCTAAATCAAAATACGACAAGCAATAATCGCCAAAAAATTATTAAAAGGAAGAAAATCCTTAATCGTAATCAATAAATCAATTAAATAATTAAATCAATTAAATTAATATTGAAAGTGAAAGTCCATAGGAAAGTACATTTTAATTCTACAATCCAGGGTCTACAGGAAAAGTAAAGTGGCCGGGTACCACTGACTACAACCCGAATTCTATTCTTAAAAGACAAGTGATTTTGAGATTTGTGATTCTTCTCATTCTTCACTTATTTGTCCTTCTACAAGCTCCTTGGATCGTCGGTTCTAGATATCTAAATGAAAAAAGCTCCCCCTGGATAGGGGTGTTATCTTTTCTCTTTAGATATTTTAGAAGTATCCTAACTTAGGCTTCCAAATGGAGGAGGACTCTCACCTAAGGGATTTGCTCTCCTCTTTAGAATCTAAGTAGGATATATATATCCCATCTCAAAACACTTAACATTTACAACTCAATTCTCAAATCAAATTAGATTAATCAAAATTAAAAATCTAGACTCAAACCACCTACAGGGTTATCCTAATAATCAACATTTACTTAAAATATCCCATGCAGTTAATATATTAAAATTTAAATGCTCAAAATCTAGCCACGCTTGGCCATGCTCTTTTAATTTTAAAGGGGTACTTAAGTGATTTTTGGAGCACCTGCAAAAAATAATGTTAATTTTAAAGCTTGATTATTAAATTGCCCTCTTTAATGTAATTGCCCTGTATAAGCATGGCCACCTGCATAAGGTTAGATTAGTACAATTGTCCCTAATCTAGGGGTAGATTTAACGCATAATCAATCACAACACAGAGTGCGGTAAATAAATAAACAATCAATCAATTCTACTACTAGCAAACAACATACAATGAAAGCTCGAAAACCTGACACACAGCAGAAAAGTAAACACCAGCCTAGCCTAAGACTAGAGTTGGTTGTCCTAGCAAACCATCTAAAGTGTGTGAGGTAGGCTGTGTGGTTTGAATAGGTCCTAAGTGGGGCAATTAGTTAAAGTTGTTGACGTTCTAGTTGGTTGAAAGGCTTAAGAGAGATTTTAATTGAAGTTTAAGTCTTAATGGTTTAAAATTGATTTTACTTGTTTGTTGGATACCACTTTTGTTGCTCACCAAGGCTAGAAGTTTATTTTATCTTTCTTGTGGCTAATTTAATAGTCTCGTAGGCCTAGATTACCCAGTGGTACCTGATATGATTAAAAATTTGATTTAATTAAGATTTGAAAATTAACAAAATTTTAATTAATATTGGTTGGTTATTGATTTGAAAGTTATCTTAAGGTTTTTTGGATTTTTAAATGATTTATTAAATTTTTGAAATTTTATGGATTATTTTAATCATTTAACTAAGGGGTTAAAAGTTCACTTTTTGATTAAGCTTAAATTCTAGAAAGTTATCATTTTATTAAAATACTATACCTTAATGCAATAAGTTAGACCGTAAATACGCTGAATTTAGATTTTTCTACATTTTATTATGAATGTTTGAAGTTTTGACTTGATTTTGAATTAGGTTTGACCAAAAGTTAACTTTTTCAAATTTGTTTGATTTCTAGAAATTTGATATTTTTAATAAATATTATACTTTTATATGAGTTAAATGCCTTTGAGTTTACTCAATTTGGAGTTTATTTGAATTAGTTATGAATTTTTGAAGTTTTGAGTATTTGTTGAATTTTCAAAATTTTTTATTTAAGGGTGTTTTAATGATTTGAGTCCAAATAATTTCCAAACTTCTTAAAATCACTTCCAAAGATCAAGAATGATCTAAGGAGGGATTATCAACTTTTTGAGAAATTTTTAGGATTTTTAATTATTTTTAATTAATTAAATTAATTAAATATTCAATTTCACTTAAAATTGACGTCAAATCTGGTTGATTTTATTTTTCGTTGATTAAGGATTCAATTATGGTTAGTTAGAGGTATTATTTGCAATTTTTAGGTTTAAATTTGATTTATTAGAATTTTTGGAAGATTTTAAAGCTTAATTAAGGGTTTAAAGTTAAGAAAATTAAGGGCTTAATGTTTTCAAAACATAGTGAAAATTTTTATTTTAAGGTTTAAGGTGTCACTTGATTCAAGTGGTTCAAATTTCATATGAATAGGATGTAAATCCTAATTATTAGAATTTTTCTAAGTTATCTAATCAAATTCTTAATTTTTGTCCTTAAGAATGTCACTAGGTTAAATGGGTTCAAATCAAAGTCACTAACCCTTAGACACTAATTACAAGCACATCATACAATCATGAGCAAAGTGAAGTGTCCTAATACCCTATGGAAGGATTTTATAATAAATTATTAAGGTTATAAGTCACATAATGACCTATAAACTTAAAAAATTAACTATAAAGAATTTGATGCATCAAATTGAATTGAAAGCATTTGAAGATATAAAAGACATCCTTAAATGAAGCTTAATCTAATTTGATATTATAATCCTATATGGTTTGAAAATTATTCTTATGAATCCATATACTATTCAAAGCATGTCTTCCTCAAACCATACATGATTATGATCTAATTTTATTTTCTTAATGAAAGGGAATCTCTCACTGATTCCATAGAGCTCTAACATACTATTACTAGAAATGACTTGAATTAATTATGAATTTATAAGAATTTAGGTCACATCATGACCAAGATTCTTATAAATTCATATTATGATTCAAATTGCATCAAATAATTTTGGTAAAATCAAAGAATATCAGGGATAGATCCTAAAATATCTCTACCAAATTTCAAGGCAAAATAATTTATATATTTTTATTTAAAATTAAAGTAAGGTTTTCTAAATAATTGAAATAATTAGTAAAAAATTACTCAAAATACTTTTATTTTATTTTTAAATAGACTAGATAAAAATATGAACAAAATGAGCGTAAGAACTCTATAAATGGTTAGGAAATGAAATTCCTATAAAATTTTGAAGTTCTGGACCATTTTAAACTAATTTTAAGGATTTAAAAGTTTGGTTAAATGGTAGCGATGACCTGGCCTCAGGTTTTCCACGCGGTGCGACAGGGTTCGACCACGCAAGTGACGGCTGTCAAGTGGGTCAATCCACTTATCCAGTGCAGCGGGTTCCTGGACCGTCCAATTTACCACATTGTGGATCCAAAGGCTATAATCAAACCGCACAATTGATTTTGTTTTAAAAAAAATTGAATGGCTGAACTTGATCCTGCAGTTTGATACGAACGGTCAAAATTAAATCGGATGGGGATCTAAATAATAAGTGCTTCTAACAGATGAATAAGCCAACGGATATAGAGCCATCACAGCTGTTGTCTTCTTCCCCTGTCAACCCACGAGCCTTAATCTCATTTTTTATTTTGTTCTCTTAATACAGTGAATTAAATAGCTTGAAACTTTGAACAGAGTTTAAATAGGGTCTAAGGAAGAGCATTAAAGTGTTTTTTTAAGCCTTTCATGCAATCGTTGAAAGATTATTTGAAAATCTAGAAAATAAATTAGGGTTTAAATCTTACCTTGATTCAAAAGATGGTTTGATGAGTTCAAGAAAAGGTTGAGCTTGTAGTCTATTCGCGTTTAATGTTCTAGGAAACTTTAAGCTTGGAGAAAGCTTAGATAGAGAGTATGATCTCTTGGGACGGACCTAGCCTCGGCCTTGCGTCAACTTTGTCGCCGGTAGCTCCTAAACATTGGGAAATGATCAAGAAACATTGGAGGGTGCTTGAGGAGATAGAATGAAAATGTTATTCCTTCTGGGACTCACTAGAATGAGTCAACATGCCACTTCAAGGGTTTCATCCCCTTAAGCCTATTCCAGCTGTTGGAGTTATTTTGGACAATCCAGATGCTCCAGATGAAGTCCTTGGATTAAAGACATGTGTCCCTGGCCGTTAGAATGCCAGGGAATGAGCTGGCCAGGTGAAGGTGCCAAATTGTCCTTCTCACTTAGAGGGGACCACTAGGGACGTTAGGCTAAACTAGGAGCCGCACCAGGAGTTAGGCTAGGTCGGGCAAGAGTCTTAGACAATTCTGGAACATGTTTGAATGGCTGGATGGGTCGGGTTTGAAGGAAAGAGTGGATTTAAATGGGTTTGACCATTTGAGATCACTTAAGCTCCTATTTACCATTTGACTAGTTAACAGAGGTTAAGGACTGATGAGTTGGAATCCAAAGTATGGCTGAAAAGTTTTAGATTTACTTGCAAGAGGTTTAAAGGCATTGATTTGATATTTGAAGATGGAGTGGATTATTCGAGATGAATTAGTCATTTTGACTAGTTGGACTAGTCAAGCTTACCCAAACAAGCTACGATAGTTTAATGGGAAGTGTTTGGAGGTTATAGGAATGTTTTGAAAAGGGTCTAAAAGGATGAATCCATCGCATGAATAAGATAGTGTGTATTTAGAGCAATTTGACTAAATACTTTGACTCAATTAAGTCAAAGTCATTGGGATTTGACTCATAAGTTTATTGGATACATTTAGAACTTTAATTGAAAAGTCATAAAAGGGTCTAGATGATTAAGTTTGATTGAGGTTCGCTTAAGGATTGATTAGAGTTTAAATAAAGTCTAGACTGCAGATTAATTGGAGGCTTAATTGAAGCGGTGATTGAATTTGATTATTGATGATTGACTGTTTAATTAGAAATTAGACTTTTGATCGAATATTCATTGGATACTGGAGGTGCAGGCTAGACTGATGTTTAATTGACCAGAAATCTAGAAGTTTGATAGCTTGAAATGTATGGGTGTAGATTAAATGATTGAAGATCGACTGGAGTTCTAATTAATCTAACTTGATTGCAGGTTGAAGGTTAAATGTTTAGAATTTGATTGAAGTCTGGGTCATTAATTTCATTAAAGTTTGATTGAGATTTTATGGAAGGTTGATTAACACTTAATTGAAGATTGCATTAAAGCTTGATTGTGGATTGAATTGAAACTTGATTGTAGGTCAAGTTGGAGTGTGATTGAATGAAGGGTTTAGACCTGGATTGAAGCCTAGATTAAAGTTAAGATTGGAGTTTGAGTTGAGATCAAGATTGATCTCAGGGTCAGGATTGATTTGGAATCTAAATTGGTCCTATAATCTAGAGGGACCCTAGGGTCTAGAACCTAGAAGAATTCTAGGGCCTGGATAGATCCTAAAGTTTAGAATCTAGAAGGATCTTAAGATCTAAGAAAATCCTAAGGCCTGAATTGGTCTAAGGTCAAGATAGATCCTAAGGTCAGGATAAATCTAGGGTCAGGGTAGATCCTAGGATTTGGGTTGATCTGGAGTTTGGATTAATCCTAGGGTCTGAAGTCAGGAGAATCCTAGAGTTTAGAAGTCCTAGGGTCTGGGGTCTAGAATGATCCTAGGATCTAGAAATCCTAATGTCTGGGATCTAGAAAATTCCTAGGACCTAAGTAGATCATAAAGTCTAGATTTTAAAAGGATTCTAGTGTCTAGAATAGGTCCTAAGGTTCTAGATAGGTTTGGAGATTGAATCTAGATTAAACTAAGATCTAGATTAACAGAGGCTAAAATTGTCTTGAGATCTGGATTGATTTGAATTTTGAAGAGGTTGATTTAAGGTCTGGGTTGATCTGGAACTTGAATAGATCTGGAGTTAGGATTAATTTAAATATAGATTGATCTAGGGCCTAGATTAATTTAGGATCTAGATAGATCTAGAACCCGGGTAAATCTTAAAGCTTAAAGTCTAGGAGGATTCTAGAATCTAGAAGTCCTAAAGTCTAGAATCTAGAGGCATCCTAAGATCTGGGTAGATCCTATGGTTTGGATAGACCTAGAGTCTAGAATAATCTAGGACCTAGATTAATCCTTGGGTTAAGATTAATCTTAAGTCTGGGTTGGATCCTTATAACCTCATACAAAAATGAGGTTAATAAATGGACCCCTAATATATGTAATAGGATGAAGTTCTATTGTATATATTGGTGTTGACCGAACTAAAAGGTCAAGTCTGAAATTTTGATCCTAAGGGAAAGAAAAGTTTATCCTTAGGGAATCGGGGTTTGAATTGGTACTAGGGTAAAGCCACGAAGAGCATACTCTATTCCTAGTGGGTTTGGTCTTAATGGAAGGGAGTACCTACACTCTGGGGAATCAAGTTTGAATTGATACTAGGGTAGTGCTATGAAGGGCTTGCTCTACCATTAGCGAATCAAATCCTAAATGAAAAGGAGAACCTAAACCCTAAGGAAGGAAAATTAAATGATCGTAGAGGAGGGAAGAGCTCCTAACTGCAGAGGATCAAATTTAGAACTTAATTCTAAGGGAAGATTAAATCTAATCTTAGAAAACATGAGTTTAAATAGATACTAGGATAGTGCCACGAGGAGCATACTCTACCACTACTAGATCTAATCCTAAGGAAGGGAAGAAAGGAAAAGAGTACTTGGGTGATCCTATAGGAATAAGGAAATCCTAACTATAAAGGATCGAATTTAGATTTGAATATAAGGGAAAGGAAACCCTAACCTCAAAAGATTGAATTTAAAATGATACTAGGATAGTGTTGGGGGCAGCATACTCTACCACTAGTGGATCTGGTCCTAAGGGAAGAAACATCTAACCTTAAGGAAAGGAGGTTGACTATGGAATTTGAATTAACACTAGGGTAGTGCCACGCAGGGGGGGGGGGGGGGGGGGCATACTCTACCACCAGTACATCTAGTCCTAAGGAAAGGAAGAACCTAACCTTAAGGAGATGAAGATTGAATGATCGTATAGGAAGGAAGAATTCCTAACTACAGAGGATCGAGTTTGAATTTAATACTAGGGTAGTGCCACGAAGGGTGTACTCTACCACTAGTGGATATAATCCTAAGGGAAGAAATAAATCTAACCTTAAGGAAAAGAAAGTTTGATTTTAGAAATTGACATTGGATCCAGGACGGTGCTACAGAGGACTTACTCCATCACTGGGGAGTCTAATCCTAAGGGAAGGAGAATACTTACCTTAAGGAAAAGAGAACTTGATGATGTTATGGGAAGGCAGCATTGCTTCCCATAGAAGACTAGGCCTAGAATTTTAAATTTTGAAACTAGGATGGTGCCATAGAGGGTGTTATCCATCACTAAAAGATCTAATCCTAAGGAGAGAACATGCGATGACTTACATCTATCCTTAAGGAGAAGGAAATTGGAGGACCCTATGAGAAGGAAGCACTGGGACTCACACCTAACTATAGAGGATTGAATTTAAAATTTAAAACTAGGATGGTGCCACAGGCGGCATGCTCCATCACTAGTGAATGATCTTGTGGAGATGAAACTTACTCTACACAAAAGATCGAATTTGAATTTTGAAACTAGGATGGTGCCACAACGGGCGTGCTCCATCACTAGTGAATGATCTTGTGGAGAGGAAACTTGCTCTACACAAAAGATCGGGTCTGGATGATCATGTTAGAAGGAAACTTGCTTCACATGGAGGATCAGATCTGGAATAATTATGTGTAGAGGAAACTTGCTTTACACAGAGGATCGAGTTTAGAATGATCATGAGTAGAGGAAACTTGCTCTACACAGAGGATTGAGTATGGAATGATCATGAGTAGAGGAAACTTACTATATACAGGGGATCGAGTTTGGATGATCGTATATAGAGAAAACTTGCTCTATACAGAGGATCAAGTTTGAGATGATCATATATAGAGGAAACTTACTCTATACAGAGGATCGAGTTTAAGAAGATCATGTGCAGAGGAAACTTACTCTACACAGAGGATCGGATCTGGATTCTAGAATTTAAATTTTGAATGATTTTTGGATTTGAATTGATTCAACTTTGAATTTGAAACTTGATTTAATGAATTTGAATTTGAAGGGTTTTAAATCTATGGAATTTGAATTTGAAATTTGATTTAATTTTGATTGATCTTGAATTTGATTTTGAATTTAAAGTGTTTTGAATTTGATTTTAAGTTTGATACTCATCTGGCATGGTACTTCTTGAAGGGCCTCCCCACTTTTTGAAAATATTGGGTGGCATTCATCATAGTTAATCAGTTAATGGGAAATTCCCTCAAAGATTATCATTGAAATGAATGATCCAGTCAACGTTGATTCAAGCCTTCTATAGATTCTATGATGGATTAAAAGTGGTCTCCATAAGACTATGACTAAGTCTCTTGCTTGGGGAGTTCTAAAGTGATATAATTTATCATAATTTTGAATCACCCATGACTAATAAACCTTCAAACTTTGTTGAGCTTAATTTGATTTTTATTTGAGGCCCTCGAGCTCCTTAAATCAGAGTCGGGTACTCTGCTCAATTAGAGTTTAATTTAGAAGAACAAGTCCCAGTGAAAGAAAACTATGCTCCTAGATCAGAACGATCTAAGACCCAGCACAGGGTGTGGTTTAATTTTGAATGACAATTTCGAGCATTAGAAAATACTCCTCTAGTGGGATTGATCTTGGACCCAGCATAGAGTGTAATTTTATAGAGAAGGCCTCAAAGGAAAGATGCCTATGTGGAAGAACTCATACACATTTCTCAAGGACTAGATTTAAATTTCCATTAAGAGTAGAAGATTCATTCTTCTTATAAGAAAACTTCCTCTAGCTATTTGGACCCTGTCAGAATGACAAGCGGGAATAAATTTAGAAGTACAGTGAAAAGTTGATCAACTCCAACAAACCTAAAAGGATTTCAAGATTTAAGTTTTGTTGACCCAGACCAAGTTTTGTAGAAACTAAATTGGGGTACCCCTTAAATATTTTGAATTAAAATCAATTTCAAAGGGATTTAAGTTGAGTAAAGAAATTTGATCTTTTCAATTCTCTTGCAAGAGAAATTTTTGTATCTTAATAGATTTTCGATGCACGACTGAAATTCTGGATTCAAGATTTTCAAAATCAAGCAATTTAAAGTTGACTGGGTCTTCTTAAATTTAAAGATTCAAAGGAAGGGAGGCCTCTTAATCTTCTTCTATTTTCTTGGTGGCGCACTTTGCGCATCTTTTAATTTATAGTGCATTTCATACATTTCTTAACTTGTGGTGCACATTACGCGTCTTTAACTTTTGGTGCATTTTGTGCATTTCTTAATTTTTGGAAAGTTTTACGCATCTTTTGAGTTGTCTTAATTTCTTTTGATTCTGGGAAGAGGCTGTACCTTTTTTGAATGCCAAGGTTATATCTCAAGTACAAGAGAAGAAAACTCACTCTCTTATGCAAGGAAGAATAATCCTCAAGGCGAACCCAGTCTTTTTGAAAAACGTATCTGCTTGACTTTTAAAAATCATTGAATAGAATTTAAGTACGCAAGAAACATCTATTGAGATAGAAAATTGCAAGAAGATTGAAAATATTTTCATTTTGAAGGTTAACTTAAGTTTGATGCAAATTTTAACTCAAACATTGAATTAACCCACACAAGCGGTGGGAAGGAGGGACATTTAAATATCTGGTAGAGTCAACTATAACTTTCTCCTACTTAAGACTTAAGGTAGAGGTCAATTTTTCATTAAAAGAGGAATATATTATCTTGAAATTCTGGACCCAGTACACTTTAGAAATATATAAGTTTTCCTTAAAAGTTGCAAATCTATGTGGCAAAACCCTAGTGGTATGAAATTAGATTTCTACGATCTCCTTGGAGGGAGATACTGTTATGGGGTCTATACTATCCTTAGTTAATATAGCATCATTGCAGTCAAAAGATTTATCGTGATAGGACCCCGTTGAAAGTTAAATTTTGATGGTATCACTATCTAATACAATCTTAGATTATTTTCCCTCTCTCATTACTAGTGGTCTAGAAATTAGGAGAGTGGCACCCCTAGTGGTTTCTATACCTCCTCCTCTATAGGTGATGTAGTGGGACACATATAGAAATGTGACCTAACATCTTCTAGTAGAGTAGACGGGTCATAACCTTCAATCGGGGGCCTAGGGCCTAGTGCTGGTGTTTACTCAGTTCTAGCTTGATTAATTCTCGCTGTGTAGTAGTCAAGAAGGTGTATTGAAGATCGCACTCTCATTTCTACAACCTCCCTCCTTTGAGTAACAGGAGAAGGGTGGAAATGATTTCCACCAAGGAAGGGGTACGTAGAAGGAGCAATGAACTTTTGATTAGCCTCAAACTTGATTTGCTTTAAGGCTTTTGACTCAGTAGCCTTTCTAGCATTAAGGACCTTCTTTCTAACACTTCGAAGGTAGTTCTTCCTTTTATTCTTACTGAACAAATGGGCGCTAGAACTTGACCCGTTCTCATACTGAGATGGTAGCTCTTCTATAATTATTGACTTCTAGTTCTTATCCACTTGAGGAGAGGGTATAGTGGGTACAGGGGCGACAACGACCTCCATGTTAGAGATGGGGGAGTCAACTCCTGACCCTAAAGTAATCTCAACTAAGGGGACATCCCTTTATATTCCAGCAAACAGATCAATCATTTCTTCTTCGTTGATTGCTAACTTGAAGTTTTGGAACCCCGTTCCAAACTGGATTAAAGTGCCAGAGGTGATTCCTTCTACTATCATGTTTCTATCCATGAAGAAAATGAGTTTCCAAGCCATTTGAGTGCTTGATTTCCTGAAATTAATGAAAGGTGATTTGAATTAGTTTGATCTTGAAATCAAATTTAAATTTTAAACTTAACTGGTTATTTTTAAATTTGAATTCCAACATGCTGAGTTTTCACCTAGCATGAGGGTTTAGAAAATTGGTTGAGAAAATCTAGGGGGACCTGGCTCAACTCTTTCACTTTGGAGGATGATTTGAAGGTGAAATGTTAGAGTTTAGGTGTGAAATTGAAGTTGAGGTTGAACTTGAACTTAAGGTTGAAATTAAACTTGAACTTGAATCGGAGATTGAAGTTGAACAAGTTTTCTTCAAATTTTATAACTCAACATGTTAACATTCACTCAATCATGTAGGTTCACAAAATTGATTTGAAAATTCCAAGGATTGGGCTTGACTCTTTCATTTCACCAATTGACTTGGGTTGAAAAGTCAAAGCCCTGATTTCAATTTAAAATCAAAATAGAATTGACTTTAAAGTGTATAACAAAATTGAACTTAAGGTGGAAATCATATTTGAACACAAATTTGAATTTAAACTTGAGGTTCAAATTGAATGGATCTTTCTTTAGATTTTATAACTCAATAGGTTGAGTTTCACTCAATCATGTAGGTTCATAAAATTAATATAAAAAATCCAGGGATCGGGCTCGACTCTTTTCATTTCACCAATTGGCTTGGGTCGAAATGTCAAAGCCCAAATTTAAGTTTGGAATCAAATTTAAAGTTAAATTCGAAGTTAGAATCAAACTTGAATTCAAGGTGAAAGTTGAATTTAGACTTTAAGGTTGAATTTAAATTTGAATTATGAGGTTACAATTGGATTCAAATTCAAGGTTGAAATTGAATTTCAATTGAGATTGAATTTGAGTTTGAAATTGGAATTAAACTTAACGTTGAAATTGAATGGATCTTCTTCAGAATTTGAAACTGAATGTATTGAATTTTATTCAAATATGCAGGTTTACAAAATTAACCTATAGATCCTAAGAAATTAGGCTTGACTCTTTTCACCCCACCAAGTGATTTTATGGTGAAATATCAAAGCCTAGATTCAACAAGAATTTTGAATTTGTGTTGCATATGTTCAACTACAATAGAATGTTATAAAAGACACATAATAACGATGATTGAAGTTGATTTGAAAGATCTTTCCTTCATTTTTGAAACTTAAAATGTTGAGTTTTACTTTTAATAAAATGGTTAACAAAAATTAGCGAAGAAATCTGGAGACCTTGACTTGACTCTTTCACTGCACTGACTAGCTTAGAGTGAAATATCAAAATCTAGACTTAATTAAGGGTTTAAATCTGGATTTTGAGATTAAGGAATTTTTTGTAAACTGTGAAACTTAGCATGCAAAGATTTATTTGAGCATGTGAGTTTGAAACATATACAGGAAGATTTTGAAAAGCTCGGCTTGACTCTTTCTCTCTACCAATGAACTTGGAGGCAAAATATCAAAGCCAGACTTGGACGGAGGTTTCTTACACTCACCTCTCTTTTCACATGTCCTAATTGAGTTGGTCACACTCACCCAAGACAGAAATGGGTAGAGGGACCAACAGAAGGAAAGGTAGTTAAAACTATCGATATAATAAAATTTATACCTCTATTAAAGATGGAGAGAGATAATCCCCAGTAGAGTCGCCATTTTTTGTTTGATTAAAAAATATAGGATCAATTTGAAAAAGTTTAATTCTTTTTTGGGAAATTTTAATTTATAAAATTTTAATTCTGGAATCAAACGCTCATTATGAATGATAAATCACCTCGAAAGGTAAACATATCATTCCTTAAAGGGCTCAAATTTCAAAACTTTGAATTTATCCTGATTATCATAGTCGAATTTGAGAAGGAACTATATATGACCCTAAAGGATCAAAATGAGTGTTCATTCAAGTATTTGACTACAATAATTTGGATAAGAAGATCATTAATTTCATAATCAGAATTACAGTAGCAAATTGATATTTCTCTCCAAAGAAAGAAAATATCAAACACTATCGATCGTCTGAAAATGATGATAATGATCGTAAAGTTGATTTTCCCAAAGATAATTAATTAAGGTTTTGAAAAGCTTAATTTTGAAATCTGGTCTGGGTTTCTAAATCTCCTATGATCGTAAGCCCTCATAGTAAATTATATCCTAGGAAACCAAAAATTTCCTATGAATACTTTGATTAAAATAACAATACAAATTTTATTTAAGAATTCAAAGTTTGATATTAAAGGAGGTATGGACTAAAATTTCAAATGAGATTGGTTCAAGGTTGAACACTTATTTTTGGAGTCAAAGGAAAAAAGGTAGGAGGTATTTTGAAATTCTAAATTACTTCATAAACACCCTAGAATATCCTAAATATTGGGCTTGAATTTGATGGAAATAGAGTTAATATTTAAGTGATCAATTTTATTAGAAAGTGGGAATTAGACTCCCAGAGGTTGAGGTCTTAAGATTGAAAATCTACCTCAGATCCTAAGTCTAAAATGGGTACTAAAAATTAGTGACCCAGATCCTAGCTAATGCAATGCAATCATGGACTTACCCCGACCTGGATTGGGGAGCCAGCTAAACCACCTAAATGCTTCAAAACCATGCGTCCTGTCTTTAAATATAGAGTGGTATGGGCATTATTTAAGATTAATTTAAGGAGTTGGGGTTGACATCTAGAGCAGATTCCTAATTGACCCTTTTACATATGTTGGGTGAAATGCTTAAGTTAAAATGACATTAAAGATTTAGACTCAATTTTAATTTATTGCTAATGCAATGAATGCAAATTGACTTGAATGCTTAAAATCATATATGAAGCAATTTTCAAAAAAGGCTTAAAAATAATTTTATCCTAGAGACTACACAACATCCCCTTGACAGGAGTGCACCCTAATAGGTCGGGTTGCCTGCCAAAACTCGCAAGCAGATAGTTGCCTAACAAGGTAGAGAAAGTTCAATATGTATGCATAAAAAAACTCCCGGCGGTCCTGGGCTTGCTTCTTAAAATGTTAGAGTTACTATGTGAGCTTAAATATTTTAATTTTATTTAAGTAGAAATAATTTTATTCGTATCCTTACGAGCCTCTGATCGGGTTTTAGGCTAAATCAAAATACGACATACAACAATTGCCAAAAAACTATTAAAAGCATGCAAATCCTTAATTAAAATCAACAAATCAATCAAATAAATTAAATAATTAAATCAATTAAATTAATACTCAAACTGAAAATCCATAGGTAAGTGTCTTTTAATTATACAACTCAGAGTCTGCAGGAAAAGTAAAGTGGCTGGGTACCACTGACTACAACCTGGATTCTATTCTTAAAAGACAAGTGATTTTGAGATTTGGGATTCTTCTCGTTCTTCACTCCTTTATCCTTCTACGAGCTCCTTGGATCATCGAGTCTGGATATCTAAATGAAAAGAAACTCTCACTGGATAGGGGTGTTATCTTTTCACTTTAGAGATTTTGAAAGTATCATAACTTAGGCTTCCAAATGGAGGAGGACTCTCCTCTAAGGGATGTCCTCAACTCTTTTGAATCTAAGTAGGATATATATATATCCCATCTCAAAACACTTAACATTTATAACTCAATTCTCAAATGAAATTAGATTAACCAAAATTAAAAATCTAGACTCAAATAACCTGCAAGGTTATCCTAATAATCAATATTTAATTAAACATCCCAAGAAGTTAATATATTAAAATTTAAATGCTCAAAACACAGTCACGCTTGGCCATGCTCTTTTAATTTTAAAGGGGGACTTAAGCGATTTCTGGAGCACCTGCAGAAAATAATGTTAATTTTAAAGCTTGATTATTTAATTGCCCCCTTTAATGTAATTACCCTGTATGAGCTTGGCCACCTGCATAAGGTTAGATTAGTACAAATTGTCTCTAACCTATGGGTAGATCTAACGCACAATCAATCACAATATAGAGTGTAATAAATAAATAAACAATCAATTAATTCTACTGCTAGCAAACAACATGTAGTGAAAAATCAAAAATCTGGCACACAACATAAAAGTAAACATCGGCCTAGCCTAAGATTAGAGTTGGTTGTCCTATAAAACCATCTAAAGTTTGTGAGGTAGGCTATGTTGTTTGAATTGGTCCTAAGTAGGGCAATTAGTTAAAGTTGTTTGACGTTCTAGTTGGATGAATGGCTTAAGGGAGATTTTACTTGAAGTTTAAGTTGAAATTGATTTTAAAATTAATTTTAATTATTTTTTGGATATCACCTTTATTGCTCACTGAGGCCATGAAGTTTATTTCACCTTATTTGTGGCTAATTTAATAGCCTCGTAGGTCTTGGTTACCTAGTGGTACCCGATATGATTAAATGATTTGATTTGATTAAGGTTTGAAAATTAACAAATTTTTAATTAATATTGGTTGGTTACTGATTTCAAAGTTATCTTAAGATTTTCTAGATTTTAAAATGATTTATTAAATTTTTGGAAATTTCTGGATTATTTTAATCATTTAATTAATGAGTAAAAGGTTCACTTTTTTATTAAGCTTAAATTATAGAAAGTTAGTATTTTATTAAAATACTAGATCTTAATGTGATCAGTTAGACTATAATTATGCTAAATTTAGATTTTTCTATATTTTATTGTGAATGATTGAATTTTTGACTTGATTTTGAATTAGGTTTGACCAAAAGTTGACTTTTTCAAATTTGTTTGATTTCTAGAAATTTGATATTTTAAATAAATATTAGACTTTTATATATGTTAAATGCCTCTGAGTTTTCTTAATTTGGAGTTTATTTGAATTAGTTAAGAATTTTTAAAGTTTTGAGTATTTATTGAATTTCAAAAATTTTTTAATTAAGGGTGTTTTAATGATTTGAGTCCAAAGGACTTCCAAACTTCTTTAAATCACTTCCAAAGATCAAGAATGATCTAAGGAGGGATTATCAAGTGTTCAAAATTTTTTTGGGATTTTTAATTATTTTTAATTAATTAAATTAATTAAACATTTAATTTCACTTAAAATTAAATTATTCTTAACATTGATGTCAAATCTGGTTGATTTTATTTTTCATTGATTAAGGATTCAATTCTGGTCAGTTAGAGGTATTATTTGTAACTTTTGGGTTTAAATTTGATTTATTAGAAATTTTGGAAGATTTTAAAGCTTAATTAAGGGTTTAAAGTTAAGAAAATTAAGGGGCTTAATGTTTTCAAACACAGTGAAAATTTTTTTTAAGGCTTAAGGTGTCACTAGATTCAAGTGGTTCAAATTTCATGTCAATAGGATGTAAATCCTAATTATTAGAATTTTTCTAAGTTATCTAATCAAATCCTTAATTTTTGTCCTTAAGAATGTCACTAGGTTAAATGGGTTCAAATCAAAGTCACTAACCCTTGGACACTAATTACAAGCACATCATACAATCATGAGCAAAGTGAAGTGTCCAAATACCCTATGGAAGGATTTTATAATAAATTATTAAGGTTATAAGTCACATAATGTCCTATAAACTTAAATAATTAATTATAAAGAATTAGATGCATCAAATTGAATTGAAAGCATTTGAAGATATAAAAGACATCCTCAAATCAAGCTTAATCTAATTTGATATTATAATCCTATATGGTTTGAAAATTATTCATATGAATCCATATACTATTCAAAGCAAGTCTTCCTCAAACCATACCTGATAATGATCTAATTTTATTTTTTTAGTGAAAGGGAATCTCTTACTGATTCCATAGAGCTCTAACATACTATTACTAGAAATGACTTGAATTAATTATGTGTTTGTAAGAATTTAGGTCACATCATGACCAAGATTCTTATAAATTCATAATATGATTCAAATTTTATCAAATAATTTTGGAAAAATCAATGAATATCAAAGATAGATCCTAAAATATCTCTGCCAAATTTCAAGGCAAAATAATTTATATATTTTTTTAAAAATTAAAGTAAGGTTTTTTAAATAATTTAAATAATTAGTAAAATATTATTTAAAATAGTTTTATTTTATTTTTAAAATAGACTTGACAAAAATATGAACAAAACAAGCCCAAGAACTCCATAAATGGTTAGGAAATGAAATTTCTATAAAATTTTGAATTTCTGGACCATTTTAACCTAACTTTAAGGATTTAAAAGTCTGGTAAAATGGTGGCGCTGACCCGGGCTCAGGTTTTCTATGCGGTGCGACGGGGTTTGGCCATGGAGCGACAACGGTCAAGTGGGCCAATCCACTTATCCAGTGCGGCGAGTTCCTGGACCGTCCAATTTACCGCATCGCAGATCCAAAGGCTATGATCAAACCGCTCGATTGATTGCATTTTAAAATAATCGAATGGATGTACTTGATCCCACGGTTTGATACGGATAGTCTAGATTAAACCGGATGGGGATCTAGATAACAAGTGCTTCTAACGGATGGATAAGCCAACGGATATAGAGCCATCGCAGCCGTTGATCTAAAGTAGGCAGATCCAACGGCTATGGAGTTGTCTTCTTCCCCTGTCAACCTGTGAGCCCTAATTTCAATTTTTATTTTGTTCTCTTAATACAGTGAATTAAATAGCTTGAAACTTTGAACATAGAATAAATATGGCCTAAGGAAGAGCGTGGAAGTGTTTTTTTAAGCCTTTGATGCAATCGTTGAAAGATTATTTGAAAATCTAGATGATAACCTAGGGTTTAAATCTTACCTTGATTTAAAAGATGGTTTGATGAGTTCAAGATAAGGTTGAGCATGTAGTTTGTCTACATTCAATCTTCTAGGAAGCTTTAAGATTGGAGAAAGCTCAGATAGAGAGTATGATCTCTTGGGACATACTTAGCCTCAGCCTTGTGTCAACTTCATCGCCGGTAGCTCCTAAACATCAGGAAATGATCAAGAAAGAATGGAGGGGGCTTGAAGAGGTAAAATGAAAATGTTATTCCCTCTAGGCCTCATTGGAATGAGTCAATATACCACTTCAAGGGTTTCATCCCATTAAGCCTATTCCAACTGTTGGAGTTGTTTCAGATGATCCAGATGCTCCAGAGGAAGTTCTGGGATTAAGGACATGTGTCCCTGGCCGTTAGAAGGCTAGGAAACGAGCTGGCCAGGTGAAGGTACCAAATTATCCTTCTCACTTAGAGGGAACCACTAGGCATGTTGGGCTGAACTAGGAGCCGCACCAGGAGTTAGGCTAGGTCGGGCTGGAGTCTAAGAGGATTCTGGAACATGTTTGGATGGCTGGATGGGTCGGGTTTGAAGGAAAGAGTGGATTTAAATGAATTTGACTATTTGAGATCACTTGAGCTCTTATTGACCATTTGACTGGTCAATAGAGGTTAAGGACTGCTGAGTTGGAATCCAAAGAATGGATGAAAAGTTTTAGAATGACTTGCAAGAGGTTTAAAGTCATGGATTTGATATTTGAAGATGGAGTGGATTATTCGAGAGGGTTTAGTCATTTTGACTAGTTGGACTCATCAAACTTACCCAAACAAGCTAGGATAGTTCAATGGGAAGTGTTTGGAGGTTATAGGAATGTTTTGAATAGGGTCTAAAAGGATGAATCCATTATATGAATAAGATAGTGTGTATGTAGAGCAGTTTGACTAAATACTTTGACTTAATTAAGTCAAAGTCATTGAGATTTGACTCATGAGTTTATTGGAAACATTTAGAACTTTAATTGAAAAGTTGTAAAAGGGTCTAAATGATTAAGTTTGATTGTGGTTTGCTTAAGGATTGAATAAAGTCTAGACTGCAGATTAATTGGAGGCTTAATTGAAGTGGTGATAGAATGTGATTATTGATGATTGTCTGTTTAATTAGAAATTAGACTTTTGATTGAATATTCATTGGATACTGGAAGTTCAGGCTAAGCTGATGTTTAATTGACTAGAAATATGCAAGATTGATAGCTTGAAATGTATGGTTGTAGATTAAATAATTGAAGATCGACTAGAATTCTGATTAATCTAACTTGATTGCAGGTTGAAGGTTAAATGTTTGGAATTTGATTGAAGGTTAAATTGGTTGAAGTCTGGGTCATTAATTTGATTAAATTTTGATTGATATTTTATGGAAGGTTGATTAACACTTAATTGAAGATTAAATTAAAGCTTGATTGAGGATTGAATTGAAACTTGATTGTAGGTCAAGTTGGACTGTGATTGAATGAAGGGTTTAGAGCTGGATTAAAGCCTAGATTAAAGTTAAGATTGGAGTTTGAGTTGAGATCTAGATTGATCCCAAGGTCAGGATTGATTTGGAATCTGGATTGGTCTTATAATCTAGAGGGACTCTAGGGTCTAGAACCTTGAAGAATTCTAGGGCCTAGATATATTATAAAGTCTAGAATCTAGAAGGATCTAAAGATCTAAGAAAATCCTAAGACCTGAATTGGTCTATGGTCTGGATAGACCCAAAGGTCAGGATAAATCTAGGGTTAGGGTAGATCCTAGGATTTGGGTTGATCTGGAGTTTGGATTAATCCTAGGGTCTAAAGTCTAGGAGAATCCAAGAGTCTAGAAGTCTAAGGGTATGGGGTCTAGAATGATCCTAAGATCTAGAAATCCTAAGGTATGCGATCGAGAAAAATCCAAGGACCTAAGTAGATAATAAATTCTATATTTTAAAAGGATCCTAGTGTCTAGAATAGGTTCTAAGGTTCTGCATAGGTCTGGAGATTGAATCTAGATTAAACTAAGATCTAGATTAATCAGAGGCTAAAATTTTCTTGAGATCTAGATTGATTTGAGTTTTGAATAGGTTGATTTAAAGTCTGAGTTGATCTAAAGCTTGAATAGATCTGGAGTCAGGAATAATTTAAATCTAGATTAATCTAGGGCCTAGATTAATTTAGGATCTAGATAGAACTAGAACCTGGGTAAGTCTTAAAGCTTAAAGTCTAGTAGGATTCTAGAATCTAGAAGTCTTAAAGTCTAGAATCTAGGGGCATCCTAGGATCTGGGTAGATCCCATGGTTTGGATAAACCTAGGGTCTAGAATAATCTAGGATCTAGATTAATCCTAGGGTTATGATTAATCTAAAGTCTGGGTTAGGTCCTTATGACCTCATACAAAAATGAGGTTAAAAGAGACCCATCTGAAGGTCTTAGAACTAGTCATGAACTTAGAAAATATGTTAACCACTTTGCCTTCGTTTCAATAATCGAACTCACCAACCTGAATAAAGCCTTATCCGATGAATTCTGGATCCTAGCCATGTAGGAAGAATTGAATCAATTTGTGAGGATTGATGCTTGGGTGCTGGTTGGAAGACCTAAGGACCAGGGTATGGTTGGAACTAAATGAGATTTCAAAAATAAAATGAATGACTCTGGTATAGTGGTGAGAAATAAGGCAAGATTGGTGGCTAAGGGGTATAATCAGATAGAAGGGATTGATTTTGAGGAGACTTTTGCCACTGTAGCTAGATTAGAAGCCATTAGGGTGCTACTAGCCTTTGCCTATTTTAAGGAATTCAAATTGCTTCAAATGGATATTAAGAGTGCCTTTCTAAATGGGGTGATATAAAAAGATGTATATGTTGAAGAACTTCCAGGCTTTAAAAATTTACAATTTCCTAATCATGTGTTCCAATTAAAAAAGGCTTTATATGGACTAAAATAAGCACCCAGGGCATGGTATAAAAGACTTAGGACATTCCTACCAAAAAGAACCTTTGTTAAGGGAAGCGTAGACACCACCCTGCTTCTGAAAAAGGTAATTACTGATTGTTGAAATCTATATTGATGATATTCTGTTTAGATCTTCTGATGAAAAATTTTCTGATGAATTTTCAAAAATTATGAGTAAAGAATTTGAGATGAGTATGATGGGAGAACTGACTTACTTTCTTGGATTTAGCATAAGGTAGAAGGATGATAGAACTTTCCTTTATCAGTCAAAATACATTAAGGACATCCTTAAGAAATATGAGATGGATAAAGCCAAGCCAATCAACACTCCCATGAGTTCTAGTGTTCAGTTAGATAAAGATTCAAATGGAAAATCAATTGATCAAAAGAAATACAAAGGAATAATTAGATCACTTCTTTACTTAACTGCTAGCATACTTGATATTATGTTTAGTGTTTACCTCTGTGCTAGATTTTAGGCTGATCCAAAGGAGTCCCACCTGACTGCTATTAAGAGAATCCTTAGATATCTCTTAGGGACCCAAGACTTAGGAATTTTGTATCTTAGGAATAAAACCTCTTTTGAAATCATAGGATATTTTGATTCAGATTTTGTAGGATGCCGAGTTGATAGGAAAAGCACTTCTGGGATATGTCAATTCATAGGATAATACTTACTCTCATGGTTTAATCAAAAATCGAACTCTATTGCACTGTCCACTACTGAAGCTTAATATATTACCTTAGGGAGTTATGTGGCCCAAGTCCTTTGGCTAAAGCAACAAATTCTATATTTAGGACTTATTATAGACACAATTCTAGTCCTATGTGATAACACTAGTTCCATCTGCATTTCAAAGAACCCAATCCAACACTCCAGGACCAAACACATAGACATTAGGGACTACTTCAATAGGGACCATATTATCAAAGGAGACATAGAGCTACATCATGTAGCCACTAAAAACCAACTTCCAGATATCTTCACAAAACCATTGGCCTTTAAAACCTTTAGTACCTTAAGAACCAGATTATATGCGATATATATTCATGCTTGAAAATGATGCCTTCAGTTTATGTTTCTATTCTTAGTGTTTTGGTTATTTTGTTTGCTTATTTTTTTTGAAGTACTTTTATTTTATTTATTTGATTTCCTGTTATTTTTTTTGTATTTTTTTGAATTGGATCACTTCTCACTTTTGCTGATGAACTTGTTTTTCAAATGAGATTTTTTTCTTATTTTTGTTTAGAAGCCTGTAAGCAGTGATTGACTCATCTAAAATAGTTAAAGGAAGAAACATTAATATTGGTTCTCTTCCTCTAACTCCTTTAATGGTATAGTTTTCTTTTTTAATCAAAATCTATTTCCAAATTAAAAAGTTGGACTTTCAAATTGAGATCTATTTTATCTTCCTACAGTAATCTGCCTCATATGAATAGTATTCCAAATCATTAAATCAATTTTTTGTTTTCTAAATCATGTGGTTGCATTTATCATATGGGTATGATTCTATTTTATGGTTTACTCTTTCTTTTATAAGAGAGTGAGTTCCTCCTCTCTTATATCTGGAAGATAATCTCATAACTGAGAGTCTTTAGAAGTTAAGAAAGGAAGCAAGCTCGCAAAAAAAATGAAAAGAGACACAAAATAAGCCTAACACTAAAAATTTGCACAATATTCACCAACTAATTGTAAGATATACCAAGTGTATCAAAAATCAACTAGCTGACATCTTTACTAAACCACTGGCCTTTGACTCATTCAGTATTTAGAGGACCAGATTGGGTGTGATTGACATAAATACATGAATCTGATGACTGCTGATCTTTGATGTTTTCTATTTTTCATTTTTGTTTCTCTCAATTTTTGTTTGATTTGATTATCTGCTTCCTGTTTATTTTTTAGTTTCTACTATTTCTTTTTATTGTTGTTGTTTCTCTGATTTCAGTATTTAGTTTGATGTGATTTCCTACATGTTCTTGATTTACTATTTTTTATCATATCGTTGCTCACTACTGCTGATAAACTAGATTTATGATTGAGAGTTTTACTTAGTTTTGTTTGGAAGCTCGTAAGCAGTGATTGACTCCTCTAGATCTGTTAAAGGGAAGAAATATTGATGATTATTTCTCTTCCTCTAACACCTTTAATGGTGTATTGTTTCTTTTGGATCAAAATCTTCTTCAAAATTAAAACGTTGGTTTTTGAAATAGAGATATATTTTATCTTCCTATAGTAATCTACCGCATATAAATAGTATTTTTAAAGCTTTAAATTATTGTTATATTTTTCTTAATCAAGTGATTGCACTTATCATATGATGTATGATTTTTATTTTGTGAATTACTCTTCCTTACTGTGGAGAGTGAGTTTTGTCGTCTATTATATCTGGAAGGTAATTTCACAAATAAGATTCTTTAACGATTATGAAAGGAAGCAAGCTTATAAAAGATGTGCAAAGTGCCAAATAAAATGCAAAAGAGGCACAAAATGAGCCTAAAGCTGAAAAGATGTGCAATGTCACCAAATTGAAAGGATACACAAAGTGTATCAAAAATCAAAAGATGCGCAAAGCGCCAAACAAATTGAAAAAGGGGCACAAAACGGCCCACAAAGAAATAAGCTTTCTTCCCTTTTAGATCCTTAAATGTCTTAGAAAAATACATGCGCCACTTAATATTTTCAAAAGCTTGAGACGAAAAATCATGATTTCTGATTCCTTAGTTTGTAATACTATTATATCAGATATTTTTCTGGAATGAGGCATGAAAGGATCTCTTTTCAAATCTAATTTTTTTTCTTCTGAATTTGACTTTTGTTTGAAAGGAATTTGAACATGTAAGGTGTCCAAGGTAGGAGTTACGAAAGTCGATTTTCCAACTTTTTTGGATTTTAGCGTTGTCGATTTACTTCTTGTTGGCTTTTGAATTAAAAATCAGGGAAAATTCTATTTTACTGAAGCTGATAAAAAAAATCATTATTTTCACTGTTGTTTTTCTCATTTCTATGTTTTATTTGATTTGATTTTGGATTTTTCTTTTTTATGTGTTTTTGGGTTACCTGATCCTTCCTTTTTATTAGGTTATTTTGTTTCAATTTGTTGTGATGTTTTAATTTGCTGTTATTTTTTGTCTTTACTGTTCCTCCTTTTTGTGATGTCAAAAGGGTGAGCTGTTTTTGTGTTGTAGTAGTTTCATTTATTATTTTTAGTTGTGTCTCTTATTGTATTAAATGTCATTGGTTATCGATGATTAGAAAAATTTATCTTCTCTCGCCTGTGCTTTAATTACTGTAATCTGGTTGATTTGAAACTACTAAATAAATATTTACCATCATCAAAAAGGGGGAGATTGTTATAAACCTGGATTTAGGGGTTATACTTTTGATGATAACAAATATTTCTGTGTTCTTGTTTGATTGGCTAACATTTCAGATATAAAAGATCAAATGCAATCCAAACCAACTCAAGATCGGGTCGGTGTGTGTATATTTGTTCTCTTTTCTTGAGTCAAATGTAATAAAATTGATCCCCTAGCTAGGTAACCTTACACACACACACTCAGGGGGAGAGTTTTAGTGAGTTAGAGTTTCTGTTTTCAATTTTTGTTCATATCATCCTGGATGATCCAATAAAAAAAGAAACCCTACTTAGGGTGACCATGTTAAGTCAGTTTGATTAGGTAGATCATCCTGGTCGATAGACCCATCGTAAAGGATGATATGCTCAAATAAGAAATTCTCAATCGCCAGATCAAGTTAGACAAGTTTTTATTTTTAGAGATTTGGTCTAATCGTCCCGGATGATACATGTATCATCCTGAATAATCCTTCACAATCATACCTAAATTAGTCTAGTGATTAAAGAAAGTAATTAAGGTTTGATTGATTCGATCATATCATCCTAGATGATTATAATATCATACGGGATGATGTGTTAAAAATCCTGACCGTCTAGTACCTTTCACCAGTACATCTAGAACTATGTACCGGATGATTAAGTCATTTTGAAATCGTCCAGCATGTCTGAGCTGTACGTCCAGAACTATGTACTTGAAAATTTTGGGCAATTTTGAACTAATCATACGAGACGATACCCATATTATCCCGGACGATCAAGTCATTTTGAGAACGTCTAGTATAAGTTCCCCTGGACGACCAGAGCAATCTTCTAGATGAAATTCTTGATTTACACTAATCATCCCGGACGATCGCAGAATCATATGGGATGATCTAAATAAATTTTGTCTACTAATCATCTAGAGGAACTAGATCGTCTAGGCTGATACATGTGTTTTTAAACTTATCGTACAGGACGATCAACAGATTGTCCTGGATGATCTTTGACGACAAGTTGAGATTTAGGGCAATTTTTGAGTCCTCCTATTTAAGATCTTTTTTTTCCAACAAGAAAAAATCTTTTGCCACTTTCCTTTCCAGAGAAAACCTTGAAAGAAAGAGAGAGAGAGTATCTTGTGAGGGGGAGTTTGTGAGGGATTCACAAAGGTTGCTCCAAGCAAGGATCTGAGTCATCTTCTCTGTTTGTTGTCTCTTGTCTTATCAGTGTCTCTGTGGGAGGATCGTTCGCAAGAAGATACGGGTTCTCTTCCTGCTTCAGGAGGAAGCGAAAGGAGTCCAGGTTCTTTGTCTGCTTCAGGAGGAAGCGAAAGGAGTCTAGGTTCTCTGCCTGCTTCAGGAGGAAGTGAAAGGAGTTCAGGTTCTCTACCTCACCGGGTTGGTGGAAAGGAGTTTTTGTACAGGCTTCTCTGCCTTGCTGTGGGAGTAGAAGGAGAGTCACTTAGTGTTAGTGCAATACCTGGAGAGGAGGCTCCGGGGAATGGACGTAGGTCAAGTTGACCGAACCACTATAAAATTTGGTGTGTTCTTTTTTATTATTTTTCATATTTACTTTTTTGTTGATGATTGTGTGATTTTGATTATTATTCTGTTATCATTGAACATCTGAAAATCATCGCATAACTGTAAATATTTCTAAAACATTCAAAAAGATTTCCTAAATCACTGTTTGCTCATGAATTTTTAAAAATTATCAATTCACCCCCCCTCTTGGTTAGCCTCGGGAGTAGTTCATAAGGGCTTAACATCCCTATCAAACTTTCACTAAAATTTATCGACACCTATCATACAGGATGAAAACTTTAACTTTTCAACTAATCATCCTGGACGATACCTCTACATCGTACTAGACAAATTGTATGTTGCATGGGACGATAATTAATCGTCAGCCATCGTACTGGATGATCAATTGCCATTCATGAACTAATCATCCAAGATGATAGAAATATCATACGGGATGATTCTTTCTATTGTGAGTCTGGATTCAAGGATTATAATTTTGATGATAGAAAACATTTCTATTTCTTTTGAGTGCCTAATCTTTTAGGTTCACATGATCAATTACAATGTAAGCCAGCTCAAAATTGAGTCAGTCCATTAGAGTTTTCAAGCTCAATATATTTTTTCATCTTTCTTGAGTCAAGTGTAATGTAACGAATCCCCAAGATAAGTAATCTTGCACACACACACTTAGGGGGAGAGTTTTAATGAGTTAGAGTTTCTGTTTAAATTTTGTTCAAATCGTCCTAGACAATATTAAAATCATCCTGGATGATCCATTGAAAATAGAAACCCTAATTAGTGCGACCATGTTAAGTTGATCTGATTAAGTAGATCATCCTGGATGATACACCCATTGTACAGGATAATATGCTCAAATCAAAAATTTCCAGCCGCTAGACTAAGTTAGGCATGTTTTATTTTTAGCTTTTTGATATGATCATCCTCAACGATCCATTACAATCATGCCTAAATTAGTCAGGTGATTAATAAAAGTAATTAAGATTTAAGTGATTCGATCATATCATCCTGGATGATCGCAAGATTATCCTGGACCATCAATTAGAAAACCTGACCGTTCATTGCATTTCACTTGGACGACCCGAACAGTCTACCAGATGATATTCTTGATTTTGAACTAATCGTACGGGATAATAGAAATATCATCTTGGATGATCAAGACATTTTGAAATCATCCAGCATGATTTACATGTACATCCCTAACAGTGTGCCAGATGATTTTGGTCTTTTTAAAACTAATCGTACAGGATGATATACGTATTGTCTTGGAAGATTATGTCATTTTGAGATCATCCAACACAAGTTCTCCTGGATGACCCGAACAATGTTCTGGACGATATTCTTGAATTAAATTAATCATCTCAGACGATCGCAGAATCGTCCAAAGTGATATGAACATAATTTGTCTTCTAATAATCCAGAAGAACCAGATCATCCAGGCCAACAGGGTCTGATTTACACTGATCGTACAGGATGATCTACCGATTATCCTGTACGATCTTTGACAGCAAGTTGAAATTAATGGCAATTTTTGAGCCTTTGTATTTAAGATCTCTTGTCTTCTTTCGTTGAGATTTTTTACCGTTGTCCTTTCTTGTGAGAGCTTTGAGAAGGAGAGGGAGAGAGAGAGCTTGGGAGAGAGAGAGAGGATCTTGTGAGGGTGAACTTATGAGGTGTTCACAAGGGTTGCTCCAAGTAAGGATCTGAGTCATCTTCTCTGTTCGTCGTCTCTTATCCTTGGTGTCTCCGTGGAAGGATCGTCTGCAAGAAGATTAATGTTCTCTGCCTACTTCAAGAGGAAGCAAAAGGAGGTAAGGTTCTTTGCCTACTTTAGGAGGAAGCAAAAGGAGTCTGGGTTCTCTACCTCTCTGGGTTGGTGGAAAAGAGTTTTGTAAAGCCTTCTCTGCCTTGCTGTTGGAGCAGAAGGAGAGTCACTTAGTATTAGTGCAATACCCAGAGGAGAGGCTCCGGGGAGTGGACGTAGGTCAAGTTGAATGAACCACTATAAAATCTGGTGTGTTCTTTCTGATTATCTTCTGCGCTTTACTTTTTAGTTGATGATCGTGTGATTGTAGTTATTATTTTATTTTGTTAAACTTTTGCATGTCATCATAAAGTTGTAATTATTTTAAAAGATTCAAAAAGATTTAAAATCATTTTTACTTAAGAATCTTAAAACATACCAATTTACCCCCCCTCCCTCTTGGTTAGCCTCGGGCTAGTTCATAAGGGCTTAACATCCCTCATGAACTTTTAAGTGGTATCAGTGCGGGATTCATAAAATCAAGTTTTGAAAAACTTTTGAATTTGATCCATGGCTAACTTTGGTAATAGAAACACCGCTGAAGGTTATTCCATTACTCATCCACCATTATTTGATAATATACCATTTGATTTTTTGGAAAACTCACATATCCACCTTCTTATAATCTATAGATTATCACATGTGGATGCTTGTTAAAGATGGTTATGAAGCACCTTTAAAACTTGTTAATGGTGAAAGTTTGTTAGGGGTGTTAAGCCCTTATAAACTAGTCCCGAGGCTAACCAAGAGGAGGGTGAATTGGATATTTAAAATAAAAGAAAAATCTTTTTATATCTTGCAGTGGAAATGAATTAAAACAACGATAAAAAGATTTATCACAGATTTTACCCAAGTAGATAATCGTAGTAAAATAAAGTGTGGAAAATAATCAGAAAGAACACACCAGATTTATAGTGGTTCGGTCCAACCTGACCTACGTCCACTCCTTGGAGGCACGCTCCATGTATTGCACTAACACAAAGTGACTCTCCTTTAGCCTCCACAGCTATGCGGAGATGCCCTTACAAAATCACTTCCACCTTCCCGGTGTGGCTGAGTAGCCGAGTCATTTGACACCAAAGAGATCTTCTTCTTCCCTAAACTTCCCTTGAGATGACCCTTGAATCCGATGGTACTTAGGTGCAAGCTTGCCAGGGCAACCGTGTGAACCCCCTCACACTCCCTCAAGAATCCCCCTTCCCAGGCTCTTCTCCCTCTCAAACTCCACCCTTTCCTCTCTCCCTTTCAAGCTCTCTCTTCAAGTTTTCTCCAGAAGAAATGAAGCCTCAATGGCTGCCAAAGATACCAA
This sequence comes from Dendrobium chrysotoxum, assembly GCA_019925795.1. Lineage (NCBI taxonomy): Eukaryota > Viridiplantae > Streptophyta > Magnoliopsida > Asparagales > Orchidaceae > Dendrobium > Dendrobium chrysotoxum. The sequence continues at coordinate 50,436,411 of CM034305.1, read as the reverse complement.
TTAAGAGCCTTAAGAAAGCTTAAAAAGAGAGCTCCAAAAACCCTTCCAAATTAGTTCTGGCGACAAAGATCGTCCAGGATAATCACAGGATCGTCCAGACGATGTGCACCAAAAGACGGCTCCAGAAAACCCTAAAAACTCAATTCTGCTGCCAAGGATCATCCAAGATGATCGCAAGATTATCCAAGATGATGTGCAGAATTTGACCTAATAGTCCAGGATGATCACCTGGACGATCAACTGGATAATATGTTCAAATTTGCACTAATCGTCCAGGATGATTATAAGATCATCCATAATGATTGGAATATCAAATTAAGCAGATTTAATTGACTAATCATAGGATTAATTTAAGCAACATTATCATAAATCATCCAGTATGATATGGGTCATCCTAGACGATTAGACCAAAAAATGAACTTAAAATCTTGCCTAAATTATTATGGCGACAAGGATTTTGAGATCATATTGGATCGTCCAGGATGATATAAATATCGTCCAGAATAATTTATTCAAAAGTTGAACTTTTGGTTTTGATAGATCTCACTTCCCCTGAGAATGTGTGTACATGATCACAAGTAAGCATACACCCTTACAGGACTTGACTCAAAAAATCAAAAAGTACATCAAATGAGAATTACAAGAATCTCACATCATAACATATTATACTCGTTCTTGATCCTTGATTCTTTGTTGGATGGTGCATGCTATTTCCTGAAATATTAGTAAACACGCAAATAAATATACATTCCAAAGATTAGGAGATGTGAGCCATAATATTTGTTATCATCAAAATAAGAACTCGTGAGCTCGAGTCGTAACAATCTCCCCCTTTTTGATGATGGCAAACATTACTGGTTGAATTTGCAAATAAAAAGTATTTTCTCCTAATCTCCCCCTCATTAAGAAAAGATTTTTAAAAATAGGGAAAACACTTTTTTTAAAATTAAAAAAGAACTACACAAATACAACACAAATAAAATAAACATCACAAATACAATAGTATGATACAACACAAATTAAACAAACATCACAAATACAATAGTACGATACAAAATAAATATCACAAATACAACGGTACGTTCTCCTCCTTTGACATTATCAAAAAGAAGAGGAGCATAGAAAAATGAAATAGATAAAATAGACTAAAAGATAAAAAACGGTCCCTGATCTGGTGAAATTTTTTGAAGAATCAAGAATTTTCTTGTAATGAGAAAGTCACCTCTTGATTTTATCCAAAAGCTTAGTAAGACATGAATTGACTACTCATAACCTAGAAAGGTTAGAGATTTAGAAATTGTTAATCCAACCTTAGGTTATAAAAGGCTAAAAAACTTTTTAAGCTAATATCTAAATCAAGGAACAAATTAGATAAGAAAACAAAAATCTTTCAAAACTCCTTTCATGAAATATATCTAATTGAAGATTAATGCAAAGTAATGAATAAAAAATCTTGATTTTCAAGGTCAAGTAACGAATTTATCAAAAAGACATGGATTTTCTAAACTTTAGAGATTTACAAGAAGGGAAGCTAGCTTTTTTGTGGGCTCATTTTGTGTCTCTTTTTATTTTGGCGCTCTTTACACGTCTTTTGATTTTTGATACACTTTGTGTATCCATTTATTTTTGGCTACATTGTGCATCTTTTGATTTTTGATACACTTTATTTATCCTTCCATTTTTAGCGACTTGCACATCTTTTAATTTTTGTAATTGGCCTCCTTTCTAAATCTTTAAAATCAGCAAACCTTATTCTTTTGATAAAGACGAACAACTTGAATAAGATAATCTTGAAGTTGGTTCAATAATTTGCAAAAGATTCCTATGAGATAAATAAAATGTTGGGAGATGAAAAAGTTTTAATTTCAAAAACCAATTTATAATTTGAAACAGATTTTGAATCAAAAGTGAAATAGCCTAACATAAAGAAATAAGATGGAGAGACAAAATCATAAGTTTCCTTCCTATGCTTGATTTTAGAGAAATCAACCACAACTTACATAGAATTTTTTAAAAAATAGGAGGTAAATTTTCTATTTTTAGAAAATATGATCTTTGAAATATAATTTTGATTTTTTAAAGTGTAAATAAAATAAAAAGTGATATGTGTGTGCTGATCAGAGAAACAACTAAAACAACAAAGAAATTAATTTTTAAAAAATTTAAAAGAAAAACAAAAATAATAATAAAACATAAAAAACACAACGAATAAAAATCACAAGTAACAAAAGTAAAAACACAAAAATAAACACAAGAAAAATATTAATTCATATCATCTCTCTCTCTCCTGATCTGATGATTCAGAAGTTAGGTCTGCCCAAGAGATTTTTTGCTTTGCATTATTTGCCCTTATTACAATTTGATTAGCTTTACCCTTTTCCTTTTTAGAAGGGTTTTTAAGTTCGGGCACTGATTTTTCATATGTCTAGGTTTCCTACATCCAAAGCAAATAACATCAGAAGAAATCTTAATATTTTTACCTTTTTTACCTTTGTTCCACTTTTGTTGATGTTGATGCTTGTGCTTTGAGTCACTTTCATCAATGTCTTCAGCTTTCAGTACTATAGTTTCACCTGCATCCAAAAGCTTTTGACCCAAACCTTACTCATAGGTAATGAATGAGCCAATCAAATTTTCAATAGAATATTCATTCAACTTTTTTGATTCATAAATAGCAACAACTTTGGCGTCAAACTTATCAAGCAGGCAACATAGAATTTTATTGATTTTTTTAAAGTTTGAAAATTCTTTACCTAAAGCATGTAATGATATCACAATTTGAGTAAACCTAGTATACATGTCTAAGATTGTCTCATAAGGTTTCATGCTAAAAAGTTTATAATCATGCATTAAAATATTTAGCCTAGATTGCTTGATTTCACAAGTACCTTCATATATAGTACATAATTTATCCGAAATTTTCTTGCCAGTAGTGCATGCAGATATTAACATATAATCATAAGAATTCAAAACATAAAAAAAATAATTCAAAAATTTAGCATTCAATTGAGCATTGGTCTATTTTGTTCTACTCCATTCAGAAAAAGAAATATCAATTTTAATTATTTCTACAATACGTGACGATACAGAATAACTAGTTTGAATCATATGCCACATGTGATAATCAATAGATTTCAAGAAAGTAGACATACAGTTTTTCCAAAAATTAAAAGTAATATTTTCAAATAAAGGTGGTCGGGTGATTGAATATCCTTGAGCAATATTACAATTTCCAAAATTAGCCATGGATCAAAATTTAAAAGTTTTCTAAAACTTGATTTTATAAATCCCGCTATGATACCACTTTAAAGTTCGTTAGGGGTGTTAAGCCCTTAAGAACTAGTCACGAGGCTAACCAAGAGGGGGGTGAATTGGATATTTAAAACATAAGAAAAATCTTTATATATCTTATAGCGAAAACAAATTAAAATAATGATAAAAATATTTATCATAAATTTTACCCAAGCAGATAATCACAGCAAAATAATGTGCGAAAAATAATCAGAAAGAACACACCAGATTTATAGTGGTTCAGTCCAACCTGACCTACGTCCACTCCTCGGAGGCACCCTCCAAGTATTACACTAACACAAAGTGACTCTCCTTTAGCCCCCACAGCTAGGCAGAGAAGCCCTTATAAAATCACTTCCACCTTCCCTGGTGCGGCGGAGTAGCCGGGTCCTTTAACACCAAAGAGATCTTCTTCTTTCCAAAACTTCCCTCGAGACGACCCTTGAATCCGATGGTACTTAGGTGCAAGCTTGCCAGAGCAATCATGTGAACCCCCTCATACTCCCTCGAGAATCCCCCTTCCCAAGCTCTTCTCCCTCTCAAACTCCACCCTTTCCTCTCTTCCTTTCAAGCTCTCTCTTAAAGTTTTCTCCAGAAGAAATGAAGCCTCAATGGCTGCTAAAGACACCAATCAAGTGCCTTAAGAAAGCTTAAAAAGAGAGCTCCAAAAACCCTTCTAAATCAGTTATGGTGGCAAAGATTGTCCAGGACGATCGCAGGATCGTCCAGGATGATGTGCTCTAAAAGACGGCTCTAGAAAACCCTAAAAACTTAATTCTACCACCAAAGATCATCCAGGATGATGTGCAGAATTTGACCTGATAGTCCAGGATGATCACCTGAATGATATGTTCAAATTTGCACTAATCATCCAGGACGATTATAAGATCATCTACAATTATAAGAATATCAAATTAAGCAGATTTAATTGACTAATCATAGGATTATTTTAGGCAACATTATCATAGATCATCCAGTATGATATGGATCATCCTGGATGATTAGACCAAAAACTGAACTTAAAATCTTGCCTAAATTATTATGGTGGCTAGGGTTTTGAGATCATATTAGATCATCCTGGATGATATAAATATCGTCCAGGACAATTTATTCAAAAGTTGAACTTCTAGTTTTGACAGGTCTCACTCCCCCTGAGAATGTGTGTACATGATCACAAGCAAGCATGCACCCTTACAAGACTTGACTCAAAAAATCAAAAAGTACATCAAATGAGAATTACAAGAATCTCACATCATAACATATTCTACCCGTTCTTGAGCCTTGATTCTTTGTTAGATGGTGCATATTGTTTCGTGAAATGTTAGTATACACATAAATAAATATACACTTAAATATTAGGAGATGTGAGCCATAATATTTGTTATCATCAAAATAAGAACTCGTGAGCCCAAGTCGTAACAATCTCTCCCTTTTTGATGATGACAAATATTACTGGTTGAATTTGCAAACATCACATACTGATCTAGAAAAAACATTTAAAGAACTAGACAATATGGCATTGGATTTGGATAATAAAGAGCATGTATTAAAATTTGAAGTTATAAGTCTTAAAAAAGAAATTGAATTTTTAAGTGTAAAAATCAGTGCATTTGAGAATAACAAAATACCTCCTATATTTGCACAATTTTACAAACCTTCATCACTTGAAGGATCACATTCAAAATCTTCAAAATATGCATCATTCAAATCTAAGAAAAGGCACTATCACCCCCATAAATTAGTTAATCCTTTTCCTGGTGTGTTAGATGTTTCTCATGTGGCATATTAGGACATATCTCTCACACCTGCACTATTCACCATAGTACATATTGGGTATGAAGGCCTAAATTATATGTTTCACAGCATAACACACATGCATTGGATTCTTATTTTCATAAGAAGGAACCCAAACCTGTTTACGTTTCTAAGTTTAACGCTTGATGATTTTATAGGGGTGCTCTAACATAAGATCTCGTGAGAGCATGTGGTACCTAGACAGCGGATGCTCAAGACATATGACTGGAGTTGTAAATTAATTCATTTTACTGGAGGCCAGGGCTGGAGGCAAGGTCACTCTTAGAGACAACAACACCAGGAAAGTGGTTGGTGCAGGTATAATAGAAAACTCCAAGAACCTTTTGATTGGAAATATTTTGCTTGTAGATGGATTGAAACACAACCTACTCAGCATCAGTCAACTCTATGACAAAGGGTTCAACATTAAGTTCCTACCAAATATGTATATTATAAGCTTAAATAGTAACACTATTTTACAGGGCAAAAGGATCAACAACATCTACATGCTTGATTTAAATAATATTGAATAAGCTGCTTCATTTTTCTTAAAAATTAATGCTGATGAGTCTTGGCTGTGGCATAGGAGGTTATGTCATGCCAGTATGAAAACCCTAGAAGAGTCACCCAAAAGGACTTAGTTAGAGGTTTCCCCAAGCTTAAGTTCACTAAGGACCACCTATGTGATGCCTGTTAGCTAGGGAAGCAATTCTAGTCCTCTTTCCACTCTATTAAGGACATTAGCACCTCTATACCTTTAGAAGCCCTTCATATGGATCTCTTTGGACCCATTAGCACAGCCAGCTTAGGGGGAAAAGTCTATGGATTTGTGATTGTCGATGATTACTCGAGGTTCACTTTGATTATATTTTTGTCAAATAAATCTAAGTCATCTGATGAATTTAAATCTTTATCCACTTAGATTCAGAAAAAGTTAGGTTGTGAGATTTTGACCATCCATAGTGATTATGGTGGGGAGTTTGAAAAAAATATAAAATTTGGAATCTTCTATGAGGAGCAAGGGATTAGCCACAACTTTTTGGCTCCTAGGACCCCTCAATAGAATGGGGTAGCTGAACGAAAGAATAGGACCTTAGTAGAAGCCACTAGAGCCATATTTGTTGGGTATTCACTTTCAAAATACTTTTAGGCAGAAGCGGTGAACACAGCCTGTTATGTGTTGAATAGGATGAATGTTAGATCCAATCTGAATAAGACCCTATGAGATCATTAAGGGTAGAACTCCAAACCCATCCCACCTCCATGTCTTTGGCTATAAGCTTTTCATTCTTAATAATGGGAAAACATCCTTAGGAAACTTTAACCCAAAATCTGATGAAGGAGTGTTCTTAGGATATTCAAGTGTGGGGAAATTCTTTAGGGTGTTTAATAAAAGGACATTGGTGGTGGAGGAGACTACTCATATGATGTTTGATAAATCTGATCCCAAGAAGTCTAGAGTTCAGGAAGAAGAAGAGGTAGGAGAGATTACCCAAGGAGTTAAAAATGCAAATTTGGAGGAAAGGGTAGAACCTCAAAATACTTTGCCTAGAGATTGGAGATATTCTTTAAGTCATCCTAAAAAACTAATCTTAGGAGACCCTTCTGAAGGTGTTAGAACTAGGCATGGACTTAGGAAGGAAGTAAACCATTCTACCTTTATCTCAATGATTGAACCCACCAACATCAATCAAGCCCTTTCTGATGAATTCTAAATCTTAGCTATATAAGAAGAACTTAACTAATTTATGAGGAATGATGCTTGGGAGTTGATAGAAAGACCTAAGAATCAAAGTGTAGTGGGAACCAAATAGGTCTTTAAGAATAAAATGAATGATTCTGATGTGGTGGTTAGGAATAAGGCAAGATTGATGGCTAAGGGATACAACCAAATAGAAGGGATTGATTTTGAGGAGACCTTTGTCCCTGTAGCTAGATTGGAAGCTATTAGGGTGCTACTAGCCTTTGCCTGTTATAAGAGATTTAAGCTTTTTCAAATGGATGTTAAGAGTACCTTTTTAAATGGGGTAATAAAAGAAGATATCTTTGTAAAGAAACCCCAAGATTTTGAGAGTTCCCAATATCCAATTTATGTTTACAAATTAAAAAAGGCCTTATATGGACTGAAACAGGCACTTAGAGCTTGGTATGAGAGGCTTAGCACATTCCTACTAGAAAGAAAGTTTGTTAAGGGGAGTGTAGACACCACCCTTTTTCTGAAGAAAGTAAGAAAGAATTTACTCATTATACAGATCTATGTTGATGACATACTATTTGGATCTTCTGATCAAAAGTTATGAGATAATTTTTTAAAATAATGAGTAAGGAGTTTGAGATGAGTATATGGGAGAATTGTCCAACTTTTTGGGGTTTAGCATAAGGCAATTGAATGATGGAATTTTTATCAATCAATTAAAGTAGATTAAGAACATTTTGAAGAAATATGAAATGGAAAAAGCCAAGCCAATAAATACTCCCATGAGTTCTACTGTCCAGTTAAATAATGATTCAAATGGAAAATCTATTGATCAAAAGAAGTTTAGAGGAATAATTGAATCATTATTTTACCTGACTACTAGCTGACCTGATACCATGTTAAATATTTATCTTTGTGCTAGATTTCAAGCTGATCCTAAGGAATCCCGCCTAACTACAGTTAAGATAATCCTCAGATATCTCTTAGGGACCCCAAACTTAGGAATCTGGTATCCTATATACAGCACTTCTTTTGAGATTATTGGATATTCTGAATCTAATTTTGCAGGGTGTAGGGTGGACAGAAAGAGCAGTTCTAGAACTTACCAATTCATAGGATAGTCCTTAGTCTCCTGGTCCAGTAGAAAACAAAACTCTATTGCACTTTTTATTGCTGAAGCTGAGTACATTGCCTTAGGAAGTTCTGTGGCCCAAGTCCTTTAGTTGAAGCAACAAATTCTAAATTTAAAATTAACTGTTGGCATAATTATAGTTCTATGTGATAACACCAGTGCCATCTGCATATCTAAGATTCCTATCTAACATTCAAGAACCAAATACATTGACATAAGGTGTCACTTCATTAGGAACCATGTTACAAAAGGGGACATTGAGCTACACCATGTAGCAATTGAAAACCAACTAGCTGACATCTTTTCTAAACCACTGGCCTTTGACTCATTCAATATTTTAAGGATCAGATTTGGTGTGATTGACATAAATGCATGAATTTGATGATTACTGATTTCTAAAGTTTCTACTTTTTATTATTTTTCTTTTGTCTTATGTTTGATTTGATTGTATGTTTCCTTTTAGATTCCTTTTATTTTCCTACTGATTTTCAGTTGTTTGATTTGCTTATCGGATTTGGTTATTTCTTTTATGGGCTTTCTTTTTTTTATTTATTTACTATTTATTCACTTCATAATCAGATCACTACTTCTGATAAATTGGATTTCTGACTGGGAGTTTTACCTTATTTTTGTTTGGAATCTTGTAAGCAGTGATTGACTCCTCTGAATCTTTTAAAGGGAAGAAATATAGATGATTGTTTCTCTTCCTCTAACTCTTTTAATGATGAATTATTTATTTTGGATAAAAATCTTCTTCAAAATTAAAAAGTTGATTTTTGAAATAGAGATCTATTTTATCTTCCTACAGTAATCTACCTTATATGAATAATGTTATCAAAATCTTAAATCATTGTTATATTTTTCTTAATCAGGTGATTGCACTTATCCTATGGAGTATGATTTTGTTTTGTAAATTGCTCCTCCTTTTTGTAGAGAGAGTTTTTTCTCTGTGATGTCTGGAAGGTAATATCACAACTGAGATTATTTAGAGATTATGAAAGAAAGTAATCTTGCAAAAGAAATAAAAAGAGGCATAAAATGGGCCAAAAATGAAAAGATGTGCAATGCCGCCAAAGATTAGAAAGATAGATAAAGTGTATCAAAAATTAAAAGATGTACAAAGTGCGCCAAATAAATTAAAAAGAAAAGAGGAACAAAATGAGCCCATAAAATAACAAGCTTTCTTCCCTTTCAAATCCTTTAATGTCTTAGAAAAATCCATATGCCACTTAATATTTTTAAAAACTTGAGATTGAAAATCATGATTTCTGATTCCTTACTTTGTAGTACTATTTTATCAGATATTTTTCTAGAACGAGGCTTGAAAGGATCTCTTTTTTAATCTAATTTTTTTTCTTCTGAACTAGACTTTTATTTGAAAGGAATTTGAACCTGTAAGGTGTCTGAGATAGGAGTTATGAAAATTGATTTTCCAACTTTATTGGATTTTAGCATAATTAATTTTCTTTTTATTGGCTTTTGAATTGAAACTCAAGGAAAAATTTTGATTTACTAGAGCTGATCGATTAAAAAAAAATTATGTTTTTGTTGTCTTTTTTTTATTTTTTTCCTTTTTATTTTTGTTTGATCTTGATTTTTTTTGTGTTTTGAGATCCCTGATCATTCCTCTCGATCCTTCATCTTTTTTTCATTATTTTGTCACATCATCTTGGATGATCCATACATCATCCTGGATGATATAATCAAATCATTCCCATCTTGATTTATTGACTGATCTAAACCAATTATTAGTGATCATCCTGGATGATCCACCACATCATCCTGGACAATCCACATGGCAGCAGCTGGATGATTCAAAATCGATCCGTCTGATTCATTTATTACATATCATCCTGGATGATCCACCTAATCATCTTAGATGACACTTTTCATCAATGGTCATCCAGCTTGACTCCTCGAGATGATCTCCTGTGTCTAATCATCATACTGGATGATTTTTGATCATTCTGGATGATTTTTGATCATCCTGGATGATCCGACCTCCTTTCTGACTAATCATCTCGGATGCCATTATTGCTCCTATCATCCTAGACAATCATGCGATTGTTCTGGATGATATGGCTGAATTCTATTTAAAAAGCAAAATTACACCATTATTTCACCACTCCTTCCTTTAATCCTTACTCAATCATCTCCTCATGGCTGGTGGCAAATAATCTAGGCATCAGGGTGTTAGTTCCTCCCAGGGAAATATCAATCCTCGTTTTTCTAATGCAGCCGATCAGGCTGCCTTCCAACGCTACCTTGATGTGGGAATCACTCAATCCAAAATCATAAACCAACATAATCTCATATATTCGATACTGGATCTTTTTACTCACACCTCCCTCATTTTCATCCTGACACTAGCTTTTCCATTTAGTACTGAGCTTCTCTGTATTTTCTTTGCAAATCTTTGCATCGATTCCTCTTACTCTGCCCTCCTCTCTTTTGTTAATCTCCACCCTATTGAACTAACCACCCAAGACTTTCACGATATTCTCCAACTTTTCATTACTAGCGATAAGCTTTATATTTTATTCTCTGACCTTGACTTTGACTGTAGTGTTGCCAATCGCTTTGACTGTAATGCCCCATACCAAGATAATGCCTGCTCTTCCTTAATAAAGGATGCTTGGACAATCCAGCATGTCCTTCGCTCCTCTATTACCCCAAAGGCTGGGGACCGCATCCATATTACCCCTTTGCTCTCCATGACTACCTTGTACATCATGGCTCACCGCGAGTTTAATGCTACCGATCTCCTTTTTCACTACATCAAACACCTCACTAATATTAGGGATCTAGGCCATAGGACATGCCCAAATCTATCCTTAGGCCACCTCATCGCCTATGCTCTTGAAACTAAATACAATCTGTAATATCGAGTTCCTGCCAATGTCCAACCTTCCTTCTACGCCAATAACTCCTTCGATGTTCTTCACAGTACTAGACTTCATCCGGAGCCCAGCATGGATGTTTAGGAAGAAGAGGAGGAAGTCACTCCCGAGCCTGCTGCACCTGCCCCTCTCCATATAGAATCACTGATAGATTACCTGGTGCACCGATTGGCCCAGTAAGAGGTATGCTTTAACTCCTACATGGTTGCCCAGGAGAAACAGTATGTTGAGGATGTCAACCGATCCAATGCCTATATAGCCCAGTAGTAGCAGCAGCATGACCAGGACATGGCCTAGTCTGGAGATTAGTTTACTACTCTCCACAGCTTGTTTCAACCACCACCTCCTCCTCTATCTAATTAGGATTCCCCTTTTTACTAGTCTATTAACTTTTGCTGATGTCTTGTGTTGGTTTTGTACTATATTTTTTTCTTATGTGTCTTTGTGGTGTTTTCCCCTTTTTGAGATGTCAAAAGGGGGAGTAGTTTGTTGTTTGTGTTCTGGTAGTTTATAGTATATGTACTGGTTAAATTATCAATGTTCAATTCAATGTTTTACTGATGTTTAGTGTTCTTATATTATTCACCTGGCTAATAGAAATTGCACTCCTTGATTTTCATGGCTTTGTTGTTTATATACTGAATTTGGAATTACTAACAAATGTTCGTCATCATAAAAAGGGGGAGATTTTTACGAATCTAGATTCAAGGTTTATGATTTTGATGATAACAAATATTTTTTTTTCTATTTGAGTGCCTAATCTTTCAAGTACACAAGATCAATTGCAATGCAAGCCAGCTCAAGATTGAGTCAGTCCTTTTGAGTTTTTAGGTTCAATATATTTTTTCATCTTTTTTTAGTCAAGTGTAATGTAATGGATCCCCAAGTTAAGTAACCTTACACACAGACACTCAGGGGGAGAGTTTTAGTGAGTTAAAGTTTTTATTTAAATCATCCTAGACGATATTCATATCATCCTAGACAATCCATTAAAAATAGAAACCCTAATTAGGGCGACCATGTTAGGTCGATCTGATTAAGAAGATTATCCTGGATGATACACCCATCGTACAAGATAATATACTCAAATTAGAAATTCTCAGCTGCCACACTAACTTAGGCAAGTTTTATTTTTAGTTTTTTGATCTAATCGTCATGGATGATACATGTATTATCCTGGATGATCCATTACAATCATGCCTAAATTAGTCAGGTGATTAAGGAAAGTAATTAAGGTTTGAGTTATTTGATCATATCATCCTGTATGATCGCAAGATCATCCTGGATGATCAATTAGAAAACCTGACCATCTAGAGCATTTCACCTAGATGACCCAAAGAGTCTACCGGACGATATTCCTGATTTTGAACTAATCGTATGGGATGATAGAAATATTATCCTGGATGATCAAGTTATTTTGAAATCATCCAGTATGATTTACCTGTATGACCCAAATAGTGTGCCGGACAATTTTAGTCTTTTTGAACTAATCGTACTTGATGATATACATATCATCCTGGATGATCAAGCTATTTTGAGATCATCCAGTACCAATTCTCCTGGATGACCCGAACCGTGTTCTGGATAATATTCCTGAATTGAACTAATCATCCCGGATGATCGCAGAATTTTCCCGGATGATATGAACAGAATTTGTCTTCTAATTATCCAGAAGAACCAGATCGTCCAGGCCAAAATGGTCAGATTTACACTGATCATATAGGACGATCTATCGATCGTCCTGGATGATGTTTGACAGCAAGTTGAAATTTAAGGCAATTTTTGAGCCATTGTATTTAAGATCTCTTATCTTCTATCATTGAGATATATTACCGTTGTCCTTTCTTGTGAGAGCTTTGAGAAGGAGAGAGAGAGAGAAAGCTCGGGAGAGAGAGAGGATCTTATAAGGGGGAGCTTGTGAGGTGTTCTTAAGGATTACTTCAAGCAATGATCTGAGACATCTTCTCCAATCATCATCTCTTGTCCTTGGTGTCTCCATGGAAGGATCATCTATAAGAAGATCAAGGTTCTCTGCCTGCTTCAGGAGGAAGCAAAAGGAGGTAAGGTTCTCTACCTGCTTCAGGAGGAAGCAAAAGGAGTCTGGGTTCTCTGCCTCATCGAGTTGGTGGAAAGGAGTTTTGTAAAGGCTTCTCCACCTTACTGTGGGAGCAGAAGGAGAGTCACTTAGTGTTAGTGCAATACCCGGAGGGGAGGCTTTGGGGAGTGGACGTAGGTCAAGTTGACAGAACCACTATAAAATCTGGTGTGTTCTTTCTGATTACTTCTACGCTTTACTTTTCAGTTGATGATCGTATAATTGTAGTTATTATTTTGTTTATTAAACTTCTACACATCATCGTGAAATTCTAATTATTTTAAAACATTCAAAAAGATTTTTTAAATTATTTTTACTTAAGAATCTTTAAAAATACCAATTCACCCGCCCCTCCTCTTCGTTAGCCTTGGGCTAGTTCATAAGGGCTTAACATCCCTCACAAATATTCACTTTTAAATACTTAAATAGATTGTATATGAAAATGCTGATTGTACTGGCTGAAAGAGCTATTTTGTACTAATCAAATAAGATTATATTTGAATCATCCTGGATGATCTTTGCCTTCAAATTGAAAATTAGGGTTATTTTTGAAGCCTCCTATTTAAACTCTCCTAATTGCTTCTAAGAAAATCTTTTGCTTCTATTCTAACCTTAGAGAGAGCTTAGAGAAGGAGAAGGAGGAGTTTGGGAGAGAGAGAGAGAGAGAAAGGATCTTGTGAGGGGGAGTTTGTGAGAGGATTCATAAAGGTTGCTCCAAGCAAGGATTCGATCGTCTTCTTCCTTCTTCATCCTTGGTTCTTTAGTGGCTCTAGTGAGACGATCATCAGCATGAGATCCAAGTTCTCTGCCTACTCTAAGAGTGAGTAAAAGGATTATCAGGTTCTCTACCTACTCCAGGAGGGAGTAAAAGAATTTTGGGTTCTCGGCCTTAACAAGGAGGGTGAAGAAGGAGTCAAAGTTCTCTGCCTCACCGGGTCGATGGAAAGATTTTGTAAGGGCTTCTCTGCCTTACTGTGGCGGAAAAACGAGAGACACTAACTGATTAGTATAATACCTAGAATGGGAGGTTCTGGGGATTGGATGTAGGTCAGATTTAATCGAACCACTATAAAATTCGGTGTGCTCTTTCTTATTATTTTTTCTGTATTTTATTTCTACATTTTTTTGTGATTTATTCTGGGGTTGAAATATTTGATTTTGATATCTGTTTCTGCTTAAGATTGTTTAGTTTTAAAATATATAAAAAGATAAAATAAAATTTTTCATTTTTATTTAAAAATTTTTAAAAGTACCAATTCCCCCTCCCCCTCTTGTTAGCCTCGGGCTTGTTCTATAGGGTTTAACCACCCTCATGAACTTTCAATTCGTTTAACATATTAGGACACATTGTACACACTTATACATTACACCATAGAAAAAATTTAATTTTGAGGCCTAAAGTATTAACATCATAGCATAACATAGAATACATTCAAGCATAAGGTGGGACCTAAATCCATATGGATTACTAAACCGAATATATGATTGCTTTTTAGGTAGGCTCTCAAAAGAGATAGAATAAGAGCATGTGGTACATGGATAGTGGCTACTCAAGACCTTTTAGGAAAGTTTGATTCTAAGGCAAATAAAGCTATTTTATTTGGTTATTCCTTAGTTGGTAAAGCCTAAAGGGTTTTCAATAAAAGTTCATTAGTTATAGAGGAATCCACCCATATGACCTTTGATAATTTACATAGATCTATTGAGACTAGGATATATAATGATGACGACGAGGCTAAAATTACCCATGGGGTAGAATGTTGACCTAAAAATAGATAAAAACCTCAAGATCCTTTACCTAGAGAATGGTGGTACTCTTCTAATCATTTTTGGGAGCTCATCTTAGGAGATCCATCTGTAGGAGTTATAACTAGGCAAGGTATTAGAAAATAGGTTAGTCATACTTTATTTATTTCTATGATTGAACCCAGTAGTGTAGAATAAGCCTTAAGTGATGAATTTTGGATATTGGCCATATAAAAAGAGCTTAATCAATTAATTAAAAATGATTTATGGGAATTGGTTAAAAGATCTACCGATCAGCGTGTAGTTGGCACCAAATGGGTTTTTAAGAAGAAATCTAATATCTTTGGGTTGGTAATAAAAAAATAAAACAAGGTTAGTAACTAAGGGGTATAGTCAAGTAGAAGGTATTGATTTTGAAGAGACTTTTGCCTCAGTAGCTATATTATAAGCCATAAGAATTTTTTTATCATTTATATGTCTTGGAGGATTTAAGTTGTACCAAATGGAAGTCAAGAGAGACTTTTTAAATGGTGTTATAAAAGAGGATGCAAATTTAAAACAACCACTTGGATGGAGAACTCTTCATTTCTAAATCAAGTTTATAAATGTAAGAAAGCATTGTATGGGTTGAAAGATGCCCCTAAGGCATGGTATGATATTTTGAGCAACATTCTTTTATAAAAAAATATTTTATTAAGGGTAGTGTAGATATCACCTTATTTCTTAAGTATGTTAGATAGAACATACTCATACTACAAATTTATGTTGACGATATACTCTTTAGATCCATAAATGTTAATTTATGCAATGCATTTCTACAATTATGAGTAGGGAGTTCTAAATGAGGATAATGAATGAGTTGACTAGCTTTCTTTGGTTTAGTGTAAAGAGAAGATGGTACATTTTTAAGTCAAATTAAATATATTAAAGAAATTTAATATGGAAGGTAGGGAAAGCATAAATCCACCAATGAGCTTGACCAACTAATTTGACAAGGATATAGGAGGTAAGTCTGTTGACCAAAAGAAAAATATAAGGATTAAAGGATTAGTATTCCGCATGACAACTAATAGACCATACATCATGTTGAATGTTTATTTATGTGCTAGGTTTTAAGCAGATTCTAAAGAATCTCACATGACCGTTGTTAAAATAATCATTGGATATATCTTAGGAACCAAAGGGTTATGCATCCGATATCCTAGAAATAGTTCCACTTTTGATCTTGTAGGATATTTAGATTTGGATTTTGCTTAGTGTATAATAGACAAGAAAAGTATATCTAAAACTTACCAATTCATAGAACAATCTTTAATTTCCTTATCTAGTAGAATACAAAATTTGTTAGCCCTGTCCACCACTGAAGTAGAGTATATAGTTATAGTATGCTATATTGTGCAAGTCTTATGGCCGAAGCATCAAATCCTTAACTTTATACTACATATAAGCATAATTCCTTATATGTGTAATATTGCAATCTATATTTCAAAAAATCCTATTCAACATTCCCACACAAAGTACATAGAAATTAGACATCACATCATTAGGAATTATGTAACAAAGGGCACTGTAGAACTACTGCATGTTGATACTAAAAATCAATTGGCAAACATATTTACCAAACCCCTTAATTTTGATACATTTAGCACACTTATAATTATACTAGGTGTCATTGACATTAGTACTTAGAAAAATTATGGTAGTGTTTTGTTAAGTTGTGCTTATTTATTTGCTTGTTATTGTGAGTTTACATTTTTTTTATTTATTTATGTTCTTTTTCTCGTGTGTGTTTGATTTTTCTTTCAATTTCTAGCCTTTCTTTTTTTATTAGTAATATAATTTTTTTTGAGGTTTCTCTTTTTAAAAAGGTGGGAGTAGGTAGTGTTGTTTATATTATTTCATTTTCATGAGAGCAGTTTATATTATTTGCTTTCAGTGCTTATTTTGACTGATATTTGTATTTTCTCATCAAAAATAAAATTGGAAAAAGAATAAAAAATAAAAATAATAAAATAAAATAAGTTTCTCTCTATTTTTAAAATGAATCACTTAATAATGAATCATAGGGTATGATTTAGATTATATTGATGATTAGAAAAGCAGCCTTCTTAATAATAATGAATCATCCTGAGGTTGATCATGTACGAACTACATTTAATTGAATTAATCATACTAGATTATCTTAGATCATATAGTAGAGGTTAAACTAATCATCTTGTATGATACTCCTATCATAATATATGAATAGAATAATTAGAATTGAAAAATTAAGTTTTTTGAATCCCTTTATTTAAACTCTTTTTATGACTTTGCAGGAGTCTTTTGGTAGTTAGAGGTCTATTTCTTCTATGAAAGTGTTCAAGAGATATCATTGAGAAAAGGATAGAAAGGATGAGGTTGTGTGAGAGAGAGAAGAGACATTGTGGGATTCAACAGAGTGTGAGAAGGGGTTTCACATGGTTGGTCAGTCAACCTACACCTAAGTTCCTTTAGGTGTGTCAGTGTTTGTCTCAAGGGAAGCTCTATAAAGAAACCTTTGGTATTAAAGGCCATCAACTACTCCATCGCACTAATAATGTGAAAGAGATTTCAGCTACTCCACCACACTAAGGAGGTGAAAGGGAATTTATCTACTCCGCTGCACCAAAGAGGTGAAAGGGATTTCAGTGTTTTCGTTAAACCAAGAAGGTGAATGAGAGATTCTTTGAGAGCAGAGTCTATAAATGATTTACCACCTAGTCATAGGGTAAAGGAGGGTCATTATTGATTAGTGCAGTTCCCGAAGAGAGGAACTTCGGGGAGTGGACCTAGGTCAAGTTGATCGAACTAATATAAAATTTAGTTTGTGTTCTTCTTCTTTTTGCATTTACTTTATGCAATTTTACTTTTGTATATATTTAATTTTCTACAATCTAGGTTAAGTTTTGTTATCATTGTTATGCAGGAACATTATGGTTGAATGTGATTGATATTTATTTTAAAAAGGAAAATAATTAGACAAATAAAAATAACAAAAAATGTTACTTGCTTTTTCTACAAAATCAAAAATACAAAATGATTAATATTTTCTTTGGGTTGTCATTGTGAGTTGTGATTTCATTTAAATTAAAACTCCCCCCCCCCCAATGCCCTAACCCATCTTTAAGCAACAAATTTAAAATTTTGCATTAGTTAGAGTATTACACATCATTAATGGTTAGGCTACTTAGCTTTAATGACTAGGTTATAAGTCCAAATTTCTAAAAATAAAAATAGCCTTGCATATCTTTTATTACATAAAGACTTTAACATAATAATTTAAAAATTATTAGATAGCTTTAATATGTTGTCCTTTCCTGTTAGGATTTAAAGTGTGAATAGGTTGTTAGACCTATTGCTCACGTCCCTAGGCTAACCAAGAGGGGGGGTGAATTGGTCCTTTTAAAAATTACTCTTGGAATTTTGGAAAATCTTAAACTAATCATATAGTACGAACACACTTCGTACAGTACGAACCGAGTAAATTTTTTTGCTCTCTTCAAAACACAGAAATTCAACCACAGGAAGAAAATAAAATGCGTAATAAAAATAGTACGGAAAAGTAAACAGTCAGAGCAAAAAACACTAGAATTTATAGTGGTTCGGTCAAACACGACCTACATCCACTCCCTAGAGACTCCTTCTCTAGGTATTGCACTAAACTCAAGTGACTCTCCTTTTGCTCCCACAGTAAGGCGGAGAAGCCTTTACAAACTCTCTTCCACCAACTCGGTGCGGCAGAGAACTGTCATCCTTTTTCACCCTCCTGGTAAAGGCAGAGAACCAAACGTCCTTTACACTCTCCAAGTGCGGTAGAGAACTGTCATCCCTTTTCACCCTCCAAGTGATGGCAGAGAATCGTTATCCTTTTTCACCCTCCAAGTGACGGCAGAGAACCGGAATCCTCTCGAATAAAACTCTTGCAAAAGTCTCCAAGGAAGGTAGGAAGATGCTAGAAGAACAAGTAAAGAAATCCTCATAATTGGATAACCTTGTGAATCCCTTCACAATTCTCTCTTCAAAGACTTCTCAACACTCACTCCCAAACACTCTCCCTTTCTTTCTCCAAAAGTATTTTCACAGAATGATTTTTTTCCTTTAGTTAATTTTAAGTTATTTATATACTTGGGACAAGAAAAACTATCCAAAAACTGAAAATTTTAAGTTTAATCTGTGCCGATCATCCCGTACGATCGACTATCATACTGTATGAATAGTTCAAAATATTGAACGATCTGTCCCGTACGAACCATGAGACGAACAAGTCAGAGCCATTCGTATGAACATTTCATCCCGTACGAACCTCTGGATGATCAAGCCAGAGCACTTCATACGAACATTTCATCCCAGATGAACCCTTAGACGATCAAGGTAGAGCGCTTCATACGAACATCTCGTCCCGGACGAACCCTTGGACAATCAAGATAGAGCGCTTCATACGAACATCTTGTCTCGAACGAACCCTTGGATGACCAAGTTAGAGTGCTTCATACGATCAGTTCGTCCCGTACGAACCCTTGGACGAACCCAAGTCAAAGCCATTCGTACAGCAAAAACTCATGTACGAATAGTAATTCATAGTGTACAAACTTAACTTGAAAAAATTTCTTGCCATATGGGTTCGATATAGAGGATATATACTACAGATCATCCCGTACGATATGCAAATCGTACTGTACGATCAGTTTAAAAAATTAAGTTTTTACTCCCTCATTATGTGTGTGCACAGTTATCCAACTTACAATCACACTCTCTCAGACTTAAGAAAAATAAAATTTACAGACTTCATTTACAGTGAATAAATGAACTTGAAGTCTTCAGCAATCTGGAGTGTGAATTTCCAGAAAAATACTTTAGTACACACAACAAAAACTCAAATATTTGTTAGGATAAGAATAAAATAAATAATAAGCTTTTGTAATCATCAAAACATAACTTGGATTAGAATTCACTTGAATGAACAGATTTACTCAAATCATAACAATCTCCCTCTTTTTGATGATGGCAAAATAATTATTATTTGAATGAACAACTTAAGTCATATTTCTCCTAAGATTCCACTAAATGTGCACTCCCCCTATGTAAATGAAGTCCAACGCTCCCTCTAAAGTCTAAGCTTCCGCTAAAGAAAAGACCTATCCTAAACAAGGGATAAAATGGAACATACTGAATAAGCTAAGGAAAGGGTACCAAAAGGGTAAGAAGAATAAGAATTTAACATGCAACACAAGCATTACAAACACTACACACTACACACAAGTAAAGTACATTCCTACATACACAAGAAACTAAAAACTTAAATGTAACAAGTCAAAATAAATCAACCACATAAAGTCAAAAAATAAAAACTTATCAAGCAAATAAAGCCAGACAATTTTAGTCAAATAATAAAACTCTCTCCCTTTTGTCAACAATAAAAAGGGACACTCAAATTAGTTGATAAGTGGAAAAATATTAAATGAAGTTTAACTACAATATTCAAGTCAGATGCAAAAAAAATAAAGACTCAAAAGTGTTAGATTGCATATTATGTTAAGGAGAAGAAAAGTTGATCTAAAGTAGTAATGTATTAGACAGATTAGTAGCCTCAACTTTTCCACAAAAGATGAAATAATATTACCAAAATTCTAAGTCAAAAGTGACAATCATTGATTAGTGAATTTGGAGAAAAATGCTAAAGGAAAGAACAATTGACGACATTGCGCATCTTTTCAAAATGTAGGCTAATTTTGTGCCATTTTTAGATTTGGCAACATTGCACATCTTTTATTGAATGACACACTTTGTGTGTCTTTTTACATTTGGTGATATTGCGCATCTTTTATTATATGGCACATTTTGTGCATCTTTTCAAGCTTTACTTTGAATGTAAGATTCTTTCCAACAATACTATCTCTGGGTCACAAATACAATAATGAACACATTGATATAGAATATAAGAGTAATTTTAAGACATCAAATAAACATTAATTTAGACTAAATAATACATGTCTAAATAAGATAAAGTAAGATCTTCTAATCACACCCAATCATAACGAAATCTAAATATTTTTGAGAATTTAATGTTATGCATAGAATTTTCTATTGTAATATAAATTCAATTAACATTGTAGAACATTAATCAACTACAGTCGAGTGTTTTAAGATTAGAATATTTTCAGTCAATAACACAAAATGATATGCACATAAATACTTGAACATTTCATTTCTGATCATTTTCAAAACATACACAATAGCAAGCTTTACTTTGTAGCACAACATCATATGATAAACTTGCTAACTTTCTCATAAAATATAATAACAACAAACACAAATCTAAGAAACAACAAAGAAAACTACAATCACATCCATGCCAAGCCAAATATAAGAAATACTAATAATCGGAGGGACACTGATCTGGAGGAGGTGGCTAATTGCCAAATAAAGCAAAATAGATGTTTAGCGTAGCAATATTAATGTTTACAAAATCAAATTGATCCCTAATCCATACTCTATCATCCTTGTACTTATCGTCTTGCTGCTTCAAAAGCACCTCCATATGATCAAATCTTTGATCCATTCTTTCAAAATGCTGGACCATATTCTGATAGAAATCTTGAGATGGTCCAGGTGCAGTTGTAGGTGCAGTTGAAGGAGCAGAAGTAGAAGCAGAAGCAGGTTCATCATCAGTACTGTCAGCAGTTCCTTCTTTCCCAAATAACGCTCGAAAAGAAGCGTCAGTGAAGTAAAGTGGGAGTTCAGAAGGTCCAGAAGGATGGACCAGATTGTATTTCTTCTCAAGGATATAGCAAATAATGTCTCCTAAAATAATATTCTTCTTTCTTTTTACACTAGCCAGACCTATATCAGAGAGATAGTAAATGTAATCTAGGATTAACTGTGCTTCATCAATAGGTTAGCCAGTCATAATCAGATAGGTGGTAGAAGAAAGAAGTGGTGTCATATTTATTCGATCTCCCGCCTTAGGAATGATAGATGTCCTAAGCACATGCTGGATTATTCGTGCATTCTAGTTTAAGGAGTCAACCTAGGAAACATGAGTGGGTGTACTTATACCTCTGAGGACTTGGTTCACCTCAGACCAACCATTTTCTGGTCTAGTAGAAAAGGTGTGTGGCCGAGTCCCATAGGTTCTTAAGTGAATATATTCCCCTAAATTCTCCTTAGTTATCACAACTTTCTGCTTAAGGACATATAAAGAAATGACAAAGTGATCCTGGTTGAATGTCATGTTGGCCAGGAACACATGAAAAAGGTCCATGTTAAACGCATAGATCAGAGTCAAAAGAAAAGCAAATTGGGTGGAATCAAACAAAGGCATTACTGCAAAATGAATGTTTTCTTGCAGCAGAATGCGGGAAGGCGTGACCTTAGAAGCAGCGTACCTAAGGTATGCTTCCTCATTTTGCTCACTCAGAAAGTTGTCGTCCAAGTCCCTCCTAGACGCAGGACCCCTAGCAACACGTGCTCTTTTTCCACTGCCTGACATCTTCTATTCTAATCTCTAAAGGGCTTTAGAATGAAAGTGAAATGAAAGAAAAAGACCCTCCTTTATATAGAAAAAAACTTGAAATCGTACAGTACGAACTAACTTCATACAATACGAAATTAATTTCATCTGGGACGAATAAAAGTTTATCCAGGATGAACGAAAGCAGTCAAAATAAAATATTTTTTTGTAAACTTCTCATCCCGAGGCGTCCTTTCGTATAGGCTTTTTGACTTCCTGATCGTACAGACGATAACGTGTTCGTCTAGGACGATCAGAAAATTAAAGGATCATTCAGGCGACGGTTAGAGTCATCCTCATACAAAATGACACTTGGATCGTACAGACGAATGATGTATTCATACGTATGATCATCAATAATAACTGACACTAACCGTGATTCCTCCCCCATTCGTACAGACGAAGTTCATGCAATCGTACAGTATGATAATGTCATCATACAGTACAAATAGAAAAAATAAAATAATCTTTCATCTCTCCAATCTTACAGGTTTCCAACACTCAACTACAGAATAATTTAAATAAATAAAAAAATTTAATTTTTTTATTTTTAAAAAAATGACAACACAAAGGATACCAATAAAATATAAAACACTAGAAAATAAATCACTTGCAATGAACATACCAACAAACACATATAAACACACATTTATAGAATTTTCAATTAAGCATTTAAATCAATCACACCTAGCCTTTTCCTTAACATGCTAAAAGTGTCAAAAGCTAAGGGTTTTGTGAAAATATCTGCAAGCTTATCTTTAGTAGCGACATGATATAGTTCAATTTTCCCTTTCGCTACATGATCTCTTATAAAATGATGCCTTATATCAATAAGCTTGGTTCTAGAATGTTGAATAGGATTCTTTGAAATACAAATGGCACTAGTGTTATCACAAAAGATTGAAATGGTGCCAATTGAAAATCCTAAGTCACTCAGTTATTGTTTCAACCAAAGCACCTATGCTACACAACACCCTAAGATAATATATTATGCTTCAGTTGTAGAAAATACTACTGAATTTTGTTTTCTACTGGACCAAAATACTAATGAATTTCTAATGAATTGACATGTCCCAAAAGTACTTTTCCTATCCACCCTACAGCCTGCAAAATCAGAATCTGAGTATCCAATAATATCAAAAGAAGAACTATTCATAGGATACCAAATCCCTAAATTTTGAGTTCCTAGAAAATATCTTAAAATCCTTTTCACTGCTATCAAATGTGATTTCTTTAGATCAGCTTGAAATCTAGCACATAAGCAAACATTAAATATGATGTCAGGTCTGCTAGCAGTCAATTAAAGCAAAGATCCAATTATTCCTCTGAAGTTCTTTTGATCAATAGATTTTCCCTTAGGATCCTTATCTAATAGTACCGAGGAACTCATGGGTGTAGTTACTGGTTTAGCGTTATCCATTTCATACTTTTTAAGGATATTCTTAACATACTTAGATTAATAAAGAAAAGTTCTTTCCTCACTTTGCTTTATGCTAAAACTAAGAAAATAACTCAAATCACCCATCAAACTCATCTCAAATTCACTACTCATTATCTTTGAAAATTCATCACATATATTTTTATCAGTTGATCCAAAAATGATGTCATCCACATATATTTGTACAATGAGTATTTCATTTTCAATTCTTTTCAAAAATAGAGTGGTCTCCATACTTTTTTAAACAAATGATCTGTTTAATAAGAAAGTGCTTAACCTCTCATACCATGCTCTAGGTGCCTATTTTAGTCTATATAATACCTTTTTCAATTTGAAAATATAATTAGGGAATTTAGAATTTTTAAAACTAGAAGTTGCTCAACATAAATATCCTCTTCTATCACCCCATTCAGAAAGGCACTCTTAACATCCATTTGGTATAATTTAGAATCTTTAAAACAGGCAAAGGCTAACAAAACTCTAATTGCTTCAAGTCTTACTACATGGGCAAATGTATCCTCAAAATTAATTCCTTCAATTTGATTACACCTTAGCTACCAATCTAGCTTTATTTCTCAAAATAACTCCTGAATCATTAATTTTGTTTTTGAACACCCACTTAAATCTAACTACACTTTGATCTATTAGCCTTTCAATTAGCTCCCAAATATTATTTCTCTTGAACTGATTTAACTCTTCTTGCATGGCCAAAATCCAAAATTCATCCAAAAGTGCTTGTTCAATATTAGTGGGTTCAATCATTGAAATAAAATCAGAATGATTTACTTCTTTTCTCAAACCATGCCTAGTCCTAACTCCTTCACTTGGTTCTCCTAAAATCAACTCTTTACGATGACTCCTTACAAATTTCTATTCTCTAGGCAATTGGTTTTCTTCTTCTTTTTCAACCCTTTCTTCAACTTTTTGATCTTCAAGTTTTTGGGTTAATACCGCAACCTCATCTTCATCCAACTTAGACTCTTTACTATCATAAGATTCATCAAAAATAATATGTGTGGTCTCCTCAACTACCAATGTTCTCTTATTAAAAACTCTATAAAATTTTCGAACACTTGAATAATCTAGAAAGGATCCTTCATCAGATTTTGGATCAAATTTTCCTAAGATAGTTTTATCATTATTATGAATGAACACTTTACATCCAAAAATATGTAGATGTGAGAGGTTGGGACTCCTACCTTTAAGAAGTTCATAGGGTGTCTTATTTAATTTAGACCTTATGTACACCCTATTCAACATATAGCATGTTGTGCTAACAGCTTCAGCCCAAAAATATTTTAGAAGTTAATACTCTGCCAACATGGCCTTAGCAGTTTCAACTAATGCCCTATTTTTTCTTTCTTTAACTCAATTCTGTTGAGGTGTCCTAGAGGCTGAGAAGTTGTGTTCAATCCCATGAGATTTGCAAAAATCATTAAACATTTTATTTTCAAATTCTCCCCCATGATCACTTTGGATAGTAACTATTTCAAAACCTAGTTTCCTCTGAATCCAAGTGACAAAATCTCTAAACTCTTCAAATGATTCACTTTTATGATTCAAAAATCTAATCCAGGTGAATCTAGAATAGTCATCCATAATAACATACCCAAATCTTTTTCCTCCTAGACTTAAGGTACTAACAGGTCGAAATAAATCCATGTGAATAATTTCTAAGGGCTTGCTAGTCCTAAATTCCTTGATTAAATTGAAAGAGGATCTCACTTGTTTTCCTAATTGACATGCATCACACAAGTGATCTTTAGTGAAGTCTAATTTAGGTATTCCTCTAAATAGTTACTTTTGGGTGATTTTCCTAAGATTTCTCATACTAGCATGACAAAGCCTTCTATGCCATAACTATGATTCATCAGATACAGTTTTCAAACACAGAGTAGTAGAAGGTTTAATAGAATTCAAATCTAGCATGTAAACATTATTAACTCTTTCACCGTTCAAAACAATAATTCCATTCAGACTTATAACATAACTAGTAGGCAAAAACTTTATATGATGGCCCTTATCACACGATTGACTTATACTCAACAGATTGTAATTCAAACCTTCAACCAATAGCATATTTTCAATCATAAAGTTTCTAGAGTTTCCAATTATACATGTACCTACCACTTTCTTGGTAGTATTATCTCCAAGTGTAACCTTGCCTCCATTCCTAGCTTCCAGCGTTATAAATTGATTCGTATCTCCAGTCATATGCTTTGAGCAGCCACTGTCCAGGTATCAAATACTCTCATGAGGTCTTGTGTGAGAGCATCCCTGCAAAATGATTAAACGTTAGTCTTGGGAACCCAAATAAGTTTGGGTTCTCCTCTTGACAATTTTAAACCAGATGCATGTGTGATATGCTGTAATTTATGCACCTTAGATCTCCACACTAAATGTGTTCTATATTTAAGTGTACAAGTGTGGGAAATATGTCCTAAACTACCACAAGAAAAACACTTTATTCCTGAAAAAGGATTCACCAATCTATTCTTCCTGAAAATTTTCTTCTTAGATTTTGAACTAGTGGTCTTGTAATAGGATTCATGAAAATCTTCAAGTTTAAGTGGATTTCTATTTTCTTTGAGTGCTTTTAACTGATCTTTAAGATAAGCATTAGCACCTTCTAGAATCGAATTGTTAATCTTCAAATCATGCTCTCTAGTATCTGATTCATCCATATAAGTCTTAAAATTATTTTTAAGTTTAGTGTGAGATAATTTTAAAAGATTATGCTGTTTGTTTAAATCATCAAACTCATCCAATAAAGTCATGTTGTTGCTATCAATGAATGCATGATCTTTCCTAAGGATCTCATATTCTTTCTGTAGCTCTAAATAATCCAAATTTAATTTAGCATGCAATTTTTTTAGTTTCCTATATACTGTATGTATGCATTCAGAAACATCAAACAATTCTTCATAACTTAAGTCACATACCTCTTCTTGATCTGATTGATCAAGATTGTCAGCCATCAAGCACAAATTTGTGACTTCATCTTCTGGTGCAGTTTCTGAGGAATCTGAAGCTGAATCCGCTCAAAATGCTCGTTGAAGTCTCTTTTTACCCCTTCTTTCTTTTGGTTTCTCCTCGGCCTTCTCCTTGCTAGGATTTCTCTTGAGATTGGGGCAATCTTTCTTTATGTGTCCTGGCTTCCTACACTCATAGCAAATAACTTCATTAGAAGCCTTAACATTCTTTTAGAAATCACCTTTGTTCCACTGTTAGCGTCTTCTCTGCTTCCTTTTTAGGAAACTTCTAAATTGCTTTGTCATCAAGGTAATATCTTCTTCATCCTCAGGTAGTGACTGATCACTTTTTGAATCATCCACCTTCAAAGCTATATTCTTCTCCTTTCGCTTCTCACCTGCATCAATCTGTCTTTGAGTCATAGATTGCTCGTAAGTAATTAGTGATCCAAGAAGATTGTCAACAGAATAAACATTTAAATCTTTAGATTCTGTTATTACAGTTATCTTTGCATCATATGCAGTAGGTAAGAAACGAAGTATCTTGTTAACTTTTGTGCATTAGTTAACTCCCTACCTAAAGCATGCAATGAAGTGGCTATATGAGTAAAATGTGTGTACACGTCTGAGATTGATTCATTCAGTTTCATGCAAAATAGTTTATAGTCGTGCAAGAGAATGTTCAACCTAGTTTGCTTCACTTCATTTATACCTTCATAAGTAATCCAAAGCCTATCCCAAATTTCTTTTCCTGATTTACAAGTCAAAACACGCATGTAGTCTTCTGATTTTAAAGCACAAAAGAAACTATTCAAACACTTAGCATTTAATTGAGCTAGCTCACATTCTTCTACAGTCCATTCGGCAAAAGGTGTTTGAACTCTAATTCCTTCTATAATTCTAGAAGGTTCAGTATAACCTTCCTGTACTGACATCCACATGCGATAATCAAGAGATTGTAGAAATATAGACATGAGAGTTTTCCAAAAATTAAATGGGATATTATCAAACAAAGGTGGTCTAATGATCGAGTAACCTTCTAAAGTATTTCTATTTCCAAAATTAGCCATGATCGACTTTGAAAAAGTATTTTTAAAAGTTATTTTTGAAATTGGCTCTGATACCACTTGAAAGTGTGAATAGGTTGTTAGACCTAATGCTCACGTCCCTAGGCTAACCAAGAGGGGGGGTGAATTGATCCTTTTAAAAATTACTCTTGAACTTTAGAAAAACTTAAACTAATCATACAGTACGAGCACACTTCATACAATACGAACAGAGTAAATTTTTTTTGCTCTCTTCAAAACATAGAAATTCAACCAGAGGAAGAAAATAAAATATGTAATAAAAATAGTACAGAAAAGTAAACAGTCAGAGAAGAAAACACTAGAATTTATAGTGGTTTGGTCAAACACGACCTACATCCACTCCCTAGAGACTCCTTCTCTAGGTATTGCACTAAACAAAAGTCACCCTCCTTTTGCTCCCACAACAAGGCGGAGAAGCCTTTATAAACTCTCTTCCACCAACCTAGTGCGACAGAGAATCGTCATCCTTTTTCACCCTCCTGGTGAAGGCAGAGAACCAAACGTCCTTTTACACTCTCCAAGTGCGGCAGAGAACCATCATCCTTTTTCACCCTCCAAGTGATGGCAGGGAACCGTCGTCCTTTTTCACCCTCCAAGTGATGGCAGAGAATCAAAATCCTCTCGAACAAAACTCTTGCAAAAGTCTCCAAGGAAGGTAGAAAGATGCTAGAAGAACAAGTAAAGAAATCCTCACAATTGGATAACCTTGTGAATCCCTTCATAATTCTCAATACTCACACCCAAAAACCCTCCTAATCACTCTCCCTTTCACTCTCCAAAAGTATTTTCGCAGAAGGATTTTTCCTTCAGTTAGTTTTAAGCTATTTATATACTTGGGACAAGAAAAATTGTCCAAAAACTGAAAATTTCAAGTTTAATCCGTACCGATCGTCCTGTACGATCGACTATCGTGCTGTATGAATAGTTAAAAACATTGAACGATCCGTCCCGTACAAACCATGAGACGAACAAGTCAGAGCTATTTGTACGAACATTTCATCCCGTATGAACCTCTGGACGATCAAGTCAGAGCGCTTCGTACGAACATTTCATCCCGGACGAACCCTTGGATGACTAAGTTAGAGCGCTTCATATGAACATCTCGTCCCAGACTAACCCTTGGATGATCAATCTAGAGCGCTTCGTATGAATATCTCATCCTGGACAAACCTTTGGACGATCAAGTCAGAGCGCTTCGTACGATTAGTTCGTCCCGTACGAACCCTTGGACGAACCCAAGTCAGAGCCATTCGTACAGTAAAAACTCATATACAAATAGTAATTTGTAGTGTACGAACTTAACTTAGAAAAATTTCTTTCCATATGGGTTCGATATAGAGGACATATACTACAGATTGTCCCGTACGATATACAAATCGTACTGTACGATCAGTTTTAAAAATAAAGTTTTTACTCCCCCATTGTATGTGTGTGCACAGTTATCCAACATACAATCACACTCTCTCAGAATCAAGAAAAATAAAATTTACAGACTTCATTTACAGTGAACAAATCAACTTGAAGTCTTCAGCAATCTTGAGTGTAAATTTCCTAAAAAATACTTTAGTACACACAACAAAAACTCAAATATTTGTTAGGAGAAGAATAAAACAAACAATAAGCTTTTGTAATCATCAAAACATAACTTGAATTAGAATTCACTTGAATGAACAGATTTACTTAAATCATAACAAGGATTATAAGTCTTGTATATTTAAGATTGCTTAAACCATTGGTGGGGTTGAAAATTATAAGTCCCTTTTAGTATTTATGCTTAGGTTCAAGTTACCACTCATTTAGTAGTTCAAAACTTTTAAGATATGAGGTTTATAGTTTCTCATTTGCTACATCAAATGTTCTCACTTTCTAGGAAATTACTCATATGTGTTGATAAAAAATAAGCACCAAATTTATAATAAAATAAATGCTCAATCACTAAATTTGGATCTATAAACCATCAAAGTCTAACATAGGAAAGTTTGGAGTGCTTCTAATCTTTTTATTATCCAAAGCTCCATAAACTTCTTTTTTTGTCCTACTAAAAAAATTTACTCCTACATTCAAACAAAACCATTTGAATTTCTAAGAGAATATATTTATCTAAACATTAAAATCATAAAGTATTTACCACTACCTAAGTCAAGAATATTCTCATGTTGTCTCTTCTATTGGGATATAATTATCCATAAATGCTTGCATTATACGTATCTTCTACCCCGAAATAAAATTAATCCTATCTTTCTCACATTAGGTAAGGAAAAGACTTTATGAACAAGGTAATTATCTAAAGTTCTATTTTTATTGTTAAATCTTTTAAAGAATATTGTTTCTTTCTTTTGAAATCATATGATATTTCTTATGATATAATTCATTAAAATATAGAATTTCTTATTATATATTTTATTTTTAAAAGTAGATTTTCTGGTGACTTTGCTAGAGAAGGTTTTTCTCTCCATTTTTAGCAGTGGCTACTTTATTTATGCATTAATAGTATGCTAAATAAAGTCAATGGAAGTATTGCAGAAATCTCTTGTGGTGAAAGTTCTTGGAAAATATATTCTTTTTTCTATTTGTAGTATTGAATTGAGGCATCAATGGAATAAGTTTGCAAGTTTTCATATTACTTCTTTGGGTCTAGATTAGATATTGTGTTCTTTCCAATCTTCTCAAGCTATGGAAGAAGTTCTAAGTGGAGGACCTTGGTATGTGGGTGGACATGTAAGTGGGATGGATAAATGGAAACCTCAATTTTCCCTACTCTCGTTGAAAGGGTTATCATCTTCTATTAGGATTCGTTTGCCACATTTACCATTACATTGTTGGGATGAGATTAATGTTACTAAGGTTGTTTCAAAGATAGGTGTTCCTATGTTTTTAGATGGCAACATGTTTAAATGGGGAAGAAGAGAATTTATGAGAGCTTGTGTTCAAATTAATGAAGATTCTAAATTTCCTCATGGTGTTTGGATTGAAGGTTTACATGGGAAATTTTTTCAGAAAGTTAAGTATGAAAAAATTTCTTTGTTTTGTTTCAATTGTGGTAAGATAGGCCATAAGATTGATATGTGTCCTGATGTCCAGAAAGAAGATGAATATGATGTCCAAAAGGAAGTACAGAATAATGTTTTTCAAAAAACTTTTTCTTATTTCAGTGGAAAAAGGGATGAGAAGTTAATGGATAACAAAATTACCAACCCAGATAAAGAACATTCTTATTGTCCTTGGATGCATGTGAAGTTTAGGAAAAACAAAAGAATTATTCTTTTCTGCAAATCATTTGAAAGGTATTAAGAATTCTGATTTCATTGAAGATAGAGAGGTAGTTAAGAATCATAAGTCAGGAGTTCAACCGAAAACAAATTCTATGAATATGGGAAAAATTCCTTCTAAGGTCATGAGTCTGATGTGAAGCTATCTTCATTAGCTTATTAAAAGCTAATAAGTTCAATTTATTATCACATGAAATTTTTTTTAATGAAATGGCTCAAGATGATGCCAAAAAGAAATCTGATGGGAGTCATCCTGAACCTATAGATGAAATTAAATATGGGAATGAAGTTGCTGATGTAGCTATAGTTTTTTCTGAAGATATTAAAGTTGGGGATTCAACAGATGCTGCTGGAGGTGTAGCTTCATCTGGAAGTGTTGATGCTGTAGTTCGAAGTATTATTGAAGATGTTATGAAGACTGGTTCTAGAGTTGAAGCAAATTGATCTGTTGTTCAATTTATTGCTGAAGACAATGTTGGTACGGTGCCTAAAGCCACTCTTGAAGCTGAATGGATTGCTGATGATTATCAGAGAACTAAAGGGGTTCGTGGTGATGAGTCTCCACAAAAGATGGAAGAATCTAGGATTAATTGTATAAAGTCACCACCCAATCAAGATGTTGATCTTAAGATAAGTTCAAACTCTTGTTCCCTTGGTAATAGTTATAAGACTATAAGTTCATTAAGTGTGAAATAAAAAAGCACTAAACAACTTAAATTCTTAGGACCTATTGATGATTATCCTAAAAAAGGAAAGTTGATATTAAATTGAAGAGTGGTGGTGGTGATTCATCCCCTTGTGTTTCTTAATGTCATTCTTTGTGTTTTGGAATTATAAAGGAGCTAAAAAGTGGGAACTTTCTCTTTCTCGCAGGGAAATTATGTGGGACAATGATGCCTTTTTTATTGGTTTAGTTGAAACTAAGTTATCCTTTGTTGATAGAAGTGAGGTCAATAGGATTATTGGTGTTGAGTGGGATTTTTTTCATCATCCTGCTGTGGGTACTTTCAGTGGTATTCTTATTTTATGGAAGAAATATGAAATCTTGTTTGATGTCATTGAGAGCTCCTCTAAATTTTATTTTAGCAAAGTTCAATTTCCTAATAAGGGTAGTTAGAATGTGGCTACTGTTTATGAGAATAAGGATTTACATGTTAGGAGGGGTTTATGGGATTGGCTTGATAGGCTTTTATCCTTTAATATTCCTTCCATTGTGGGTTGGGATTTTAATTATATTCTTTCTAAAGATGATAAAAGAGACGGGGCGGGCGGGCGGGGGGGGGGGGGGGGGGGGGGGGGGATGTATCTTTTCTCAAGGGCCTTAGGAGATGAAGACCTTTATGACTAGTAATGATTTTCATGATGTAGGCATTCTTGGACCTAATTTTACTTGGTGAAACAACAATGAAGGGAATTCAAGGATTTTGGAAAGGTTAGATAGATGCTTACTCAATTCTGCTGCAATCCAATATGTTCCATTCGTATTGGTCAGGCATCTTGCAAGAGTGGCTTCGGACCATAGTCCTTTACTTTTATGATTGATGATAAGCCTCAACCTCAAAAGAAGTTTATCATATTTCGTAATACTTGGAAGTCATAACCAGTAGCATGGAATATTGTTCTTAAATCTTGGAAGAAATCTTATTTTGGTAATGATGCAGAGATTCTTCATAGGAAAATGAAGAGATCATTAAAAGCTCTTTATTCTTGGAACAAAAATAAGTTGAAGGATTTGAAGTTTCTCAAAAATGAGTTAAAAAAGGAAATATTGGATCTACAATTAGAAGAGAGCCATCGGGGTGGATTTGATGAGAATAGCTTAAATCTTCTTAGAAGTAAAGTCCATGACCTTAATATCACTTTAGCTCGTCTAGCAACCTGGTGGAATCAAAAAGCTAAGGTCAAGTGGATTTATGAAGGAGATTCAAATTCTAAATTCTTTCATAATTATGCCTCTACAAAGAAGAATGTAAATTGGTTAAAGCAAATTAGAAATGTTAATGGCACGTTGGTTGAAGACCAAGAAGATATTGAAGATGTTTTCTTTGAATGTTTCAAAAAAAAAATGGAGAAGCAGGAATTGCATATTGACGGATTGGCCTGAGGTTTTTTATGAACAAAAAATTGAAGAAGTTGATATTAAGAATTTGAATGTTGATTTTACATTTGAAGAATTTGTGGAATCTGTCAACCAGTTGGGTAATAATAAATCTCCTGGATTAGATGGTATTACCGCCTCTTTTGTAAAATTCTTTTGGAAAATTGTGAATGATGATATGTGGAAAGCTATGGATGGTTTCTTTAAAACTGGTATCATGAGTCCTTTATTGAAGGATACATTAATTGTACTCATCCCTAAGATCAATAATCCAAATGAGCTTTCACATTTTAGAACTATTAGCTTGTGTCAAACAATTTATAAAGTGGCGGCTAGAATGTTGATTAATACGTTAAAATGGTGTCTTCCTAAAACCATTACTGAAGATCAAGGTGCTTTATCCCGGGAAGATCCTTATCTGACCATTATCTATTGGCTCAAGAAATCTTTAACACATTCCAATTTTCCAATTCTAAGAAGGGTCTAATGGCAATTAAGATTGATATGGAGTAGGCCTATTATAGGAACTATGTTGGAGACATCAATACTGCTAGTAGATGGAGCCGGTTCCTAATTCTTCTCCAGAAAGCCATTAAACTTATTTAAATTAGTCAAATCTTTATTCGCGAAGGAGAAGTCCTTCAGATTAGGAGACTCATGAACATTACAATTATGAGCAATGACTTGATCCAGATTATTAGTCTCATTAGATATATTATTACTTGAGGGATCCAAGTTAACGTTGATCTTATCACTACCAACAACAGGAGAGTACATAGGATTAAGAAAATTAGCCACCTTAGCTTTTAAAATTTTCCTTCCTTAAATTAGGATGAAAATTAAAACACTCATTTAGAGCAAGCCCATGAATTTTTCAATGATTACAAAATAAAAGAACATTATCAAATTTGACTTTCTAAAGATACCCCAAATTTTTTGGATCAATCCAAACTTTGTTAGGATGTTTTTTTTATACCAAGTTCAACTAAAACATGCGCTTATGACGACCTTGATTGAGAAACCATAGCATGATCAGTTTTCAAAGGTCTCCCAAACACCATAGCTAAAGCATGCAAAACATGATGGTCAAACAAATGTAAGCACAAATTAGGGAAAGAAATCTAAATAGGTACAAAAGGGCAATCTTCTTTAACATAAAAAAATGGCGTCCACTTCAACAAACACATCTAACAACTATTAATGTAATAAGACCTCCTAGCAAAAACTATGTTATATTCTAAATCATTGGAAAGTTGAATTGCAACATAACAACCATCCAATAATCCGATAAAAATAAACCTGACAGTTTAAGATTAATGAAAAAAGTATGGATATCATCCAAGTTGGGACAGCAAATTGAAAACCTCCCATAAGAGTAAATACATAAGGAGAAGCAAGTTTCAAAACATTATCTTCATAAAACATAATCGCCGGAGCTCCCTTAAAAGAAGTATGAAGAAAAGAAATAACCCGAGAAGAACAATTACCGGATACTATCTCTTTGAAGGAACAAGAAATTGATTTATTGAGAGTATCAGCAATTCCAAAAAAAACTTTGAGATTTAACCTGAGCCACAGGCTTAAAATCGCCCCAAGGATTATAAGGGGCCACCATCTTGGAGCTATGGGTAGCACAGACGAAGAACAGAGGCCTGTAAAGGCCCCAGGCTGAACACTGATAGGCCCAGATGATGAACACGATGGTGTCAGACTTGTTCAACGGTGGCAACAAAAGTGGGGCGACGACAATGCACACTACTAAAAAATAGGATTTTTGCAGCACAAATTTTGACCTATCCCGGCAGTTATATCTGCCTCTATTTTCGTTGCAGTGGTTTCAAAACTGCTACTCTCTCGTTGTGTTTGCAATGCGCTGCAACGGTATTCCGCAACGGTTCAAAGACCTACGGGGTAGATTTTATGGAGTGCTTACTTTTAGCAGCGGTTATAACCAGTGCAAATCTATAGAACTGTGTCAGTTATAACCACGACAAATATGATAAAATTGAACCGATATCTAGTAATGGGGTGGTTTTAACCGTCACAATTATAGGCTCTGGTGGCGGTTATAACCTCCACTAAAGTCCACAATTTTTTTTTTAAATTATGAAACCTGATCTTTCACCCTAGAGCTAGATAAGTTGGTCAGCCAACAGTGCCATAGAAAATAAATCTGACAAATTCACTAAACTGAAACATAAAACCCACATAAACAGGAGTTGTAGCTGAAACAAAAACAAAAGTTAAATCATAGAGATTCACAACAACAAGAGAATATTGAACAATATATTTGAGTCACTTCCTCATTTGGAAATGAAACCAGCTCATCATTCTCCATAATTCTCATATTTTTTAAGGAGGTGATACTTCTTATTAGATCAATTAGCAACATTAATGGATCACTTAAACTGAGATCACTGAGTATTGAGATGGAAATTATTAGTGGTTTGCACTTCTCGATGTCTTCAAGAATGATGACTATCATACACTATTTGTCAAGTATCTTAGTGCTACAAGTCTTGCTATTTCATCAGCAAGAGGAAGAAATGTGATGTTTTGACAGCATGATGAATGTCACACACCATTCTCCATAAAATCTAAAAATATTACAAATGGCAACATATGAAGAGAGATTAAGAGATAGCAGAATTCAGTAAAATAAAAATTACCAGAAGTAACCCAAAAAAAGTAATACCCAAGCGCTATTATCTCCAAAGTAAGAAAGGAAATGAGCATATCAGCGATAAGAAATCACTAAATGCCTAGTCAAACTCAAGGAAAATTACTAGGGAATACTATTCCTCTTATATAACAAGTAAATGAGCACAAAGTAACAACCACTAGAGTTCAAAATCAAAACAACATAAGTTTGAAAATACATAAAATATCCATACAATTAGGAGCATCACATTTAATACTAGAGCTCATCAGCAGACTGTCAGGCATCAGATGAATTTTCATTGCCACATTGAAAATAGTATGAAGATAATGAGATAATAATAATCAAGCAATTTACATTAAAATTACATATTTTTTTTTTCATACCATTTTTGATCCTCCGTGGGTTGGTTGATTCATTTGAAATTTTTGCACAAACTGTCTCATCTCATCACGAAATGAGCCAAACTCACTCATCTGATTATCATGAAATGATCTGAACTCCTCTTTAAGACTAATTATCTGTCATAAGTTGCTGTCACTACCACCACCTTCTTCACTTTGGCTTTGAGGAAAGTATCTAGTCGGTGTGACACCAAATCCCTGGGTACGAACTCGACCTGAATGTTCTGGTCCCATAACTATAGTAAAGACTCTCTCATTAGCTTCAATATTTTAGTCTTCAGGTGTAAGCCCTTCTTCGAACAACCTTAGCAGACTTCATATGATTTTTGTTTCCTCTAGCTAAACTTTTTTTATCCCCTGCCCATTGTGAAGAACACAAATATGGCAAACCTCTTGAATAGATCAATCTTTCCAAAATAGACAACAATCATTTGAACATGTCAGTATCAGTACATTTTTTTGATCTTGTAACTTCAGCTAAAAAAGCATGTTCCTCTCCATGTCGATTCCAAACAACAGATCTAGGGAAAATTCATTTGGAGAGTAAATGCAACTTGATATCTTTTACATAATGAAAATATCTTTTAATGCATAATTTGTATGGACATAAAATTTTTTGTGTTGAACTTTGACTTTGCGTTGCAAATTCTAAAAAATTCTCAACACCTTCAATATACTCACTACTCCATTTTGATTTTGACATCCAACTCATATCCATCAAAATTGAGAATATAATTTTCCAACAGTTTTTGAGAAAATAAAAATTACCCAATTAGCTCATATTAGCAAATTTTCCTACACATGCAACAAAAAATTCTCTCTGTATATCTTTAGAAAACATGTTTGTGCAGCTTCGTTGTTCAACATAAGCAAAATATTATGCCAATTTATATCTTGTATTTATAACATTTTCAAACCTATAAAGTACTCGAAAAATACACATTCAATAAGCATACACACAATAATAGAGAAAAAGTGTAATTTTATTTCAATACTTAATATACAATCTATTTTACATACCTTATAGCCCTATTTATAGCCTAAAATGAAAGCTAGAGAGAGATCAAGGAGGATGAAATTGATAAGTGAGAAGCAGGGAAAACAGTGCATTGGGCTTTCGAAGAGGAGAGGGGAAAAGGTCTCAAGAATCTAAGAGAAAATAATAAATCATGGGACTTGCTTTATTTATAAATATAAATAAGTATATATATTTATATTTATATTCGCAGTCATGGACAAAGGACTATTCAGCATATTGCTTCTCTCTCTCTTGCTCTAACTGGTAAGGCAGGAGGTGGTAGCCTGATAGATGACATGGATGTTAAATTGCTAGGAACAAGAGTTTTTTTTTTAAATTAAATACTAACTCAGATGTTCTACTATAGGGCCATCAGAGAATTAATGCATATATTTTTTGTATTTTTTTTTTGCCCCTTTTTTATATGCAAAATCAAATGAAACCTTGCATCAATGATCTAATCCCAACAAGATATTCGAAATAATAAAGAATACTTAATATTCTAAAAAAATGATTATGAAGAGACGACGTGGCCAATCTCAAATCATCTGAGTTTTACTAGCTTGTGCAACATGTCTTGAAATAGCGACTAAATGGCGACCAGAAATCCATTAGGGCAGATAAGAGATGAGCCAATATTTATGCATGAAAAAACTTTCAATTAATATTTATAACTCGTACCACTGAACAAATATTTTTGTTCAAACAACATTGTAAACTCATCCAAATCATATAAATAAATTCACAAAAATAAGGTCATTTTGTTAATCATCATCTTCTTCGTTCGGACAACATTGTAAACTCATCCGAATCATATAAACAAATTCACAATAATAAGGTCATTTCGTTAATCATCATCTTCTTCGTTCAAACAACATTGTAAACTCATCCAAATCATATAAACAAATTCTCAATAATAAGGTCATTTCATTAATCATCATCTTCTTCAACGTAATGTGCAAGCATTTGAAAAAATAAAAAAAATCAAGGTTAGGGTTTATGCCGAGAAGGGAGATCGGAGGAACTAGACACGAGCAGATGGCCGAACTTCGTTCTTTGACGCAGACGAAGACTCCGATCGAAACAAGACTATGAGATCGAGAACTATCGAACAATCGAGCACACAGGGAGAAGGGACGTCGCGCGCACGGAGAGCATGCTAGGGTTCGGGATCGAAAGAGAAGAAGAAGTTCGTGGATCACGAGCTGCGAGAGTCCAGTGAGTGTATAAGTAATAGCCATCTTTTGCACCGCTTTAAACCGCAGCTAGTAGCTGCGGTTTAAAGCGGTGCTAATACCCAGTTTTGTAGCTGTGGTTTAAAGCGGTGTTAATACCCAGTTTTGGCAGCGGTTTTCAAACCACCCGTGACAAGTGCTGCAAAAAACCCCATTTTTTAGTAGTGATGGAGGATAGGTACGGAGTGATGGTGAGGGATAGGGCATCGTGAAGGTGGGCTTAAGCCCACTTTGGCATGTGTCGGTCTTGTCCGACAGAGGTAGCTGAAGTTGGGCGATGACAATGGAGTTTGGGTATGAAGCAACGCTGGTGGCTAGGGTATCACAATGACTTGGAACGAGGGCATCTATGATCCATGTGAGCCTTAATATTAACGTTTCTTTTTTCCTTGATTACTTTAATTTGTTTTGGGTTAAAGAGTATTTATTCCAATGTTGTCAAACTTTAATATTACGTTCTGCTCTATTTGTTCTTGTGGCTTATTTTCTTCTGGCTTTGATCATTTTCTAATCTGTTTCTTTATTGGTCTCGGCAGTGCGAATTTATTTGCTTCTCTTGTTAGTTGTTATCTGTTTTGTCTCCCTGCGGCTTTCTTTAGAATCTTATTTCTATTTGTTATTTAACTTGCTTGTCCTACTCTTGTATGTCTGTTGTTTTTCCCCCTGAAGGGTTCTTTGGGCATTGGCCCCTTGCTCATAGTCTTTGTTGCTGTGCTGACTTCCGGTTCAGGTCATGTTTTTGTGCAGGTTCCTTTCTGGTTTTCTCCCTGGTTATTGTTTATGGTTCCTTGTTATTCATCCTAGCTTCTGGATTGAGCTTACTATCAATCTTAGCTATGGGCTGTTTATTTTTAAGTTTGGCTCCTTGCCGACTTTCATTAGGTCTTTTTTACTTTGGTGAAATTTTGTAATTGGGTAGCGATATTTGACTTTCAGGGTTTTTATTTTGTTTTTTTGTCATTTTGATTGCAGTTTTTTGGGCAATAATGCGTTATTAATCCTTTTAGGGACTTGTGACCATTTTTTTATTTATTAACATGTAAGCCTTATAATGAGTTTTTACCAAAAAAAAAAGTTATATTATGAAAAATTATTTAATTTTAAACTATATCTTTAAAGTTTGAATTTATTTATATATATCTATCTAAAAATTATATCACGCAAGCTAAAGAAAAGATAAAAGAAATTTGTTAGAATATCCTGAGCAAAATTTCAAGCATGATGGGCCATAAGACTCTTTGATATGCTTTAAATTAATTCAATATATGGCTAATAAATATTACACAAATCTCAAAGCATATCTATGTGCTTGAGTTCCATCTTGACAATGTTTTAGTCGTGATATCCTTAACACAGTTTTTTTGTAAGGAAATATAGGTTAGGAAGAAGTATTTCCCAAATTAGAAGTAAATTTAACTTTAATATGATGACAAAATATCTTGATTAAGTAATAGTTCAGCACATGGTAAAAAAGTTAGTAGACATTTTTATTTTTTCTTTACATTTTACCAAATATTTTCATTATCAACAAATGATTTGCATCATTATTAATAAATATATTTGGAAACATATAATTAAATTAATTTTTTTTAAATATTTGCATTCCTTTAATTCCAACGATCTATTATGGTGAACTTTAAAGATTATGCCTTTTAATTTGATGCAATCAATTTTTTTAACATTATAATCATTTTCGAGTGCACATTAGTTTCTAACTTTTTTTGCTATTAATTTATCATTGATACATTTGCAGTTTTTATTTCTTGTAATTTATTTAACTTATTATAACTATTATATAAAATTAATATGAATCATTTTGAGTTAATTTAACTCTAGCCTTGAGCTCGGAGAGCAAGTAAATTTTAGATAAAAAAGAACATGCATGAATAAACTTTAATTTTTCTAATGTTATTGTGCTTTATAAGAATTAAAACCATCCTACAATGTTAATAACTGTGCTTTCTGAAAAAAAAATTCAAAAATTTTATTAATATGTTCTCTGTTGTATTCGCCTTTACTGATAAATTTCTTAATTTAATCTTATTATAAAACTAAATTAAAATGAATAATAAGAGTTAATAGTTTTATAATATTATTTTAAAGATTTTAAATTTTATTTATGTGCACTTAATGTATACAGGAACCCTAAAGTCCTCACAGGGCAATGATTAATTTTTTTCTAATTATATTATTTGTCATATTTAAAAGCAGATATTAACCAATTAACCCACGTATACAGTATCCATCCAGTGCCTTTATAATTAATTTATACAGCATTGATCTTTTCCCTTATATAAATTAATAACACAATACCTCAATAAAAATTTATTGTTAGTATCTACCATATAAAATCTCACGCATTTTTATGTTTACTAAATACTCACGCAGGTTAATGCTCTATATATTAACATGTAAGTTTTTCTTATAGCACGTAAGAGCTCTCTCTCTCTCTCTCTCTCACAACCAAAGCATGAGAAGTTTTTTCAAAATCTTTCCCAATACCGAAGTGGGGGATTCTCATATATGTAATCAGCAATCCAACACCGATATGAAAAGTGATCAAGTAATCAATACAACAAGGTTTGGCGGCCTGTTCACAGCCCCTAACGCTCGTTTTTCTGCTGGTGGTAAGCAACACAACGTACAAATAGGCGTGGAGGACAATGAAGAAGGAGGTGGAAAAATGAGGTTTTTTATGGATGGTGATATATTTTACGAGGTGGCCATAACAAAAGGAAATGTTCGATGGAATGTTGAATTCTATATTGATGGGGTGGCGGTTGACTTTTATTGGGATCTGAGTAAATCTCCGAATAAATTTTTGTTCCGTTCAAAGGTCATTGGCGGCGGCGGTTCCGAGATTATTGAAGAGTGGAGCGAGTGGTGTGAGGGATATTACACCCTTTTGATATTGGGGTACATTTTAATTAATGATTGATTTGATTGAATTATTTGGTTTAGGGTTTGTTTGGGAAGGCTAGTGTTCCGTAAAGTTGGTTGACAAGTTGCTATGGGGACAATAAGTTTGCTATTTTGATTGTAAAAATTAGTTTTCATTGTAGATCTTTTCGAAAAATAGTGGCAAAGTAGTAAGAAAGCACTAACAAAATGAAATTATTGATTTTTGTTTAAAAAGTAGAGTAGTAAGAAAACTATCCTAAACAAACCCTTATTTTCATTGGGGAATTAGTTGCATTTATTTATAAATTTTAGTTATGTCAAGTTTTGGAGTATAGTCAGTTTTTCGTTATCACTGCTTGTAATGTTTTCTTTAAGAAAATGTTAATGAAAATATGGTTCAATTTATTGGTGTGTTTGATGGTTCATTGGGGAAAAGAATTTTAAATGGCTGACTATGTTTTCATGCTTTTACAAGAATAATGTTTTCATGTTTTATTAAGGAAATCAAAAACATTTTTTTATGAATAAAAATTTTGAGATTTATGGCCTCTTTCACAAATATAGTTTGGAATATTAGAGGGGCTGGGAAAATTGATACTAGTTTGCGTATCAGAAATCTTTGTAGAATTCACAACATTTCTGTTTTGACTCTTTTGGAGCCTATGATTGATGCCTCCAAAATTAACCTACCTAAAAAATAGATGGGTTTTAAATTTTTTTTTTTAGTTAGTTAGAATCCATTAATGGGCTTACATGTTAATTCATCCAAAAATTGATTACAAGCCCTTAAAGGGAATGATCACTAATGCTCAAGGAGTTACAATCAAAAGCCATATAAAAGAACCTTAGAAGCCAATGATCCCTACTAAAATACAAGATAAAAAAATAGAAAACAAAAGACAACCTAAAGGGAGGCAAGGAGTCATCACCCAAAAATAGACCAGGCTAAAGCCAACTTGGAATCCCAATCAGGTACTAGCAACAGACCTAAAAGCACCTGCAAAAGAAAGAGAAGCAACATGGAAACAAAGTAAGCGCAAGAAATGGCCAAACCAAAATAAGAGCACTTAGGCCACAAGTAAGAACCCAGCAAAAATCATTGGAAGAAAAACCCAAAGTAGATAAATCTCTAGCCCCCACAGCACAACTACCAATCAACCAAAAACTCAAAATCTAAACAAAAAAGGAGAGAAACTAAGAAGCACCACCAACTTACAAAGATAGTGTAGAAAAATAACCCAAATAAAATAAAAGGATATAGAATTGAAAATATTCATTGTAGTTTATCTCTTTTCAATGTCAATGTGATGAGTTATTGTGTTTATGTAAGTTGTTTCAAAACTAGTAGAATGGTTTTTTGGAAGAATTTGATTGAATTTAATTATATCTACAATGTCTCTAGGTATTATATTAAACCAAAGTGACTCCTTTTGCCCCCACAGCAAGGCGGCGGAGAAGCCCTTACAAAATCTCTTCCACCAAACCCCGGTGTGACAGAGAATCGTCATCCTTTTTCACCCTCCTGGTGAAGGCAGAGAACTGTCATCCTTTTTTACTCTCCTGATGAAGATAGAAAACCCACCGTCCTTTCTCACCCTCTTGGTAATGGCAGAGTACCAAGCATCTGTTTTCACCCTCCTAGTGATGGCAGAGAACCGGACCTTCTTCAAAGATCTTCTCTCAAGAGTCTTCATAGAGATAGGGAAGAGACTTGAAGTACAAATAATGAGATCATCACCTTTGGGCAATCTTGTGAATCCCCTCACAATTTTCTCATTAAAGATCTCACCACACTCACTCCCAAACGCTCTCCCTAATCACTCTCCCTTCCATTCTCATGAAGAAATTTGCAGAAGATTAGTTAGACAGTCAGTTTTTAGGAATCTTAAATACAAAGGACAAGAAAAATCATCCAAAAATTAAAAATTTCAAGTTTTATGAAGTAGGATTGTATCGTACGATCTACAATCGTCTCGTACGAACAGTTCAAAAATGAACGGTTCGTCCCATACGATATCTCGTATGAACCATGTATGCCCTATTTTGTACTCTAGAAAATGATATACGAAACCAGATCATCTCGTACGAACAGTTCAAAAATGAACAGTTTGTCCCGTATGATATCCTGTACGAACCATGTAACCCCTGTTTCGTACTCTGGAAAGTGATATATGAAACCCGAGCGTATTGTAAGAATAATTCAAAAATTAACGGTTCATCCCGTACGCTGTCCTATATGAACCATGTAATCTAGTTTTTGTACTATATAAAATGATATATGAAACCCATTCGTACTATACAAACAATTCAAAAAATTGAACAGTTCATCCCATACGATCCAGTATGAACCATGTAAGCTCCCATTCCGTACTCTGAAAAATGATATACGAAGCCTATTCGTACTGTATGATCAGTTCAAAAATTGAATAGTTTATCCCGTACGATCCAGTACGAACCACGTAAGCTCCCATTTCGTACTCTAAAAAATGATATACGAAAATATTTCGTACTGTACGAATTATACTTAGAAAAAATTTTAAACCTCGCAGGTTCGTATTAGAGGAGAAATAACATAAATCGTCCTGTACGATTCAACATCATACAATATAACTAGTTTTAAAAAATACATTTTATCTCACTCCCCTAGAGTGTGTGTATGCATGATTACCCAATTACAATCACATTACTCAGACTCAAGAAAAGAAAAAATACAGACTCCAAGACTAATAAACTCTAACCAAAGTAATTTGTAGTCTTCCACTGTCTAAATTGTGATTTTTCTGAAATGAATTGTTAGTACACACAAAATAAAATTTTTCAGTATATGTTAGGAGAAATAATAAACAAATAATAAGTTTTTGTAATCATCAAAAACTCACATAAAAAACTCACTTGAATAAATAGATTTGCATAATTCTCAACAATCTCCCCCTTTTTGATAATGGCAAAATAATTATTATTTGAGTTAACAAGTAAACTTAAACATAAATTTTCTCCTAAGCTCCCCCTAAAAGTAAGCTACCCCTAAAAATATGATCTATTTGAAACAAGTGACATTAAAAAAAGAGAGAAGACAAAATAAACACACACATAACATGCAAATCAGAGACAAGATAAAACAAACACACACAGAGATACACATATAACATGAAAATAAAATAAAACATATCAAACAATATCAAAGGATCATTGATTAGTGTAATTGAGAAAACGATAAAGGAAAGAATGATTGACG
This sequence comes from Dendrobium chrysotoxum, assembly GCA_019925795.1. Taxonomy (NCBI): domain Eukaryota; kingdom Viridiplantae; phylum Streptophyta; class Magnoliopsida; order Asparagales; family Orchidaceae; genus Dendrobium; species Dendrobium chrysotoxum. The sequence continues at coordinate 50,391,912 of CM034305.1, read as the reverse complement.
ACATTATGCATCTTCTCAAATTGAATGACACATTTTATGCATCTTGTCAATTTTGGGCTAATTATGTGCCTCTTTATAATTTGGTGAACATTATGCATCTTTTGTATTCGTGGCACACTGTGCATCTTTTCATTTTTAGGCTCATTTTATGCCAACTTAAAAAATTTTCTTTCCAACGCCACAATCTCTTGACACAAATACAATAATGAACACTTTGAGATAGAAAATAAGAGTAATATTAAGACATCAAATATGCAATAATTTAAGCTAATTAATATATGTCTAAAAATAAAATAGTAAAAAGATCTTCTAATCTACACCCAGTTACAAAGTAATATAATTATTTTCAGAGATTAAATTATGTATAGCGATTATAATTATAAAATAGTTCAACTAACATTTCATGTAGACAATAAACTACATTTGATTAAATAAAAAAAATTCAAGTCACAATGGAATATGCATCCAAACATGATTCGTTCATTTTATTTAACATGCATTTTTGTTACATGCATCCTTCCATACTTCTTCCAACATAAAGACCACTATTCATACATCAAATCTTTAACAAACAACCAAATACAATCAAATACTATAAGTACAATCAGAACAAACACCAAGTCAGCAATCATCCAAGCCTAAAGGTTAAAAAAATATCGACACAACCAAATAAAAATAGAAGTATAATCATCTAAAATCCTGAGAGGTTCTGATCTGGAGGTGGTGGAGGACTGAACATTATGAAGTAGCTATTTATGCTACCTACATTTGCATTCACTGAATCAAATTATTCACGAATCCACCCCATATCTTCAGTGTATCATACATCCTGCTGGTTTATCTTAGCCTCAATTTGATCAAATTGTTGATCAAAATGAGATTCCATTTGATCAAAATGTTGGCACATTTCTTGTTAAAAATTCTGATCAGGTCCAGGTGCAGGTGCTGGTGGTGGAGTAGGGGCTCCTTCTTCCTCAAAATCATCTCCAGAACTCTCTCTCCTAAAAAGTGCCTGAAAAGAGGCATTAGTAAAGTGCACAGGCAATTCAGTAGATCCGTCAGGGTGGACTAAGTTGTACTTCTTCTCTAGGATATACAAAATTAAATGTCTAGTGCAATATTTTTCTTCCTCTTGATTCTAGGATGCCCAATATCAGTAAGAGAATACAAATAGTCAATGATCAACTGAGCTTCATCTATAGGTTGACCAGTCATGATTAAGTAGGTAATAGTTGACAGGAGGGGTGTCATATTGATTTGATCTCCAGCTTTTGGGATAATGGAGGTTCTAAGAACATGTTGGATGATCCTTACATTTTGGTTCAGGGTGTAGACTCTAAGTAAAAGACTTGGTTGGCTTACTCCCCTAAGAACCTGATTGACTTCTGACCAATCATAGTTAGCTCTAGAGGTCAGGGTGTGTTCTCGAAACCCTAGAGTTCTAAGATGAAGAAAAGTCTCCAAATCCTCCTTAATAATTTCTACTCTCTATTTCATAACATAAGAAGTGATCCTTATGTGGTCCTGATTTATTTTCATGTTTACGAGAAAAACATGAAATAAATCCTTATTGTATGCATGAATGAGGGTGAGGATGAACGAAAATTTGGTAGAGTCAAAAAGTGGAATTACATCAAAGTGGATCTTATCTTGCATTAAGACACAAGAGGGCGTGATCTTGGATGTACTAAACTTTAGGTATGCATCCTCATTTTGTTGAGACAAAAAATTGTCATCCCAATCCCATCTGGAGGACTATCCTCTAACATTTTGTGATCTCTTCCCGCTACCGACATCTCTAATTCGTGGCTTTGAAGGGTTTGAAATGGAAGTGAAAAGAATGAAAACTGCCCTTCTATATAAAGAAAAATGATCAATCATACAGTACAAAAATATTTCATACGGGATGAAATAAATTTCATATAGTACGAAATAAATTTCGTACATACGAACAGATACAGCCAAAAATGAAACGACTTTTCATAAACTACCCTTCCTGATGCTTCCTTTTGTACAGGATTTTTGACTACACGATTGTACAGATGATCACGTGTTCGTCTAGGATGATCAAAATATTAAAGATCATTCTGATGATAGATGGCATCGTCCTTATCCTAAAACGACAACATGGATCATACAGATGAACGACATGTTCATAGGTACGATTAGTAATAATAACTGACTAAAACTATGAACTTGTCCCCATTCGTACAGATGAACCTGTATATATCATACAGTACGATAATGTCATCGTACAGTATGAACTATTAAAAAGATTATTTTGTCTACTCAACTATACAGATTTTCATGTACACGCTACAAAATTCGTATTACACAAAATAATTTTGTACAGTATGAATAGAATAACAAAAAAACACAGTACATGGAAAGCTCAAAAACCTTTCAAAATAAAATATTTTTTATTTTTCATTAAAGTACAAACAATAAAAAGACAAAGCAATAAAATACAATAAAAAAAATATATACAACTTATACTACACAAACTTGACATAAACAAACATACAATCACACACAAAATAAGTTTGCAGAAATTTTATTTATGCATTAAGATCAATCACACCTACCTTTGTCATTAAAATGCTAAATTTGTCAAAAGCTAGTGATTTTGTGAAAATATCTGCAAGTTGATCTTTAGTAGTAACATGATGTAATTCAATTTTTTCTTTTGCTACATGATCTCTTATAAAATAATACCTTATATCGATATGCTTGGTTCTAGAATACTGAATAGGATTCTTTGAAATGCATATGGCACTAGTGTTTTCACAAAAGATTGGAATTGTGCCAACAGAAAATCCTAAGTCAATTAACTGTTGTTTTAACCAAAGCACTTGTGCAACACAACTTCCTAAGGTAATATATTTAGCTTCTGCAGTTGAAAGGGCTACTGAGTTTTATTTTCTACTAGACCAAGAAACTAAGGAGTTTCCTATAAATTGACAAGTTCCAAAGTGCTTTTCCGATCAACCCTATAACTAGCAAAATCTGAATCAGAGTATCCAATAATTTCAAATGCAGTGTTATTCTTATGATACCAAATTCCTAGGTTTTGAGTCCCCAAAAGATATCTCATAATTCTCTTAACTGCAACACTAAACATGATATTCGATCTGCTAGCTGTCAAGTAGAGCAAAGATCTAATCATCCCGCTAAACTTCTTTTGATCAACTAATTTTCCTTTAGGATCTTTATCTAACTACACTAAGGAACTCATGGGTGTATTTATTGGTTTAGCCTTATCCATTTCATACTTCTTAAGGATGTCCTTAATATATTTTAACTGGCTCAGAAATGTTCCATCCTTATCCTGCTTAATGCTAAACCCCAAAAAGAACTCAAGTCTCCAATTAAGCTTATCTCGAATTCCTTACTCATTATTTTTGAAAATTCATCACAAAAATTTTTATCAGTAAATACAAATAGGATTTCATCCATATAATTTTTAAATAATGAGTATTTCATCTCCTACTCTTTTTATAAAGAGATTGGTGTCCACACTCCCTTTGACAAATGACCGTTCAAGTAGGAAGGGCTTATCCTATCATACCAAACTCTAGGTGCCTGTTTAAGTCCATACAATGCCTTTTTTTAATTTGAAAATATGATTAGGAAATTATGCATTTTCAAAATCTGGCGGTTGCTCAACCTAAACATCCTCTTTTATAATCTCATTTAGAAAGACACTCTTTACATCCATTTCACTACAGGAAAGTCAGCTATTACCGGTGGTATTTATTTTTTTTTTCGGCGGTTTTAGAAACTATCGACGGTTTATCGGCGGTTCCTGAACCGCTGGTATTAGGCCCATTGGAAATGATTTTTGGCTGCTCTTTTTCTACAGTTAGAAGGACCGACAACTTTTTGGTAGTTTTGACGGCCGGTACTTTTCGGCGGTTATAGCACCGATGACCGTCGGTTATTCACCGACGGCTTTCCGGCAGCAAAAAATGCCAGTTTTACCGGCATCCTTTTTATATTTTCTGCACTAAAATAAGCCATCTTGTATCAATATTTTTGGTGGGGAAACCGCTGGCAACTGTTGGTACACCGCTGGTTAGTTCCGGCAGCTTAATTATGAATCTGGCGGTTATAGTGAGCCGTCTGGTAACGAATATTCCGGCAGCCAAACCAACGGCCACCGACAGTCTAACCACCGGTGATCACCGGTAATTTTCAACTAATAATTTATATTACCGGTGGTCGCCTAAAGCCGTCTGGTATCGAAGCTTTTTGGCGGCCAACTTTGTAGCATTTAAAAAAAAATTGATAGCCCCTCCTCTATTTACTCAGATTTCCACAAACCTGTACAACAAACATTTATCACAGTATATATTCGTCAACATGCCACTATAATCAATCCATAAATATGGGCAACACACCATTATAAACCAAATAATTTCTATAATAAACATAATATATAAAGTTTAAACCAAATGTTCATTAAAATAAATGTTTAAAGATGTCAACAACCTTTACATAAAAAGTTCATCAAACTAAATATTTAAACTAAAAGTTCATAAAATAAATAAAAAAACTAATCATCCTCTATCTCCTCAGTGCCTGGTGTTTCATGTGTCTGCTCTTAATCTTTCTTCTTTGATTTTCATCTCTATAGGCTCACAGCTCTGCATGCATCTCATTTTGTACCTTTCTCATCTCTTCTATCTCTCTCGTCAAGGCTACAACTTTCTGGCTAACAGTTTCTTCAACTCCACTAGGATCATAAAATACTGATGTGGATGAACTGCTCTCATAAGCATAACCTTGCGAACTCAGGCCATATACCCTCATTCTCTGCCTTCCTCCAACAACATCTGACCATATATAATACTTAGAATACTGGGTCGATCCTGAAGATGATCTCTTACCAGTAGACTGACGACTTTTTCGAACTCGTATAAAATCATCCTGTGAGAATAAATCCATAAAAAAAATTGATATTAGAATGACATTTTTTATATTAAATTTATATTCCCAAACTCTAAAAATTATACTCACATGAGCTTTTTTGGCCTTTTCATCAACCCACTGATGGTCAGCATGATGTTGGTGAGTCCTCATATGTAACTCCAGTGGGGTCGGCTCCCAGCCAAGAAACTCTTTTTGAAAATAGAAGATAGAGTTAAAGTGATATACATATTTTTATTAAACTAATTGAAAGCTTTTACCAGTCATCGTATATTCTGTATGAGGAACAGATCCACTAGTATGAAGGGAGCTTCCTAAACCCCGCAATCAGATTCTTTATTCTGCTTATTTTGCTCTCTTATTTTTATGAACTCAGGGGTCGCCCAAGCTCTACTCAGATCTGCCCATACGCCCTCTCTAATCCATGATGGATGCTGCCCGAACTTTCTAATGTCCGTGAACATGTCCCTAAGACGGGTCGATCCTCTCCTCTCAAAATTTATTCTGATCCTCGTGTTATGCTTAGGCAACCACCTAAAATCTTTCTGTAAAAAAATTATAGACATAACAAATAATATTAATACAAATAAAATAAAATATTTTAATTCATGCCAAATAAATATACTTAAAATTCTCTAAACTACATATCCCTAATTTCCTTTGGGATCTTTTTCCATGATATGTAAGGAGCATCATATTTGCTCTTTATGATATCCCGAATCTTGTGGTAGGTGGCCTTGAGGGATTGAAGCTGTAGGTTAATTTATTTTGTCAATAACATATAATATATCAAATTACAATAAACTAAACAAAATAAGCTGAACTTATGTATCTCCCTCAGGCTCAATATATAGACGCTTATCTGCTATAGCTGCAGGATCCCCAACACCAACCGCTATTGGTGTAGATGGTCCACCATGTTTTAGATGCACCGGATATGAGTAATAATATTGCGTGGGGTAAGGAGGATAAGGTATAGTGGATGGACCAGTTTGTGATGCTGGTGGGATGTAATATGGATAGAACGGAGCTACATGTGCCTGATTTGGAGAGGGAAATCGAGGACTCATCGACGTAGGAGTAAAGTACCTAAAAAAGGGTGGTGGTACACTAACAGCAGGTAAATCTAATTGGCCCTGACCCTGCTCACTGGGGGACTACTGCTGACTCCTGGGTAGTGGTGCTGGTGGTGGTGGTGGTGGTGGTGATGGTATCTGAGGTGGAACTGAACTCCACCCCTCACTTTCATCAGGCTGTCTAGGTCTGCTAGGTCCTCCAACACTCAACCTTTTTTGAAAAATTTTGAGGTGTAGGATCTACGGGGAGGATCATCATCTGAGGCCATCTACATTAAAAGAAGGAATTAATAAATTATTGTAATATTTTAAAAATTAAATTGTGAGTGTTCAGAGATTTGCATAAGTAAAAATAAAAAATAAAAAAGAATGTAGAAGATAATTAACATACAAAATATATTTGAAAAAACTACTCAGAATCTAAAATATTTTCACTGCTCCCCAAGGTATCTTCAATTTCATCCTTGTTCTCACTTGATGAGCTAGTTGAACAATTCACAGTTTCTAACTACATTTTAATATTATGGGTTGTAGTTGGCATCTTCTCAATTTTAATAGACCTATAATTTGATATCTCATCCTCTTGATGTGCAGTTACTATAACGTACTGTTGATCAATTATCCCCCATACTTTTATTTTTATGATAGCTAGCCAATCTTATTTATCCCTACGACCACTGGGATATTTGCTGGAATAAACTTGAACAGCTTGACTTGCTAACACAAATGGATCAAATATCCCGTATCTTCTACTATATTTTACATCTACTAAACCATAAGTAAGATAAACCCTTGTGCCTCTATTCTATACTGGATCATACCATTGACAGTTAAACAAACATACAAAGTTCTCATCTTCGCCTGGATACTCCAGTGCAAGAACCTCATTCAGAGTACCATAATAATCACACTCATCTTCTTCATGTGTATTCCCTCTAACTTATACTCCACAACTTTTAGTTTTTCTTCCTTCGCTCCATGACTTGGGATGAAATCTGAACCCATTCATTATATATATTAGCCAGGTCTTCACTTTTCACATTGGGCCCCATGCTAGTGCTTGTAGACCTTTATCGAAACACTTGTTATCAGTGTTATGTACCTAAGAAAATTTTTACATGTATTTAGTATTTAATAAGATGTAATTCAAATAAAATTTGTAAAATTTAAGGGCTCACATAAGATTTAAACCAAGTTGGGAATTCATTTGTAATAACTTGCTTAATATCCATAGTATCTGTTAGAGGCAAATTGCTTACGAAATACCTGGTGAAGAATCATCCAAATAATCCTTTAGTATTTCAAATAAATATTACTCATTCTACACATTATGGAAGACTTACTCTAAGATTGATTGGACTTCTTTACAGTTCAGTAACACATATAAAGTCACTATTCTGATTTCTAAATCATTGAGAAATCTTTCAACGCATTTGCCACTAGGCTTTTCATGACTTCTAAAGACTGATAGTGCAGCCTTTAAACATCGAAGTCCATGTTACGACCAATCTTTATTCTTGTACTCCTTACATGGGGCTTAAAGTAGTAAGAGCAGAATTGGGTTATTTCTTGAGACATATATGCTTCACATATCGATCATTCTGGTCGTATTTTATTCTTAACATATTTTTTTAACTTGTTCAAATATCAATTAAACAATTAAAAATATCAAATTAGTAAACTTATGTTTTCAACTTGTTCAAAAATATTTAAAATAACTTAATAAAAATATGTTTTACCTCTCGAAAGAATACATCCAACGATATTGTACAGGTCCACCAACTCTAGCTTCGTAAGATAGATGGACTGGAAGATGTTCCATAGAATCAAAAAATCTCATGGGAAATATTTTTTCTAACTTGCATTAGATGATTAGTATTTCTCCTCGTACCTCTGTAAAACATGTTCACTTAATTTAGATGAACATAGGTCTTTGAAGAAAATGCTAAGCTCAGTCAATGGATTCGATATGTAATCTGATAACATACACACTATGATTGGAAGGAGAACCTCCATGATTATGTGATAATCATGACTTTTTAGTCCAAATAACCTTGCAGATTTAAGGTCAACACATCAGCTTAAGTTTGATCCGTAGCCATCAGGCATTTTTAAACCTTTAAACTACTGACATATTGATCTTCTATGCTCTAATGTGAAAGAGCAAGGTGCTTTGGGCTTCATAATTTTTCCGTCGGTGGTTGTTACTAACTCTAAGTTTTTTCGACGGCAGTACTCTTTAATGTCCATCCTAGCTTTGACATTATCCTTTCTCTTACCTTTGACATCCATAATTGTATATCAAATGTTATCCAGGAAGTTCTTCTCAATGTGTATAACATCTAGATTAAGCCTTATCAAATTTATTCTCCAATATGGTAATGTCCAGAAAATACTTTTTTTAATCTAATTATATTCAACACCATATCCCAGAAATTTAGACTCTGATAACATTGGAAAATCAATAATTGATGAAAAGTTAGAAAGTCTCTATAGTACGTTATCACCATTTAATTTGGGTGGAGGAGGTGACCTCTCAACTCTATTTTTAACGAATGCATCCTTATTCCTCCTAAATGGATGATCAGCAGGTAGGAACATACGATGACAATTAAACCAAGTATTTTTTCCTCCATGTTTTAGTGTAAAAGCTTTACAATTCTCCATACAGTAAGGGCAAGCTAATTTTCCTGCTGTGCTCTAACCAGACAACATACCATAAGCTAGAAAATCACCAATGGTCCAAAGCAATGCAGCTCGAAGGAGAAAATTTTATTTGGTTGATATGTCATATGTGAGGACACCTTCTTCCCATAATAACTTGAGATCATCAATTAATGGTTGCAAAAAAAATATCAATTTTTGCTTTTGGATTATGTGGTCTAGGTATTATAAGTATTAAGAACATGTATGCGGTAGTCATACACAACTCTGGTGGAAGGTTGTATGGTGTTAGTATAACTGGCCAACAAGAGTATGGTGAAGCTGCTTACTATATGGGGTAAAACCATCAGAACATAATCCCAATCTTATGTTGCATGGTTTAGCAGCAAATGAAGCATGTACTCGATCAAAATGTTTCCACGCTTCAGCATCTGATGGATGAGAAAGAACACCACTGTTTGTTAATTTCTCCTAATGCCATCTTATATGACCTGCTGAACTCATTGATGCATAAATCCACTGAAGTCTTGGAATGATCGGTAAATAAAATAAACGGGAAAATCGAATATCTTTCTTTTGATGGCATTATTTTCTCGAGTTTGTCTTAAACCGAGGTGCATTGCAGGTGCGACAATAAACTTCTATTGCATCATCCTTATAGTATAACATACATCCATTGATACAACAATCAATTTTTGTGGCAATAAGACCCAACTTGGATACTAATTTCTTTGTTCGGTGTAAATTTGAGGGAATTAAATTGGCATTTGGATTTATTTTCTTGAGAAGACCAATGAAGTCATTGAAACAATCACAAGGAATATTATATTCAGTTTTGATACTTAGCATCCTCATCGCAATCGATAATTCTGAATGAGTTTTGCAACCACCCCAAATTTATTTTTGAGCTGCATGTAGTAACTCAAATAAATTTTTAGTTTCTGCATTTGGTGGCTCTTCCACATTAGCCCTTAAATTAGGACCTACTACATCAAAAATAAGCTCTTCAGATGGTCTAGTCATTTGATCTTCATCAAATGTTTCAAAAGCTGTGGATGGACTGGCATGAGTATCTCCGTGTGGCTCGTACTCGCCGTGTGAGGTACAAATCTAGTAGTCTGGAATACCCCTATGATATAAATTAACCTTCACATCATCGGGCTTGAGGAATGCTTGATTTTTGTGCTTCGAACATGGACATCTAAACATTCCATCGAACTTAAATAAAGGTAGTTGAGATGCAACTTGAATAAAAGTCTCAACTCCATGTATAAATTCATCTGTCAATCCTCTTCGACCCAGTAATAATATGTTATACATCCAATATCTTTCTTCTTGGATAGTCAATTGGATGTTAAAGCAAAAGTAAATGTTTTCCAACATATAAAGTTGTGAAATCAATTATTAGAAGCTAAGAGAGGAGAACACTAGGATTAATAGAACATAACTCAATTCAAAACTAGTAAGCTGACATCCAAATAAATGAAATAAAATTAAAATTAAAAAAATTACTACCCTCAGAACAACCGGCAAGCGATTTCCTCGCATGCAATGAAAAAAGTAGGCAATATAAAATAAGTGCTTAGGGCTTGCAAACTAAGGGTCCACCACAGCTACAAGGTCCAACGTCCACCAAAACTCCTCCGGCAAATGTCACCAAATCATCTAACAAACACCTCCCAAAAACACAGCGAAGGGGAAAGGCAAGACTCCACTCCATATAACTTTCCAAAATAATAACTTAAAGTAGCAGCTCAAGCATTAACGAGCTAGAACCAAGTAGCTCCCAAAAACACAGCCCAAAACCAAGCAGCCAAGCCAAACCTAAGAAGCATCCAGCAGCCCAAAAACTCAAAGAACCCAACTAGCTAGCACACCCAAAGTTTGCCATGCCCAAACACTACCTACTCAAGCTTATTGGATGTCTTCCATCATAGGGTAGCATAAAAAATTAAAAGAAACTAATCCACTTATCTTCCACTGGAGCTACTCCAACCTTTTTATGTATATGCTCATTTCGTATCTAGTCTTTAAGAGTAAAGCCACTAATCCACTTGAGCATCCTAATCTCTGTAATACTTAACTTAATATTATGCTTCTTTTTTAATGGCAAAAATTCTGCACCATAAAGTATTATAGGTCTCACCAATATTTTATAGAATTTTTCTGTAAAGTTAAGTGGGACTTATCAACAAGAAGAATATCATTAATAAAAAGCATACACCAGGGTACAACCTCATGCAAATTTCTAGTGAGAACATCCATGACTAAAGAAAAAAGATATGGGCTTAAGACCGATCCTTAATGTAATCCAATTGAAATAGGAAAATACTTGGTTAAACCACCTTGTGTTCGAACACAAGTAATAGCTCCTACATACATATCCCTAATGACTTGAATATTATAAGCTTTATTAACTGTTCAATATTTATTATATGCTTTCTCTAAATGAATAAAAATCATATGTAGATCCTCCTCATTCTCTCTATACTTCTCCATCAAACCTCTCAATAAATGTATAGCCTCCATAATAGACCTACTTGGCATGAATCCAAATTGATTTTGAGAAACAAGAACATCCATGTTTAGTGAGAATAGCTAAAAATCAAGTTCAACTTGAACTCCCTCTCTAATCTTATCAACAAGAAGAATATCATGAGTAATAAGCAAACACCAAGGTACATCCTCTTTAAAATATCCAGTGAGAATATCTATGAATAAAGAAAAAACAAATGACTTGTTGGTATTGCAAATTTCAGAAAAAATAAAACCAAACCAAAGGGAGCTCGTCAGCGGAGGGAACTAGTCGGCGACCGGAGGGTGCTCGTCGACCGAACAATATGCGAGATCGTCGGCCAGAGGGAGCTCGTCAGCTGCCAGAGGTAGCTCATCGGCGGCTGAATTCCTGCGTAGTTAGCCAGAAATGCTATCGCGAGCTAGCATATGCAGGGAGAGCAAACTGAAGAAATGAAGAGGAAGGGCTTGGGATGGCCAATATTAGGTCTATTTTCGGCAGTTTTCTGGCGGTTATGGCCGCCAGAAAAAATTACTTAACACCAGCGGGCCAAGCCACCGGTATTAGCGATGGTAAAATATTAAACCGGCAATCTTACTGGGGGTTACCATATCGCTGCTAATTCTGGCAATTTTTAATACAAAACTGCTGGAGAAACTACCGGTTAATACTGGCGGTTAGATCGCTGGTTAAACTGCCATTATTACCGACTGCTAACGAACCGCCGGTAATAGCCAGTAAAACCTGAATTTACTGTACTGTTTGATACAACTTAAAACCTTTAAAACAGGCATACGCTAAAAATACTCTAACTATCTAAAGTCTAGCTACTAGGGTAAAGGTCTCCTTAAAATCAATTCCCTCAATCTGATTATTCCCCTTAGCCACAAACCTTGCTTTGTTTTTAACAATCACTCCAGAATCATTTATCTTATTTTGAAATACCCACTTTGTTCTAATAACACTTTGATCTTTTGGTCTTTCTATCAATTCCTAAACATCATTTCTAGCAAATTGATTCAACTCTTCATGCATAGCTAGAATCCAAAACTCATCAGAAAGTGCATGATTTACACTAGTGGGTTCAATCATTCAAATAAAAGCGGAGTGATTTACTTATTTTCTCAAACCATGCCTAGTCCTAACTCCTTTACTTGGGTCACCTAAAATCAACTCTTTAGGATGACTCTTGGGAAAATTCCATTCTCTAGGCAATTTATTTTCTTCTCCATTTTTAACCCTTTCTTCAACTTTTACATTTTCATCAAACCTAGACCCTCCAGTATTATCAAATTCATCAAAAATAATATGAGTGGTCTCGTCAACTACCAATATCCTTCTATTAAAAACTCTATAGGATTTTCCAACACTTGAATATCCTAGAAAAATTCTTTTATCAGATTTAGGATCAAATTTTTCTAAGGGAGTTTTTTCATTATTATGTATAAACACTTTACATCTAAAAATATGTAAGTGTGAGAGGTTGGGAATTCTACCTTTAAGAAGTTCATAGGGTGTCTTATTTAATTTTTATCTAATAATTACCTTATTCAATACATAACATACGATACTAACTGCTTCAGCCCAAAAATATCTCGGAAGTGAATATTCTGCTAATATGGCTCTAGCAACTTCAATTAATGTCATGTTCTTTCCTTCAACTACTCCATTCTGCTGAGGTGTCCTAGATGCTGAGAAGTTATGGTCTATTTCATGAGATTTACAAAAATCATCAAACAATTTATTTTCAAATTCTCCTCCATGATCACTTTGGATAGTAATAATTTCAAATCCTAGTTTTCTCTGAATCCAAGTGGCAAAATCTCTAAAGTCCTCAAATTATTCACTTTTATAATTTAAAAATCTAATCCATGTAAATCTTGAGAAATCATCCACAATTACATACCCAAACCTTTTTCCTCCTAGACTTAAGGTACTAACGGGTCCGAAGAGATCCACGTAAGAATTTCTAAGGGCTTGCTAGTTCTAACTTCCTTGATTGAATTGAAAGAGGATTTGACTTATTTGCCTAGTTGATATGCATCACATAAGTGATCTTTTATAAAGTCTAATTTGAGTATACATCTAACTAACTCTTTTTTGGTATTTTTCCTAAGATTTCTCATACTAGCGTGACAAAGTCTTCTATTCCATAACCATGACTCATCAAATATAGTTTTCAAACAAAAAATAGTAGAAGTTTTTACAGAATTCAAATCTAGCATGTATACTTTATTTATTCTATCACCATTCAACACAATAATTCCATTTTGACTAATAACAGTTAGCATAGGTAAGAATTTTATATGATAACCTTTATCACACAGTTGACTTATGCTCAATAGATTATATTTTAAACATTCTACTAACAGAATATTTTCAATCATAAAATTTTTAAAGTTTTCGATCATACCTGTACCTACCACTCTCTTGGTGGTATTATCTCCAAGTGTAACCTTGCCTCCATTCCTGGCTTCTAATAATATGAATTAATTTACATCTCTAGTCATGTGCTTTGAACAGTCGCTATCAAGGTACCAAATGCTCTCACAAGGTCTTATGTGAGAGCGTTCCTACAAAATCATCAAATGTTAGACTTGGGCACCCAAATAAGTTTGGGTTCACCTCTTAGTAATTTTAAACCAGATGCATGTGTGATATACTGTATTTTATGTACCTTAGGTCTCCACACTAAGTATGTTCTATAATGAATAGTACAAGTGTGGGAAATATGTTCAATCATACCACAAGAAAAATATTTTACTCCAGGAAAATGATTTACCAATCTATGTGCATTGTAAGATCTTCTCCTAGATTTTGAACTAGTGAACTTGTGGTAATATTTGTGAAAATTTTCAAGTTTGGGTGGAATCCTATTTTCCTCAAGTGCTTTCAACTTAACTTCAATATATATATTAGCACTCTCTAGAATCAAATTTTCAATCTTCAAGTTATGCTCTCTACTGTCTTATTCATCCATTAAAGTTTTGAAATCATTTTCAAGTTCAGTGTGTGATGATTTTAAAAGTTTATGCTATTTATTCAAATCATCATATTCATCTAACAAAGTCATATAGTTGCTATCAATCAATGCATGGTCTATCCTAAGGATTTCATATTTTTTTCATAATTCTAAGTAATCTAAATTTAGTTTTGCATGCAGTTTTTTTAGTTTCCTATATATATAATGAATACGTCCAAAAACTTGAAATAATTCATCATAACTCAAGTCATATACCTCCTCTTGATCTGAATGATCAAGATTGTCAGCTATCAAGCATAAATTTATGACTTCCTCTTCAGGTATTATTTCTGAGGAATCTGAGGGTGAGTCCACCCAAAATGCTCATTGTAGTCTTTTCTTACCCCTTCTATCCTTTGGTTTCTCCTCGACTTTCTCCTTGCTAGGATTGGCTTTGAGATTAGGGTAATGGGTCTTTAGGTATCCTGGCTTCTTGCACTCATAGCAAATAACATCATTAGAAGTCTTAACATTTTTATCGAACTTACCTTTGTTCCACTACTGGCATCTCCTCTACTTACTCCTTAGGAAACTTTTTAATTGTCTTGTCATTAAGGCTGTTGAAATCCAGGATCCCAAGCACTTAATTTTGATGGTGATAACTAAAACTTACTGAATTTATATGGATGTCCATTAAGAGTATAAATGTTTATCTTTGTCTATGAGCACTAATATTTCAGGTCAGATACACACTGCTCAAGATTACTGGAGACTCAAACTGGATAGAATAGGATATTGAAAAACTTGTAATTTTTATTTTCTTGAGTCTGTCACAAAAGCATGTATGTAAAAGGAGTAACCATGCACACACACAGAGGGAGATTTGTTTTCATGTCAAAATTTTTTTTACAAACTTATCGTCCTGTACGATGGATCATTAATACTCAGGCTAACGGTTATTTCTAGACGATTAGTTTTGTAACCTAATCATACTGTACGATGGTAATTATACTGTATGATGTGGTTCAATTAGAAAACCCTAGCCGCTAGAATAAGTTTGGTAAGTTTAAAATTTTGATTTTTTTGAACTATTCATATTGTACGATCCAGATCGTACTGTATGATTATTTGAATACTTACCAAAATTATCTCCTGTAATCTGGAAATAAAACTTTGGTTTCTTAATTAAATTAGATCGTACCGTACGATAGTCAGAAATGATTTCATTCATCCCTTTGATCGTACCAGACAAAACCAAGGTTTTTTGTTCTATTCATCCTGGATGATATTCATATCGTACTAGTCGATAGCCTGAAAATGAACTAGTCGTACTGTATGAATAGTGCAGTACTGGACGATAGTCAGAGATGAATTTGCTTGTCCCAGAGATCGTCCCATAGATCGTCCTGTACGAACAGTTAAAAATAACATGTTCATCCCGTACGATATACCTATCATACAGTATGATATTTATAGAATTCGAGAACTATTCATCTGTGGTCGTACTGGATAAAGTTGTCTTTGAATGGATCATATTGTACGATGTTATATCATACTGTACGAACATAGAAGAAAAAGTTAAATTTTTTAAGGTTTTCTGAAGCCTGATTTAAAAAGAACTTTAATTTTTTCAATTGAGAGGTGTTGGTTTGTCTTCTTGCTGTGAGAGGCATTGAGAGAGGAAGGGACTCTTGAGAGAGAAGTTTCCTTTGGAGAGATCCAGGGCTTGTGAGAGGAAGGTGAAGGTGAGCTTGAGCCTGAGGGAGAAGGAGTGTGAGGGGATCACATGGTGGCTCTAAGCTAGCTACATGCTTTGCTCCTCTTATGGCTTTAGGGAGTCTTGGGAAAGTTCTCTAGGGAAGAAAGGCTTCAAGATCAACATCATCAAGGTACTCTGCCGTCTCTAGGAGGGAGAAAAAGGAGAAGGTCCGCTGCCGTCACAAGGAGGGTGACATAGCGTTTGGTATTCTGCCACACCGGGGAAGGTGAAAGTGAGTCTTATAAAGGCTTCTCCGCCTTTCTATGGGAGCAAAAGGAGAGTCAACTTTTAGTAGTGCAAATCCCGGAGTGGAGGACTCCGGGGAGTGGACGTATGTCAAGTGGCCGAACCACTATAAAAATCTCTGGTGTGCTTTTTCTATTTTTACCGCTCTTTACTTTTCACGCATTTTATTTACTGTTTTTAATTATTTGGTGAAAAATTTGATCTTGATCTTGTATTGTGAAATTTGCAATTGTGTCACCAATATCATTGTTATGAATGAACTACTAGCTTCCGTATTCTACTTATTAAATTGCTATTTTTAAAAAAAAATACCAAAAAAAAATTAGAACTCCTGTTTAGGTTTAAATTTTTTAAAATACCAATTCACTCCCCCTCTTGGCGCATCTCATACTTTCAAGTGGTATCAGAGCGGGGTTTCAAAATAGTATTTTAGAAAACCTAGAAACATAAGATCTATGGCACATTTTGGTAACCGTAACACTACGGAGGGTCATTCTATAACCCGTCCACCTTTATTTGATAATATACCGTTTGATTTCTGGAAAATATGCATGTCTATATTTTTACAGTCTCTAGACTATCGCATGTGGATGTTGGTTCAAGAAGGTTATTCTGCACCGTTTCGTATGTTAAATGGAGTTAAAACTGAATTAGCTTTTAATGAATGGAGCAATGAGGATAAAGAATTTGCACAGTTAAATGCTAAATGCTTAAATTATTTCTTTTACGCATTAAAATCAGAAGATTATATGCGAGTTTCTACCTGTACTACTAGTAAGAAAATTTGGGACAAATTGTGTATCACATACGAATGAACTAGTGAGGTCAAACAATCTAGGCTGAACATACTGCTACATGATTATGAACTATTATGCATGAAACCTAGTGAAACTATCCTTGAAATGTACACTAGATTCACCCAGATAGTGACATCTTTGCATGCTTTAGGGAGAGAGTTATCTAACTCGGAGAAAGTGAACAAAATATTGCGATGTTTGCCTAGTTCGTATGATGCAAAAATTATTGCAATAACTGAGTTGAAAGATTTAAATGTTTATTCAATTGACAATTTTCTTGGGTCACTCATTGCCTACGAGCAAGGAGTGACTCAACGACAAAGTGATGCAGGTGAAAAGAAGAAGGAGCGAACGGTGGCCTTAAAAGCGAACAATTCTGAAAGTGACAGCTCTGTAGCGGAGGAAGATGATGACATAGCCTTGATGACTCATCAGTTCAAGAATTTTTTTAAATGAAAGCAACGTAATTATCAAAGCAATTGGAATAAAGGTAAAAGCTCAAAGAATACTAAAGTTGTATCTAACATAATTTGCTTTGAGTGTAGGAAACCCGGTCATCTTCGAGCTGATTTCCTAAATATTAAGACTCATCAAACAAAAGAAAAGGGCGAGGAAAGGTCAAAGTTAAGGAAGGGCAAAGCTAAGACACAAAAAGCGTTTTGGGCCGACTCTGCCTTAGAATCATCAGAAGAAGAAGCAGAAGAGGAGGTAACAAATTTATGTCTTATGGCTAATGATAATCTTAATCAATCAGATCAAGATGAGGTATGTCAATGCTCTTATAATGAGCTATTTATTATTTCTGAAAAAATTCATGACTCGTATAGAAAGTTAAAGAAAAAGCATGTTAGTCTTAACACTGAGTTTAGTACTTTACAAAAAGAGCATGCTAGTGTAGTTAAAGATTTTTCTGACTTGGATAAGGATCACATGTCCCTGCTTGATGAATATAATGTATTAAACATGAAGCATATTGAGTTAACCACTACACATGATACCTTGAAATCATCATATGTTGAACTAGAGAATGCATTTAAGAAACTAGAAGAATTTACAGATGAACTAGATAGAAGTGAGCATACATTGTGATTTGAATTTGCAAGCCTTAACCAAGGGAATAAATTTCTAAATGAAAAACTTCATGCATTTGAAAAATATAAAACACCTCCCACGTTTACTGAGTTTTTTCAGCCTCCACCATGTGAACCATCTCATTCAAAACTAGCACAGCATACATCATCCAAACCCAGAAATAGGCACCACCACCCCCGTAGATTAGTGAACCCATTTCCCGATGTTAGGTGTTATTCTTGTGGAATGCTAGGTCACATAGCCCAAACGTGCACAATTCACCATAGGACACATCTAGTGTGGAGACCTAAGCTGCATTCATCACAGCATAACATGCATACATTTCATCCATACAAGCATAAGGTGGAACCCAAACTCACTTGGGTTCCCAAAACTAACCTGTGATTGAAATTGTAGGGATGCTCTCACAAAAGACCTAGTGAGAGCATGTAGTACCTGGATAGTGGCTGCTCGAGACACATGACTGGAGACATGAAGCAGTTCGTGGCACTGGAGGCCAGGTCAGGAGGCAAGGTAACTTTGGGAGACAACACAACCAGAAAAGTGGTGGGCTTAGGTATCATTGGAAACTCTAAGAATTTGGTAATTGAAAATAAACTTTTAGTTGATGGTTTAAAGCATAACCTTTTAAGTATTAGTCAACTATGTGATAAGGGCTTTGACATTAAGTTTCTTTCTAACAAATGCATGATTAGCTTAAATGGTACACTTGTGTTAAAAGGAAAATACATAAATAATGTCTATATGTTAGACTTAAACTGCATTGAAAACTCAAACTCTTTATTTCTGAAAATAATAGCTGATGACTCTTGGCTATGGCATAGGCGACTATGCCATGCTAGCATGAAAACACTTAGGAACATCACTCAAAAAGACCTAGTTAGAGGCATACCTAAGTTAGACTTTACCAAGGACCATCTATGTGATGCCTGCCAATTAGGAAAATACGTGAAATCATAATTTCATTCAATTAACAATATCAGCACCACTAGGCCACTAGAAATTCTACAAATGGACCTATTTGGACCTGTTAGAACCGCTAGTCTAGGAGGGAAATCTTATAGATTTTTGATAGTGGATGACTACTCTAGGTTTACTTGGGTAAAATTCTTAGCACATAAGAGTGAGTCATTTAAAGAGTTTAGAACTTTTTATACTTGGATTCAAAGAAAATTAGGATGTGAAATTACGACAATCCATAGTGATCACAGTGGAGAATTTGAGAAAGATAAGTTTGAATCATTTTGTCAAGAGATAAGAATAGAACATAATTTCTCTGCCCTTAGGACTCCTCAGCAAAATGGAATAGCAGAAAGAAGGAATAGAACTTTAGTTGAAGTTGATAGGGCGATGTTAGTTGAATACACACTTCCTAGGTATTTTTGGGCAGAAGCATTGAATACTACTTGCTATGTTCTAAATAGGGTAAATATTAGATCCAAACTTAATAAGACACCCTATGAGTTGCTTAAGGGTAGGACACCCAATCTTTCCCACTTACATGTTTTTGGTTGTAAATATTTCATCTTAATCAATGGCAAGTCACCTTTAGGAAAGTCTAATCCTAAATCTGATGAAGGGGTTTTCTTAGGCTACTCATTTGTAGGAATGACCTATAGAATCTTTAATAAGAGGACCCTGGTAGTAGAAGAGTCTACCCATGTGGTATTTGATGAATCCAATAAGATCTCTGAATCTAATCATGAAGAAGAAGATGTTGAGGTTATTCAAGGAGTAGAAACCATTGACATAGAGACTAGAGCAGAACCTCAAGAGCAACTGCTTAGAGATTAGAAATATTCTTCTAGTCATCCTAAAGAACTAATCTTTGGAGACCCATCAGAAGGTGTAAAAATTAGGCATGGACTTAGGAAAGAGGTTAGTCATTCTGCATTTATATCTATGATTGAACCCACAAATATAGATCAAGCCTTAGGAGATGAATTCTGGATCCTAGCAATGCAAGAAAAGTTGAACTGATTCCTTAGGAATGATGTATGGGAATTAGTCAAGAGACCTAAAGAACAAAGTGTGGTTGGAACTAAGTGGGTCTTTAAAAATAAGATCAATGACTCTGGCATAGTAGTGAGAAATAAGGCTAGATTAGTAGCAAAGGGTTACAACCAAATTGAGAGAATAGATTTTGAGGAAACATTTGCACCTGTGGCTAGACTAGAAGCCATTAGAGTACTCTTAGCTTTTGGTTGCTTCAAGGGGTTCAAATTATATCAAATGGATGTTAAGAATTCTTTCCTAAACGGGGTAATCAAAGAGGATGTCTATGTTGAACAACCCCCAGGATTTGAAAACTCACAATTTCTAAATCATGTGTTTTAGTTAAAAAAGGCACTATATGGACTAAAGCAAGCACCAAGAGCCTGGTATGAAAGACTTAGTATATTCCTACTAGATAGAGGTTTTGTTAAGGGAAGTGTGGACACCACCTTATTCTTGAAAAAGGTAGGAGATGAGATACTCATTATTCAGATTTATGTAGATGACATCTTGTTCGGATCTTCAAAGAAGATCTTATGTGATGAATTTTCAAAAATAATGAGTGATGAGTTTAAAATGAGTATGATGGGAGAACTTAATTACTTCCTTGGGTTTAGTGTAAGACAGATGGAAGGTGGAACATTCCTTAGCCAATCTAAGTACATCAAAGATATTCTTAAAAAGTATGAAATGGAAAATACTAAGGCCATGAATACTCTCATGAGCTTTGACATTCAATTAGATAAAGATTCAAATAGAAAGTCAGTAGATCAGAAGAAGTATAGGGGAATAATTGGATCACTTCTCTACTTAACTGCCAGTAGATCGGATATAATGTTTAGTGTTTGTCTCTGTGCTCGATTTCAAGAGGATCCAAAAGAATCTCACATGACTGCTGTCAAAAGAATTTTTAGATATCTACTAGGCACCCCAAACTTAAGAATTTGGTATCCTAGACACAGCACTACGTTTGAAATCTTAGGGAACTCAGATTCAGATTTTGCAGGATGTAGGGTAGATAGAAAAAGCACCTCTGGTACCTGTCAATTCATTGGACAATCATTAGTTTCTTGGTCCAGTAGAAAATTGAATTCGGTAGCCCTCTCAACATCTGAAGCAGAATATATAGCGGTAGGAAGCTGTGTTGCACAAGTCCTTTGGTTAAAACAACAACTTTTATATCTTGGACTACCTGTAGGAACCATCCAAATAATGTGTGACAACACTAGTGCAATTTGCATATCTAAAAATTTAATTCAGCACTCACGAACAAAGCATATAGATATTATACATAACTTCATATGAGATCATGTAGCCAAAGGAGATATTGAACTGCACCACATTGCTACTGGAGATCAATTGGCTGACATTTTTACAAAACCATTAGCTTATGACACATTTAGTATCTTGAAAATAAAATTAGGTGTCATAGACATTCAAGCTTAAAATAAAATAAAAAATAAAAAAAATATAAATAAAAAAAAATGTATTTGTGTGTTTAGTTTTTTTTAATTTAAAACAAAAAAGGGACTTTTTCCTGATCCTCTCACATTTACCTTGCTGATGCCTAAACCTTGAATTTCTCTGCACATCGTACTGTACGATTAGCCCAAAATACTCAAATCATAGCCTTCCACTCCATCAACAGGCCAAATCTATCCTACCTTGTACATATCGTACTGTACGAATAACCACTCGTACTGTACGATACACATTATTGGTCATCGTACTGTACGAACCACACATCGTACGGTACAATCCACATGTCAATATGGATTGGGACAAATTTAGACTCGGTCGGTACAAAAATAATTACCGTTCGTACTGTACGAATACCTATTCGTACTGTATGATCAATTTCGTCAAAAGTCATTCAGACGACTTTTCGGGATGAACGCCTCTCACTCACATTCATCCTGTATGATTCTGATCGTATTGTACGATTTGACTCTCTTTTTCTAAAAAATCGTCCAGATGAAATAACTGCACATATCATACTGTATAATCCTTCATTATACTGTACGATCCATAAAAAAATCTATAAATTGGAGGCATTCTCTGGTTGTGCTCACTCAATCCTCTTCAAATTGCTCAATCTCTTCATCCTCATCAATGTCTAGTGGAAGAAAGCGAAGCCGAATGATCGTGGGGAGCTCTTCCTCCTCTCAGCAGTTCGACGATCGCTTTCTCTCTGCTGCCGACGAGAAAGCGTACAACAAATTAAAAGAAGCCAAAATCACCCCATCTCGCATGTTAAATCAAGCGACTCTAAACTTCGAGGTGATGAATTATTTCGCCTCCACCACTCTTCAATTTCTATTGACTCTCGCATTTCCCTTCCACTCCGAACTACTTTTTGAATTTCTTGCAAATCTAAAAATCGACCTAGAGAACACCACCTTTACCTCCTATGTATGCAAACAACATGTCGTTATCACTATAAACTACATAGCTAAACATATTGGCCTATCCACTGAAGGCCCTCGTCCCTAATCTATGCTCACAAATGATTATGATTGGACCTCAGTTAACATGACACTTCGAAATATACCATCCAATCAACACTTGCCCCTTGTCCAAACCCTAAATCAAAATGCACGTATTATCCAGCATGTTCTTCGCACATCTATAATACCCAAAGCTGGAGACCGCATACACATTACCCCACTTCTGTCTGTGGTCACATACTTAATAATGTCGGGAACCAAGTTCAATGAAGCTCAAATAATTTTTGATTATATCCATACCTTGTCTGCTTTCCGATATCCAAGTGCCCGAAGAAAACTAAATCTTGCTTTACCGCATGTCATAGGCTACATCCTAGATGTAAAATATCAACTTCACTATCCTCTACCTCCAGATCATCTTCATATCTTTTATTTCGATGCCTCCTTTCATATCATATTTCATCAGGGGGCCGCTCACGCTAATCCCAATTTTGATGAAGAAGAGACTACCGCTCCTGCCGACGCACCTCCACCACCACCAATACACCCGCCTGGACCTGCCTATCCTGCCTACCCTCACGATAACATTATTCAACGCCTTGATCGGTTGGAAACTAGGCTGGATTCCCACATTGCTCAACAACATCAACAACATGAAAGTGATATGAAATAGTTTGGGGAACGCTTCACCTCCATCGATCACTAGTTCGGGTCCCTTCATCAGTACTTTCAAGTAGTTCCACGACCTCCACCACCACCTCCAGATCAGGATCCCAAATTTTGAATATTTTAGTTTGCTTGTGTTGTATTTTCTTTTATTAGTTACTTGTATTTGTAGTTGCTTTTTGTTCTTGTTTGCACTTGTTATTCTTCCCTTTTTGGTGCTGTCAATAGGGGGAGATGTTTCTGTGTTGTTCTGTCCTTAGTATTAATATTGCTCTTGTTATGTTTACTATGTTTGTTATCAATAAAAAAAAATATTTTTCTTTTTCTCTCCTCCTATTTTAAATAAATTATCCTTATGAGGGAGAGCTAAGGAAGACATAACAATTGTGGCCATCAGAAATTATTATTTGATACCATCAAAAAGGGGGAGATTGTTGAAATCCAGAATCCCGAGCACTTAATTTTGATGGTGACAACTAATACTTACTGAATTTATATGGATTTTTGTTAAGAGTATAAATGTTTATCTTTGTCTATGAGCACTAATTTTTCAGGTCAGATACACACTTCTCAAGGTTGCTGGAGACTCAAACTGAGTAGAATAGGATATTAAAAAACTTGTAATTTTTATTTTCTTGAGTCTGCCACAAAAGCATGTATATAAAAGGAGCAACCATGTGATTTTCAATCGTATTGTACGATGGATCATTAATACTCAGGCTAACGGCTATTTTCAGACAATTAGTTTTATAACCTAATCATACTGTACGATGGTAATCGTACTATACGATGGTAATCGTACTATATGATTTGGTTCAATTAGAAAACCCTAGCCACCAGAATAAGTTTGGTAAGTTTATAATTTTGATTTTCCGAACTATTCGTACTATACGATCTAGATCGTACTGTACGATTATTTGAATACTTACCAAAATTATCTCCCGTAATCAGGAAATAAAACTTTGGTTTCTTAATTAAATTAGAACGTATTGTATGATATTATATCGTACCATACGATAGTCAGAGACGATTTCATTTGTCCCTTTGATCATACCAGATGAAACCAAGGTTTTTTATTCTATTCATCCTGGATGATATTCATATCGTACTGGACGATAGCCTGAAAATGAACTAGTCGTATTATACGAATAGTGCAGTGCTGGACGATATCCAGAGATGAATTTGCTCGTCCCAAAGATCATCCCACAGATTGTCCTGTACGAACAGTTGAAAACAACATGATCGTACAGTACGATATACCTATCATACAGTATGATATTTATAGAATTTGAGAACTGTTCATCTGTGCTCGTATTTGATGAAGCTGTCTTTAAACAGATCGTACTATACGATGTTATATCGTACTGTACGAACAAAGATGAAAAAGTTAAATTTTTTAGGGTTTTCTGAAGCCTGATTTAAAAAGAACTTTAATTTTTTCAATTGAGAGGTATTGGTCTGTCTTCTTGCTGTGAGAGGCATTGAGAGAGGAAGGGACTCTTGAGAGAGAAGTTTTCTTTGGAGAGATCTAGGGCTTGTGAGAGGAAGGTGAAAGTGAGCTTGAGCATGAGGGAGAAGGAGTGTGAGGAGATCATACGGTGGCTCCAAGCTAGCTGCATGCTTTGCTCCTCTTGTGGCTTTAGGGAGTCTTGGGAAAGTTCTCTAGGAAAGAGAGGCTTCAAGATAAACATCATCAAGGTACTCTGCCGTCTCCAGGAGGGAGAAAAATGAGAAGGTCCGCTGCCGTCACCAGGAGGGTGACATAGTGTTTGGTATTCTTCCACACTGGGGAAGGTAAAAGTGAGTCTTATAAAGGCTTCTCCGCCTTACTATGGGAGAAAAAAGAGAGTCAACTTTTAGTAGTGCAAATCTCGGAGTGGAGGACTCCGGGGAGCGGACGTAGGTCAAGTGATTGAACCATTATAAAAATCTCTGGTGTGCTTTTTCTATTTTTACCTCTCTTTACTTTTCATGCATTTTATTTACTGTTTTTAATTATTTGGTGAAAAGTTTGATCTTGATCTTGTATTATGAAATTTACAATTGTGTCACCAATATCGTTGTTGTGAATGAACTACTAGCTTCCGCATTCTACTTATTAAATTGCTATTTAAAAAAAACACAAAAAAAATTTAGAACTCCAGTTTAGGTTTAAATTTTTTAAAATACCAATTCACCCCCCCCTCTTGGCACATCTTGTACTTTCAAAGGAAATATCCTCTTCATCCTCAGGTGAGGACTAATCACTCTCTGAGTCATCCACTTTCAGTGTAATATTCTTTTCTTTCCTTCTATCACCTTTATCAATCTATCTTTGAGTCACTCATTGCTCATAAGCAATCAGTGACCCAAGCAGATTATCAATAGAGAAAACAATTAAGTCTTTCGACTCTGTTATAGCTGAAAGTTTATTAGGGATGTTAAGCACTTATGAACTAGGCCGAGGCTAACCAAGAGGGGTGAATTGGTATTTTTAAAAATTCTTAAATAAAAATGATTTAGAAAATCTTTTTTAATGTTTTAAAATAATTATAATTTTATGATGATGTGCAGGAGTTTATCAAAATAAAATAATAACTACAATCATGTAATCATTAATAGAAAAATAAAGAGTAGAAGATAATCAGAAAGAACAGGCCATATTTTATAGTGGTTCGGTCAACTTGAACTACGTCCACTCCCCGGAGCCTCCCCTCTGGTATTGCACTAATACTAAGTGACTCTCCTTCTACTTCCACAGCAAGATGGAGAAGCCTTTATAAAACTCCTTTCTACTAACCTGGTGAAGTAGAAAACCTAGACTCCTTTTGCTTCCTTCTGAAGCTGGCAGAGAACTTTACTTCCTTTTCCTTCCTCCTAAAGCAGGCAGAGAACCTTGATCTTCTTGCAGATGATCCTTCCATGGAGACCCAAGGATAAGAGATGACAACTGGAGAAGATGACTCAAATCCTTACTTGGAGCAACCTCTGTGAACACCTCATAAACTCCCCCTCATAAGATCTTTTCTCTCTCTCCCAAGCTCTATCTCTCTCTCCTTCTCAAAGCTCTCACAAGAAAGGATAGTTATAAAAGATCTCAACGATAGAAGATAAGAGATCTTAAATACAAAGGCTCAAAAATTGTCCTAAATTTCAACTTGCCATCAAAGATCATCCATATCATCTTGTACGATCAGTATAAATCAGACCTTTTTGGCCTAGACGATCTGGTTCTTCTGGACGATTATAAGATAAATTCTGTTCATATCATCCGGGATGATTGTGTGATCATCCAGGATGATTAGTTCAATTCAAGAATATCATCCAGAAGATTATTCGGGTCATCTAGGAGAACTTGTGCTGGACGATCTCAAAATGACTTGATCATTCAAGATAATAGGTATATCTTCATCCTGTACGATTAGTTTAAAAAGATTAAAATTGTCTGGCACACTATTTGGGTCATACAGGTAAATCAAGCTGGATGATTTTCAAATGATTTGATCTTCTATGATGATATTTCTATCATCCCATATGATTAGTTCAAAATCGGGAATATAGTCCGACATATTATTCGGGTCGTCCAGGTGAAATGCACTAGATAGTCAAGTTTTCTAATTGATAGTATAGGATGATCTTGCGATCATCCAGGATGATATGATCGAATCACTCAAACCTTAATTACTTTCTTTAATCAACTAACTAATTTAGGCATGATTATAATGGATCATCCAGGATGATTAGATCAAAATATTAAAAAATAAAACTTGCCTAACTTAGTCTGGTGGCCGAGAATTTTTGATTTGAGCATATTGTCCTGTATGATGGGTGTATCATCCAGGATGACCTGCATAATCAAACCGACTTAACATGGTCGCCCTAATTAGGATTTTTGTTTTCAATGGATCGTCTAGGATGATATGAATATCGTCTAGGATGATTTGAACAGAAACTCTAACTCACTAAAACTCTCCACCTGAATGTGTGTATGCAAGGTTACTTAGCTTAGGGATCTATTACATTATACTTGACTCAAGAAAGATGAAAAAAATATATTGAACCTGAAAACTCAAATGGACTGACTCGATCTTGAGCTGTCTTGAATTATAATTAATCTTGTGAACCTGAAAGATTAGGCACTCAAGTAGAAATAAAAATATTTTCTATCATCAAAATCATAATCCTTGAATCCAGATTCAAAAAAATCTCCCCCTTTTTATGACGACAAACATTTGTTAGTAATTCCAAATTCAGTACATAAATAACAAAGCCATAAAAATCAAGGGGTGTAATTTCTATTAGGCAGGTGAATAATATAAGAACACTGAACATTGATAAAATATTGATTATTTATAATTTAACTACTAAACCAACTACACCAGAACATAAACAATAAACTACGCCCCTTTTGACATCTCAAAAAGGGGAAAACACCACAAGGACATATAAGAAAAAATAGTAAAAAACCAACACAAGACATCAGCAAAAGCAAATAGACTAGTAAAAAGGGGGATCTTAATCAGATGGAGGAGGTGGTGGTGGCTAAAATAGGCTATGGAGAGTAGCAAACTGATCTCCAAACTTGGCCATATCATGGTCGTGTTGCTGTTGTTGCTTGGATATATAGGCATTGAATCGGTTGACATCCTCAGCATGCTGCTGCTTCTGGGAAACCATGTAAGAGTTAAAGGATACCTCCCACTTATCAAACCTATGTACCATGTAATCTATCAGGGATTCTATATGGAGAGGGGCAGGTACAGCTGGTTCAGGAGTGACTTCTTCCTCTTCTCCCTCAACATCTGTACTGGGCTCTGGATGAAATCTAGTACTGTGAAGAACATGGAAGGAGTTATTGGAGTAGAAGGAAGGTTAGACATTGGCAGGAATTGGATATTACAGATTGTATTTAGTTTCAAGAGCATAGGTGATGAGGTGGCAAAAGGCTAAATTTGGTTATCTCCTATAGCCCGGATCCCTAATGCTAGTGAGGTGTTAGATATAGCAAAAAAAGAGATCGATAGTATTGAAATCATGGTGGGCCATGATGTAAAAGGTAGTCATGGAGAGCAAAGGGGTAATGTGGATACAGTCCCCAGCTGTTGGAATAATAAAGGAGCGAAGGACATGCTGGATTGTCCGAGCATCCTTGAGTAAGGAAGAGCAGGCATTATCATAGTATGGGGCATTGGTATTCCTAAGAAAGTGATTGGCGACACTCCAGCCAAAGTCAGGGTCAGAGGATAAAATATGGAGCTTATTGCCAGTAATGGAGAGTTAGAGAATATCATGAAAGTCTTGGGTGGTTAGTTTGATAGGGCGGCGATTAACAAAAGAGCGGAGGGGATACTAAGAGGAATCGATATGAATGTTCGCAAAGAAAATACAGAGAAGCTCAATACTAAATAGAAAAGCTAGTGTCAAGATGAAAGTGAGGGAGGTGTGAGCAAAAAGATCAAGTACCAGATATGTGAGATTGCGTGGGTTTATGGTTTTGGAGTGAGTGATTCCAATATCAAGATAGCGCTGAAAGGCAGCCTGATCGGCTGCATCAGGAATGTAAGGATCGATATTTCCCTAGGAGGAACTAGCACCCTAATGCCTAGATCATTTTCCACCAGCAATGAGGAGTTGATTGAGTAAGGATTGAAGGAAGGAGTGGTGAAATAATGGTGTAATTTAGCTATTAAAATAGAATTCAGCCAGATCATCTAGAACGATCGTTGGATCGTTCAGGATAATATGAGCAATAATGGTATCCGAGATGATTGGTCAAAAAGGTGGTCGGATCGTCCATGATGATAAAAAATTATTCAAGGAGATTAGACATAGGCGATCATCCTAAGGAGTCAAGCTGTATGACTGCTGCCATATTTGAATCGTCCAACTGCTGCCACATGGATCATCTAAGATGATGAGGTGGATCGTCCAAGATGATCACCAATAATTGGTTTAGATCAGTCATAAGATCAAGATCAGGATGATTTGATCATATCGTCTAGGATGATGTATGGATCGTCCAAGACGATGTGACCAAAAAATAAAAAAAATTAAGAATGGAGAGGAATGATCAAGGATCCCAAAACATACAAATCAATCAAAATCAAATCAAAATAAAAAAGAAAAAATGATAAGAAAAAATCAACAAAATATAGTTTTTTTTTAATCGATCAGCTCCAGTAAATCAAAATTTTTCCTTTAGTTTCAATTCAAAAGCCAATAAGATCAAGATCAGGATGATTTGATCATATCGTCTAGGATGATGTATGGATCGTCCAAGACGATGTGACGAAAAAATAAAAAAAATTAAGAATGGAGAGGAATGATCAGGGATCCCAAAACATACAAAACAATCAAAATCAAATCAAAATAAAAAAGAAAAAATGATAAGAAAAAATCAACAAAATATAGTTTTTTTTTAATCGATCAGCTCCAGTAAATCAAAATTTTTCCTTGAGTTTCAATTCAAAAGCCAATAAGAAGAAAATTAATGATGCTGAAATCTAGAAAAGTTAGAAAATTAATTTTCGTAACTCGTACCTCAGACACCTTACAGGTTCAAATTCCTTTCAAACAAAAGTCTAGTTTAGAAGAAAAGAAATTAGATTCGAAAAGAGATCCTTTCAACCCTCGTTCTAGAAAAATTTCTGATAAAATAATACTACAAAGTAAGGAATCGAAAATCATGATTTTTAATCTCAAGTTTTTGAAATATTAAGTGGTGTATGGATTTTTCTAAGATATTAAAGGATCTGAAAGGGAAGAAAGCTTACTTCTTTGTGAGCTCATTTTGTACCTTTTTTTCAATTTTTTAGCGCAGTTTGCACATCTTTTAATTTTTAATACACTTCATGTATCTTTTGTAATTTTTGGCGGCATTGTGTGTCTTTTCATTTTTGGCCCATTTTGTGCCTCTTTTTATTTCTTTTGCAAACTTGCTTCCTATCATAATCTCTAGATAATCTCAGTTGTGAGATTACCTTCCAGGTATCAGAGAGAAAAAAACTCACTCTCTACAGTAAGGAGGAGTAATTCACAAAATAAAATTGTACTCCGTAGGATAAGTGCAATCACCTGATTAAGTAAAACATAACAATGATTCAAGATTTTGACAGCACTATTCATATGAGGTAGATTACTGTAGGAAGATAAAATAGATCTCTATTTCAAAAACCAACTTTTTAATTTTGAAGAAGATTTTTATCCAAAAGAAATAATCCACCATTAAAGGAGTTAGAGAAACAGAAATAATCATCAATGTTTCTTCCCTTTAACAAATTCAGAGGAGTCAATCATTGATAATAGGCTTCCAAACAAAAATAAAGCAAAACTCTCAGTTAGAAATCTAGTATATTAGCAGTAGTGAGCAGTGATCTGATTCTAAGGAAAAATAGGCAATGAGTCAAAAACCAAGAGAAAAGCATATAAAAAGAGGGAACCAAATCCGATAAGCAACCAAAAAAATAGTAGGAAAATAAATGATCTAAAAGGAACAGATAATCCAATCAAACAAAAACTAAAAGAAAAAGAAAACTAGAAAATTTAGAAATCAACAATCATCAGATTAATGCATAATGTCAATCACACCCAATCTGGTCCTTAAAATGCTGAATGAGTCAAAGGCCAGTGGTTTAGTAAAGATGTCAGCCAGTTGATTTTCAGTTGCTACATGGTGTAGCTCAATGTCCCCTTTATAATTAAGTGATGCCTTATGCCAATATGTTTGGTTCTTGAATGTTGGATAGGATTCTTAAAGATGCAAATAGCACTAGTGTTATCATATCGAACTGAAATTGTGCCAACAGGTAATCTTAAATCCAAAACTTATTACTTCAATCAAAGGACTTGAGCCACACAACTTTCTAAGGCAATGTACTTAGCATCAGCAAGGGAAAGTGTAACAGAGTTTTATTTCCTACTAGACTAAGAGACTAAAAACTGTCCTATAAAATTGGCAAGTTCCTGATCTGCTCTTTCTATCCACACTACACCCTGTAAAATTAGAATCAGAATATCCAATAATCTCCAAAGAAGTGCTGTACGTAGGATATCATATTCCTAAGTTTGGGGTCCCTAAGAGATATCTGAGGATTCTCTTAACTGTGTCAGGTGGGATTCCTTAGGATTAGCTTAAAATCTAGCACAAAGACAAACACTAAATAGGATATCAGGTCGGCTAGCAATTAGGTAAAGAAATAATCCAATTATTTCTCTGAACTTCTTTAGATCAACATAATTGCCATTTGAATCCTTATCTAACTAGACAGTAGAGCTCATGGGAGTGTTCATTGGCTTGGCTTTATCCTTTTTATATTTTCTCAAAATGTTCTTAATATACTTTAATTGATTGATAAAAGTTTCATCATCCATTTGCCTTATGCTAAACTCCAAAAAAGTTGGATAATTCTTCCATCATACTCATCTCAAACTCTTTACTCATTATTTTAGAAAAATCATCGCATAACTTTTGATCAGAAGATCCAAATAGTAAATCATCAATATAGATCTGAATAATTAGTAAATCCTCTTCTACTTTCCTTAGAAAAAGGGTGGTGTCTGCACTCCCCATAACAAACTCTCTTTCTAGTAGGAATGTGCTAAGTCTCTCATACTAAGCTCTGGTTGCCTGTTTCAATCCATATAAGGCCTCTTTTAATTTGTAAACATGATTTGGATATTGAGAACTCTCAAAACCTGAGGGTTGCTCTATAAAGATATCTTCTTTTATTACCCCATTTAAAAAGGCACTCTTGACATCCATTTGAAAAAGCTTAAATCCCTTATAACGGCTAGTAGCACTCTAATGGCTTCAAACCTAGCTATAGGGGCAAAGGTCTCCCCAAAATTAATCCCTTCTATTTGGTTGTACCCTATAGCCACCAATCTTACCTTATTTCTAACCACCATACCAGAATTATTCATTTTATTCTTAAAGACCCACTTGGTTCCTACTACACTTTGATCCTTAAGTCTTTCTACCAACTCCCAAATAACATTTCTCACAAATTGATTAAGTTTTTCTTGCATAGCTAAGATCCAAAATTCTTCAGAAAGGGCTTGATTGATGTTGTGGGTTCAGTCATTGAGATAAAGGTAGAATGATTTACTTCCTTCCTAAGTCCATGCGTAATTCTAACACCTTCAGAAGGGTCTCTTAAGATCAGTTCTTTAGGATGACTCGAAGAGTATCTCCAATCTCTAGGAAAATTATTTTCAGGTTCTACCCTTTCCTCTAGATTTGTATTTTCCACTCCTTGGGTAATCTCTCCTACTCCCTCTTCTTCATCAGCTCTAACCTCCTTAGGATCAGATTCATCAAACACTACATGAGTAGTCTCCTCCACCGCAAATGTCCTTTTGTTAAACATCTTAAAGAATTTCCCCACACTTGAATATCCTAATAATACTCCTTCATCAAATTTTGGATCAAATTTTCCTATGGATGATTCACCATTATTAAGAATGAATACCGTATAGCCAAAGATATGGAGGTGGGACAGGTTTGGAGTTCTACCCTTAATGATCTCATAAGGTGTCTTATTCAGATTTGATCTAACATTCAAAATATTCAATACGTAATAGGCTGTGTTCACCTCTTCTGCTTAAAAGTATTTTCGAAGTAAATACTCAGCAAGTATGGCTCTAGCGGCTTCCACTAAGGTTATGTTCTTCCGTTCAACTACCCCATTCTGCTGAGGGGTCCTAGGAGCTGAAAGGTTACAGCTAATCCCTTGCTCCTCATAGAAGATTCCAAATCTCATATTTTTAAACTCCCCATCATGATCACTATGGATGGTCAAGATATCACATCCTAACTTCTTTTGGATCCAAGTGGAGAAAGATTTAAATTCATCAAATAACTCAGATTTATCTTACAGAAATCTAATCCAAGTGAACCTCGAGTAATCATCGACAATCACAAATCTATAGACTTTTCCCCTAAGCTGGCAGTGCAAATTGGTCCAAAGAGATCCATGTGAAGGACTTTTAAAGGTCTAAAGGTACTGATGTCCTTATTGGAGTGGAAAGAAGATTAGACTTTCTTCCCTAGCTGAGAAGCATCACATAGTTGGTCCTTAGTGAACTTAAGCTTGGGGACACCTCTAACTAAGTCCTTTTAGATGACTCTTCTAAGGGTCTTCATACTGGCATGACATAACCTCTTGTGCCACAACCAAGACTCATCAACAGTAGTTTTTAAGAAAAATGAAGCCTCATATTCAATATTATTTAAATTAAGCATGTAGATATTGTTGGTCCTCTTGCCCTGCAAAACAGTGTTATTATTTAAGCTTATAATGCATGTGTTTGCCAAGAACTTGATAATAAACCCTTTATCACAGAGTTGACAAATGCTGAGCAGGTTGTGTTTCAGTCCATCTATAAGTAAAATATTTTCAATCAGAAGGTTCTTGGAGTTTTTTATTATACCT
Organism: Dendrobium chrysotoxum; assembly: GCA_019925795.1. NCBI lineage: Eukaryota > Viridiplantae > Streptophyta > Magnoliopsida > Asparagales > Orchidaceae > Dendrobium > Dendrobium chrysotoxum. Next base: position 50,358,352 of record CM034305.1, on the reverse strand, counting down.
GCACCCACTACTTTCCTGGTGGTGTTGTTTCCAAGTGTGACCTTACCTCCATCCCTTGCCTTCAGGGAAATGACTTGATTTTTATCTCCAATTATATGTATTGAGCATCTACTATCCAGGTACCACATGTTCTCATTAGTCTTATGTGAGAGCACCCCTACAAAATTATCAAGCATTAGACGTAGGAACCCAAACATGTTTGGGTTCCTTCTTATAAAAAGAAAAATGCAATGTATGTGTGCTATGCTATGAAGTTATGAAACATACAGTTTGGGCCTCCACACCCAATGTGTACTACGATGAATAGTACAGGTGTAAGAGATATATCCTAATATGCCACATGAGAAACATCTAACACCAAAAAAAGGATTAACTAATCTAGGGGGTGATACTGCCTCTTCCTAGGTTTGACTGATGCATGTTTTAAATTTTGAATGTGATCCTTCAAGTGATGAAGGTTTGTAAAATTGTGCAAATGTAGGAGGTATTTCATTATTCTCAAATGCACTAATTTTTACACTTAGAAATTTATTTTTCCTTATTAAGACTTGTAATTTCAAATTTCAATGCATACTCATTATTATCTAAATCCAATGCTATGTTGTCTAGTTCTTTAAATACTTTTTCTAGATCAGCATGCAATATTTTCAATGAATCATGTTCAATAATCAATTCAAAATATTTTTACTTAGCTCATCGAATTTATTAAATAGTGACATGTGATTGCTATCAAGTGTAGAATGACTCTTAAGTAAAACTTCATGCTTTTTCACAAATTTAAGAATTCCAATTTTAGATTTGCATGAGTTCTCTTAAGTTTTTTATATGATGAATGAATTTTCTTATAAACATCAAGCAATTGATCGTAGGTCAATTCACATACCTCTTCTTGATTAGACTGACCACGATGTTCATCCGCCATCAAGAACATGTTTATAGTCTCCTCTACACCTTCAGTCTTAAAGGAGTCAGATGCAGAATCCTCCTAGAAAGCCTTTTGAATCCACTTCTTGTCCTTTCTGAACTTAAGTTTCTCCTTACCCTTCTCCTTGCTTGGGTGAGCCTTAAGTGTAGGATAATCAGCTTTTATATGTCTTGGCTTCCTGCATTCAAAATAAATCACATCATAAGACCCTTTAGGATTTTTGCTACTCTTACCTTTGTTCCACTTCTGAAAGTTCTTGTACTTCTTCCTTAGAAAGCTTTTGAATTTCCTAGTGATTAAGACAACATCTTTGCTATCAGACCCAAAAGTATCGGTATGTATATCATTCACCTTCAATGCCACTATCTTCTTTTTCTTTTTCTCACCTACATCAAGCTATCTTTGGTTCACTCCTTGCTCTTAAGCAATTAGTCATACAAGTAAGTTATCAATAGAATAATTATTCAAATCTTTTGATTCAGTGATAGCAGTTATCTTGGCATCATAGGAAGAAGGCAAACATCTCAAGATTTTATTAACTTTTCCATAGTTGGTGAGTTCTTTTTCTAAGGCATGCAGGGAGGTGACGATTTGTGTGAACCTTATGTACATTTTAGATACTGACTCACTAGGTTTCATGCAAATAAGTTCGTAGTCATGAAGCAAGATATTCAACCTAAACTGTTTAATATTAGTTTTTCCCTCATAAGTGATCCACAATCTATCCCAGATCTCTTTATCAGTTGTACAGGTTAACACACGCATGTAATCTTCAAATTTTAGTGCATAAAAAAAAATAGTTCAAATATTTAGCATTTAGTTGTGCTAGATCCCTATCATTAAAAGTTCATACAGTGAAAGGAAGTTCAGTTTTAATGCAATCAACTAATCTAAATGGTGCAGAATATCCATCTTTAACAAACATCTATAAGCAAAAATCTATAGATTATAAAAAGGCGAACATGCGAGTTTTCTAGAAATCAAAAGGTATATTATCAAATAAGGGTGGTCGAGTAATAGAATAACCTTGAGCAGTATTTCTATTACCAAAGTTAGCCATGGATTAAATTCAAAGGTTTTTCAAAATTTAATTTTATGAATCCCGCTCTGATACCACTTGAAAGTTCATTAGGAATGTTAAGCCCTTATGAACTAGCCCGAGGCTAACCAAGAGGGGAGGTGAATTTGTATTTTTAAAAATTCTTAAGAAAAAATAATTAAGAAATTCTTTTTTAATGTTTTAAAATAATTATAATTTTTCAATGATGTGCAGGAGTTTATTAAAATAAAATAATAACTATAATCACACGATCATTAACAGAAAAGTAACATGTAGAAGATAATCAGAAAGAACACACCAGATTTTATAGTGGTTCGGTCAACTTGACCTACATCCACTCCCCGGAGCCTCCCCTCTAGGTATTACACTAATACTAAGTGACTCTCCTTCTGCTCCCACAGCAAGGCAGAGAATCCTTTACAAAACTCCTTTCCACCAACCCGATGAGGTAAAGAACCTAGACTCCTTTTGCTTCCTCCTGAAGTAGGCAGAGAACCTTACCTCCTTTTGCTTCCTTTTGAAGTAGGCAGAGAATCTTGATCTTCTTGCAGATGATCCTTCCACATAGACACCAAGGATAAGAGACGACGATCGGAGAAGACGACTCAGATGCTTGCTTGGAGCAACCTTTATGAACACCTCACAAACTCCCCCTCACAAGATCTTCTCTTTCTCTCCTAAGCTCTCTCTCTCTCCTTCTCAAAGCTCTCACAAGAAAGGACAATAGCAAAAGATCTCAACGATAGAAGACAAGAGCTCTTAAATATAAAGGCTCAAAAATTATTCTAAATTTCAACTTGCCATCAAAGATCATCTTGTACAATTAGTGTAAATCAGACCCTTTTGGCCTAAATGATCTGGTTCTTCTAGACGATTAGAAGACAAATTATATTCATATCATTTGGGACAATTCTACAATCATCCAGGATGATTAGTTCAATTCAGGAATATCATCTAGAAAACTATTCGAGTCATCCAGGAGAACTTATGCTGGACGATCTAAAAATGACTTGATCATCCCGGACGATAGGTATATAATCAGACCCTTTTGGCCTAGATGATCTGGTTCTTCTAGACGATTAGAAGAAAAATTCTATTCATATCATTTGGGACGATTCTAAGATCATCCAGGATGATTAGTTCAATTCAGGAATATTATCTAGAAGACTATTCGAGTCATCCAGGAGAACTTATGCTGGACGATCTAAAAATGACTTGATCATCCCGGACGATAGGTATATCGTCCAATATGATTAGTTCAAAAAGACCAAAATCATCCAGCACTCTATTCGAGTTGTATAGGTAAATTATGCTGGATAATTTCAAAATGACTTGATCATCCGGGATGATATTTTTATCATCTTGTATGATTAGTTCAAAATAGGGAATATCGTCTGGCAGACTGTTCAGGTCGTCCACGTGAAATGCACTAGATGGTTAGTTTTTTTAATTGATCATCCATGATGATCTTATGATCATCCAGGATGATATGATCGAATCACTCAAACTATAATTATTTTTCTTAATCACCTGACTAATTTAAGCATGATTATAATAGATCATCCAGGATGATACACACATCGTCTAGGATAATTAAACCAAATAACTAAAAAATAAAACTTGCCTAACTTAGTCTAGCGGCCGAGAATTTTTTATTTGAGTATATCATCATGTACGATGGGTGTTTCATTAAGGACAATCTTCTTAATCAAACCAACTTAATATGGTCACCCTAATTATGGTTTCTATTTCCAATAGATCATCCAAGATGATATGAATATCATCCAGGATGATTTGAACAAAATTTAAATAGAAACTCTAACTCACTAAAACTCTCCCCCTGAGTGTGTGTGTGTGTGGGTAAGGTTACTTAGCTTGGGGATCCATTACTTTACACTTGACTCAAGAAAGATGAAAAAATACATTAAACCTGAAAACTCAAACGGACTGACTCAATCTTGAGCTGCCTTGAATTGCAATTGATCTTGTGAACCTAAAAGATTAGGCACTCAAATAGAAACATAAATATTTTCTATCATCAAAATCATAATCCTTAAATTCAGATTCATAACAAAAGCTGTAATCTTTGTATCGTAAGAAGTTAGCAAGCAACATAACATCATATTTACTTTTTCAGAATTGGTTAGTTCCCTACCTAAAGCATGCAATGAAGTTACTATCTATGTAAAATGAGTATACATGTTAGAGATTGACTCATTCGATTTCATGCAAAAAGTTCATAGTCATGCAGTAGAATGTTCAATCTAGATTATTTCACTTCATTGGTTCCTTCATAGGTAATGCAAAGTTTATCCCAAATCCTTTTTCTAGATTTAAAAGTAGAAACTCACATGTAGTCTTCCGATTTCAATGAACAAAAGAAACTATTCAAACACTTAGCATTTAATTGAGCTAATTCACGTTCTTCTACAATCCGTTCAACAAAAGGTATTTGAATTCTAGTTCCTTCTACAAGTCTAGTAGGTGTAGTATAACCTTCCTGTACTAAAATCCACATGCGATAGTCAAGTGATTGTAGAAAAGTAAACATGCGAGTTTTTCAAAAATCAAATGGAATGTTATCAAACAGTGGAGGTCTAGTGATCGAATAACCCTCATGTGTGTTTTAGTTTCCAAAATTAGCCATGATCAATTTTTAAAAAGTAATTTAAATAGTGATTTTGAAATAGGTTATGATACCACTCGAAAGTGTGAATAGGTTGTTAGACCTATTGATTATGTCCCTAGACTAACCAAGAGGGGGTGAATTAGTAATTTTAAAAATCTCTTGGATGTTTTGAAAACCATTTTTAATAAAAAACTTTATATATTTCATACAATACGATTACTTTCGTACAGTACCAACAGTTATGAAAATTTACTTTTTTAACCACAAAAAAATAAAGTGCAATGCTGAAAATAAAAAAGAAGTAAATAAAAATAGAACAGAGAACACCAGATTTATAATGATTCGGTTAAACATGACCTACATCCACTTCCTAGAGACTCCTTTTCTAGGTATTGCACTAAACCAAAGTGACTCTCTTTTTACCCGCACAGCAAGGCAGAGAAGCCCTTACAAACTCTCTTCCACCAAACCCCGGTGCAGTAGAGAATCGCCATCCTTTTTAACCCTCCTGGTGAAGGCAGAGAACCGTTATCCCTTTTCACCCTCCTGGTGAAGGTAGAGAACCCATCATCCTTTCTCACCCTCCTGGTGATGGCAGAGTACCAAGCATCCTCTTTCACCCTCCTGGTGATGGTAAAGAACCGAACCTTCTTTAAAGAGCTTCTCTCAAGAGTCTTCAAAGAGATAGGGAAGAGACTTGAAGTACAAACAATGAAATCCTCACCTTTGGGCAACCTTGTGAATCCTCTCACAATTTTCTCATTAAAGATCTCACCACACTCACTCCCAAACACTCTCCCTAATCACTCTCCTTTCCACTCTCAAGAAGAAATTCATAGAAGATTAGTTGGACAGTTAGTTTTTAGGAACCTTAAATATAAAGGATAAGAAAAACCATCCAAAAATTAAAAATTTCAAGTTTTATGAAGTAGGATCGTATCGTACGATCGACTATCGTCCCTATGAATAGTTCAAAAATGAACGGTTCATCCTGTACGATATCCCATACGAACCATATATGCCCTATTTCATACTCAGGAAAGTGATATACGAAATCAGATTGTCTCGTATGAACAGTTTAAAAATTAACGGTTCATCCCGTACGATATCCTATATGAACCATGTAACCCCTATTTCGTACTATGGAAAATGATATATGTAACCCGATCGTACTATACAAATAGTTAAAAAATGAACGGTTCATCTCGTATGATGTCCTTTATAAACCATATAATCAGTTTTTGTACTCTGTAAAATGATATTTGATGTACAAGCAGTTCAAAAAATTGAACAGTTCATCTCATACGATCCAGTATGAATCATGCAAACTCTCATTTTGTACTCTGGAAAATGATATACGAAGCCTATTCGTACTGTATGATCAGTTAAAAAATTTAATAGTTCATCCCGTACGATCCAGTATGAATCATGTAAGCTCCCATTTCGTACTCTGAAAAATGATACACAAAAATATTTTGCACTGTACAAATTATACTTAGAAAAAATTTTAAACTTGGCAGGTTTGTATTAAAGGAGAAATGACACAAATTGTCCCGTATGATTCGACATCGTACTGTATGATTAGTTTTAAAAAATACGTTTTATCGCACTCCCCTAGTGTGTGTGTGTGTGCGTATGATTACCCAATTACAATCACATTACTCAGACTCAAGAAAAGAAAAAATAAAGACTCCAAGACTAATAAACTCTAACCAAAGTAATTTGAAGTCTTCCACTGTCTGAATTGTGATTTTCCTGAAATGAACTATTAGTACACACAAAATAGAATTTTCCAGTATATGTTAGGAAAACTAATAAACAAACAATAAGTTTTTGTTATCATCAAAAACTCACATCAAAAACTCACTTGAATAAATAGATTTGCACCATTCTCAACACTTCAAACTTCATCCATGTAGAGAATCTTCTAGTATTACCCAAAATGTTGTAAAGAATTAGGTAATGTCATGAGCTACCCTATTAAGATACTTTACCTACATAACTTGAAACAAATTTAGAAAATTAAAGATGACCAAAAATCTGTCAAGCCTATACCAGATTTTGCTTCTACCCTTTTTATTATTCATCCACATAAAAGATGGTTCTATGAACCTAGGATCAGTCAAATCATTGATAGACATGAAGTCTTTCATTTCACTAGTCGCTAAGGAATATTTGAATGGTTTGCTACCTTTTTTCTCTTATTGTGAGAGGATACAATTGAAGTCCTCACACACCATCAGAGGCAAACCAACATCATGATTTATGGATATATCATCCCATAAAGATCTTCTAGAAATCTTATCATTGCTACCATAGACCACCTCAATCTCTCAACATGAGCTGTTAGCATGTTGAATCTTTCCTATTATACATTGTTGCATCTGCACCGTCATGTGGAAGAAAACCACTCCCTCTTTCCACATCATAAGTAATCCACCAAGCCCAACAGGCTATACCTCCGCAATCAAATACCCCCATTGGCGGCAAGCCATGTCAAATAAATTTCAAGCACTTCAAACTCAAGGTACATGGACTTTAGTTCCACCATCTCTAACATAACATATACTTGGCTGCAAGTGGTTATTCTGAACCAAATTTACAATTGAAGGCAAGGTAGCAAGATATAAAGCCCGGTTAGTTACAAAAGGATATGATCAAGAATACGATTTGGATTTCACCGAGACCTTCAGCCCAGTTGCGAAAATCCAAACCATCTGCATTTTTATTGCCATTTCTATTCAACTCAAATTGAATATATGCCAATTGGATGTTTCAAATGCCTTCCTCCATGGAAAGTTTCAAGACACCATATACATGGCACAACTTCTGGGATTTAAGGATTCAAACCATCCTAATTATGTCTGAAAACTACATATGGCTATATATGGCTAAAAATAATCTCCACGCCAATGGTTTTCAATATTTACTGATTTTCTAATCAAAAGGGGCTTCATCTATAACTTGGCTGACCAATCTTTGCTTATTTATTCCCAAAAATCCTTAGCTATATATCTATTAATTTATGTTGATGATATTATTATTATGGGCAATCATTTCACCACTCTATCTAATCTTCTCAATGATCTGTAGAAAAAAATGAAAAAGTAAAACTTGGGTGGCCTAAATACCTTCCTTGGCATACAAACTCATGTCTCTCAAAAAGATGTATTCATGCATCAATCCAACTATGCAGCTACTATTATTTATAGAGCTGGCATGTCATCTTGCAAACTAATTTAAAACCCTTTATCCAGCAAACCCGATAACTCACCAACAGCCTAGTTGCCATTTTTTGATCTTCAACCGTATCGCCACCTCGTCGGTTCTCTTCAATATCTTACACTTATACGACCAGATTTATCCTTTGCCATAAATCAAGTTTGCCAGTTTATGCTTCATCCATTGAATTCACAATTCCAAATGCTTAAACGCATTATCAGATACATCAATGAAACCCTCCATCATGAGTTGTCCATAGCATTCGGCCACCTGTAGCTCACTGCATTTGTGGATACAGATTGGGCTAGAGATAAGATTGATCATAAATCAACTACCGAGTTTTGCATTTTCCTTGGTCCAAACCTCATTAGCTGGTGTGCTAAAAAGCAATCTACTATTGCCCACTCATCCACCGAATCTGAATGCTATGCCCTGACTACTGTAGCATTTGAAATCACTAAGCATAACCGCCACTCTATTTGCTTACTAACAAGTCGGCAGATGTAGCACATGCAGGAGCACTACCAACCGTTAGATGGCATCCATCCTTCTCCCAGACATCTTACATAAATATGTAATAGGAGTAGAATAGAAGGATGAACAGTAAGAAGAGTAGTAAGACTTGTATACAGGTATTTCTCTGTTTCCTGTATTTCAGGCTTAGCTTTAATGGCTCCTAATTATTGCTTCAACACTTATATACCATTTATTTTTGGGGAATCTGTTAGGTTTTTTTTAGGAGGATTGTGAAGGAGAATATGTTTGTATTAAAATATAGTTCTAGTAATCTTTTTACAATTAATCATGAATATTGCAAAAGTAAATCATTTCAACATACATGGCATTCTTTCATTCGTGTTATGAAAGATTATAGCTACTAGGTTTTTTTTGAAAGATTCAACTCCTTTTTTTTTTTTTGACTTTTTGATTGTAGCTCTATGATCATTAGTTGGTTATTGATTCCTTTATGGACTTGTACCAATTTTTGAATATTAATGCGTAGGCCCTTCAAAGGGTTTTCCCAAAAAAAAAAAAATTATGAAAGATTATTTTAACTAATGAGTTTATAAATATTATTATATTGTTATGCCATTATAATTCATATCTTTTTAATTTTTCATACTACATGCCTAATGTCTTTTATTTAAATAAGAGTTATTTAATAAGTTTAAATATTAAAGTCGTTTTTGATATTCCTTTATTATATAAACTCTACCCTGTTGCTTGGTAGACTGTCACCACTGAAACATACCTTTCAAAAGTATCGATTTTATATAGTAATTAATTTTACATTATATATTTTTCGTTAATTCATACATTTTAATTTTACATTGTAGACCTTCACTTTTGATATTTATCTCAAGAGCTAAAGTTAATCTACTCATCGTCTCATTTAATATTGCTTTCCGAACTCATGGTCTTAGTTTTTGAGATTTTTAGTTTGTTTGTTATCTCGTCTTTATTTGGTTTTGCTAAAAAACTATCAATATCCTAACGTCGTGTGGGTTTTAATGACAAATCATGACAATTGACATTGCATATCTTGAGGTTCCAAAGCAGGTTAGAAATAAGTTCAATTAGTTCAAATTTATACTAGTTTTGAATGACTTGCAAATTTAATGATCAATCTACAATGACAAGAGGTCATCTCTCATTTGATTAATCTTGTAAAAAAATAAAATTTTCAGATGTATTTCTTTTAGTAAATATTATAATAACTATATTTAAATAATTTATCATGAGCCATATAAAGTTACTTTCTCTCTCTCTCTCTCTCTCTCTCTCTCTCTCTCTTAAGATCTTGAGATTGGAGCCAAAATGCCCAAACAAAACATCAACATCGGCTATGTACTGAAAATGGTCCTAATCTCTTCATAGTTGGAGAGAGAAAATCCGATGAAACTGCATGAATATTATTCCTTTCAAATGACCATTCAAACATAAAAAATTCGAACTAGATATGAATGCATTTTCTTAATTTATTATTAATTAATAGTAGATCCAAAAAAATTAACTATCATATATACTCTACTCACCAAAAGCCTAATAACATAGAACCACATAATAATTATTTTTTATTACCTACCATATATAATCTCATTATCTTTAAAATTCCTATACTCTAAAGTAGGTTAGAACTCTATAAATTAATATCTATGATTTTTTTTGCAACATGCAAGACAAGAAACTAACATAAGAATTCTGCTCTCTACTTCAATCACAATGAGAAGGTTTACCAATTGCTGCCCTACAAACGAATTGGAGGATTTTATGGCTATTGCACAGGACAATAACAGCGTGGATGATTCTCGTACACATAATGAACAACCTATGCAGCCTCCTGTGCCACAGCCTTCTTTTCCAGAACAATTCAATAAAGAGATACGTGTAGGAAATCATGGAGGAGTGTTCTCAGCTCCTGAAGCTCGTTTCTCGGCTAATGGCAACCAACACAACGTTCAGATAATGTTGATGGGCAGCAAAGAAAACTGGCGGAAAATGAGGTTGGTTATTGATGGTGAGACATATTACGAGGTGGCAATAACGAGGCGAAATTTTGAAGGGAGCGTTGAGTTTTCTGTTGATAGGATAATGGTTGACTTTTCATGGGATTTGAATGAATCGCCAAAGAGATTTTCATTTCGTACGAAGATTCCAGGCAGCGGTGGGTCGGAGATTTATGAAGAGTGGAGCCATGTGAATGAGGGATATTATTCACTTGACATTTTGGGTGACGACTGATAGATTTTTGTTTATTTTGATTAGAGAAGTTAGTGGAATTTCTGTCTATTTTATTTATGTTTGTTCTTAGTTTTGGGTGTGTTCTGTATTAATTGTTGATATTTATCATAGTTTAATCTAAAAGAATAATGAAAATAAGGATTAATTAATTAGTGGGTTTGATGATTCGTTGGCATGTTTTATGATTTTAGATGGTTGAGTAAGTCGCCTATCAGTATAAGAATCTCTTTGTCGTATTCATGATATATATACAAAAGAAAGCAGCATTCACTTTGCTAGGGTTTTTTTACCCTAGTTGCTTCCCTCAGCCATCCGTGCTCTTCTCCATGTTGCTGGATCTTCTTCTGATCATGTTTCTTTCATTTCAAATCCTCGTTCACCCCAGGGAAGTATCCTTCAACCATTTCTTGGAGTAATATATCTTTTGTCAGCCTTCAACTGACTAGGTTATAGTTTTATGTGTTATTATCTGCTTTCAATATGGCCCTCCATCCCTTGAGGGCTTCATCCGCCCAAATGGCGGGGAATCATAGCATGCTGAATGATCCGGGTTTTCTAGCTGGTAAAAATAAATCTAGTTCATTTAAAGATGTTCTTTCTGGCTTTTCCTCCTCTCTGTCTTTCTCGGAACTCAAAGTCACCACCCATTGTGGGATGAGTGCACTTTGGATATTTGAGGAAGAGGTGGAGTCTCTTGTTGCTCCTTTTTAGTTTGCCTTGATCCAGAAGTTTTCTATTTGTTCCCATTGTAAAATGCATGGACATGCTTTGTCGGATTGTTTTAAACTACATCCTGATCTTAAAAAAAACTCTCAGGTTGGCAAAACTATTACTGCTAGTAAGGAGTATATTCCTATTGTTAAAAATCAAGAGTTGTTCCAAACGGATCACTGCGAACCGTCTGCTTCTAAGAATTTGGATAACCTGCCGGAGGATTTGCCGGAAAATACTTTGTGCGTTTTAAAGAATCCTTCTGCTATTGTGCAAGAGGGAAACGGTGATATTTTAAATGTTGCTAACAAGGAGAATAACGACGTTGAACAGGAAACCGTGCCTAATATTTTTGTTTCAGTTGATTCTATGCTGCTTAATAATGATAAATCTAATATACCTCTAACTCAACCTATTACTATTGTTGACAATGACTTGAATAAGGATATGGGGAATCTGAGATTGGTTCAAAAGAAGGTTGTGAAGAAGGAGAAATTATTCCTGATCACTCTTTTGCTGCTGACGGTGTGGAATCAACTGATTTGAATGAAAATGGGGTTTCAATAGTTTCGAACATTAATGAACATTTTTCTAAGAATATTGATGACGATGGGTTTACCAAGGTTGGGAAAAAGAAAATTAAACATGTTAAAATTAGCATTCAATCCACACCTCGTGTTAAAAGAACTCAAACTAACCTTAAAGATTGCAATGGTTAAAGCTCTCTATGGAATGTTAGGGGTATTGGGGGGGCCGATTCCAAAGTTAGAGTTCGGAATTTATGTAGAGTTCATAATATTCAACTTTTGGTTTTGTTTGAGCCCCTTATTAATATGGACAAAATTGCTGCCACTGCTTCCTGTTTGGGTTTTTTCAATTTTCATGCTAATTGTTCGAAAAATTTTTTAGATGATGTGGCATAGTGCTATCACATTGAATATGATATCTGACTTTCATCAAGTTGTTCACTGTCAAATTACTTGTTTTAATATTAATTGTTATTTTTCCTTTATTTATGCTGCTTGTACCAAAGTGGGTCGACGCCCACTTTGGGAGCAATTAAGTGCTTTCGCTAATAATACTAATGGCTCGTGGTGTGCTGGTGGTGATTTCAATGTTATTTCGAATGCTTCTGAAAGAATTGGGGGCAAACCTCCTAATTGTAATGCTATGGATGATTTTAATTCTATGATAGCTGATTGTAATCTGCATGATATTGGTTATTCTGGAAGTAATTTCACTTGGAATAGAAGATTTTCTTAATCTTGTTCAAACCAATTGGAATGCTCCTTTGCACCCTAATAATGAAATCTTTGGTATGCATAGATTATGGGCTAAGTTGAATAGATTAAAATAACCTATTAGATGGTGGAATAAAAATATTTTCAAGAATATTTTTTCCAATATTAAGGAAGCCGAGAATAAGATTATTGATTTGGACAATTTGTATTTGGATAATCCCAGTTTGGAAAATCTTTTTCACCTTAACGAGGCTAAAAATGCTCTTTCTCAGATGCACAATCTTGAGGAGGAATTTTGGAAGCAAAAAGCTAATGCTAAAATTTTGTTAGAAGGAGATAGGAACACTAAATTCTTCCATGCTATGGCCAACAAGAAGAGGGTTAAAAATTACATTCAAAAAATTACTGATAATGATGGCAGTTGTCTTACTTCTGAAAGTTTAATTATTAAGTATGGTGTTGATCATTTCAATAATATTTTTAATAACATAGGAAACTGCATTCCTATTGTCAACCCTTTCATCATTCCTCACATTATTAGTGAGGATGACAACGTTTTACTCACTGATATCCCGACTGAGGGTGAAATTTGGAATATTATTAAGGATATGAAAGGGGATACTGTGGCTGGCCCTGATGGTTACACCACTAAATTTTTTCAACACTCTTGGAATATTGTTAAATTAGATGTGGTTGAAGCTGTTAAGGACTTTTTTATTGGTAATCCTTATCCTAAGTTTTTCTCTTCTACTAATATTGCCCTTATTCCTAAAAAGGTGGCTATTAACAACTGGAATGACTTCAGACCTATTAGCTTATGCTCATTTTTTAACAAATTCAATTCTAAAATCATTTCCAGTCGTCTAGTCAATATTTTACCTAGAATCATCTCTTCGAATCAAACGGGTTTTGTTAAAGGTAGAAGCATTTTTGATAATGTCCTCCTTACCCAAGAGGTTTCTCATGATATTAATGTTAAAAGTAAAGGGGGCAATATTATTTTCGAACTTGATATTACTAAAGCTTATGATAATCTTAGTTGGGATTTTCTTTACCATATGTTGTCTCTTTTTGGTTTTAGCTCTTCTTTCATTATGCTGGTTAAAAATAGTATTGAGAACAATTACTTCTCTGTTATCATAAATGGGAGAAACCATGGTTTTTTCAAATCAGTCAAAGGTTTAAGGCAAGGAGACCCTATGTCTCCTTCTCTCTTTATTATTGCTATGGAGTACCTTTCTAGGGGGTTGGAGAATTTATACACTAGATATCCGAATCTTTTTTATCGTACCATTAGAGGGACTCCTATTAGTCACTTAAGTTTTGCTGATGATTTTATCATCTTCTCTAATGCTTATATTAATAATATTAAAATTTTACAGAAGTTTCTTTCTAAATTCCAAGATATGAGTGGTTTGGCCATTAATAGTGAGAAGAGTACCTTTATTGTGGGTAAATCGGTGTCCAATAGTAGAATTAATGATATCAAAAGAATCTGTGGTTTTTCTGCTAGAACTTTGCCTTTAAAGTACTTGGGTACCCCTATTTTTAAAGGTAGGAAAAACAACAATCTCTTTGAAGAATTAATTACGATTTTCCAGAAGAAACTTGCTAACTGGTCTTCTAATTTTCTCTCTTTTGGGGGCAGGTTGGTGCTTATTAAAAGTGTTTTAAACTCTATCCCTATTTTTTTGTTTCACACTTTAAACCCTACTAAGTCTATTTGCCTTAGACTTGAAAGAATGCTAAGTAAATTTTTTTGGGGTTCTAAAAGTAATTCCTCTTGCATTTGTTGGGCTTCTTGGAAGAATGTTTGTGGTGTTTTAAAGGAAGGTGGTTTAGGTTGCAAAAGTATTACTGACATGGCTCAAGCTTTTTCTCACAAATTATGGTTCTCTTTTAGATCTAATAACAGTTTGTGGTCCAAATTTATGCATTTTAAATATTGCAAAGACATGCATCCTTTGTCGTGTACTTTCAAAAGAAATGATTCTGGTGTTTGGAAAAGACTTTGCAAAATAAAATGGGAAGCGGAACCTTTCATTCAATGGGGTTTAGGCAAAGGTGACATTTCTTTTTGGAAAGATAACTGGCTGGGTCCGTCCTCCATTGACCAACTTTTAAACACTCATACTCTCCACAACATTAAGGTTAACAAATTTTTTGTTGATAATTCTTGGAATGTTAACCTGCTTTTGAATTTCATTCCTATTGAATTAGTTAAGCTTATTTTAGAGATTCCGTTACAAATTAATTGCAAGGATATTATTTTTTTTAACGCCTCTACTTCTGGTAAATTTCAGTTACAAATGAGTTGGGATTTTTTTAGGGTTAAGCATAACAAATCTCAGATTTTTAATGCTATTTGGCATAATAGTTTTTCTTTATCTTATTCTATTATGGTGTGGCGTTGTCTGAAAGGTTTTCTTCCTGTTGATGATCTTCTTCAGAAAAAAGATTTAATCTTTCCCTCTAAATGTCAATGCTGTTATAACCTTGAAAGTATTAAACATGTTTTTGTTAATGGTAATTTTGCTAGTAAGGTTTGGAGATATTTTTATGGTATTGCTGGTAAAGGCTTCTTTAATTCTAGCAATGAGGTGGGTTCCATTCTCAAAGGTTGGATGAATAATGTTAAAGGTCACATTTATAATCTTTTGCCTATCATCATTTTGTGGTACCTTTGGAAAGCTAGAAACGATTCTAAACACAACGGTGTTAAAATACAGGCCGAGCAAACTATCACTAACATTAAAAACAAAATTATGCAACTATATTCTGTTAAAGTGCTTACTGAAAAAAAATTTCATAATTCTAACAATATTGCCTTGGATTTGGGCATTTCTCTTGTTTGTGAAAATGTTATTAAGAAAGAGAGAATTATTAGATGGCTTAAACTTACCCATCCTTATATCAAATTGAATACTGATGGGTCTGTTGGGCCTTACAAAGCCGGTGCTGGTGGTATTTTGCGTGATCATCTGGGTTGTGTTCTAGGTGCTTTTGCTGCCCCTATTACCTACTGTAATGCTATCACCGCTGAACTGGAAGCCTTAGTTTTGGGCCTTGAAATCTGTATTCAAATGGGATTTAATTTTGTGTGGATTGAGGTGGATGCTATGTTGGTGGTTCAAATCTTTGTTAATGGGTTAACTGGTAATCCTAAAAATTTCTATACTATTAGGAAGATTAATCAGTACCTTAAGACTCTCAACTACACCATATCTCACATATATTGGGAAGCTAATGCAGGTGCCGATTGGCTTGCTAACTATGGTTGTAAACTTGACAGATTCCAAGAGTTTAATATCACCAATTTGCCTCATTCTCTTAAAGGTATTACTCTTTTAGACAAAACTGGGTTGCCTTACTTGCGCCTGGGTTGACGGTTCTGTTGGATTTTCTTTGGGTTGCTTCATTATTTCCTAGTCCTGATGCCTGAGTTGTTTTTTTGTTATTGTGTTGGTGGCCCTTTTTGCTGTTTTAACTTCCTTGTCCCGTTATGTCTCACTGATTATTGCTGGATGTTCGGAAGTGGTTTCTGTTTTGGTGACATACCGGGAGGGGGAGTTTTGGTAGCTATTCTATTATTTTTTGGTGGATTTTATGGCTTCTGGATCCTGGTTGGGGGAGTTCGGTATTTCAGGCATTTATTTTCTCTATTTTGGGTTGAGCTTTCTCGTGGCTGTTACCTTAGTGGCTGCTCTGCTTCGTGTCACAACATTTTATTACCTTACCTTTGCGAGCAGGAGGTTCTTTTCTTAACTCCTTGTGCCTGTTATCTTTATACTTCTTTGATTTTCTCTATAAGCTATGATTATACACATTTTTGGTGTTGGAAGGTTTCCTTTTTTGCAGGTAGCCGGATCGAGTCTTTACTTCCTGGCTTGGTCAATTTTGGTTCTTGGCTGACCTTAACTGAGTTCATTTCTAGATTTCTTTTTTTTGGGCGCGGCCTCCTTGCCGCCCTAGAATGTTCTTAGGTTTTCTTGTATTTTCGTTTAGGTGGGGAATTTTGGCTCCTAGGTTTTTATTTTCTTTTTTGAATGTGACTCTTCGAAGCTTTAGTGAGCTGAAAGTCCCCTTAAGGACTTTGTAACCCTTTTTTGATATTAACTCGGAGGCCCTGTCGGGGTTTTAACCAAAAAAAAAAAAAGATTCACAATTTTTTCTTTAATCTTAAGCTCGTAAGTGATTTTTCTATTACTCTTCTTGATCCTCAACATGTTCTTATTAAGTTGGATAATGATCTACATTATAGCCAAATATTTACACATAGATCTTATTATGTTAATAGTTGTTATATGAAGCTTATTAAGTGGTCTCCTTGATATATATATATATATATATATATATATATATATATATATATATATATATATATATATATATATATATATATGTGGAATTCCCCATCATCTTGATATGGGTTTCTTTCCGGACCTAAGACCTCACCTATTCTCTCATAGAATTTTGCATGGTTTTGGCTCTCTAATTGGCCAGCCACTTCAAACTGATAATACAATGGCTAACGATACTAGACTCTTTGTGGCTAGGGTTCTTATGGAACTTGAATCTCTAAACAGTACCCTAATATAATTTGGCTTGGTCCAAGAAATTTGGTTATGTTCAGAAAGTGATGATGGAGGATTTATCAGCTTTTTATGATCATTGCAAAACCATGGAGCATAACAAAAAAGAATGGTATCTGCTACACCCTTATTTGAGGGATAAAATATTATTAAATTGAAAACTTTGGGGAATGATTGTTTTTTTAGAAATATAACACTTGCATTTCTCGCTAAAGTTAATATGTTAATTAATGATCCTTTAATTGAGGGAAACAGTGGACCAAATGTTGTTGTTGAAGGAAAACCTTCCTTTTACGATCCTATCATTGAGACTATTGTTAATTTGGGGGTTACAAATGCTATCTTGATTGCTGATGGTGAACCAAGTCTTATTCTAGACCTAATTTAATGGGTTCAATTTTGCTATTACGTTGTGTAGATGTCTCTAATCTGGTGTTCGTTATTTCCATCCCCAAGCCTCCTCTTTTTGATTGTGATCCTTTGGTCACTTTGGAAGGGGTTCCTCCAGGTTGTCTTATTTCTAACAAGAGTCCAAATGATCTTTCTAAGGGGGTGAGCCCTATGGACCAATCAGTTTTAAATTGAAAAGAAGGTGAAATTAACTCTGCTAGTGATTTATATTCAAATTACTTATCTAAAGAGGTTGATCTCAATGCTTTTCATATTTCAAGGGATAATTTTAAATTGGTCTCTAATAAGAAAAAAGTAAAGAGAAAAAGAAAATTTTTGACAAGTTATCTTCTGAGTTAGAGTAACTAGATCAAATACTTCTTGTAGGATTAGTTCTTATGAATAGTTAAATCATTTGAAATATCAGAGGTGTCGGGGAAATTGAAACTTGATATAATCTTCATAATCTTATAGGATTCAAAAAATTATATTTTTAGCTATTCTTGAGCCTATGGTTGATATTTCTAAACTTTTATTATGTCAAAGACAATTGTGGTTTGACTCTTCCTATGTTAACTCTAATGGTAAAATCTTACTTTTCTAGAAAGATACTATTACTGTATTAATTATTGCTATATTTGATAAAGCCTTGCATTATCATTTTTTCCTTTTTTAATGTTTCTGCAGTTGGATATATTGTGTATGCTAGTTGTTCTAAAGCTGGTAGGCTTCCTATGTAGAAGAAACTTCATGACTTTGAAAATAGTTATAATGGTCCTTTTTCTTATTGGTGGTGATTTTAATATATCTTTTCTAATGCTTCTGAAAAACTTGGAGGTGCCCTACTAACTTATATGCTATGGATGATTTCATGAATATGATTCTAGAATGTTGTCTTTCTGATATTGGCTATAATGTCTCCAATTATACTTGGTGTAATAATAGAGTTTGGGAAAGATTTGATAGGATCTTATTCAATAATGAGTGGCTCACCTATTTTCCTATTTCTTCTATGGAGCATCTTAATATCACTACTTCTGATCATGTTCTCCTACTTTCTAAAATTAAGCATGTTGATTCTAATGGCTTTTCCCCCTTTCCATTTTTAAAATATGCGGCTCCAAGCCCCTTATTTCTTTAAAGTTGCTGAAGATAATTAGATGGCTCTGATTATCTATTATGAGGGGTGTAATGATATTGTTTGTTTTGATTTAAGGTTTAAATGAGTTAAACAGATTCTTAGATGGTGAAATAAAATAATAATAATAATATTTTTGTTAATATTTTGAATGATGAAGAGGAGGTTATTCATATCTAAAATAACTATGCTTCTTAAAAAAATGGTGAGAACTGGAATGATCTTAATAATGGTACAACCAATCTCACTAATTTTTAATATATTAAGGAAACCTATGGTGGAAAAAGGTTATCTCCAACAACCTCTTTTTTTTTTTGATGAGTTTTCCTTTGGCATTTATTCAAAAGGAATTACAACTCTAAGTGATAGCTATCCTATCACACTCCTTCTACAATATAGAAAAAATGTTGAAGTAAGGTTATTGTCTAAAACATTATCCCAAAGAAAATTACCTAGTATAGTATAGGAAACACAAAAATTAGCGAACCTAACACAATTTCTAGATAAATAATGAAAAATAACATTCTTAAAAACTTTTAGGAAGAAATGTATAGATCCAGGAAGCTCTCATTAGTCCATTTGATGTTTTCCATTGATTTCTACAGAAGCTTTATTATATTTACATTGTAACCTTCAATCCAAAGGCCATCCATATCAAGCAT
Source organism: Dendrobium chrysotoxum (assembly GCA_019925795.1). Classification (NCBI taxonomy): domain Eukaryota; kingdom Viridiplantae; phylum Streptophyta; class Magnoliopsida; order Asparagales; family Orchidaceae; genus Dendrobium; species Dendrobium chrysotoxum. Next base: position 50,339,040 of record CM034305.1, on the reverse strand, counting down.
CCATCCTTGAATAAGATCCTTTACTGAATGAGTGATTGAGGCATCTATGTTTACCATAATCCAATTTGGAGGTGAGGGTGCGAAAAATGATTTTGTAGATCAAATAGATGATTAGCATCCTAGTTATCCATTATTGAATTATTATTTGGTTTTGTGATAGTAGCCAGAAATTTGAAGCCATTACTACTACTACCTAAACATGCTTTCCATACTTGCATTCTCCCAAAGCATAATAAACTATTGTACAATATATAGTTCCTATTATTAGATTATAACCACCTATCATATTCAGGAACTCCAACATATCAATAATTAAGAGGAATAATGGAGTCCTTATTCCCTAATGATTAATACAAGTAAATACCTTCATGAGTTTGCTGCAATATGCAGAATTCCTTCAGTTTGCTAAAATTCTCTCAGACAATCAATTACTTCCTGCAAGTCCCTATGATTTAAACACTCCCCTATTAGAAGAGCTCCCATGCATAATCATCACCAAAAGAAGGCCACCCTTGGTAATAATTTCACTTTTCTTATCCATTTAGCATTTTCACAACTAGCAGTTCCTAGTAGCTCCTTTCTAAGATCATGTTTGAGATTGACTTGCTCATTTTTTCATTGACCAGCTCCAGTTTATCTTCCTCCCTGTTTGAATGAATGGAAATCTATTTGATAATCTGGACCAGCTATTCCCAAAGTGTAGTTGTAATTCATTTACATTCCATGCTCCATTTTACTACAATTGATTAATTATCACTTCCTGCAGCCCTTGGTAATTAATAAAGGTTAGCCATCTACTCAAATTCTTATCCAAAATCTAGCAATCTGACATTACATTCACTTTTTTTCCATTTTCGATTTCACATGTTAGCAGAGGCCTCAAATGATGAACTCCATCTAAAAGGAATTCTTCATGCTAGTGAAGAACATCTTTTGGCTATGCTGTTCAGTAAGTCTTTCCCATACTTTGCTATTGTGGATTTGTTTAGCATTGAATTTGGTTTTTGAAAAAATTTCAATTCCAACCTTACTCTCAAGGCTCCTTGCCAGGAAAATGAAGAGTGTAATCTCATGCCACCCATTCAGATTGTGATTAAGAGATCCTCCAAAGCCATATAGTGTATCACTTGCTTTAATCTGTGTTACTCTTCATGTTAGTGGCATGGTCCTGCTACCCCATGTATTTAACTTTTCCAGAGCATTCTGAAGTAGAGGGTTGAAGTCATCTAGAAAATAACTTCTTAATATTATCTTCACTCCTAGGTAAGTCTTGGACCATCCTAAACCCCAACTTCTTAGCTATCCTTTTCTTTTTCTTATGAACTAACGAATTGGAATAGATTACCAAGGACTTTCTCTTGCTGATTTTTTGGCCCATTCAAGAACAATATTCCACCAAAATGTTCTTGATAATCCTTGTATAGCGAGAAGAAACTGTGGAGAAGATTAGAACATCATCTTCATAAAATAGTTGAGAAATAGTTTCAGCCAAGGGATTAATCTTGATTCCCAATCCCACCCCTCATTGATGAAGAGCTTTGGATAGTAGTTCAAAGTAGTTGATAAAGATGTATGGCAATAAGAGACACCCCTGCCTAAACCCACACTTGGCTTCTAGCTAATGAATCATTTTCCCACTGATTAGGACTAAAAATCATTGGTTGATTACACACTTCATGATCCAATTTATGTATCTGAATGGAAACACAATAAGTTTCATTACTTGGTAGAGAATAGCCTAGCACATGTTATCAATTGCTTACACCATATCTATTTTTAATGCCAAAATCCCCTTCATGGTAGCTGAGAATCTTAACTTGTTGAACACTTCATTGGTTAGTAGACATTGGCCAAACATATACCTATTTCAGATAAAAGCTGCTTGTTCCTCGAATAATAGACGAGACGATGAGTTTTTTCAACCTATTTACTAACATCCTTGCTGCTATTTTATAACTTGTTTGGCACAAACTTATAGGTCTGAATTTTGAAGCCTCCACTGCATTTTCTACCTTATGGATAAGTACTACCAAGATTTCTTTTCAAACAATTGGCATTTTCCCTATTTCAAAGAAATATGACATTACATTCCACACTTCTTTAATTATCTGCCAATAGTGTTTAAAGAAGGCAACTATATTCCCATCCTTCCTCAGATACTTATAGTTGCAAAGTTGTTTTACTACTATTTCCATTTCCTCCTTTATGAAATTTGCCTTCAACCATTCCTTACATCCTTCCTCTAAATGCTGGGTAGGAGGAAATGCAGGCCAACCATTTCACAAACAATGCTTGTGTCTCCATTTGTTCATAAAGAACTCATTGATTATACCTTTAATCACTGCTAGGTCTTCACTCAATTCTCCATCTTGTTGCCTTAGTGAATTTTGTTAGAATTCCTCCTTGCTGATGCAAATGAGTGGAAGAAGTGAGAGTTGGAATCTCCCTCCTCCATCCACCTTAGTACTTTAGCCCTTTGTCTCCATCATGTGGCCATCCGTGCAAAAGTTGAGTTCAGTTCTTGAACATTTGATTTAAGCTCCAAAAGCTCCTGAGAGTTAAACCCTCCCATCCAACCTTCTTGCTCCTGCAGAGATAGAATTTTGGACTGGAGAGAAGTCTTCAAGCCCATTAAATCCTTTAGCTTATTTTTGCTCCAACAGTGCAATGCTTTAAGTGATATATTGAGTTTCCTTTGAAGGACATCTGGTGCACATCCAATATCACATTTCCTCTAATATTTGGTGACAATGCCTGATGATGTTGGGTAGGAGCTCCAAATGTTCTCGAACTTAAAAGTTTGTGAACTTTGGAGCATTAATTACCCTTATTAACAAAAAGCAGTGATATGAGGATACTCAGGCTAAGTTTTTAACCATAGCAAAGTGTACCTTTTGCAGATCTATTGAGTTAATTATGATTTTTTCCAATCTTTCCCATATGCGATTTAGTCCATCGTTATTCTTACACTAGGTGAATTGTGGTCTTATAAAAGGCACCTTATGAAGATCATTTGTAGACATGAACTCCTTCATTTCTTTAGCTATTTGTGACATGATGAACCACTTTCCACCATCTTATAGTCTTGAAAAATGTGCAATTAAAGTCTCCTCCTATAATTAAAGGAAGATCTTTAGAAAGGAAACATTCAATAGTCTCCCATAGGGCTTTTCTTGAAAGTTCATGAGGACTGTTAAACCCTGAAGAACTAATCCTGAGGCTAACCAAGAGGGAAGGGGGGGGGGGGGGGGGGTGAATTGGTTATTTTAAAAATTCTTTAACAAAAGAAAAAATTGAAAACCCCTTGATACGGAAGAAGATCAGTTTCATAATAACAAAAAATTTATATATTTCAAACATAGAATAATTCACAGAAAAATGTGAAAATTAAATATGAAAAAGTAAATAAAAAGAACACACCAAAATTATAGTGGTTTGGTCAAATTGACCTACATCCACTCCCCAAAAATCTCCTTTCCAGGTATTGCACTAAAAGTACTGTCTCTCCTTTGACCCAACAGCAATGCAGAGAAGCCCTTACAAATTCTTTCCACTGGCCCAGTGAGGCAGAGTACCTTGAATCATTTTACTCCCTTTTAGAGTAGGCAGAGAACCTCAAAATTCTTTTACTCCCTCCTAGAGTAGGCAGAGATGAAAGTTCGATAAGGATGTTAAGCCCTGATGAACTAGTCCTGAGGCTAACCAAGAGGGGGGGGGGGGGGGGGGTGAATTGGTTATTTAAAAATTTGAGAGAAACAATGAAAATCTTTTTGATGATTTGCAGCGGAAACGAACAAAATAATCAAACGAAAAGATCGAACACAATTTCACCCAAGCAGTTAATCACAAAAAAATAAAAGTGCATAAAGTAATTAGAATGAACACACTGGATTTTATAGTGGTTCGGTCAACTTGACCTACGTCCACTCCCCGGAGCCTCCCCTCCGGGTATTGCACTAATTCAAAGTGTCTTCCTTTTGATCCCACAGCAAGGCGGAGAAACCTGTACAAGAACCTCCTTTCCACCACACGGTGAGGCAGAGAACCCAACGTCCTTTTGCTTCCTCCTGAAGTAGGTAGAGAACCTCGGATCTTCTTGCTGATGATCCTCTCCCAAAGAACACCGACACGACGAAAGACGAAGAGCGGAGAAGAAGACTTGATCCTTGCTTGGAGCAACCTTCGTGAAGCCCTCACAAACACCCCCTCACAAGATCCTCTCTCTATCTCCCAAACTCTCTCTCTCTAGGGTTTCTCTGGAAAGGAAAGTGGCAAAAGATATTTCTTGTTGAAAGAAAAATATCTTTTATAGGAGGGCTTAAAATTTGTCCTAAATCTCAACTGGTCGGCCAAGATCATTCAGGATGATCTATAGATCATCGTGTACAATCAGTTCAAAATTAGCTGTTTCAGTATGGATGATCTGGCTCTTCTGGACGATCAGTAGAAAAAGTTGTTCATATCGTCCTGTACGATTATGTGATCATCTAGGATGATTAGTGTAAATGGAGGAATATCGCCCAAAAGACAGTTCGGGTCGTCCATAGAAACTTGTGCTGGACAACTCAAAAATGACTTGATCGTCGAGGACGATCGGGATATCATCCTATACGATTAGTTCAAAAAGTGTCAAAATCATCCTGAGCACAGTTCGGGTCGTACAGCAGAAACACACTATACGAACATGATCGTCTAGGACGATCCTGCGATCGTCTAGGACGATATGATCGTATTAATAAAATCTTAATTTCTTTCCTTAATTACCAGATTAATTTAGGCATGATTGCACTGGATCGTCCAGGACGATACACGTATCGTCCGGGATGATCAGACCAAATATCTTAAAATAAAAACTTCCCTAACTTGATCTGGCGGCTGAGAATTTCTAATTTGAGCATATTGTCCCGTACGATCCAAGGATCGTCCAGGACGATCTGCTTAATCAGACACACTTAACTTGGTCTCCCTAATTAGGGTTTCTATTTTTAACTGATCATTCAGGATGATGTGACTATCGTCTAGGACTATCTGAATAAAAACTTGAACAGAAACTCTAATTCACTCAAGCTCTCCCCATAAGTGTGTGTGTGCAAGGTTACTTAGCTAGGGGATCAGTTACATTACAATTGACTCAAGAAAAGAAAAATAATACACTTAGACACACTTGGATCTGATCTTGAGTTAGCTTGAGTTGCTCGTGATCTTTTGTGCTTGAAACGGGTTAGCCAAGCAAAACACACTGGAGACATGTTTGTCATCATCAAAACCAGATTTGCAACAATCTCCCCCTTTTTTATGATGGCAAATATTTGTACAGTAGTTTGAAAAATAAAATAACTAGGAGATCGAAAAATAAATATTTTTTTTTAAATTTTCATTTAACAATTAAAGCAATACAGGAAACATAACACATAACAAAAAACAGAAACGACTACAACTGACTCCCCCTTTTGACATCACAAAACGGAGGAGGGTAAAGAGAAACACTGAAATATCAGTACAAATAGAAAGGAAAACATCTACAGTAAGATAGAATTCTCCCTTGATGTTAAATCCAAAAGCCAATAAGAAGACAATTGACAGCGCTGAAATCTAAAAAAAGTTGGAAAAATCGACTTTCGTAACTCCCACCTCGGGCACCTTATCGATGCAAATCTTTTTCAAAACAAAAATCAAATTCAGAAGAAAGGAAATTAGATTCAAAAAGAGATCCTTTCAAGCCTCGTTCCAGAAAAATATCTGATATAATAGTGTTACAAAGTAATAATTCAGAAATCAGGAATTTCAAACACAAGCTTTTGAAAGTATTAAGTGGCGCACGGATTTTTTTAAGACCTTTAACGATCTGAAAGGAAAGAAAGCTTGGTTGGTCTCATTTTGTGCCTCTTTTTCAATTTATTTGGCACTCTGCTCATCTTTTCATTTTTGATACACTTTGTGTATCTTTTAGTTGGTGATATTTCGCATCTTTTCAGCTTTGGGCTCATTTTGTGCCTCTTTTTCAATTGATTTGCCGCACTGCACATCTTTTGTAAGCTTTCTTCTTTTCATAATCGTTAAAGAGTCTCAGCTGTGAAATTATCTTCCAGACATAGGAGACTCTCTCCACAATAAGGAAGAGTAATTCACAAAACAAAAACTATACGTCATATGATAAGTGCAATCACTTGGTTTAGAAAATCAAAATAATGACTGAAGACTTTAAAAATACTATTGGTATGAGGTAGATTACTGTAAGAAGATAAAATAAATCTCTATTTCAAAAACTAAAATTTTAATTTTGAAGAGGATATTTATCCAAAGAAATAATACACCAGCAAAGGAGTTAGAGGAAGAGAAACAATCATCAATGTTTCTTCCCTTTAACAGATCCAGTGGAATCAATCACTTCTTACCAGCTTCCAAATAAAAATAAGGTAAAACTACCAGTCAGAAATTTAGATTATCAGAAGTAGTGAGTAGTGATCAGATTTTGAAAAGCATAAAACAGTAAGTGCAAGACATGAACCAGTGAATAAAAATAGGTAGCAAATCACATCAAAGTAAATACTCAAATCAAACTAACAATAAGGATAACACAGAAATCAGCAGAACAAATAAAATCAACTGAAAGCAGATAATCAACTCAAAAACTAACTAACAAAAAATAGAATAACAATCAGAACAATCAAAAATCAGCAGTCATCAGAATCAAGCATTTATATCAATCACTCCTAATTTGGTTCTCAAAATGCTGAATGAGTCAAAGGCCAGTGGTTTAGTGAATATGTCAGCCAGCTGATTTTCAGTTGCTACATGATGTAGTTCGATGTCCCCTTTTGTAACATGGTCCCTAATGAAGTGATGTCTTATGTCAATGTGTTTGGTCCTAGAATATTGGATTGGATTGTTAGAGATGCAGATGGCACTAGTATTATCACACAGAACAGAAATTGTGCCAACAGGTAAACCTTAATTCCAAAACTTGTTGATTTAACCAAAGAACTTGGGCCACACAACTTCCTAAGGCAATATACTCAGCTTCAGCAGTGGAAAGTGCAACTGAGTTCTATTTTCTACTGGACCAGGAGACAAACGACTGTCCTATGAATTGACAAGTTCCAGAAGTGCTCTTTTTATCCACCCTACACCCCATAAAGTCAGAATCAGAATATCCAATGATCTAAAAAGAGGTGCTGTACCTAGGGTACCGGATTCCTAGGTTTGGGGTCCCTAAAAAATATCTAATAATTCTCTTAACAACAGTCAGGTGGGACTCTTTAGGATCAGCTTGAATCCTAGCACAAAGATAGACACTAAACATGATATCAGGTGGGCTAGCAGTCTGGTAAAGCAGTGATCCTATTATTCCTTGATACTTCTTCTGATCAACAGATTTTCCACTTGAATCCTTATTTAACTGAACTAGCTTGGCTTTGTTCATTTCATATTTCTTTAAAATGTCCTTAGTGTATTTAGATTGATTGAGAAAGGTTCCATCATCTGTTGCCTTATGTTAAATCCCAAAAAGTAGGACAATTCTCCCATCATACTTATCTCAAACTCCTTACTCATTATTTTAGAAAACTCATCACATAAATATTTATCACAAGATCTAAAATTTATATCATCAACATAGATCTGGATAATGAGTAAGTCATCCCCTATTCTCCTCAGAAAAAGGGTGATGTCTACGCTCCCCTTAACAAATTCTCTTTCTAACAGGAATGTGCTAAGCCTCTCATACCAAGCTCTGGGTGCCTATTTCAATCCAAACAAGGCCTTTTTTAATTTATAAATATGATTTGGATATTAAGAACTCTCAAAACCTGGGGGTTGTTCTACAAAAATATCCTCTTTTATTACCCCATTTAAAAAGGCACTCTTAAATCCATTTGAAACAGCTTAAATCCCTTATAACAGGTAAATGCTAGTAGCAGTCTAATGGCTTCCAATCTAGCTATAAGGGCAAAGGTCTCCTCAAAATCAATCCCTTCAATCTGATTATACCCCTTAGCCACCAATCTTGCCTTATTCCTAACCACCACACCAGAATCATTCATCTTATTCTTAAAGACCCACTTGGTTCCCACAATACTTTGATTTCTAGGTCTTTCTACTAACTCCCAAACATCATTCCTTACAAACTGATTCAATTTTTCTTGCATAGTTAAGATCCAAAACTCATTCGAAAGGGATTGATTAATATTGGTGGGTTCAGTCATTGAGATAAAGGTAGAGTGGTTTACTTCCTTCCTAAGTTCATGCCTAGTCCTAACACCTTCAGAAGGGTCTCCTAAGATCAGTTCTTTAGGATGACTCGAAGAATATCTCCAATCTCTAGGCAGTGTGGTTTGAGGTTCTACCCTCTCCTCCAGATTTGCATTTCCAACCCCTTGGGTAATTTTCTCTACCTCTTCTTCTTCCTCAATTCTATTCACCTTAGGATCAGATTCATCAAACACTATATGAGTTGTCTCTTCCACCACCAAAGTCCTTTTATTGAATACCCTAAAGGATTTCCCCACACTAGAATAGCCTAAGAACACTCCTTCATCAAATTTGGGGTCAAACTTTCCTAAGGATGATTTCCTATTGTTCAGAATGAAAACCATATAGCCAAAGATATAGAGGTGGGATAGGTTTGGAGTTCTAACCTTAATAATCTCATAAGGTGTCTTGTTCAGTTTAGATCTCACATTCATCCTATTCAGCACATAATAGGCAGTGTTCACCGCTTCAGCCCAAAAGTATTTTGGAAGTGAATACTCAGCAAGCATGGCTCTAGCGGCTTCCACTAAGGTCCTGTTCTTCCTTTCAGCTACCCCGTTCTACTGAGTTGTCCTATGAGCTAAAAATTGTGACTAATCCCTTGCTCCTCACAGAAACTTCCAAACTTCACATTTTCAAACTCTCCACCATGATCACTATGAATAGTCAAGATCTCACAGCCTAACTTCCTCTGAATCTAAGTGGAGAAGGACTTAAACTCATCAAATGACTCAAATTTGTGTGACAGAAATTTAATCCAAGTGAACCTCGAGTAGTCATCTACAATCACAAATCTATAAACTTTCCCCCCTAAGCTGGCAGTGCTAATCGGTCCAAAGAGGTCCATGTGAAGAACTTCTAAAGGTCTAGAGGTGCTAATGTCCTTAACAGAGTGAAAAGAGGACTGGACTTGCTTTCCTAACTGACAGGCATCACATAGGTGATCCTTAGTGAACTTAAGCTTGGGCACACCTCTAACTAAGTCCTTTTGGGTGACTCTCCTAAGGGTTTTCATACTAGCATGACACAATCTCCTATGCCACAACCAAGACTCATCAGGAGCAGTTTTTAAGCAAATTGAATTCTCAGATTTAATGTAACTTACATCCAGCTTGTAGGCGTTGTTGATCCTCTGCCCCTACAAAACAACTTTATCATCTAAGCTTAAAATGTAGCTAATGGGCAGGAATTTGATGTTGTATCCCTTTTCACAAAATTAACTGATGCTCAACAAGTTGTATTTCAGTCCATCTAGAAGCAAAACATTGTCAATCATTAAATTCTTTGAATCACCAATTATACCTAAGCCTACCACCCTCCTGGTGGTGTTATATCCAAGTGTAACCTTGCCTCTAGCCCTGGCCTCCAGCAAAACGAACTAATTTGCATCTCCAGTCATGTGTCTAGAACATCCGCTATCCAGGTATCACATGCTCTCACGAGGTCTTGTGTGAGAGCACACCTATAAAAATATTAAACGTCAGGCTTAACAACCCAAACAGGTTTGGGTTCCTTCTTATGAAAAGAAGAATGCAATGCATGCGTGCTGTGCTGTGAAACAGCCAGTTTGGGCCTCCACACCCAATGTGTACTACGGTGAACCATGCAGGTGTGAGAAATGTGTCCTAACATGCCACATGAATAACATCTAACACCAGGAAAAGGGTTAACTAATCTACATGAGTGATAGTGCCTCTTCCTAGGTTTATACAAAACATGCTTTGATGATTTTAAATTTGAATCTACAAAAGGTTGAGGTGCATAAAACTATGCAAAAGTAGGAGGTGTTTGGTTTTTCTCAAAAGCACTGATTTTCACTTTCAAAAATTCATTCTCTTTATTTAAACTTACAATTTCAAATTTTAAAGCACCATTGCTACTTTCTACTTCACATGCCATGGTATCTAATTCTTTAAAAGCTCTCTCCAAATCAACATGAATGGTTTTTAATGAATCATGCACAGTAACTAAATCAGAATATTTTTTATTCAATTCATCAAACTCATCAAGTAAAGATATGTGATTATTGTCAAGTGTGGAATGATCTTTAACGACAGAATCATGCTCTTTTTGTAAAGTTAAATAATCCAGTTTCAAGCTAGTATGGGTTTTCTTAAGCTTCCTATACGATGCATGAATTTTTGCAGATACTTCAAGTAATTGATCGTAAGTAAGCTCACATACCTCTTTCTGGTCTGACTGACCAGGGTGATCATCAGCTATCAGACACAAATTTGTTTCCTCCTCTTCAGCTTCAGTCTAAGAGGAGTCGGATGTAGAGTCTGCGCAGAACGCCTTCTGAATCTGCTTCTTGTCCTTTCTGAACTTGTGTTTCTCCTCACCCTTCTCCTTATTTGGATGAGTTTTAAGTGTAAGACAATCAGCCTTAATGTGTCTAGGCTTCTTGCATTCAAAATAGATAGTATCAAATGAAACCTTAAAAGTTTTGTTGGACTTACCCTTGTTCCACTTCTGAAAGTTCTTGTGTTTCTTTCTTAGAAAGCTTTTAAATTGCCTTGTGATCAAGGCCATGTCATCGCTATCAGACCCAGAAGAGCAAGAATCACTATCGTTGGACTTCAGTGCCACTGTTTTCTCCTTCTTCCTCTTACCTGCATCAAGCTGTCTTTGGTTCACCCCTTGCTCGTAAGCAATGAGTGATCCAAGTAAGCTATCAATAGAGTAAGTAATTAAATCTTTAGATTTAGTGATTGCAGTTATCTTAGCATCATATGAAGAAGGCAAACATCTAAGTATTTTGTTCATTCTTTCATAGTTTGTAAGTTCTGTACCTAAGGCATGCAAAGAAGTGACGATTTGAGTGAATCTTGTATACATTTCAGAAATGGTTTCAGTAGGTTTCATGCGAAATAGTTCATAGTCATGCAGCAAAATATTTAATCTAGACTGTTTGACTTCAGTTGTACCTTCATACGTGATGCATAATCTATCCCAGATTTCCTTACCAGTTGTACACATAGATACACACATATAATCCTCATATTTTAAAGCACAGAAAAAATAGTTCAAGCATTTGGCATTCAATTGTGCTAAATCACGATCATCAAAAGCCCAATCAGGAAAGAGTAGTTCAGTTTTCACATTGTTAACCAATCTAAACGGTGGTTCATATCCATCCTTAACTAACATCCACATGCGATGATCAATTGATTGTAAAAAAGTGGACATGCAAGTTTTCCAAAAATCAAATAGAATATTATCAAACAATGGCGGTCATGTGATTGAATAACCTTAAGTAGTATTATGATTACCAAAGTTAGCCATGGATCAAATTCAAAAGTTTTTAAACTTAAATTTTGAATCCGTCTCTGATACCACTTGAAAGTTCGATAGGGATGTTAAGCCCTGATGAACTAGTCCTAAGGCTAACTAAGAGGGGGGGGTGAATTGGTTATTTAAAAATTTGAGAGCAACAATGAAAATCTTTTCGATGATTTGTAGTGGAAACGAACAAAATAATCAAATGAAAAGATCGAACACAATTTCACCCGAGCAGTTAATCACAGAAAAATAAAAGTGCAGAAAGTAATTAGAATGAACACACCAGATTTTATAGTGGTTCGGTGAACTTGACCTACGTCCACTTCCCGGAGCCTCCCCTCTGGGTATTGCACTAACTCAAAGTGTCTCTCCTTTTGCTCCCACAGTAAGGCGGAGAAGCCTTTACAAGAACCTCCTTTCCACCACACGGTGAGGCAGAGAACCCAATGTCCTTTTGCTTCCTCCTGAAGCAGGAAGAGAACCTCGGATCTTCTTGCCGATGATCCTCTCCCAAAGAACACCGACATGATGAAAGATGACGAGCAGAGAACAAGACTCTGATCCTTGCTTGGAGCAACCTTCGTGAACCCCTCATGAACTCCCCCTCATAAGATCCTCTCTCTCTCTCCCAAACTCTCTCTCTCTCTCTAGGATTTCTCTGGAAAGGAAAGTATTTCTTGTTGAAAGAAAAATATTTTTTATAGGAGGGCTTAAAATTTGCCCTAAATCTCAACTGGTCGGACAAGATCGTCCAGCACGACTATAGATCGTCTTGTACGATCAGTTCAAAATTAGATGTTTCAGCCTGGACGATCTGGCTCTTCCGGACGATCAGTAGAAAAGTTGTTCATATTGTCCCGTACGATTCTGCGATCATCCGGGATGATTAGTGTAAATTGAGGAATATCATCCAGAAGACAGTTCAGGTCATCCAGAGAAACTTGTGCTGGACGACTCAAAAATGACTTGATCATCTAGGACGATCGGGATATCGTCCTGTACGGTTAGTTTAAAAAGTGCCAAAATCATCCTGAGCACAGTTCGGGTCGTACAACAGAAACACACTATACAAACATGATCGTCCAAGACGATCCTGCGATCATCCAAGACGATATGATCATATCAATCAAATATTAATTACTTTCCTTAATTACCAGATTAATTTAGGCATGATTGCACTGGATCATCCAGGACGATACACTTATCGTACGGGACGATCAGACCAAATATCTTAAAATAAAAACTTGCCTAACTTGATCTGGTGGCTGAGAATTTCTGATTTGAGTATATCGTCCCGTATGATCCAAGGATCATCCAGGACGATCTGCTTAATCAGAAACACTTAACTTGGTCGCCCTAATTAGGGTTTCAGTTTTTACCTGATCGTCCAGGATGATCTGAACAAAAACTTGAACATAAACTCTAATTCACTCAAGCTCTCCCCCTGAGTGTGTGTGTGCAGGGTTACTTAGCTAGGGGATCAAATATATTACAATTGACTCAAAAAAAGAAAAATAATACACTTAGACACACTTGGACCCGATCTTGAGTTGGCTTGAGTTGCTCGTGATCTTTTATGCCTGAAACGGGTGAGCCAAGCAAAACATACTGGAGACATGTTTGTCATCATCAAAACCAGATTTGCTAAAAGTTTGATAGGGATGTTAAGCCCTAGTGAACTAGTCCCAAGGCTAACCAAGAGGGGGGGTGAATTGATTATTTAAAAATTTCACGACAACAATGGAAAATCTTTCCGATACTTAGCAGCGGAAACAATTAAACAAGAACAAAAAGATGAATCTCAGATATTCACCCACGCAGTTAATATCAAAAACTAAAGTGCAGAACTGAATAAGAAAAGCAAACTAGATTTTATAGTGGTTCGGTCAACTTGACCTACATCCGCTCCACGGAGCCTCCCCTCCGGGTATTGCACTAAATAAAAAGTGTCTCTCCTTTTGCTCCCACAGCAAGGAGGAGAAGCCTGTACAAGACCTCCTTTTCACCACACGATGGGGCAGAGAACCCGACCTCCTTTTGCTTCCTCCTGAAGCAGGCAGAGAACCTTCGAACTCCTTTTGCTTCCACCTGAAGCGGGCAGAGAACCCCGGATCTTCTTGCGAACGATCCTCCCATGACGAACACCAACTAGACGAAAGATGACGAGCGGAGAAGACGACTCTGATCCGTGCTTGGAGCAACCTTAGTGAATCTCTCACTAACTCCCCCTCACAAGATCCTCTCTCTCTCTCCCAAACTCTCTCTCTCTCTAGGGTTTCTCTGGAAAGGAAGGTGGCAAAAGATTTTTCTTGTTTCAAGAAAAAGTTCTTTTATGGGAGGGCTTAAAATTTACCCTAAATCTCAACTAGTCGGCCAAGATCGTCCAGGACGATCATCCTGTACGATCATTTTAAAATCAGCTGTTTCAGCCTTGACGATCTGGCTCTTTTGGAAGATCAGTAGAAAAAATTATTCATATCGTCCCGAACGAACCTGCGATCATCCGGGACAATTAGTGCAAATCGAGGAATATCATCCAGAAGACAGTTCGGGTCGTCCAGAGAAACTTGTGCTGGATGACCAAAAAATGACTTGATCGTCCAGGATCATACGGGTATCGTCATGTACGATTAGTTCAAAAAGTGCCCAAATCATCATGTACATAGTTCTGGACGTACAGCTGAAATGCACTAGACGATCTTGATCGTTCGGGATGATCTTGCGATCGTCCAGGATGATATGATCGAATCAATCAAAAATAAATTGTTTTCCTTAATTACCAGATTAAATTAGGTATGATTGTACTGAATCGTCCAGGACGATACACGTATCGTCCGGGACGATCATACCAATTAACTTAAAATAAAAACTTTCATAACTTGATATGGCGGCTGAGAATTTCAGATTTGAGCATATCGTCCTGTACGATCCAAAGATCATCCAGGACGATCTGCTTAATCAGACCCTCTTAACTTAGTCGCCCTAATTAGGGTTTCTATTTTTACCTGATCGTCCAGGATGATGTGAATATCATCCAGGACGATCTGAATAAAAAATGAACAGAAACTCTAATTCACTCAAGCTCTCCCCCTGAGTGTGTGTGTGCAAGGTTACTTAGCTGGGGGATCAGTTACATTATAATTGACTCAAGAAAAAAAAAACAGTACATTGGACACACTTGGACCCAATCTTGAGTTGGCTTGAGTGGCTCGTGATCTTTTGTGCCTGAAATGGGTTAGCCAAGCAAAACACAATAGAACCATGTTTGTCATCATCAAAATCATAATTGCAATAATCTCCCCCTTTTTGATGATGGCAAACCTATGTTCAGTAGTTTTAAAAAATACAAGAGCTAGGAGACTGAAAAGAATTTTTTTTTAATTTTTAATTTTCATTGAACAATCAAAGTAGTACAATCACAAGTACAGAATATAACAGGAACAACACTAGTACTGACTCCCCCTTTTGACATCACAAAAAGGAGGGTAAACAAAATCAACAGAGATAGGCATGACAAAACAAAGCAGTGCAAGCAAAACAGAAAAACAATAACTACACAATAAAAACTAAAACTGAGGCGGATCCTGATCAGAAGAAGGAGGTGGCGGTGGTGGGTTAAAGTAATGGTGAATGGCCTGAAAGTGGGCTCCAATCCAGGCGATGTCCTGGTCATGCTGTTGTTGCTGTTGAGCAGCATAGTCAGTTAAGCGCTGGATGTCCTCGGCGTGCCGCTGCTCCTGGGCAACCACATAGGAGTCAAATCTGGCCTCCCACTGATCGAAGCGCTGCACCAGGCGGTAAAAGGGAGCGACAATGCGAAGGGGAGCAGGTGCCTCTAGTGCAGCAGGAATTGGAATGGCCTCTTCCTCTTCCTCCTCAACATCCGAGGTGGGCTCCGGATGTAGTCGGGTGCTGTGTAGGATGTGGAATGAGTTATTTGTGAAGAAGGAAGGAGGGACATCAGGAGGGACAGGATACTGAGAGTCATATTTTGTCTCTAATGCATAATAAATAAGATGACCTAAAGCTAGATTTGGGCGACGCTTGTGACCCGGATCTCTAATGGTGGTTAGGTGTTCTATCTATCGGATAATCAGATCAGGGCATTAAACTCTCGACGGGCCATGATGTAGTAGGTGGTCAAGGATAGTAGCGGGGT
Organism: Dendrobium chrysotoxum; assembly: GCA_019925795.1. Taxonomy (NCBI): domain Eukaryota; kingdom Viridiplantae; phylum Streptophyta; class Magnoliopsida; order Asparagales; family Orchidaceae; genus Dendrobium; species Dendrobium chrysotoxum. Next base: position 50,323,349 of record CM034305.1, on the reverse strand, counting down.
AATGTGAATTCGATCCCCCGCCTTTGGAATGACGGAGGAACGAAGGACGTGCTGAATGGTCCGTGCGTCCTTGAGAAGGGAAGTGCAAGCGTTGTCATGATAGGGTGCATTTGTATTGTGAAAGAAGTGATTGACGACACTCCAATCATAGTTAGGATCGGTGATAAGCGTGTGGAGTTTGTCGCTAGTGACAGACAGGTTAAGAATATTATGAAAATCATGGGTGGTTAGTTCCACGGGACGTTGATTGACGTATGAGCGAAGAGTAGAATAGTCTGCGGAAATGCGCAAATTGGCAAAGAAAATTGGAAGGAGTTCAAGATTTAAAGGAAAGGCTAAGGTCAAGATGAAGGTGAGGGAGGTGTGTGCGAACAAATCTAGAATGGGATAAGTGAGAGTGCAGGGATTTATAATTTTAGAGTTCGTGATCCCCACGTCACGATAGCATTCGAAAGTAGCCTGATCGGCTGCATTTGGGAAGCGAGGATCGACATGTCCCCGGGAGGAACTCGAACCCTTTTTCCACGAGCGTTTGCCACCAGCCATTAGGAAACAACAGTGGAGGAAAGTAGAGGGAGAAGGTGTGAAAGAAAGGATGAAAATCGGCTATTTAAATAGACTTGGTCTGATCGTCCCATAAGATCGCGAGATCGTCCAGGACGATCGGTGTAATTATTACGGCCTGGACGATTGGTCAAAAAGGCGGTCCGATCATCCAGGACGATCAGAGATCATCCAGGATGATTAGATACAGACGATCATCCCGAGGAGTCAAGTTAGACGACCGTTGACGAAAAGTATCATCCAGGACGATTAGGTGGATCGTCCAGGACGATATGCAATAAATATGTCGGACGGGCCGAATACGAATCGTCTAGCGGCTTGACATGTGGATCATCCGGGACGATAAGGTGGATCGTCCAGGACGATGGACAATAATGTGAGCACTGTCAGCCATTTGATCAGATCAGGAAGATATGGATCATATCATCCATGATGATGTAAGAATCGTCCAGGACGATCACCAATAATTGGAGTTTCTAAGCAGCAGGAGCAGTGTGGGGACAATTTTGAATGAATCGTCCAGGATGATGTTTGGATCGTCTAGGACGAAGAGGATCATTCAGGACGATCGGGGTATCATCCAGGATGATGTGAAGAAAATAGAAAAAGATGGAGGATGAAGATGATAGATCAGGATCCCAAAAGCACAACCACGAAATTTAAATAAAATAAAAAAATGAATAAAACTCACAGCAAAAAAAATAAAAGCCACGATTTTTTTTTGATCAAGCTGCTCGAGTAAATCAGAATTTTTCCTTGATTTTAGATCAAAAAACCAATAAGGAGACAATTGACAGTGCTGAAATCCAGAAAAAGTTGGAAAAATCAACTTTCGTAACTCCAACCCCGGGCACCTTATTGATGTAAACCTCTTTCAAAATAAAAATCTGATTCAGAAGAAAAGACATTAGATTTGAAAAGAGATCCTTTCAAGCCTCGTTCCAGAAAAATATCTGATATAATAGTGTTACAAAGTAAGGAATCAGAAATCAGGATTTCCAAACTCAAGCTTTTGAAAATATTAAGTGGCGCACGGATTTTTCTAAGACATTCAACAATCTGAAAGGGAGGAAAGGTTGGTTTCGGCTCATTTTGTGCCTCTTTTTCAAATTGGTTGGCGCTTTGCGCATCTTTTCATTTTTGATACACTTTGTGTATCCAATTTGATAATTTCACATCTTTTTAGTTTTGGGCTCATTTTATGCATCTTTTTCAATTTATTTGGCGCACTGCGCATCTTTTGTAAGCTTTCTCCTTTTCATAATCATTAAAGAGTCTCAGCTGTGAGATTATCATCCAAACATAGGAGATGACTCTCCACAGTAAGGAAGAATGATTCACAAAACAAAAGCCATACAGCATATGATAAATGTAATCACTTGATTTAGAAAATCAAACTAATGACTCAAGACTTTAAAAACACTATTGATATGAGGCAGATTACTGTAGGAAGATAAAATAATCTCTATTTCAAAAACTAACATTTTAATTTTGAAGAGGATTTTTATCCAAAAGAAACTATACACCAGTAAAGGAGTTAGAGGAAGAGAAACAATCATCAATGTTTCTTCCTTTTAACAGATTCAGTGGAATCAATCACTGCTTACCAGCTTCCGAATAAAAATAAGGTAAAACTCCCAGTCAGACATTCAGATTATTAGAAGTAGTGAGCGGTGATCAGATTTTGAAAAGCATAAAACCGTAAGTGCAAGATATTAACCTGTGAATAAAAAGCAAGTAGAAAATCGCATCAAAGTAAATGCTCAAATCAAACTAACAGGAAGGCTAAAAACAGAAATCAGCAGAAGAAATAAAATCAACTGAAAGCAAATAATCAAACCAAAAACTAACTAACAGAAAATAGAATACCAATCAGAACAAAAAATCAGCAGTCATCAGAATCAAGCATTTATATCAATCACTCCTAATCTGGTTCTCAAAATGCTGAATGAGTCAAAGGCCAGTGGTTTAGTGAATTTGTCAGCCAGCTGATTTTCAGTTGCTACATGATGTAGCTCAATGTCTCCTTTTGTAACATGGTCCCTAATGAAGTGATACCTTATATCAATGTGTTTGGTCCTAGAATGTTGGATTGGATTCTTAGAGATACAGATGGCACTAATATTATCACACAGAACAAAAATTGTTCCAACAGGTACCCCTAAATCCAAGACTTGTTGCTTCAACCAAAGAACTTGGGCCACACAACTCCCTAAGGCAATGTACTCAGCTTCAGCAGTGGAAAGTGCAACTGAGTTCAATTTTTTACTGGTCCAGGAGACAAAAAATTGTCCTATGAATTGACAAGTCCCAGAAGTGCTCTTTCTATCCACCCTACACCCCGTAAAGTCAGAGTCAGAATATCCAATGATCTCAAAAGAGATGCTGTGCCTAGGGTACCAGATTCCTAGGTTTGGGGTCCCTAAAAGATATCTAAGAATTCTCTTAACAACAGTCAGGTGGGACTCTTTAGGATCAGCTTGAAACCTAGCACAAAGACAGACACTAAACATGATATTAGGTGGGCTAGCAGTCAGGTAAAGTAGTGATCCTATTATTCCTCGATACTTCTTCGGATCAACAGATTTTCCACTTGAATCCTTATTTAACTAAATTGAGGAGGTCATGGGAGTATTGATTGGCTTGGCTTTGTCCATTTCATATTCTTCAAAATGTCCTTAGTGTATTTAGATTGATTGAGAAAGGTTCCATCATCCGTTTGCCTTATGCTAAACCCCAAAAAGTAGGGCAATTCTCCCATCATACTCATCTCAAACTCCTTACTCATTATTTTAGAAAACTCATCACATAAATATTTATCAGAAGATCCAAAAATGATATCATCAACATAAATCTGGACAATGAGTAAGTCATCCCCTATTCTCCTCAGAAAAAGGGTGGTGTCTACGCTCCCCTTAACAAACTCTCTTTCTAACAGGAATGTGCTAAGCCTCTCATACCAAGCTCTGGGTGCCTGTTTCAATCCATAGAAGGCCTTTTTTAATTTGAAAATATGATTCGGATATTGGGAACTCTCAAAACCTGGGTGTTGTTCTACAAAAACATCTTCTTTTATTACCCATTTAAAAGGGCACTCTTGATATCCATTTGAAACAGCTTAAATCCCATATAACAGGCAAAGGCTAGTAGCACTCTTATGGCTTCCAATCTGGCTACAGGGGCAAAAGCCTCCTCAAATTCAATCCCTTCTATCTGATTATACCCCTTAGCCACCAATCTTGCCTTATTTCTCACCACCACACCAGAATCATTCATCTTATTCTTAAAGACCCACTTGGTTCCCATAATACTTTGATTTCTAGGTCTTTCTACTAACTCCCAAACATCATTCCTTACAAATTGATTCAATTCTTCCTACATAGCTAAAATCCAAAACTCATCCGACAAGGCTTGATTGATGTTGGTGGGTTCAGTCATTGAGATAAAGGCAGAATGGTTTACTTCCTTCCTAAGTCTACGCCAAGTCCTAACACCTTCAGAAGGGTCTCATAAGATCAGTTCTTTAGGATGACTCGAAGAATATCTCCAATCTCTAGGCAACGTGGTTTGAGGTTCTACCCTTTCCTCCAGATTTATATTTCCAACCCCTTGGGTAACCTCAACAATCTCTTCATCTTCTACTTCAGATCTAGACTCCTTAGGATCAGATTCATCAAACACTACATGGGTTGTTTCTTCTACCACCAAAGTCCTCCTATTGAACACCCTAAAGGATTTCCCCACACTTGAATATACTAAGAACACTCCTTCATCAGATTTGGGGTCAAATTTTCCTAAGGGTGACTTCCCGTTGTTCAGAATGAAAACCTTACAGCCAAAGACATGGAGGTGGGACAGATTAGGAGTTCTACCCTTAATGATCTCATAAGGTGTCTTGTTCAGTTTGACTCTCACATTCACCCTATTCAGCACATAACAGGCAGTGTTCACCGCTTCAGCCCAAAAGTATTTTGGAAGTGAATACTCGGCAAGCATGGCTCTAGCGGCTTCCACTAAGGTCCTGTTCTTCCTTTCAGCTACCCCGTTCTGCTGAGGGGTCCTAGGAGCTGAAAAATTGTGACTAATCCCATGATTCTCACAAAAACTTCCAAATCTTTCATTTTCAAACTCCCCTCTGTGATCAATATGGATGGTAATAATCTCACATCCTAACTTCTTCTGAATCCAAGTAGAGAAAGATCTAAACTCATCAAATGACTCAGATTTATATGACAAAAACTTAACCCAAGTGAACCTCGAATAATCATCTACAATCACAAAACCATAGACTCTCCCCCCTAAGCTGGCAGTGCTAATGGGTCCAAAGAGGTCCATGTGAAGAACTTCTAAAGGTCTAGAGGTGCTAATGTCCTTAATAGAGTGAAAAGAGGACTGGACTTGCTTCCCCAACTGACAGGCATCACACAGGTGATCCTTAGTGAACTTAAGCTTGGGCACACCTCTAACTAAGTCCTTTTGGGTGACTCTCCTAAGGGTTTTCATACTAGCATAACACAATCTCCTATGCCATAACCAAGACTCATCAGCAGTAGTTTTTAAGCAAATTGAATTATCAGATTTAATGCAACTTACATCCAGCTTGTAGACGTTGTTGATCCTTTGCCCTTGCAAAACAACTTCATCATTTAAGCTTAAAATGGAGCTAGTGGGCAGGAATTTGATGCTGTATCCCTTGTCACAGAGTTAACTGATGCTCAGCAAGTTGTGTTTCGGTCCATCTATAAGCAAAATTTTATGAATCATAAAATTCTTTGAATCACCAATTATACCTAAGCCTACCACCTTCCTGGTGGTGTTATCTCCAAGTGTAACCTTATGTCCAGCTCTGGCCTCAGGTGAAATGAACTGATTTGCATCTCCAGTCATGTGTCTGGAACATCTGCTGTCCAGGTACCACATGCTCTCACGAGGTCTTGTATGAGAGCACACCTACAAAAATATCAAACGTTAGTCTTAGGAACCCAAACAGGTTTGGGTTCCTTCTTATGAAAAAAAGAATGCAATGCATGCGTGCTGTACTGTGAAACAGGTAGTTTGGGTCTCTACACCCAATGTGTACTACGGTGAACAGTGCAGGTGTGGGAAATCTGTCCTAACATGCCACATGAAAAACATCTAACACCAGGAAAAGAGTTAACTAATCTACGTGGGTGATAGTGCCTCTTCCTAGATGTATATGAAGCATGCTTTGATGAACTTGCAACAGATTTTTCAAAAGGTGGCGGTGCATAAAACTGTTCAAAAGTAGGCGGTGTTTTGTTCTTTTCAAAAGCACTGATTTTCACTTTCAAAAACTCAATATATTTATTTAAACTTGCAATTTCAAAAGTTCTTGCACTTTCATTACTTTCTAAATCACATGCCATATCATTCAATTTCTTAAAAACAACTTCTAATTCAACATGTGATATTTTTAACAAATCATGCTCAACAGTTAAATCAAAATATTTTTTGTTCAACTCATCGAATTCATCAAGCAAAGACATGTAATTGGAATCAACAGTGGAATGATCTTTAACTAAAACATCATGCTCTTTTTGCAAAGTCAAATAATCTAATTTTAAACTAGCATGAGTTTTCTTAAGCTTCTTATACGATGTATGATTTTTTTTTCAGAAACTTCAAATAATTGATTGTAAGTAAGCTAACATACCTCTTCCTGGTCCGACTGACCAGGGTGATCATCAGCCATCAGACACAAGTTTGTTTCCTCCTCTTCAGCTTCAGTCTCAGAGGAGTCAGATGTAGAGTCTGCCCAGAACGCCTTTTGTATCCGCTTCTTGTCCTTTCTGAACTTTGGTTTCTCCTCACCCTTCTCCTTTCTTGGGTGAGCCTTGAGTGTAGGACAATTTGCCTTTATGTGTCCAGGCTTCCTGCATTCAAAACAAACAGATTCAGATGAAGCTTTAAAATTTCTACTGGTCTTACCTTTGTTCCACTTGTGAAAATTCTTATTCTTCTTCCTTAGAAAGCTCTTGAATTACCTTGTGATTAAGGCAACATCATCGCTATCAGACTCAGAAGTGCTAGCATCTGAATCTTTGGCCATTAGTACCACTATCTTCTCCTTCTTTCGTTCACCTGCATCAAGTTGTCTTTGGTTCACCCCTTGCTCGTAAGCAATGAGTGATCCAAGTAAGCTGTCAATAGAGTAAGTATTTAAATCTTTAGATTTCATGATAGCAGTAATCTTAGCATCATAAGAAGCGGGAAAATATCTAAGAATTTTATTCACTCTTTCGTAGTTAGTTAGTTCTCTACCTAAAGCATGCAAAGAGGTAACAATCTGAGTGAACCTTGTGTACATTTCTGAAATAGTCTCACTAGGTTTCATGCAAAAAAGTTCATAATCATGTAACAAGATGTTTAACCTAGACTGTTTGACTTCAGTTGTACCTTCGTATGTTATACGTAATCTATCCCAGATTTCTTTTCCCGTTGTGCAAGTTGAAACACGCATATAGTCTTCAGATTTTAAAGCACAAAAGAAACAGTTCAAACATTTTACATTTAACTGTGCTAAGTCACTATCATCAAAAGTCCAATCTGTAAATGGGAGTTCAGTTTTAATTCCATTAACAAGTCTATGTGGTGCTTCATAACCATCCTTAACTAACATCCACATACGATAATCAATAGATTACAAAAAAGTATACATGCGCGTTTTCCAAAAATCAAAATGAATATTATCAAATAATGGTAATCTTGTAATAGAATAACCTTCAGCAGTATTACGATTGTTACAGTTAGCCATGGATCAAATTCAAAAGTTTTTAAACCTAAATTTTGAATCCCGCTCTAATACCACTTGAAAGTTCAATAGGGATGTTAAGCCCTAGTGAACTAGTCCTCAGGCTAACCAAGAGGGGGGGTGAATTGGTTATTTAAAAATGTCACGACAATAATGAAAAATCTTTTTGATACTTAGCAGCGACAAAAATTAAACAAGAACGAAAAGATCAATCTCAGATATTCACCCACGCAGTTAATATCTAAAAGTAAAGTGCAGAACTGAATCAGAAAAGTAAACCATATTTTATAGTGGTTCGGTACACTTGACCTACGTCCACTCCCCGGAGCCTCCCCTCCGGGTATTGCACTAAACAAAAAGTGTCTCTCCTTTTGCTCCCACAGCAAGGCGGAGAAGCCTGTACAAGACCTCCTTTTCACCACAGGTGGGGCAGAGAACCCGACCTCCTTTTGCTTCCTCCTGAAGCAGGAAGAGAACCTTCGAACTCCTTTTGCTTACACCTGAAGCGGGCAGAGAATCCCGAATCTTCTGGCGAACGATCCTCCCACGACGAACACCAACTAGACAAAAGACGACGAGCAGAGAAGACGACTCTGATCTGTGCTTGGAGCCACCTTTGTGAATCTCTCACTAACTCCTCCTCACAAGATCCTCTCTCTCTCTCCCAAACTCTCTCTCTCTCTCTAGGGTTTCTCTGGAAAGGAAGGTGGCAAAAGATTTTTCTTGTTTCAAGAAAAAGTTCTTTTATAGGAGGGCTTAAAAGTTTCCCTAAATCTCAACTGGTCGGCCAAGATCGTCCAGGACGATCGATAGATCGTCCTGTACGATCAGTTCAAAATCAGCTGTTTCAGCCTGGACGATCTGGCTCTTTTGGACGATCAGTAGAAAAAATTGTTCATATCGTCCCGTACGATCCTGCGATCGTCCGGGACGATTAGTGCAAATCGAGGATTATCGTCCAGAAGACAGTTCGGGTCGTCCAGAGAAATATGTGCTGGACGACCAAAAAATGACTTGATCGTCCAGGACGATACGGGTATCATCCTGTACGATTAGTTCAAAAGTGGCCAAATCGTCCTGTACATAGTTCTGGACGTACAGCTGAAATGCACTAGACGATCTTGATTGTCCGGGACGATCCTGCGTCGTCCAGGATGATATGATCATATCAATCAAGAATAAATTGATTTCCTTAATTACCAGATTAAATTAGGCATGATTGTACTGAATCGTCCAGGACGATACACGTATCGTCCGGGACGATCAGACCAAATAACTTAAAATAAAAACTTGCATAACTTGATCTGGCGACTGAGAATTTCTGATTTGAGCATATCGTCCCGTACGATCCAAAGATCGTCTAGGACGATCTGCTTAATCAGACCCTCTTAACTTAGTCGCCCTAATTGGGGTTTCTATTTTTATCTGATCGTCAAGGACGATGTGAATATCATCCAGGACGATCTGAACAAAAAATGAACAGAAACTCTAATTCACTCAAGCTCTCCCCCTGAGTGTGTGTGTGTGCAAGGTTACTTAGCTGGGGGATCAGTTACATTATAATTGACTCAAGAAAAAGAAAACAGTACATTGGACACACTTGGACCCGATCATGAGTTGGCTTGAGTGGCTCGTGATCTTTTGTGCCTGAAATGGGTTAGCCAAGAAAAACACAATAGAACCATGTTTGTCATCATCAAAATCGTATTTGCAACATTTACAACAAGAGAACCTTGGAATCCTTTTACTTCCTCCTAGAGTAGGCAAAGAATCTGGATCTGATGCTGCTGAAAGTCTTCCTTAGAGCCACCAAGGAACTAAGCAAGCAGCTTGAAGAAGATGGTAGAAACCTTGCTTGGAGAAACCATTGTAAATCCCTCATAACTCCCCCTCATAAGAATCTCTCTCTCCCAAGCTCTTCTCTTTCTTCTCTAAGCTATCTCCCAAGACCACTTAATGGCAAAAGATCTTTCTAAAGACCATATGAGAGCTTAAATAAAGAGCCTCCCAAAGAAGCCCTTATTTTCAATTTGTCGTCAAAGATCATCCAGAATGATTATGAGATCATCCTATATAATTAGAATAAAACAACACATTCAACCTGTACGAACTACTTTGGTGTGTACGATCAATTCAAGTATTTGTATGGATCATCCCGTATGATCTTTTGATCGTCCTAGAAGAATCACGAGTCTGTATTGATCATCCAGTTTGATAGCCGATGATTAAATATCTTCCCATCCAGCAATCAATTCATCCAGTACGAAGGAGGAGTATCTTCCTGAATGATTAGTTAGTATTTTATAATTTTTGTCCTATACGATGGGTGACGATTAAATATCATACCATATTGGATCTGTTCGTATAGTACGATCATCTTTGATCATTCTGTATGATATAATTGATTAATTTAACCATAATTAGTCCCCTAATCATAGGAGCAATTTAGGCATGATTGTTACAAATCGTCCAGTATGATTAGAGTATAATTTATATATTAAGAAATTGCCTAAATTATGATTAGCACCTATTTTCATGTGTATAACTGATTGTCCTATACACTCTGAATCATCCAATATGATTAGTTAATTAATCTCACTTAATAATGGGTTCCATAACCAAGGTTTTATGCATAACTGATCATCAAGTATGATATATATCGTACTGAATGATTTGTTTAAAAAAAGAAAATTTTTCTAACTCACTAACTCACCCCCTTGAGTGTGTGTGTGCAAGGTTACTTAACTTGGGGTCCACCAAATATATAACTTGACTCAAGAAAGGTAAAAAATATATTGAAATTGAAATTACATATAGACTTAACCCTAGTCTACCCGATCTTGAGCTGATTAGCATTGCAACTGAACTTGTGGACCTGAAAGGTTAGTGAGTAGGGCAAATAAAATAGACATGCAATCATAACAGTGATAAGAAGACAATAATGTTTGTTTTCATCAAAATTATAGTCCTTAGACTCAGATTTGTAACACTTCTCACATGTAAATCCTTGTTATCATAAATAATTTCTATCTTCCACTCAAAAGAGTTGGGGGTTGTTAACTTGCCAATAAATAAAAAATTGATACATCACCCCCCTCACTTTCTAAATATAGAGACTACAAAGAATAAAATAATGTAAATAAGAAATTTTAATAAATTTTAATCCTGCTTAGTGAATTTTAAATTAGTTTGTTAAAGTTTCATTTTAAAATATATAAATTTTTTACTCATTTTGAATTTTAACCCATTATGAATTGCTACTACTATAGCATTTAGATGACTAGTCAAAGATGAAAAGAGATACCATTCCCAATCATGACAGGAAAAGTCACTGTTACCGGCAGACAGAATCCATCGGTAACAATGAAAATCTGCCAGAATTCTTAGATTTCCGACAGATTTATATCCGACGGTAAATCACGCGTCAGAAAAAACTAACCGACAGACTTAATATGTCGGTAACTTTTCCGGCAGAGTTTCTGGCATTTTTTCGACAAAAAAGTTTATAAAAAAATGATGTAATTTATACTATTGAATTCCGGCGTATTATCCGCCGGTATTTTCGGCGGCCATATCCCCCAGAAATATCGGCGGATAATACGCCGCAAGTAAAATGACGTTCTTTGTACCGTCAAACGTTCTGGCTGATTATGCGCTGGTAATTTCCGGTGTATAATCCGTTGGAACTTTCGATATATCGTATTACCGACATCATTTCTGGTGGAAAATTTGCCAGAAACCTGTAGCATAAACAAACAAAAAACCTTCTTCCCTCTAAAATTGGATTTCCACAATCTACAAACAAAATATATACACAACACAATAAACATAATAAAAGTTGGTAGTAAACATTGCATAAAGATATGATAGTCATGACTCTTCATACCAAATAATCTCCTAGTTCTAATGTCAACACATCTGTTTAGATTTGAAAATATCCATCAGGTACCGGTAAACTCTTGACCCTTTCACAAATAGCTCATCTCTGCTCTAAAGTTAAGGTAAAAGGAGCTTTTGGTTTGAAAATTTTTTCATTCCCACCATCCTTTAATTCTAATGCTATCCTCCTACAAATCTCCTTTAAGTCCATCCTTGCTTTTATGTTGTCTTTGAATTAATCTTTAATGTTCATGACTGTATTGAATATATTATCAAAGACATTTTTCTCTATATTCATCACATCTAAGTTATGTCTGATCAAGTTTATCCTCCAATATAGTAATGACCAAAAAATACCTTTTTTAGTCAAATTGTGATTGACACCATACCCTGGCAATTTGTAATCAGCTAATGTTGGAGAATCTACTATTGTGGGCATGGAACTTACTATTTCAAATATTTCTTCACTAGTAAAACTTGGAGGAGGTAGCGACATAACCATTTTATTTTTGATAAAACCATCCTTATTTCGCCTGAAGGGATGACCTGTAGGTATAAACATGCGATGACAGTTGAACCAAGTGTTCTTCCCTCCGTGCTTTAAAGTAAATGACTTTGTATATTCCAAACAATATGGACAAGCTAATTTTCCAGAAGTGTTCCAACCTGAGAGCATACCATATGCAGGAAAATCACCAATTGTCCAAGTAATGCTGCCCTCATAATGAAGTTCTGTTTGGTAGAGATATCATATGTACTTATTCCCTCTTCCCATAATAAATTCAAATCATCAATTAACAGTTGAAGGAATACATCAATCTTTGCTTTTAGATTATGTGGCCCTAGAATAATAAGTGTCAGAAACATATAAGGAGTTGTCATGCACAACTCTGGAGGAAGATTGTATGGAGTGAGTATCACGGGCCAATATGAGTATGGTGAAGCAGACTGGCTAAATGGAGTGAAACCATCTGCACATAAACCTAATCTTATATTTCTTGATTTTGAGGCGAAGGTGGGATTTGTACGATGAAAGTATTTCTAGGCATCTACTTCTGACCGATGTGTAATAAAACCTTCTTGTGAGATATGTTCTTTATGCCATCTCTTATATGCAGCAGATCTCATGGATGCATATAACCGTTGCAGTCTAGGAATTATGGGTAAGTAAAATAACCTACTAACTGGTACTTCCTTCAGCTTTCTTTTCATGATAGATTTTGGTTTAAACCTTGGTGCTTTGCAATAACGGCATGCAATTTCTAATTAATCATCTTTATAGAATAACATGCATCCATTGACATAATAATCTATCATTGTGTATGTTAAACCAAGCTTGGAAACCAACTTCTTAGTCTGATATAAATCTGTAGGAATTATGTTATCTGTCGGATTGGTTTCTTTGAGCAGTCTAATGAATTGATTAAAACATTCATTAGGGATATTATATTCTGCCTTGATGCTTAACATCTTAACAGTAATGGATAACTCTGAGTGAGTAGTGCACCCTTTCCATATTGGTTATTGAGAAGCATGCAATAGATCATAAAAAGTTTATGTTTTTTTATTAGGTGACTCAGGATTAGCTTCTATATACTATTCAAGTTGTGCTCCACTTGCATCATGAATTAAATCCTCAAGATTAAGTCGCATATTTTCTTCCTTATCTAAAGTAGCACTTGTCGATGGGCCACATCGAGGATCGAAATGTGGTTCATACTCACCATGAGAAGTCCAATACCAATACTCTGGCATGAACCCTCAATGATATAGTTTAACAGTTACGTCATCTGGGCTTAGATGCACCTGATTTTTTTGTTTAGAACATGGGCAACAAATCATTCCATCTTTGATGAAGCTGGGCAGTTGAAAAACTGTCAGAATGAAAATATTTACCCCTCTAATTAACTCATTGATTAATGTCTTTCATCCTTGTGCCAATCGATTATACATCCAACTTCTTTGAGTTCTGATATCCATAACATAACCTACATATAATATGGATATATCAGATAATATTATAATATTTATTTAAAAAAGATACAAAGACTCTTAGCCTGCTCGGAAGGCCATTATTTTAATTAAGTGACCAAACCAAACTAGACTAAGGCAAACACTCACTGCAGTACATAGCTTCGAGTGTATCGACCACCAATTTCTTACTTTGCTAACCTGGTCATCAAAAGGCTATAGTTTTATGTGACAAAACCTTATAAGGTGACTCTCTCTAATCTTATCTTCCACTGGAGCTACTCCAATGTTTTCACGTATCTTGTCATTTCGTATCTTGTTTCTAAGAGTAAAGCACTCATCCACCTGAGCATCCTTATCTCTGTAACACTTAACTTAATATTATGCTTATCTTCTAATGGCTAATATTCTACACCATAAAGCGTTAGAAGTCTAACCACCATCTTATAGAATTTCCCCCTAAGTTTAAGGGGGGCTTTTCTATCACACAACAAGCCCAATGCATTCCTCCACTTCAATAATCCAACTTAACTTAATATTATGCAACACTTAACTTAGTATTATGCTTCTGTTCTAATGGCTAATATTCTACACCATAAAGCATTATAAGTCTAGCCACCATCTTATAGAATTTCCCCTTAAGTTTGAGGGGGACTTTTCCTTCACACAACAAGCCCAATGCATTCCTCCACTTCAACAATCAAACTTAACTTAATATTATGCAACACTTAACTTAATATTATGCTTCTCTTCTAATGGCCAATATTCTACACCATAAAGCATTGTAAGTCTAGCCACCATCTTATAGAATTTCCCCTTAAGTATAAGGTGGACTTTTCTATCACACAACAAGCCCAATGCATTCCTCCACTTCAACAATCAAACTTAACTTAATATTATGCAACACTTAACTTAATATTATGCTTCTCTTCTAATGGCCAATATTCTACACCATAAAGCATTATAAGTCTAGCCACCATCTTATAGAATTTCCCCTTCAGTTTGAGGTGGACTTTTCTATCACACAACAAGCCCAATGCATTCCTCCACTTCAACAAGCCCAATTCATTTCCTTCAACTCCCTCTCTAGTCTTATCAACAAGAAGAATATTATAAGCTAAAATTAAGCATACACTAGGGTACAATCTCTTACAAATGTCTAGTGAGAATAGCCATGACTAAAGGAAAGGGAGAAAGTTACCTTCACACCAAGGGAATTACGTCAAAGGAGCTAAGTCGAACAGAGAAACTTGCCGTCGGAGCATCGTCGGAGCATCATCGAAGCATGGTCGACGTGTCATCGGAGAAGGAGCGAAGTTGTCATCGTCGAAGGAGTGAAGTCGTTATCGTCGAAGAAGTCACGGCGTCATCGAACTGAGATAAGCCGAACAGAATGAGAAGCCATTCGCATGATGGTCTGAAATAGGGCCTTTTCTAGCGACATTTCCGGTGGATAACCCGTCGGTAAAATTATCGATGGATATTACGCCGGTAATAATTCATCGACTTTAAGTAAGCCAGCATAAAATACACCGGTAAATCCATCGATAATTTCCGGTGGACTATACATCGGAAACAAAATATTTTCTGGCGCCATTACGGCGTAAGATCCGCGGGTAAATTTGCGACGGCTAGGCCGCCAAAAATTTTGATGCAACATTACCGCCGCATTATGCACCAGTATTATTGCCGCTATTTTCGGCGGCTTCCATCCGCTGAAAATTCTGATGGTAATAGACAGTTTTCCTATAGTGAATAGAGTTGCTAGAAATATATGGGATCCAAAAAATTTACACCCTAGCCTCTCTGTGACCCTCTTTCTTTTTCTGTTGGTCATCGAGGAGAGTTTTGATGCTTAAGTTCTTAGGAAAATTTTTAAAAGGAAGATTAGGTTTTGAATAAGACATTAGCTCAAGGGAGTGAGTTAGTGAGTTAGAAAAAATTCTTTTTTTTAACTAATTACATAGTATGATTTATATCATAGTAGATGATCAATTAAATAGAAAATCCAAATTAGGGTACCGATATTAATTAAGAGTGATTAAACTAATCATATTATATAATCCATATCGTATAGGATAATCAGTTATAATCATCAAAATAGCTGCCAATCATAATTTAGGTATTAGTTTAAACTTCAAATTTTATTCAAATTGTATCATACGATATGAATAATACTATACGATATATGAAAATCATACCTTAATTGATCATGTGATTAGGTGTCTAATTATGGTTAAATTCTTCAATCATATCATATAGGATTATCGAAGATGATCGTACTATACTACCCAATTCCTGTAATTAGACACCACCCCTCATACTGGATGATTTGCTATGTATTTATACTAATCATATCGGATGATAATCCCATTTGTACTGGATGATTAATATAAACACATGAACTGATCATACAATGGCTTGCAGTACATAGTGGTTGAAAGTGCTATTTTTAACTAATCATATAGTACTATCTTGGATCGTATTGGACGATCAGAAGCGTTAGATTGAAATTTAGGACTTTTTTGGATGCTCTATATTTAAACTCACATATAAACTTATTTCAAGAGAGACTTTTGGCTGCTAAGTATTTTTGTGAGGGAGCAAAGAGGTGCATAAGAGAGCTTTGAGAGAGAGAAGAGAGGGAGATATTTTTAAAAGGGAGATTTGTGAGGGATTGACAAGGTTACTCCAAGCAAGGTTCTTTCTCATCTTCTTTAAGCTTCTTCCTTGATCCTTTGGAGGCTCTAGGAAGACATTTTACAGTAACAGTCCCAGGTTTTCTACCTTTTGTAGGAGGGAGAAAAAGGATTACATGTTCTCTGACTTCACCAAGATGGTGAAAAGGATTCTAGGTTCTCTACCTTCACCGAGGGGGGGTGAAAAAGGATTCTAGGTTCTCTTCCTTCGTCAGGTTGGTGAAAAGATTTTGTAAGAGTTTTTCCACCTTGCTGTGGGGGCAAAATAATAGACACTATTTTTAGTGCAATACCTGGAAAGGAGATTTCCAGGGTGTAGAAGTAGGTCAGGTTGGACTGAACCATTATAAATTTTTGTGCATTTTATTTTTATTATTCCACACTTTTATTTTTTTATATTTTACAGTATGGTTGACAAACTTTGAATTTCTATTATGATAATAATAATTTGCTTCTGTATTATGGGGATAAAGGTGCTTTCTTATTTAAACTTTTTAAATAATCAATTCACCCCCTCTTGATTAGCCTCGGGCTGGTTCCTTTAGGTTTGACAACCTACATGAACTTTCAAGAGGAGGTGGTCGGCCCGACATGAAAAAAGGATCCTTATCAGTAGTTATGGCTTACTTCATCTAAGGGTAGCTCACTAACCAGGGGTAAATAATTATCTAAGGGGATAAATTTAAATCCACTATAGCTAATAAAGGGCTTTGTGCCCTATGGATCATATATATCATATTAATTCATTACTCAATTATTTAGCATCATTGTGGAACATACAAGATTTGACCATGACCGTAATTTAATGGTGTCATTTAGCAGTAAAACCACCTAGTCAAAGGGTCCCGATCATAATCATTTAACTATGGTGCTATTTGGTGGTGGAACCACCGATTTACAGGATATGTGCCACATCCTTATTAATAAGAGATTGATTGAGAATGAATCATAGTGATATTTGCCACCAAATATTTTCTCTTTATGAGCTGAAGTAATTTCCTAACTTCTCCACCCAGGCAAACCATTGTAGAGGGTGGATAGATTTTGCATAAATCTTTTTGTTTTTTTTTATTTTAGTTTTAAATATTTAGGTCTTTGTGACATTTGAGTTTTGAATTTTCATGGAAATTTGGGAGGCCTTTTTTTTAATATTTGGGGTCCTCTCTGATTTAGATTTTCTTTCAACATAGTACTCATCATGATATTTATGGGCACTTTTTTATATTATTAGTTTAACCTTGTTAACTATATCAATTTGACAATTTGACAATAAAGGGTTGGGTTCATTGTCGGTGATATTTTTTTATTAGCAATTTTTTCTTATTATAGACCCTGATGTCCTAACATGAATGTACAAAATAAATATTCTAGTCAGTGTCACGATCATACATTTATTTGATGGTTCGAGCTTTATCAACTCCTATATATTCACAAAGAATAATTGGTCTTAAACTTAAGTTCATTTATTGACCCACATAGTATCCTCAAATGTCATGTGTGTGCGTAGTTAAATGGAATGCAAGTTATAATAATTTTGGTTTATCTGATCCAGGTAGAATCTGAATTAAATGGAATGCTTCTCGTGTTTCTTTTACTCATATTTTCTCTTCTGATCAGTTAATTCATAGTTGTATTAAGTTGGGCCCAGACTGTACTGTTTTCATTACTTCGATTTGTAATGTTTTCATTACTTCGATTTATGCTTCTAATGATCATATGGATAGGTTGTCGCTTTGGAAAGATATTCTATCTCTTCCTATGAACATTTCTTCTCCCTGGATTATTCTTGGGGATTTTAATTGTTGCAGATTTACTAATGAAAAAGTTGGTGACAATCTTCTTATTAATAGTAAGCTTTAGGATTTTAATAATCTCATTTTTAATATCGGGGTCCAAGATCTTGCTTCGGTTGGTTATTTTTATGCCTGGTTTAATCAAAGAATTGATTCCCTTATTCATACCAAACTTGATAGAATCTTAGTGAATAATCATTGGTTAAATTTTTTTCCTGCTTCTTATTATATTGTTGACTCTCCAAAATGTTCTGATCATTGTCTTATTATTCTTGCTAATAACAACTTTTTTGGTAAGAGGCACCGTTTTATTTTTAAAAATTACTGGTGTTCTTATTCAATTTTTTAGGATTTACTTATTGATGCCTTATCGATTCACGTTATGGGAAGTCCTATACATAAATTTTATAATCGTCTTGTTAAACTCAAAAGTTTAATCAAGAGGCAAGATTGGGTTTCTTCTAATTTCATTAAGAGCAAGATAGAAGTTTTGCAATCTTCTCAGAATAGGTTATTACATATTCTTCAGGATAATGCTTTGGATAATAAGTTGAATGCAGAATTAAAAGAGGTTAATGCTCTTCTTTCTCATTATCATTCTTTATGGAATTCTTAGATTATTCAGTGTTCCAAAGCTAGATGGTTGGCTCAAGGTGAGGATGATTTGGGTTTTCTTTATTCCAAGATTCGTAATAAAAATAACCATAATTGCATTAGATCTATTTCTTCCCCTGCTGGTTTGATTTCGAATCCTAAAGATGTTGCTAATGTTTTTATACATCATTTTAAAAGTCTTTTTAATTCTTCTATGCCTTGTTTAGCTTGCACGTTTGATATACCGTGTTGTAATATTGTTCATTCTATTGCTATTTCTAATATCATTGCTCCAGTTTCTTTGATTGAAATTAAAAATGTAATTTTTTCGGCTCCTTCTTCCTCTGCCCCGGGACCGGATGGTTACACTTTTGAGTTTTTCAAAAATACTTGGGATATTGTTGGTCCTTCTTTTTGTAAAGCTATTTTGCATTATTTTTCTACTGGTTATATGAGTAAAGTGGCTAAAGCTACGGCTATTACTCTTATACCTAAGTGATCTCATGATTCTAATATTTCTGATTTTAGACCTATTTCATTATGTAATGTTTTCTATAAAATGATAGGAAAAATTTTGGCCAATCGCATGCAAGCTGTTATGCCTGTCATCATTCACCCTAGTCAATATGGTTTTATCAAAAAGAGGATCTCTACTGATAATATTTTGTTAGCCTCTGATATGTTGAGAAGTTTTAATTTTTGCAAAGATAAATATTTTTATGCTAACTTGGATATTCAAAAAGCCTTTGATATTATTTCAAGAGAATTTTTGCTTCATAGAATGGCTCAAAAAGGTTTTCCTGATCTATTTATTAAATGGGTCAAAGGTTGTATTGATGATACTCATTTTTCTATTATTATTAATGGATCTTTAGAAGGGTTCTTTAGCTCTTTTTTTGGTTTGCGGTAAGAGTGTCCCCTTTCTCCTTACTTATTTTGTATTGTTATGGATGCCTTTTCTAACTTAATTGAAAGTAAGTTCTCTGGTAACAATTTTATGGGCTTTAAAGTGGGGAATTTCAATATCTCTCATTTATTATATGCGGATGATGTTCTTATATTTGGTAAAGCTACGAGGAGTAATGCCAAAATGCTTCAAGATATTCTGGATTATTTTTCTAATAGTTCTGGTCTTTATGTCAATCAGCAGAAAAGTATGATTATCTTCTCTAAAGATTCATTGGAAAAAGACGGTATTTGTCAGATTTTGAATTTTCCTATTTCCCAAACCTGTTTTAAATACTTGGGTATTCCTATTTCTAATAAAAGGCTTTGTACTACTGATTTTTCTCCTCTTTTTCATAAGGTTACTGAATTACTTTCTGGTTGGAATGCTAAAACTCTGTCTTTTGTGGGTAGAGTGCAATTTCTAAAATTCTCTATTACTAACTTTATTGCTTACTAGATTAGAGGCACGATTTTATTGAATTTTTGTATCAAGTTTATTAGGAAAAGTTGTTCGAATTTTCTTTTTCATGGCAATATTCATTCAAAGAAAATGCATTCTATTGCCTAGAAAGATGTGTATAAGACAAAATGCTATGGAGGGTTAGGTATTCAGTATCTTAATGCTCTTTATTATGCTTATAATTGCTCTCTTATTTGGAGAATTCTAAATTCTAATGGGCTTTTGTCTATTTGGGTTAAAGCTAATTATAATTCTTTATGGAAGATGCCCCCTTCTAAAGCTTCTAGAATTTGTAAAGATCTCTATAAGATTGCTCACTCTATTAAGGAGAAAATCTCTTTTATTATAACGGCTGATAGTGATTTATCTTTTACTGGGATCCTTGGTTGGAAGGATCTTCGATTCAAGATTTAGTGCCGAATCTTAATTGTTATTGGCATTATATTTTGGTGAAGGATGTTATCTCTGATGGTAATTTGTCATTTCTGGAATGTCTACAGTTTTTGAATGTTTCTATTGATATTCATAGCACTTCTATTTCTTGTCTTAAATGGGAGGGTGAGTTTTTTCCAAAATTTAAAATCTTTTATATGGCTCACTTTCAGGAGTTTGTTAAAGTCTCTTGGTTTAATTATATTTGGCATAAGAGATATGCTTTGAGGTACTCCTATTACACTTGGATGGCTTTATTAAGTAAGCTTAAAACTGTGGATATGCTTTCTACTAGAAATATTTTTATTCCTTATGTTTGTGTTTTATGTAATTCGGATTTCGAATCTCATAATCATTTATTTTTTATTGTTATTTCTCTATCTCCATTATTACTTCTTTTATTCCTAGTCTTAAGCATTTTTTTCTTAAACCTAATCTTTTTCAAGTTTTTGATTTTATAGCTGAGCTTAGAATTCCTTGTAATGTAAGATATTATTATTTCTTAACTACCTGTTGCTGCTTATATTTCATTTGGCTGGAAAGAAATGATAAGAGGTTCTCTTGGAACTGTAAGAATTTAGATTTTGTTATGGTTCTTAATCATAATGCGATTCTTGCACAGATTTCAGGTTGGAAATCCTTTTCTGAGATTACTCATTTTATTACCAAGTTGGTCTATCTGGTTGTCTGTTGCCTATTTTTTCTACTGTCGTTTCTTCTAGTAGGTCTTCTTTAGTTTATCTTTTTTATTTTTTATATTTCATTTTGTTTCTGTTGATTGCGACTGTTTGTGGATATTTATGTCAACCGATTTTTTAATCTGGATAGACATTAATAGCAAATTTTTTATTCTTGTCTCTATTCTACTGTATTCCTTTCTAATGGCTCTTGGTTGTTTGGTTCGCAGGATTCATGGATCTCGTTATTTCAGATTGTGGATATTGTTGATGTGGCTGCTGAGTTGCTGGTAGCTGTCGTGGGGGTGTCTTTTTGACAAAGTTCTTGCTAGCTGTTGATTTGCTATTAGTTCGTGGAACATTTGGAATAAAATTAAGGTTCTTGTTGTCGTTGATGCTTTTTTGATGATGTCATGGGTGTGTCTTTCTGACACAGTCTTTGATAGATGAGGATATGCTGATTTTTAAAGGATCAATGGGTTCAGTATGTGCTTCTAGTTACTGTAGAGGTTTTTTTTTATGATAGCTAGAGGAGTTCTTTTGCTTCTGCCGGTTTGGATGTTATTGTTGCTGGTTGGAGTTTGTACTGTGGATGAAGCTTTTATTTTGTGGTTTCGGTCTTTGGACATAGTCTCTTTAGTCTCTAGTGGTGTTTCTTTTTTGGTTCTTCTTAGTGAAGGGTTTTGCTACTCTTTTTAGTAGCTTTTGTTCGTGATTCCTTGTCTTTTATTTTTTATTTTACATTTGGTAGTAAGTTTTTCTTATTTTCTTACTACCTTTTGTTTTCTTTGTAATCTTATTTATTTAATGAAAATTCGACATGTTTCCCCCTAATTTTCCCAAATAATTTTTTTAAAATAACAGAGAGAAATGAGGTGGATCTCATTTTATCTTTGATTTGTGTGCTGTCTTCTTGATATGCATGCACTTGCCTCATTTAGTATGTCAATTTCTTCATTTTGGGTGCTTATTTCCCTGGGGAAGTTTCATTGGGTGAAATTATAGTCATCTTTAGGTGACTCAAGCGTTCTGAACGTAACAATGAAGACCATTTTATTCGCAGACACCATTTGGGCAGCATCGTGCATCAATTTTGAGTGTCGGTTGCTGATTTTGACCATTCTAAAAAGTTCCACAGACAAAACAGCAAGACAAGGAAAGTAAAAAGAAAATCAAATTTCTCGTTAGTTAAATTATTTTATGTGAACTCATGGCGTGACACATAGAAAATGTAAGTAATCTTTACGCATGTTTTTTTTTTGAATCTTAGGTAAATCTAACCTAAACACATAAATTTGTGTCTAGATTTTTAGATTTTTTGTTTTCTTTTCTTAATTTGGTTTTGCTAAAAAACTATCAATTTCCTAACATCGTGAGGGTTTCAATGACAAATCATGTCAACTCAAATGACAAATCATGAGGTTTCAAATCAGGCTAAAAATAACTTCCATTAGTTCAAATTAAAACTAGTTTTGAATCAGTTACAAATTTAGTAAACAATCCTCATTGACAAGGGGTTATTCTTCATTTGGTTACTTTTGTCTAAAGTAAAATTTTCAGGTATATATATATATTTTAGTAAATATACAATAAGTATTGATACATCACAAAAAATTCTTTTTGATCGGGCACAAATCTCAAGGAAATATTGAGTTGAAAGCTTCCAAAATTAAAAGCTGGGACCATCCTGTTGGCTCCTACTACGCAAACTACGCACAAAAGGGACGAAAATGGGGAATCAAATAGTGTGCGGGTTGACGAATGACCTCCAAATGTTAAATGAATAGTGGCATTGCGATCAAAACATTGAATTCTGCTAGGTCGAGGACCCTCGCAATCCAATCGGATGAGATCGGTCAAAAGAGACGACCGACACCCGAAATTAAAGTGTGACACTGATCAAATAATGTCGGATTGGCAAACTGACTACATCATTATGTCTGGAACATCCCAAATACTTAGGAATACCTAAGGATGTCATTCAATTTGATCAAATCAAAGACGTACGAGGAGGTCAACTTGTATCTCAAGGAATTTCCAATGTAATGCAAGGACACGCATATCAGGGAAATTAGCCTCTATGGAGATGACATGATGTCCGATCAAGAAATGAACTGCACTGCTACATCCGAAATGCCATCGACATCAAAGATATATATTTTATTTAATCAATTTGGATTGTTTGAGGTGGTGGCATGAATCACGAGGTGATTCGAATATAATAGCACATATTATGAGGGAAATTAGCCTATACAGAGATGACATGATGTCCGATCAGGAAACGGACTGCCCCGCTATGTTTGGAATTCCTTCGACATCAAAGATATACATTTTATTTAGTTAATTTTGGATTGTCCGAGGTTGTGGCATGAATCCAGAGGTGATTTGAATACAATATAAGTCTCAGTGTTGCAAAATGACATCCGATCATGAAACAGACTGCTTCACTGCAACTGGAATGCCGTCAATACTCTAAATTGACTACTAATTTGTCCAATTAAAACCATAATGAGACCGACATGGGTCCTAATACAATAATGCATATTTCGAGGAATTAGGCCTTGGTGTAGTCCAAATGATAACCGATTGACAAACAGACTGCATCATTTTGACCATAACATCGGCATTACCCTAAATATACTATTAATTTGTCTAATATTGATATTCTATATATTGGACATGCAAAATGATGTAAAATGCACACGGATCGAGAAAACATGCAAATTGGGATGATTTTGGACTGATGGGGACATAGCTATCATCCTAATTTAATGCTATTACTAATTTGGGCAAGTCATAATTAGAATTTCTTGTGAATTTAATCTGAAATGGATAGTCAACTAGAAAACTTAAATCGCATTAAATGGCATACCTCATTGTTGAAATCTAGGATCCCGAACACTTAATTTTGATGGTGACAACTAATACTTACTGAGTCCATATAGACTTCCTTTAAATTACAAATGCTTAATCCTTGTATATGAGCACTAATATTTTAGGTCAGATGCACACTGCTCAAGATTACTGGAGACTCAAACCGGATAAAATAGGATGTTGAAAAGTCTGTAATTTTTATTTTCTTGAGTCTGCCACAGAAGCATGCATGTGAAAGGAGCAACCATGCACACACCTAGGGGGACAACTGTTTTTTAAATGATTTAAATTTTTAAAAGGAAATCGTACTGCACGATTTTGTATCGTACTATACGATTAATTAAAAATACTCTGGCTAATGGCTAATTTTCGAATGATTAAGTTTACAAACTAATCGTACTGTATGATCCATATCGTACTATACGATAAGATATAATTGAGAAACCCTAGCCGCCAGAATAAGTTTGGTAAGTTTTCGAATTTAATTTTCTGTACTGATCGTACTGTACGATTCGTATCGTACTGTACGATTAATTAATACTTACCAAAATTATCTCCCTAATCAGGAAATAAACGTTGGTTTCTAATTTATATTTCAATCGTACTATACGATCCTATATCGTACTGTATGACTGACAGAGATGATTTCATTCGTCCCAGAGATCATACCAGATGAAACCAAGGTTTTTTGTTCTGTTCGTCCTAGATGATATTCATATCGTACAGGATGATATCAAGAAATGAACTAATCGTACTGTACGATTAGTGGAGTGCTGGACGATTGTCAGAGATGATTTCCTTCATCCCAGCGATCGTACCAGATGATCCCAAGAATTTTTGTTCTATTCATCCTGGATGATATTCATATCGTACAGGACGATATCCTGAAAAACACTTATCGTACTGTACGACTCAAGGAGTGCTGGACGAGTGACAGACACGAATTCTTTCATCTCGAGGATCGTCCCACAGTACGAATCAACAGTATCGTCCTGTACGATATACTTATCGTGCAGTACGATATGAATAAAATTCGATAATTGTTCGTCTGTACTCGTACTGGACGGAGCTGTAATTGAACTGATCGTACTATACGATTATTAATCGTACTGTACGAACAGAAACGCAAAAGTTGAATCTTTTAGGGTTTTCTGAAGCCTGATATAAAAACAACTTAAAATTTTCTTGAGAGGGTTGTTGATCTATCCTTTTGCTGTGAGAGGCTTCGAGAAAAAAAGAAGGGGATTCGGTAGAGAGAAGTTTTTGGAGAGATCCAGGGCTTGAGAGAGGAAGGTGACGGTGAGCTTTAGCGTGAGGGAAAAGTAGTGTGAGGGGATCACACGGTGGCTCCAAGCTAGCTGCATGCTTTGCTCCTCTTGTGGCTTTGGGAATCTTCAAGAAAGTTCTCGAGGGAAGAGTCACTTCAAGATCAACATCGCCAAGGTACTCTGCCATCTCCAGGAGGGAGAAAAAGGAGAAGGTCCGCTACCGTCACCAGGAGGGTGACATAGCGTTTGGTATTCCGCCGCACCGAGGGAGGTGAAAGTGAGTACTGTAAAGGCTTCTCCACCTTGCTGTGGGGGCAAAAGGAGAGTCAACTTTTACTAGTGCAAATCCCGGAGTAGAGGACTCCGGGGAGTGGATGTAGGTCAAGTGACCGAACCACTATAAAAATCTCTGGTGTGTTTTTTCCTGTTTACCGTACTTTACTTTTCATGCTTTTAATTTGTACGTTGAATTGCTTGGTGAAAAATCATTATTTAAACCTTGTGGTGTAAAATCTAAAATTGAATTATCAATATCATCATTGTGAACGTTGTATTTGCTTCCGCACATTACTCGTTAAGTTATATTTTGAAAATATAAAAAAATATTAGAACTCTTGTGTAGGGTTAAATTTTTAAAATACCAATTCACCCCCCCTCTTGGAGCATCTCGTACTTTCAAGTGGTATCAGAGCGGGGTTTCAAAACAGTGTTTTAGAAAACCTAGAAACGTAAGATCCATGACTCAATTTGGTAACCGTAACACTGCGGAGGGTTATTCTATAACTCGTCCACCTTTATTTGACAACATACCATTTGATTTCTGGAAAATACGCATGTCTACATTTTTATAGTCTTTAGACTATCGCATGTGGATGTTAGTCCAAGAAGGTTATTCTGCACCATTTCGTATGTTGAATGGAATTAAAACTGAACTATCATTTAATGAATGGAGCATTGAGGATAGAGAACTTGCACAACTAAACGCTAAATGTCTAAATTATTTCTTTTGTGCGTTGAAATCAGAAGACTATATGCGAGTCTCAACTTGTACTACTGGTAAACAAATTTGGGACAAACTGTGTATCACGTACGAAGGAATTAGTGAGGTCAAACAATCTAGGTTGAACATACTGCTACATGATTACAAACTATTCCACATGAAACCTAGTGAAACTATATCTGACATGTACACTCGATTCACCAAGATTGTAACATCTCTGCATGCTTTAGAAAGAGAGTTATCTAACTCGGAAAAAGTAAACAAAATACTGCGATGTTTGCCTAGCTCATATGATGCTAAAATCACTGCAATAACTGAGTCAAAAGACCTAAATGTTTATTCTATTAATAATTTGCTTGGGTCACTCATTGCCTACGAGCAAGGGGTGAGTCAACGACAAAGTGATGCAGGTGAAAAGAAGAAGGAGCGTGCGGTGGCTCTAAAAGCAAATAATTCTGAAAGTGACAGCTCAGCAGCGAAGGAAGATGACGACATCGCCTTGATGACTCGTTAGTTCAAAAATTTTCTGAAAAGAAAGCAGCGCCATCATCAAAGCAATTGGAACAAAGGTAAGAACTCAAAGCATACTAAGGTTGCATCTGAAATAATTTGCTTTGAGTGCAGGAAACCCGGTCATCTCCGAGCTGATTGCCCCAACATCAAGACTCATCAAACCAAGGAGAAGGGTGAGGAAAGATCAAAGTTCAAGAAGGGCAAATTTAAGACTCAGAAAGCGTTTTGGGCCGACTCTACCTCAGAATCATCGGAAGAAGAAGTAGAGGAGGAGGTAACGAATCTGTGTCTTATGACTAATGATAATCTTGATCAATCAGATCAAGATGAGGTATGTCAACTGTCTTACGATGAACTGCTTGTTATTTCTAAAAAAATCCATGACTCGTATAGAAAGTTGAAGAAAAAGCATGTTAGTCTTAATACTGAGTTTAGTACTTTACAAAAGGAGCATGCTAGTGTAGTAAAGAATTTTTCTGACTTAGATAAAGATCATATGTCTTTGCTTGATGAATACGATGCATTAAACAAGAAGCATATTGAGTTAACCACTGCACACGATACCTTGAAATCATCACATGTTGAATTAGAGAATGTATTTAAGGAACTAGAGGAACTATCAGGGGAACTTAGTAGTAGTGAGCATGCATTGAGATTCGAATATGCCAGTCTTAACCAAGAGAATAAATTTTTAAATGAAAAACTTCATGCATTCGAGAATAATAAAAAACCTCCCACAGTTGCTGAGTTTTTTCAGCCTCAACCATGTGAATCATCTCATTCAAAACCAGTATGGCATCCATCATCCAAACCCAGAAATAGGCACTACCACCCTCGTAGATTAGTGAACCCATTTCCAGGTGTTAGATGTTATTCTTGTGGCATACTAGGTCACATAGCCCGCACGTGCTCAATTCACTATAGAACACATCTGGTGTGGAGACCTAAATCGCATTCGTCACAGCATAACATGCATACATTTCATTCATATAAGCATAAGGTGGAACCCAAACTCACTTAAGTTCCCAAAGCTAATCTGTGATTGATATTGTAGGGATGCTCTCACAAAAGACCTAGTGAGAGCATGTGGTACCTGGACAGTGGCTGCTCGAGACACATGACTGGAGACATGAAGCAGTTTGTGACATTAGAGGCCAGGTCAGGAGGCAAGGTAACTTTGGGAGACAACACCACCAGGAAAGTGGTGGGCTCAGGTATCATTGGAAAACTAAAAATTTAATTATTAAGAATATACTTTTAGTGGATGGTTTAAAGCACAATCTTTTAAGTATAAGTCAACTATTTGACAAGGGCTTTGATATAAAATTTCTGTCTAATAAATGCATGATTAGCTTAAATGATTCACTTGTGTTAGAAGGAAAACGTATAAACAATGTTTACATGTTAGATTTGAACTGCATTGAAACCTCAAACTCTTTGTGTCTGAAAACAATAGCGGATGACTCTTGGCTATGGCATAGAAGACTATGCCATGCTAGTATGAAAACACTTAGGAACATCACTCAGAAAGACTTAGTTAGAGGCATACCAAAGTTAGACTTTACTAAGGACCATCTTTGTGATACTTGCCAATTAGGAAAACAAGTTAAATCTTCATTTCATGCAATTAAGGATATCAGCACCACTAGGCCACTAGAAACTCTCCACATGGACCTGTTCGGACCTATTAGTACAGCCAGCCTAGGAGGGAAGTTGTATGGGTTTGTAATAGTAGATGACTACTCTAGGTTTACTTGGGTGAAATTCCTAGCTCATAAGAGTGAGTCATTTGAAAAATTTAGAATTTTCTCCACTTGGATTCAAAGGAAATTAGGATGTGTAATTTCAACAATTCATAGTGATCACGATGGGGAATTTGAGAATGATAAATTTGAATCTTTTCGTAAAGAGGTTGGAATAGAACATAATTTCTCTGCTCCTAGAACTCCTCAACAAAATGGAATAGCAGAAAGAAAGAATAGAACTTTAGTTGAAGCTGCTAGGGTTATGTTAGCTGAATACACTCTCCCTAGATACTTTTAGGCAGAAGCAATAAATACCGCATGCTATGTATTAAATAGGGTAAATGTTAGATCCAAACTTAATAAGACACCCTATGAGTTGCTTAAGGGTAGGACACCCAATCTTTCCCACTTACACGTTTTCGGTTGCAAATGCTTCATCCTAATCAATGGCAAGTCACCCTTAGGAAAGTTCGATCCTAAATTTGATGAAGGGGTTTTCCTAGGCTACTCATCGGTAGGTAAAGCCTATAGAATATTCAATAAGAGAACCTTAGTAGTAGAAGAATCCACCCATGTGGTATTTGATGAATCCAATAAGACATCTGAACCTAATCATGAAGAAGAAGAAGTTGAGGTTATACGGGGAGTAGAAACCATTACCATAGAGACTAGAGCGGAACCTCAGGAACATCTGCCTAGAGATTGGAAATTTTCTTCTAGTCATCCTAGGGAGCTGATCTTAGGAGACCCATCAGAAGGGGTAAAAACTAGGCATGGACTTAGGAAAGAGGTTAGTCATTCTGCATTCATATCTATGATTGAGCCCACGAGTATAGATCAAGCCTTAGGAGATGAATTTTTGATCCTAGCAATGCAAGAAGAGTTGAACCAATTCGTTAGGAATGATGTATTGGAGTTAGTCAAAAGACCTAAAGAATAAAGTGTGGTTGGAACTAAATGGGTCTTTAAAAACAAGATGAATGACTCTGGAATAGTAGTAAGAAACAAGGCAAGGTTAGTAGCAGAGGGGTATAACCAAATTGAAGGAATAGATTTTGAAGAAACCTTTGCTCCGGTAGCTAGACTAGAAGCCATAAGGGTACTGTTAGCTTTTGCTTGTTTTAGGGATTTTAAGCTGTATCAAATGGATGTCAAGAGTGCCTTCCTGAATGGAGTAATCAAGGAAGATGTTTATGTGGAGCAACCTCCGGGGTTTGAAAACTCACAATTTCCAAACCACGTGTTCAAACTGAAAAAGGCACTATACGGGTTAAACAAGCACCTAGAGCCTGGTATGAAAGACTTAGTACGTTCCTACTAGATAGAGGCTTTGTAAAGGGTAGTGTGGACACCACCTTATTTTTGAAGAAGGTAGGAGTTGAAGTACTCATTATTCAGATTTATGTAGATGACATATTGTTCGGATCGACGGAGAAAAGCTTATGTAATGAATTTTCAAAAACAATGAGCGACGAGTTTGAAATGAGTATGATGGGAGAACTTAGTTACTTCCTTGGATTTAGTGTAAAACAAACGGAAGGTGGAACGTTTCTTAGCCAGTCTAAGTACATCAACGATATTTTGAAAAAATATGAAATGGACAATGCTAAGGCTATGAATACACCCATGAGCTCTAACATTCAATTGGATAAAGATCCCAGTGGGAAGTCTGTAGATCAAAAGAGGTATAGGGGAATAATTAGATCGCTTCTCTATCTGACTGCTAGTAGACCAGACATAATATTTAGTGTGTGTCTCTGTGCCTATTTTCAAGCTGACCCGAAAGAATCTAACATGACTGCTGTCAAAAGGATTCTTAGATATCTACTAGGCACCCCAAACTTAGGAATTTTGTATCCTAGACACAGCACTTCTTTTGAAATCTTAGGATACTCAGATTCAGACTTTGCAGGATATAGGGTAGATAGAAAAAGCACTTCTGGCACTTGTCAATTCATTGGACAATCATTAGTTTTATGGTCCAGTAGGAAACAAAATTCAGTAGCCCTATCCACAGCCGAAGCAGAATATATAGCAGTAGGTAGCTGTATTGCACAAGTTTTATGGTTAAAACAACAGCTTGTAGATCTAGGACTACCTGTAGGAACCATTTCGATCATGTGTGACAACACTAGTGCTATTTGCATATCCAAAAATCTAATTCAACATTCACGAACCAAACATATAGACATTAGACATCACTTCATTAGAGATCATGTAGCCAAAGGAGATATTGAACTGCACCACGTTGCTACTGAAGATCAATTGGCTGACATTTTTACAAAACCATTAGGTTATGACACATTTAGCACTTTAAGAACCAAATTAGGTGTCATAGACATTCAAGCCTAAAGTAAAACAAAAAAAAACAAAAAAAAAATAAAAAAATAAAAAAACAAAAAAAAAAAAAAATGTGTTTGTGGTTGTTATGACTTGTTTTGTTAAAATAAAACAAAAATAAAAAAAACAAAAAAAAATAAAAAATAAAAAAAACAAAAAAAAACAAAAAAAATATGTTTGTGGTTGTTATGACTTATTTTGTTAAAAAAAAAAACCGAAAAAATTGGATTCCTGATCCTCTTCTCATGCTGCTAACAAACTTTGATATTCTCTGACAATCGTACTGTACGATACACTATCTTACTGTACGATAAGGTTCAAATCACTCTAATCTCAGCTGTCCATTCCCATTCACGGTCCAGATCTTTCACGTCTTATACCTATCGTACTGTACGATTCACCACTCGTACCGTACAATCCGAATTATTGGTCATCATACTGTACGAACTACCAATCATACTGTACGATCCACATGTCAAATGGATTAGGACGAATTTAAAATCGGCCGGTACGAATATTATTGCCTATCGTACTGTACGAATACCTGTTCGTACTGTACGATCACTTTTGTCAAAAGTTGTTCAGACGACTCCTTGGGACGAACGCCTCACACTCACGTTCGTACAGTACGATACTGATCGTATTGTACGATTTGACTCACTTTTTTGAACAGTCGTCCAGATGACATTATTGCTCATATCGTACTGTACGATAGCTCTCAAATTCTATAAAAAGGGAGGGATTCTTTGCCTATTCTCCTCACTCTCAATCAATCTAAATTTCCTCTTTCTCCAATCCTTTCTTCCACCATGTCTGGGTCCAGTAAGCGTGGTCGAATGATCTTCGGGAGCTCTTCCTCCTCTCGGCGTTTCGATGATCATTTTCTCTTCGCTACGGATGAGAAAGCGTATATTAAAATCAAGGAAGCCAAGTTCACTCCATCCCGCATGCTAAATCAAGCCGCCCTAATTTTGAGGTGATGAATCTGTTCGCTTCCACTACCCTTCAATTCCTTCTGACTCTCGCTTTTCCATTTCACTCCGAACTCTTATTTGAGTTTTTTACCAATATCCGAGTCGACCTCGAAAACACTACTTTCAAGTCTTATGTCTGTAAACAGAATGTCGTTATCACCGTCAACGACATTGCTGAGCACATAGGGCTGTCCTCTGACGGCCCTCGTCCCCAATCCATGATCTCCCACGACTATGATTGGACAACAGTAAATATGACCCTTAGGGGTGTCCCCTCTAATCAACACCTACCCCTGGTCCAAACTCTAAATCAGAATGCCCGCATTATCCAGCATGTCCTACGCACATCCATTATACCCAAAGCTAGAGACTGCATCCATATTACTCCACTGCTTTCTGTCGTCACATATCTAATTATGTCTAGCACAAAATTCAATGAAGCCCAAATGATTTTTGACTATATTCATACCTTGTCTGCCTTCCGATATCCCGGTGCCCGCCGCAAACTGAACCTTGCTTTAGGGCATGTCATAGGATACATCCTAGATGCAAAATACCAACTTCATTATCTGCTACCTCCTGATCGCCTTCCTATTTTCTACTCGGATGCCTCCTTTCGTATCTTGTTCCATCGGGGGGCCGCTCCCGCCGATCCCGAGTTTGATGACGAAGAGGCTGCTGCTCCTGCTGACGCACCTCCACCACCACCAATCCACCCACCTGGCCTTGCTCCTCCCGACTACCCTCACGATGACATTATTCGACGCCTTGATCGGCTGGAGACTAGGTTGGATGCCCACATTGCTCAGCAACATCAGGAGCATGACACTGATATGAGATGGTTTAGGGAGCGCTTCACATCGATCGATCACCAGTTTGCGTCCCTCCATCAGTACCACCAGCTGTTTCCATAGCCTCCGCCACCACCTTCGGATCAGGATCCAGATTTTTGAGATGTTGTAGTTGTTTCTATTTTCTGTTTGTTATCATTGTACTTGTTTCCTTTTTCTTCCCTTTTTAGTGCTGTCAAAAGGGGGAGATATTTCTGTGTGTTCTGTATTCTGTTTTTACTTACTGTTAAATACTATTGGTTGTTTATGTTTTCCGTACATGTTTTTTTTTCTATCTTGTTGTTCTTTTTATATTATAATAATATAAAAAAAAACTGTTTCTTCTCCTCTTATTTAAAAATTAATAAGCTACTCTTCTAAGGGGGAGCTAAAGAAGTCAGAACATCTGTCCATCAGAAAATATTATTTGACACCATCTAAAAGGGGGAGATTGTTGAAATCCAGGATCCCGAGCACTTAATTTTGATGGTGACAACTAATACTTACTGAGTCCATATAGACTTCCTTTAAATTACAAAAGCTTAATCCTTGTATATGAGCACTAACATTTCAGGTCAGATGCACACTGCTCAAGATTACTGGAGACTCAAACCGGATAGAATAGGATGTTGAAAAGTCTGTAATTTTTATTTTCTTGAGTCTGCCACAGAAGCATGCATGTGAAAGGAGAAACCATGCACACACCCAGGGGGAGACTATTTTTTAAATGATTTAAATTTTTTTAAAAGGAAATCGTACTGTACGATTAATTAAAAATACTCAGGCTAACGGCTAATTTTCGAATGATTAAGTTTACAAACTAATCGTACTGTACGATCCATATCATACTGTACGATAAGATATAATTGAGAAACCTTAGCCGACAGAATAAGTTTGGTAAGTTTTCGAATTTGATTTTCTGTACTGATCGTACTGTACGATTAATTAATACTTACCAAAATTATCTCCCTAATCAGGAAATAGACGTTGGTTTCTAATTTATATGTCGATCGTACTGTAAGATCCTATATCGTACTGTACGACTATACGATCCTATATCGTACTGTATGACTGACAGAGATGATTTCATTCATCCCAGAGATCGTACCAGACGAAACCAAGGTTTTTTGTTCTGTTTGTCCTGGACGATATTCATATCGTACAGGATGATATCAAGAAATGAACTAATCGTACTGTACGATTAGTGGAGTACTGGACGATTGTCAGAGACGATTTCCTTCGTCCTAGCGATCGTACCAGATGATCCCAAGAATTTTTGTTCTATTCATCCTGGACGATATTCGTATCGTACAGGACGATATCCTGAAAAATACTAATCGTACTGTACGACTCAAGGAGTGCTAGACGACTGACAGAGACGAATTCTTTCATCCCGAGGATCGTCCCACGGTTCGTCCTGTACGAACAGTACGAATCAACAGTATCGTCCTGTATGATATACTTATAGTACAGTACGATATGAATAAAATTTGATAATTGTTCGTCTGTACTCATACTGGATGGAGCTGTAATTGAACTGATCGTATTGTACGATTATTAATCGTACTGTACGAACAGAAACGCAAAAGTTGAATCTTTTAGGGTTTTCTGAAGCCTGATATAAAAACAACTTAAAAATTTCTTGAGAGGGTTGTTGATCTATCCTTTTGCTGTGAGAGGCTTGGAGAAAAAAAGAAGGGGATTCGGTAGAGAGAAGTTTTTGGAGAGATCCAGGGCTTGAGAGAGGAAGGTGAAGGTGAGCTTGAGCGTGAGGGAGAAGTAGTGTGAGGGGATCATACGGTGGCTCCAAGCTAGCTGCATGCTTTGCTCCTCTTGTGGCTTTGGGAAGCTTCAAGAAAGTTCTCGAGGGAAGAGTCACTTCAAGATCAACATCGCCAAGGTACTCTGCCATCTCCAGGAGGGAGAAAAAGGAGAAGGTCCGCTGCCGTCACCAGGAGGGTGACATAGTATTTGGTATTCCGCCGCACCGAGGGAGGTGAAAGTGAGTACTGTAAAGGCTTCTCCGCCTTGCTGTGGGGGCAAAAGGAGAGTCAACTTTTACTAGTGCAAATCCCGGAGTAGAGGACTCCGGGGAGTGGACGTAGGTCAAGTGACCGAACCACTATAAAAATCTCTAGTGTGTTTTTTCCTATTTACCATACTTTACTTTTTATGCTTTAAATTTGTACGTTGAATTGCTTGGTGAAAAATCATTATTTAAACCTTGTGGTGTAAAATCTAAAATTGAATTATCAATATCATCATTGTGAACGTTGTATTTACTTCCACACATTACTCGTTAAGTTATATTTTGAAAATACAAAAAAAAATTAGAACTCTTATGTAGGGTTAAATTTTTAAAATACTAATTCACCCCCCCTCTTGGAGCATCTCGTACTCTCACTCATATTAATCAAAATTCTGTGCTAAATCGGAAATTATGTACCAAGATCCCTTAACCCTTGCACTTGAAAGTCCTTCTTCTAACTTCACTTATTTCCTAGCACCAAGCGAGTAACTGACTTCCACCAAGCTTCAAGTACACCACAGGTGCACCAGCCTCAGTTTCGACTCCAAATCCAACCACACTTTGCAGCTTGTGTACACAGACTGCAGCTCTCTACCATTGATCTTCTCGATGTAATCATAAACCCAAACCTTCACTCTTGCCAAGCTCCAGCAATCAAACTTCAGCTCTCCCCGATTCCACTTGTTCCTAAGCCAAACTTCTCTAAACACCTCTCATAGCTCCTAAATATTTAAGCTTGAGCGTGCTGTTTGGCTAAGGACAAACTCTCTCTCATATTTTTTTTAATGCAAAGCTAGTCCAATTTTCTCCATCTCTCACACCAAAACTGTCAAAAAAAAAAAAGAAAGCTGCCTTATTCCTTAATAGCCAATAGCAAGCTAACAACTCAATTGTTTTTTTACCTTGCACGTGAAACCCACAGAAGTGTTGGCTTTCTCCTCAATATTAGGTGAGATTCCTTCCACCACCCTTAATTCCATTTATTGATATTAGTTACTATTATTCTAATTAGTCATTTTTAGTAGTTAGCAATTAACTATCATTAACTTTATATATTATTGTAATGACTTACCATTTTTGTTAATCTTTGTTTGATAATTTTTTATATTGTTATATTGTAAAAAGAGATGGAGAAGTTCTAAATAATGATTTTTCTTTTTAAGTGATTGACTATTAGTATAATTCTTGCTAACTGTATTTTATTGATATATATATATATATATATATATATATATATATATATATATATATATATATATATATATATATATTCGATTAACATTTATATATATAAATATTTTCTATTAAGATGTATATATAAATATCTCATGTTAAGATTTATATATATAAACATCTTGTGTGAAAATTTATATGTATAAGTATCTTATGTTAAGATTTATATATATATATATATATAATTTTTTTTTTGTTAATATTTTTTTTCTGCTAAAATTCAAGCATGTTATATCTTTAAAGTTCTCCAAAAAATAAAGAAGAGAGGGAGAAAGTTCCAAAAAAAAAAAAAGAGAAATTCAAAAAAAAAAGAGAGGAAAAAGAAAAAGAAAAAAAAGAGAGCTCTTTCAAAAAAAAAGAAAGAAAGAAAGGGAGAAGAAAAAAAAAGAGAGAGGTTTAAAAAAAAGAAAGAACAAGAGAAGGTTTAAAACAAGGAAATTCATTAGCAAAGGTCTAGAGCCTATGAAACCCGATCCGCTATCAATAGCTCGACGTAGTCGACAAGGTTTAACCCATAAATAGAAATGACCTCATATACCTCGACGATGGCCATGTTAATTGTACATATCAACTGGAGGGATTGCTTTTGAACACTCTACATCTTCAAAACCATTGAAAATTTTCCAAAATGCCCAAAAATAAAAAAAATCTTGAAATCATCCAAAAACCCAAAACTCTAAAAAATCCCAAAAAAATCATAAAATCCAAATATTTAGAATTGAAATAATCCATCAACCACTTAAAGCACAAAATCCATCCACTCTCCATAATAATTTGCTGAGGTGGACAAGTTGAAAGTAATATCAGCTCACAAAGAGTTAATATCCTATCGAGAATATTACTAGGATTTGTTCTCAAAATAATCTCCTACCATTAAGGACGTGACACGTGTCCTCTAACCGGTAGTATAGCCGCCAAATGGCACTGCAGGATAAACGATTATGACCCAGGGCCCTCTGAACCGAGTGGTTTTTCTGCCAAATGGCACCACGAGATAGCGGTTATGGCCAGAGCCAATACATTCCTTAGTGTCATTAAATCCTTGAGATATAATTAATAGGATATGATCTATAGGGCACAAAGCCCTCTGTTAGCTATGGTGGATTCAAATTTGTCCCTTTAGGCAAATACCCACCCCAGGTCTACAAGGTACCCTTAGACGAAGCAACCCATGACTACTAACAAGGATCCTTCTATCAGGTTGGGTCGACTATCTCCTCTGATTAAGTAGACCAGGGACCATGATGGCCCAGGATGATAGAACTATGGGATCTAGATGGGGTCCATCATCCATTCCCCCACCATTTACTTTAAGTGCAAGATGGTAAAATTCTCATTTTTAAATATTCAACTTCCAGTTTCCAAACCCATACTGCTACTATATGCCAGATAACACATATTCCCACATATCTGATGATGACTAGCCTTAATCAAAAGTTCTCTCTCATGATCAGGAGGGGTAATTAACTATAGGGGCTTGTGCGTATAGGAAACCAGAACTCAAATTATAAAGTCCTCGCAAAATAAGGATAAAATATCTTGGTAGTGTCTTATCTACAAACTCATCTGCCTTCCAAAATTTACCCCGAAACTTAATTCTGTTAAAACTCCCCCAAAAAGCAAATGGGTGGAGGCCGGGGATAAATTTTTAGAGCCCACAGATTTCGGGCGACTCCGCTGGGGAATGGTTTCTCTTTCCAACTTTGTCTAGTCATCTCAGTACTATCGTAGTAGTCAAATCTATATTGGTTCAAAATTGTAAAATTTCCCAAAATGAGTATTTAATGAATTAAAGTTCTGAATATTCTAAAATGACCATTCAATAAATTCATATGGCATTTAGCAGGATTTTTTAATTTTATTTTAATTGCTCGCTTATGTGGACTATTTTTGTCTATTTTTATCTTTTATTCTGTGCAAGTCTCTGCATTTTGAATGTGTGGGGCGATGCATTAGATTCTGATTACTAACCCTCACCTTTCGTTGGTGTAGATGGATTTATAGAATACTACTTTCACTGTTTGGCTATGTGGTGAAGCCAATATTCAGTTGACAAATGCTATAATCAAAACTGGAAATGCTGGAGCTACCATCATATTTGGTAGTGTTGACTTTCTGGCAATTACTGTGAGGAC